>CM073482.1:3760000-5010000 GCA_037074505.1 Albizia julibrissin | reverse complement strand
TGACCCA
Source organism: Albizia julibrissin (assembly GCA_037074505.1). Taxonomy (NCBI): domain Eukaryota; kingdom Viridiplantae; phylum Streptophyta; class Magnoliopsida; order Fabales; family Fabaceae; genus Albizia; species Albizia julibrissin. The sequence goes on along the minus strand of CM073482.1, from coordinate 5,009,993 downwards.
AAAACAGCAAACTTTCCTACACGTTAGGGCATAGAATACAAATGGGTGGGTCCTTAAATAGTGAGAGACCTTTAGTCAATTAAAGGGTTTCAGATTTCCCTCACCCATGTCACATCATTGTACAGGAATCCTATAGAATCTTACATATGAGTATGAACATGATCTCTCAGAGAACAGTAATGTTGATCAGATTAATTATCCTGTGTATGAATTCAACTTTTGAAATTGCAAATACAATACTTGGGGAAGATATAAACACACACACACACACACAACGGACACAGTCCGTGCTTGCGTGTTGACTAGTTGTGGAGAAAGTACTGTGTTTCTTGCTTGGTTTTCAAAAGGTGTTTCGTGCATAGTCAAAAGTTGAGGGCCTTGAGGCCTCTCTCTCTCACACACCCACCACCTACTAACTAGAAAGTTCCCTATTTTCTTTGCCTTTACACAAGTTTTTCTTCTCAACTTTCCAATCTCATTAACCAAGTTAGATCACACAAGATCAACAATGTGGTTCCACTATGTTTCTTATTTTGCCTGCCGTCGGACTTGGGGCTGCTGGTTAGGGCACGTTATGCTCACCCGGTAAAGTCACCAGTTCGAATCCACGGTATGCCTTCATCATCAAACTCTGTTTCTTATTTTAACTTGTGTTTCACTACTTTTGTTAATAGATATATGTATACTCCTTTTAGTTTTAAATATAAGATATAATTAACTTTTTTTATGATTGAAAAAGCTAATTAAATGACTTTATTTGTATTTATCATTTTTTCTCTAAACTATTTTACTTAACTTATACACTAATATATAATTTAATAGTACACAACATATGATGTGATCAAATAATTTCTTTAACTTCCTTAATTTCTAAAAAAAAATTAACTCTACCTAATATTTAAGATTAAATGAGTATAATTCTTTGTTGGTAGTTTATATTTGAAACTTGTTCATGTACCTTCTCTGTTTCTGTAAGTTAAATGTCTCATCGGCTACGTAGTTGCCTGATTTTGTTAGCCAGTTAGAGGCTGCATCATATATTAATTAGTTTGCCCTAAAATGAAGAGAATTCAGACTCAAGAAATGTCACTGATTATTGTAAAATAAAGAAGAACATGAATCAAGGTATTATTCCTTACGGGTACACCTAAATGAATGTGTTTTTTGCTTATTTTATTCACAAGTTGATCTTTTTAGGTTTGGACATGGAGGAGTAATCTCATCTAGAAGAACCTGATCTATATAAATTCAGTTCCTTCATTTTGTTGAATGAGCTGAGTGAGTAAGTCCCAGACATATAGCCTGTGGCTATGTAACGTCAGTGTCACTCATTTTGTTCCATATTCTATATTTATGAATTATACTCCATTTTAAATTCTGATTCAAAGTCTTGGTCTTCAAGTATTGACTTGCAGCTACATTCTATTAATAATATATATAGGCTTCGGCCAAAACAATTTAAAACCAGAGTGGCACATGTGTCACAGTTTTGAAACTTCAAAACATTGATTTCTAAAGAGATTAAAATATTAATATTAAATTAATTACTGTATTTTTGCATGCATATGTAATCAAGTAATGATTAAAGTTAATATTATATCAGCATAAGTGGAATTAATATGAATTTTCAGTCAAATTTATGAGTTCAACCGAAGCTGGGAAGAGATAACAGCTGTTTTGGGAGACAGATTACTAGGGAAGTGAGCAGAAGACGTCAGAGGTTCAATGGGAAAAAAAAAACCCTTAGATATATGTATCCATTTTTTCTATCTTACTGATGAGGAAGTCACAAGACGGACTCAAGTGTCCAGTTTTATTTCTAACTTTCTATTAATTATTGATTATTTATTAGAACTAATTTTTTAACAAAACACATTTCAATGAAATGAATCATCTTTGGCAAGAAAAAAAGTGTGAATCATCAATATATATAGAGGTGAACTAACCCAATAATACTATATATAATTGGATATATAAAGAGTTATGGATCCATAATCTAGTTTACATTGTAAGTGGAAAAATTTAGAGAGAATTATATTTAAGTCCCATTAAAGAGAACAAATGAAAAATTGATTCTATGGAGTTGTCTGAACTTGTCAATTTACATCTCTGAATTTATTAGTAGAACAATTATTTATTTATTTTTTTTGTATAGGACATGAATGTAATTATTCCAAATATTTATAATACAAGTAGTGATAATGTGATCATTTGATGAAACTTGAATAAAAATTATTATTTTATAATGCTAAATATGGGAGAAGCAGGGGTTAGCAAGTAGGAGTTTGACAGGTAGGCATCTGAAGCTCCATATATATATATATTTTGGATGGGCTGACCAACAAAGTGAGCTTAAACTATATATCAGTTTCACATCTTGGAACCATATACAGTCAGTTTTGTGCACGTGCCCTCACGTGCTTTGCCAGAACCCCCCAGATTTTGATCCATTAATTAGCTTAATACTAATAATTAATTAATGACTTCGTTTCTCTGTTTTACTGCACATTGGGAAGTCTTTCATGTTTGTTCAACATTTGCACCCTTTGAATCTGTCCTTAGATTTTAGATTTTTCACATTTGACTATTCACACTGTTGCTATCCCTATTAACTCCTGCATGTGACTCCAGTCCACTCCTAAATCATAATTAATTAATGAATATTTCAGTATTTAATTCACTTCTCCCTTCCATTGTCATCCCCTTGGATTGGATCCTTCTCATGTCATTTTCCACAGCTATTTTAATCTATTCTTTTTTTTTTAAAAGAAGTGCATATACAAAAAAAATATTGGTATGCATTTGCTTGAAGCCCTGGAATATTTGAAATTCTTTAAAGTGGGTCGGTGCCATTAAAATCGTGGTTCACTTAAACGAAACACTTATATTCTGGCCATCCCAAAATTAATAAAATGGAGGCACATTGAGGGTAGGTTGTTGATACTTGACAGACGAACACGCAGCTGTCTAAATTGAAGGACCACCTTTATTATTCTTAATTTTATTTCAAGTTGGGAGCTTGTTTGGAATAGCGGTTGAAAATTTCATAAGTGTTTATGAATTGTAATTCACGGAATACGAAATAACTTTTACGGTCTACGAGATAGTTTTTACGGTCTACGAGGTGCTTTCACGATCTACGAGATAAATATGTGGAGGAGATTTATCTCGATTTACGTGAATCAGGCTTATATAATAAACCCGATTCAAGATCACTCTACCAAACAAGCACATATACCCTCCTACTCTCACGTTCATTGCATATTTCTCCTCTCAATGCCTTCACCCACTTACAAAAACATTCATGCATACTCTCATACCCAAAAATAAATAAATAAATAAATAAAAATATTAGGGTGGTTGAACCTAAAACCTGATTGCAGCAATATACAGTATATACCTTCCATTATCGGAATTCATCTCTAGCATCGTACGATATAAATGATCAGTGTTGCTTATTGGGCCTACAAGTTTAGTATCCAAGGCACAGCGGTGATCAGAGAGAAGCTTTGTTTTAGTAAAAATATGCGTTTACCATGTTACCAATAAAAAAAAAAAAATTTCTCTTATTCTTAATATAAGATACATTTGGAAAATTAATCTTAGTCTTAAATATAAAACATATTTTTTATATTTTTCAATCTTTTACTAATTCACTCATATTGACACTCTTTTTACAATAATTAAAAAGAAAAAGGAATAGGGGAATTAAGAAAAATGATTAAGGTGCTTTAGAATACACATGTCATATTAACTAATTTCTTTAATCTAATTAAATTAAATAAATATATTTTATATTAAAAATTAAGAAATACATGGGTTTACCAATTTCACAAAGTTATAAAAGCATGTTTGGGAAGCAACCTCTATTTCCGTTTTGGGCCATCATGCATGCAACAACAAAATGAACAAACCTCTTGATTTACCATAAATATTTGTAGATGGTATTATATATAAATATGATGCTTAAAAATACCCAATGGCCTCTTCTTAATCGTTTTGTGTAATGGGTCTAAGAGCCCAACCAATTAGAATCCGCTTCTTCTCTGTCACAGATCCAACTCCAAGCCACTATTGTACCAAAAAAAGAAATTCAAGCCACCATGTCAGCAATCTAGGATCAACCCCAGGTGGGTTTTAATACTATTTTATGTAAATTAACATACTGTTTGAATTCCAACGATCATAAGTTCATAACCCAGTCTTGCTATGAACTCTTACAGCTTTTTCTTATTTTCTTGAATCTAAATTACGAGGGTGCTTTAGAATACACATGTTATATTAATTAATTTAATTAACTTCTTTAATTTAATAAAATTAAATAAATATATCTTATATTAATAAAATTACATGTGTTTACCAATTTCACAAAGTCATAAAAGCATGTCTCATAAGCCACCTCTATTTCCGTTTTGGGCCATCGTGGATGTAACAACATAATGAAGAAACCACTTGATTTACCATAAAGATTTGGAGATGGTATTATATATAAATATGATGCTTAAAAATACCCAATCTCACGCTGACTTAAAATGTCCCCCCTCTTCTTAATCGTTTTGTGTAATGGGCCTTTTTACAAGAGGCCCAGCATCATTCTGGACTTGAAAGAGCCCGACCAATTAGAATCCGCTTCTTCTCTGTCAGAGATCCAATCCAAGCCAGTATTGTACAAAAATAAAAATTCAAGCCACTATTTGCTTGTTTAGGATAGCTTTCAGGACACTAAAAAAATGTTTATCACGTAAATCAACATAAAACTCCTCTCACATACTTACTTCGTATACCGTAATTACAATTGAAAAGTTGTTTTTAAAAGCTACAATCGCTATTCTAAACAAGCATTGTGTCAGCAATCTAGGATCAAAACCAGATGGGTTTTACTTTTAATACTATTTTATGTAAATTAACATACTGTTTGAACTCCAACGATCATAAGTTCATAACCCAGTCTTGTTATGAACTCTTACAGCTTTTTCTTATTTTCTCGGCTCTACATTACGAGGGCAACTCGTCACTGATCCCATATTGGTATTCTTTTTTTTTTTTGGCCAAAATCCCATTTTGGTATTCAAACGCAGACAAATTCATATTCATGGAACAACATCTTCCAACATTAGCAACATAGTAAAAATATGCAAAATCAGGATCTTACTAGACAGGATTACTGTTAGTTATGTAAATATATTCAGTTTTATAGTCTCTGTTCCCAGACTCGTGTATTTACATGTTAGATTCATTGAATGAAATTATACAATCAGTTTAGCCCTCTGGGCTCCATGTTTGTTCCCACTCACTGACAGATACTAGTCATGGTTGAATATACAACAAAGTGATGATTAATACATTGAGATCAGAGGATGGCAGAGGAGTTAAGTGTAAATGAGGAGTTCATGTCCGATGGATTTCCTTGAAAAAGAAGCTTTATAAAGCCTTGATTCCCTAACTCTAGTAGTTAGCTTTTAGAGTGTAATTCTCTTAAGGATTTGTGCTCGATGCTTTTATTGAGAGATAGCCAATCGAAGAGGCTATCTGGGAAGGGTTCTAATTGGAGGGGCTGACCAATAAAAGCGTCGAGTGAAGTGTTGTAGTGTGGGCCACCAGGACATTGTCTTGACTGGCCAATCAGAAAGGGCTATCTGCAGAAAGCACCGTGGAGAGATAGACCATCAAGAGGCTAAGTGAAGAGCTAAGTAAAGTGTTGTAGTGAGGAGCCATCGGGACATCCACTCTGGAGAGGTGCATTATAACGAGTTAAGGACTTATATCCTCTATAATAAAACTCCACAAAAAAAATTTTTTTTGGGGGGGGGGGGAAGAATAAAGAAAAACGATGAGTAGATTCCTTACAAATGATTTTGGGGGATCATATTTCATATTTGACGTGATTGACATTACTAATCTTTTAAAAAAAAAATTACACTATAGTCTCAAGCAACTAAAAATTCGAAGAAATATCAATTAAAAATATAAAGAGATTATCCTTAAAATTACAAAATGAAAAATTAGTCATAAGGAGTTGTTAATAAAGCCCCTCAAGTTATCAATTAACAATTTAAGGGGCTCTATTAATAACTCCTTGGAACCAACCCCTCAAATTGTCAATTAACAATTTAAGGGGCTCCATTAACAACTTCTTGAAACCAATTTTTTATTTTATGATTTTAAAGGATAATTGGGGGGGGGGGGGGTTGTTTTTAAAATCAGACTTCATACTTCAAAGGATAATTGGGGGGGGGGTGTTTAAAATAGACTTCATACTTCACGTGATTGACATTACCAACCTTTTAAAAAAAACGATGAGTAGAGTCTGTACAAATGATTGATCATTTATTGTAAATTACATGCTTGCCGCTGGGGATCAGCATTTAGGATTGAATTCCATTTGTCTTTACATGAAACTGGAGTAAAAAATCTCTCAACAACGGACACGAAAGTAACGCAATAAATTGAGCCTAAAATTAAAAATAGGGTTCGCTTCAAATTAAACTCCCCAGTGCCATCATGACTTGACCACCATCCAGATACAATGAATATGCATGCAACTTTCAAATTAAAGGTCCCCTAGAAGCTCGTCTGAAACACGTGCCAAACGATATTGATCCCTATCCTACTTTTTCAAACTATATATATGTGTGATCTTAACGACCGTAAACCATACATGCCACAAGACGCAGAGACAACTAAAAGCAAGGCCGGACATGGAGGCAGATGGGTCGAGATCTAGAAGGGCCAAGGACGCGGAAGGCGGCGGAGATGTCAGGTACAGGGGAGTGAGGCGGCGGCCATGGGGCAAGTTTGCGGCCGAGATCCGGGACTCGTCCAGGCAGGGCCAGAGGGTGTGGCTAGGGACTTTCAACACGGCGGAGGATGCTGCCAGGGCCTATGACCGAGCTGCTTATGCCATGAGAGGCCCATTTGCTATCCTCAACTTCCCCGATGAATACCCACTCTCCGCCGGCGGTGCTGACGCTATGGCCGACCATCGTTCCCCGCCGAGCAGTAATGTGCATGAAAAACAAGTGTTCGAGTTCGAGTACTTGGATGATAAATTGCTGGAGGAGCTTCTTGATTTTGAAGAGAACAAGATGACGGGAAATTGAAATATTTGATTTTGCAGAATAATTATGTCAATTGTTCTGATATTTCTTTTCAAAATGTTTGGTTTCCATAATTTTCAGTTTCCCTGATATTCAACTTCCTTCTGGCCAGATTGGAAGAAGATTATTCTATTCTTGTGGCCGCGCGCTCTCATCTAACAAGAAATATAAAATTGATATCTACGTTTGTGCATGGGCATTAATATTAATGAATCAAGTTCGTTATTCTCTTTTTCACCAACAATGGTTTAGCTTCTTTTGTTTCTTTTAATGGGGGCCGTTAATTAACACTTAACAATGGTTTCATGTTTAAATCGATACTAACGGGGGTTGTGAAGTAGGTTAGTTTTTTTTAGTGAATGAAGTAGGTATATAGTTAAGTGCTAATAAAACTGTCCTTCCTTCCGAAACAAGTTCGAGTTCATGGGCGAAGGGTCAACATTGTTTTGGCCTATCTATATTATTCTTTTACCGCAGTCCCATAAAATTAAACAGAATTTGTTTATATTTTTATTGTTAATTTTATGGATCATGGCATAAAAAATGTACCATGGTTATTTAATAATATATTAAATATATCATTATAATATATAATTATATAATTTCACATTTTAATTGTGTTCTTCTAATTATATTTATTATATTATTGGTAAAAGAAAATCATATATTCTTGTAATTAGATTATCATATTTGATGGAAGTAACTATTATAGTATATTCATTTAGGTGTGATATAGACATATATATAATAGTATAAGTTGGAGCCAGCTCAACTGATACTAAACACTACCTTAAGTAAAAAGTTGTGAGTTTCATCCTAGAGATTTTTTTTTTGTCTTATTTATAAATCATGTTATTAATTTTTTTTATATGAATGTAAAATTTTACTTTTCATTTATTCTTAAGTAGACTTTAGACTCTTGTGGTAAAATGTATATTAAATGGGAATAAAATTAAAAAATTATTAAATTTTAGAATAGAGTTTGAGATTTAAAGTTTTCTTTAATTTCAACATATTAAAAGAAGTTTATAAATAAAACGGGAAAAAAAATCAACGCACTGTCAACGACTGATCAGAGAGGAATTTGGAGGTAATCTGACTTTGGGTCCGGCGATGACGATTATGAGTGAATATTTGGTGAAGTAGGAGTACAAATTTGAAATGGAAGTGCATGGGCATTTAAGGAATTAATTACAAACGGAACTCAAGATTAATTATATTTCAACAAAAGATCAACCTTCCCATGTTTATAATGTTGCTGATGTACTCCTGTGGGTATTTAAGGAATTGCAAATGGTAATTAGTAGTACTTTATTCCTTTTTTTTTAGGCCACAATCACCTTAGTCGCGTTTTCTAGCAAATAATTAGCCCATGTTTATAAAGTTGCTGATGTTGAATAGATTGGAAGAGCCCATCTCCGCTCTTTGTACCTTTTATTTTCCTTCCCTCCACTTTTATCTTCATCATTGCATTAACTGAGTGAGATTTAATATTTTATAAATGAGAAAAAATATAAAATATTTTAATAAAAATAAATACGTAACCTGTTTAGATAAAATTTTATTTAATAACGTAACACACACGTATGTGTGTGTGTATATATTGATATTATAATAATAAGTGGATGTGGAGGTTTTATTCAAGATGCGCATGACAGGTGGATTAGGGGTTTCAACTGTAAGCTAATAATTGTTCCCTTAAAGAGTTAATTGTTTTATACATGGACTTAATTTATGTTGGTATGAGGGTTTTAGGGAAATTATATTACTCTCTAACCGTGTAGAAGCAATTAATTTTACTCTGAGAGGATATGATAGGAATTGTTCTATTAAAGATATAGTGGATGAGGTCAGACTTGTGCTTTATAGGGATTGACAAGTTGTTGTAACTCATGTCTGATCTACAGGTCATGTTTAGTATGAAGTATTGGGGATAGGGACTGGGATCGGATCATGAATAGGGCCAGAATATATCGTTTGATATGAGAGACTACAGATAATCAAGGATTAATAGTACTACTAAGTAGTTCAAGCTCGGCTCACTATCATTCGGCAGATAACATCCTCTAATTTTTCTGGGTTTTGAGGATTACCTCTCGGGCGTCTCAAATTCATATTCCGTTCTTGATCTGCAACCTTCTGGAATCTGGGTTCGGGCTGTGCATTGGATGCAATTGGTTCATCATTTGGAACAGCGCTTCCATCAAAGGATGAATCCTAGTGGAACTGAAGAAGCGAAGGAGATCAAGGGTGGGAGAGATTGAAACTTCGTGATTTAGAGTATGGGTATTTGGTTTTTTTTATAATTATTGATTATTTATTAAATATGATTAATAAAATTATTCCCTTCAACTATTATTTCATACCAAACATATTTTTAAAATATTAATCTCAGTCACAGCCCCAGTCCCAATCTCAATCCATTGAAATTCAGTTGTAACTCATGTCTGATCTATAGGGATTAGAGAGGGTACTCACATATGATGGATGGAAATTTTTAAAATTAATTAACGATGAAGATAAAGAAAAAGAGGGTGATGGAGGGCAAGTGAATTGGAGAGCAATGTCTCTATTGATTCTTTTATCCATTTTTTCTTCATTAAATGTCTCTATCATTTGATCAAGTTTCAATAGTTGGAATTTAATACTATATAAACATATTAATATAACATTAAATCATAACCATTAAAACTTGATCTAACACTTCCTTCGGTCATATTTATAAGTAAATTTCTCTTTTATTGCGCAAAAAGAACTGATAGTTAAAATCAATAAGTGTATCAAAAATATCATATTTTTTTCCATATATACCCCTATTTATGAAAACAGAGAGAGAATGTAGTATGAGAGATAGTAAAATACATTTTTCTAATGTTTTGTTGACTTCATTCACCTAGTGAGTTATTTCTTTCTCTCTTGAATATAACTCTTGGTGTATGTGATAATTAATTATAAATAATATGTATTTAATAAGGGTAAAATAGAAAAAATGAGCTTACATTTTCAGTTACAAAGTGAAAGTTACTTATAAAAAAAATCAACCTCATAAGAAAAAAAGTTACTTATAAATAAGACTAAAAAAAATAATTAAAACATTTAATGGAGGGAGGAATCAATAAACACATTTTTTTTATGAGCTCACATACCCCCAATGAGGGATTTATTATTTTGGTGAGTGGTTGTAGTCTAATCAGTGTCAAAATAAACCTATCCCCGTTCTGATTTGGGACCAAACGTTGATGTGTGTGTATATTACAAAGTTAAAAAATTAATTTGAAATTCTAAAAATGATTAAAAAATTTCAAATCATAAAAACAATGAATTTTAACAAATATTTTTTAAAATAAATACATATGTTTGACTTAGGCAAGCAAGGTAAGGTTTGACTACAACCCAATGCCCAATGAACCCGAGTGACTCAGGTATATTGGGTGTTCAATTGTACCTTACATAGAGATGCACCTAATAGCAGTCTGAATGATTATAACAATATTACACGTGTGAAGTTTAAGGAGTTGCAATTTCATAGAAAATTAAGGAAAAATTACTTATTACAAAATTTATTGCTCAAGTGCCCCAAGTTTTTAAGTAATTTTGGGAAACAAATTTTGTAATGAGGGATTTTTCAGCGATCTTCCCATTCCCCTTTATCTCAATCTAACAAAATTCAATACTAATATGAATAAAAACACCAATTAAGACCCTCTGCCTTGGGTGGGAAGTCTTTGGCAATTAATTTGACCCTATAATATAAGAAAAATCATATCAAGGTTCCAACTAAAAAAATAATATGAAAAAAGTCTTATAATTAATCAATGATGCACTTTTACTTATTAATAATAATTTTTTCATTTGTCATTAATAAGCTATGGAACTTTACTAATATTAATTTTCTTAATTGTGACATTGGTGTGATTTTCCTTCTAATATATGGATCTTGACTAGGTACAATTTGATTGTTTTGTTTTTTCCCTTCCTCTGTCAATCAATCATCCTTTACTTTGTTCTTCCTAATGCAAAGGGGGCTGTATCGCTAAGTGCTCACCCTCTTTAAATCACTTCTACTTGGAACAAAGCAATTAATTAATTTCCTTTTTGACAACTACAAAAATTTGGGTGAGATGAATTTTACAACATAGTATCCTCTGATTCTTAATATAAGATATATTTACTTAATTTGATTAGATTAAGAATATTGGCTAAGTTAGTTAATATGACATGTATTTTCTAAAACACTCAAGTCATCTTCTTTAATTTCGTCATTTTCTCTCATCCTTAATTATTATTGAGGGAGTATCAATAGGGTTAAATTTAAAAAAAATTGATAAATATAAAAAATATATCTTATATATAAGATCAAAATAAACTCTATAAATATATCTTATTTTAATCACCGGTGGGAGTTCTACATTACTTATCCATGTTGGCTTGTCACTTTCATTCAATAAATAGTCCAAAGCGTGTCTTCTTTGGAAAATGAGTGTTTGCAATAGCTTGGCTAGAATTTCGAACCAAAAAAAAAAAAAAAAAAACTTGGCTAGAACGCAAGATTTTTTTGTCAAAAGCGGAATGAATGGTTTTAATCAAAAAAGACCCCGGCTTATCATCAGACTCATTTATCATGACCAAATTAAATATGTCTTTACGTACGTAATTATCGTTTTAGAGCACATTGTTGAAATATTTTAAAATAAGAGATGTGTATTTTTAAAGTTATGTTCATTAAATTAAGGATTTATATAAAAAATTGTGTCAGAAGTTCTATCACTAAAAAGTCATTAAGGTTATGTTTCTTCAATTTCTAGATATACATGTGAAAGGTTATAATCAGAGGTATGACAATCACCATTAGGTAAAAAGTTGTGTTGTGTTTATGAGAAAACTCTACATAATATAAAAGTATAACTCTTTATATGTCTATTCATGAATCTAACAAATTGCTATAATTTTTAGTTGAAGATGTGTCGCTTTAAGATACACCACTTCAAGGCGGCACTATTCGACTTCTAGCTTACCGCAAACGCACAGGTCACAAGTAGTATAAAAAGTTATCATTCCTATGAGGACTGAAGTAAAAGTGGGCTAATTAATGTAATTGTGCTTTTAATCAGGTTGTGCCAAGTCATTTGAAGGATTTCAATTTAAAAGAATAATTTTTGTTCATAACAAACTAAATTGGATAAACAAAGGAAAATTTAATTCAAACTTCAAGGAAATGAGAATGTAGGATCATTTCTCCCCTCTATACTTCATGAGACCAATTAATTCCCCTTTAACTAATTTTAATGAAAAATCAAATATTTGTCTAAGATTCACAAGTATTGAATAATATTTTTCAAGTCAAAACTAACATCTATTTTCAAAGAACTCATTCAATCTATTGCAACAAACTAGTGAAAATAGTCATTAAAACCCAATAATAATATTAGGTTAATAGGTAAATATCTTCCCTATCAACAAACTATCCATTCAAACATGAATTTCAAGACTAGTATGACTTTATTCAAGTTATTTAAACAAGATAATCTCTCTCAGGTATCATCTCATTCAAAAAATCAACTAAGTGGTGATCAAGCACATAGAACCAATAAGCATAGAATAAAATCAACACAAAATACTTCATTAAATGCTAGAAAAGAGAGAATAACAAAGTCTCAATCCATATAGAGGTTCAAAGTAATCCTAGAAGAGAAATGCTTAATTACTCCTATCCAAATGTACAGAAGAACTAAGCATAACAACTGAATACATCATAGAAAAAGAGAAAAGAGAAGAAAAGTAATGAAACCAAGGTAGAAGTCACAAAATCCCTCTTGAAACCACCACCCAAGCTCCAAAACTCTTCAAAAGCTCCTTCCCAAGGTGTCTCCTTGCGTGCCTTAGCTTCCCAGATGCAGAGAATCTTTGTTTTCGACGCCTTCCTCTAGGTTAAGTAGTATTTTTTTACTTTTGAAATCAAAACGCGCAACTGTACTTTTACAGAACTTGCCGTAGCCAGTTATACAGAGAGCAAATTTTTCTTCAGATTATTGACTTGCTATGGCAATTCTGCCAACTTACCGAGACTAGTTATACAGAGAGCAAACTTCTTGAGATTGTATACTTTCCACGGCCAGTTGGTCAACTTACTGAGGCAAATTGTATAAGTTTCTTCTAACTTTGCAATGCTTCAATTCCTTTGTTCTTTCCTTGTTTCTGGGTTTTTATAGGACTTCAAAACTTGTCTCCATCCTTCTACAAAAGAAGGAAGATTTATAAATTCTCAATTGAATCACAAACTATATAGGATATAACTAGAATTTCTTTGATTTTTACCTGATACTTTGATATGCACATTTTCTTCTATACACTTCTTTCTATACACATTTTGAACCAAAAAATGGGTAAAAAGAGAAGAAAATGTGCTGGAATGTTATCAATTTTTAAGAGTTAACATACCCCCAAACTTAAATATTGGCTTGTCCTCAACCAAAAACTTGTATTTTCACTAAATTTCTCAAGTATCTATCATTGATGCATGAATAAATTTGTCCTCATCAGTTGCTCAAAGAGTTATATCAAACAAGAAACCAAGAAAACATGCAAAGATGAATACCTCGTAGATTTAAAACATACTTTTAAAAAAATTATTAAGTGTGAGTGTGTCAATGGATTTAACATACATTCCTTTTACACTTGCTAAAGTTAAAAGCAACACTTCAAGTCATGTACCTATATTCAAACAATCAATTACATCATACTCTAATTCCTTCCTCTTTTTTTCTAATTCACTCTACTTGACTTAAAAATCAAAGGGACTTCTTGTAATGGGGGTTAAGGTTCTCAAGAAAAAAGGTAAAAGATAATCAACAAATACCTCAAGATACATGATAACCACTCAAGGGGGTTTCTTCCTTTTCTCATTAAACATACTCCCCTAAACTTAAACCAAATTGATCTTTTCCATATCAAGCCTTCTTGTATCATTTTTTTTTACACTACAATTTTTTTTCCTTATCTTTTTTTTTTTTTTTACATTTTTGGCTCAATTTCTATACATTGTGAACCCTTTTACTTTCTACCCTTCTTTTTCCAATTATGTGCTTGTTTGTTTGAGCTTATTTGAATCGGGCTTATATAATAAGCCCGATTCACGTAAATCGAGACAAATCTCCTCCACATATTTATCTCGTAGACCGTGAAAGCACTTCGTAGACCGTAAAAGCATCTCGTAGACCGTAAAAACTACCTCGTAGATCGTAAAAGTTACTTCGTATTCCGTGAATTATAATTCATAAGCACGATTGAAATTTTCAACCGCTGTTCCAAACAAGCACTATTTGAAACTCTACACATCACCACATTTCGTAACTCAATCAATTATCATCTATCTCAAAGTAAGGGAATCATGGTTTTTCACATTGGTTAAGGTAGGTAGATGTTAGGTTTTTCAAAAAGAATATCTAATTGATCTTTCAATTAGGCTCAAAATAAGGGTTCAAAGGGGAATAAAATCAATTAGGTAAGCTTGAAAGGTTCAAACGCATTTTATGAAGTGCCCTAATCATTTCTCTAAATCTCATGAAATAAATCAAAAGCTTTGAAGAATTCCAAAGATTATTCTAAAATTAAAAGTTTGAAACAAAGGCATATAACTTAATTTGCCATAAAGCCCTTCAACAAGAACATCTAAAATAAAGTTAACTCCAATAGTGCTTCCTTAGCTTAAAAATTCCAGAACAACATGATTTATCACTACTAATGAATAAAAAACCGGACCGGATCGGCCAGTTCAACCGGTGACTAGTCAGTAGTCCGATCCGGTTGATGCGTTAAACCGGTGAACCGGTTTGAACTAGTCAAAATCATGAAAACCGGTGGTTCAATCGGTCCCCCTTTTTTACTTTTTTTATTTTATTTTTAGATATATATATATATATTTTTTATTTCTCTAACTACTATTTCACACTATTTTTTAGGAAAAAATGAAAATTTGAAGACCAAGATGAAGATAAAAGTAGGTAAAAAAAGAATAAATCTAAAAAAAAAGAAGATTTTGAGGGAATATAATAATTAATTAATTATAGGAAAGGAGATATCATTGCATAAATATAGACATCATAACTAATACTAATAGATTTTAAGCTTTTTTTTTTCTAAAGATCTTTATTTTATCTATAGAAATTTAAAAATATATTAATATATATATTGCCACTAATAAATTATAATATTTTACTATGACCTGTCCGACCCCGGTTGAACCATTGACCCTTGAACCTGTGCTGTGACTGGTTCATTGTCCGGTCCAGTTTTTTATTCCTTATCAACACACATTAATCAAAATTTCCTATCCAATATAAAGGATTGAGCAATAATTTATATCATTGGATCATCCAAGCAACTTTGACAAATAAATTAGAATTTCAGTTTATTCATTTTTTCCATTAAACATTCTTCACATACAAACACTTAAGCATGGGAAATTTAAAACATTCCAACAATTTTCTTTCAAAAACCATTCAAAATTTTCACGATGCACTCATCGAAGTTTCAAAATTTTAGCAAACTCTCACCCCTAAACCTAAAACTGACAATGTCCTCATTGTCAACTAAAAGGATGGAAAAGTAAAGAACTAGCACCTGTACCTGATTCAGCTCATGTCCACAACATTTACAAACTAACAACTAGGCCCTCAGTAGCCTAGCCACAACATTCTCAATATTGCTTCATTTACTAGCTATCAGTGGCTAGTAAATTGGCAATCATAGCAGACATGTCATCAAAAGGAGACAGTTATATGAACAATTCAAAACTAGCCATCAATAGCTAGGAAAGTTATATCAACAGGTTAACAGAGTATCAAATAGCACTGGCCATCAGGAACCGACAAGAACCATAAACAAATATCCACGTTAAAAGGCTATCAGTAGCCTAATCCAAAATAGAGGAAGGCACCAGCTATTACCCATTGTACCCAGGAAGCATCCACATCAACAAACAAGAAGATTGACACAACAAACCACAAATCCATCAGTAAAAGAATGCATCACACTCTAAGTATCAACCCTAAGGTTAGCCATCACAATCCTTTGCAAAAGTCTAAACATAAAAACACAAATCATTCTCAACCACATATATAGGGGGAAAAAAAATTCTAACCTATCCTATCCTAAAAATAAAAGAGAAAAAAAAATCCCCCAAACTTGAATGCTATCTAATCCCAAAGCTGTCAATCAGAATTTCAAGCCTAAGCCTACTCCTCACTAGCTTGTAAGTCCTGAAATCATTTTAAAATTGAGAGTTTCATTACTTAGAATTAACCTATCAAATTCATTTCATTGTGGTAAACTAAATGAACAATTTCAATTACCAAATGCTATCCACACATCAATTTCAAATGAACCACGGCAGAGATTGAGTTTAAAAAAAATGCAATCATTAGTAATTGTAGTCAAGATAGTTTCAGACAAGTTCTCAATGCCCGTGGTTATTTTAGTGACTAGTCAGTCAGCTTTCCATAATGATATGAGTTGAGTACAACGTAAGAGCACAAAACAGATTAGTCAAGCACGAGTTCATACAATTTTCAAAGTTTATACAACTTTTTCTTCATCATGCAATAACTTCACAATGTGTTCTGAAATCTTGGTGAATTGGGCAACACTTGGTCACAAAAACAAGAAAAGTCATCCACTTACACATCATCATGTAAAGAGGGTTTTTTTATGGGTCAGAAATTTAGTACCCATTTTCAAATAGAAACCGGTGACCTAAAGATTGCAGAACTGACTCATTAGGCAGCTTGAGACAGTGCTTAATCAACCAATTATGCTTTGCAAAATATATCAAAATGAATCAACAACTTCAAGACTTATTTATGCAAGCAATCCTCAGTAATTGCTCTTGAATAAACCTCAAATCACATATACAATTCAAGCCTAATTTCAACAATTCTTATAACATATCAGAGAAGAAGTTCCAAAGTCACTCAGCATATGCAAGCTATCAAGAGAACCTTTTGTGAACATGAGTAATTCATGAAGATGCCCATTTCCTGTTTAAGTCTTATGAGTTCGAATTCAAATTCTTAAAAGTTGGGATTAGGATGAAAAGATAGTTTCCACAGAGACCTCATGTCTCAATTTATAAAAAGAGTTAAATGGATTTTCACAACTAAGTTTTTATGCTTTTGAAACATTTTCCACAGCAACAACAGGTTTTCAAAATAACCAACCTTTTCAGTTCTCATGATATCCAAACTTATACAGAGTCAACCAGGAAATTAAGAACTCAAATTCTTGCAGTTTAAAGACTACTAAAGGAAATAATGCAATACACTAATCCTCATATCAATCATATCAGTCCACATCAGTTCAAGCTTAAATATAACACCTTCTGGAATTAAGAAGAACCACACTTTACTGTCATTTAATCACAACCTTCCCATGTCAGAAAAAAATGCTATCCTTTCCTGGAATTTTCACATGCTTTTTATGAATCGACTAACCCAAAAATAACTAAATCCTAACAAAAACTAACTAAAAATGAACAAAAATTTGAAAGAAAAGAGAAAATATGTGAGATACCTCAGGAATACGAATGAGAGAGAAAGCACAAGGGATACACACGAAGAAGCCACTAGCACACAGGGAATCCTGAACTCAACCCCACATCTTCGTTGGACAGAGACAAAAAGGAGGAGTGATAATGAACAGGCTAAAGGGAAACGACTAGAAGCAGTGAGTTTGGTGTCAGAAAAATGGAGGAAGCGACACATGATCAAGGTGAAGGAAACCCATGGCGGAGGAGATTTTGAGACAGAGGGACGAACAGCGATGGAAAGGCTTAGGGATGGGTATTTTGGAAGGAGGAGTGACAGCAGGGAAATGAGGGATGGTTTCACCAGCGATGGAAGCATAGAGCATGGTAGAGATGGTGATAGAGAGAGGGAGTGAAGTTCTGGATGAAGAAAATAAAAGATGGAGAGATGAGGATTAGGGCTTGAGGAGGGGGAATTACATTTGGAGAAAGAAATTTTGAAATTGGAGGTGAATGTGGTGTCAAAGATGAGCCACATTCATTTGGGTAAAATGGGAATAAAGTAAAACAATAAGGGTAAAGTGGGAAGACCAACTTTTTATTTATTTATTTAGTTATAATTTTGCTGATTTTCTTAAATTTATAAAAAAGAAAATAATTTTTAATTTTTTTATGAAAAACACTACTGGTCTTGTCGAGTTTTGACACTTGCTGAGGGTAGTCTAACAGGAGAGACGCTAGAAAACTAGCTATAGAAAGTTTTCAAACTTGCCGTACTGAGATCAAATAAACAAAGAAAATAGCAAACTTGACAAGTTATCACACTCATTGAGACAAGTTTTGCTGTAAAAAACAAGCACAAAACAACAAAATTCAATTTCACACCTGACTCTATTATTTCACTCCCACTTGTTCAAACATATGACACATAGTAGTTTAAAATATATCCACATCACCATAAGTTGAAAATCATCTAAACCACAACAAATGACACATGAAAGCAAGCATATTCATAGGAAGCCAACCAGAATCTGCAATTTAACTACAAAATTCACACTAATGCATGATCAAATTCAAAATCAGGTCAACATACACCCAAGATCAGTAAGAACACATAAGTAGCATCAGTACTAGTTGACATAAGCCAGTTTTCTCATTAGCATTGCAAAATCAAAGATATGAGTTTAAAGTCCAGATGACTTCCCTGAAGTGCATTTCCCTTTTTGACTTAAGAAATCTTCCTCCCTCTTAGACATTCATTCCTCCTAGCTTCAACAGTCCAGTTTCAAGATGGGGTACATTCCCTTCCTACAAAATCAAAATTAAATAAAACAACAACAAAAAATTCTACAAAAAAACACCAAAACCAAAGAAATTAAAAAGTTTGAGTTAAGAACTTAGGCTGCCTTCTAAGAAGCGCTTAGTCTATAGTCCTCAACACGACTCTATAAAAAAAATGACTAATCATAAGTATCAAAAACCAGAACCACCTTGTTTTCATTCCTCTTGTGACAAACAAACTTTAATAACAATGGGAGTTCATTAAGACAAGAAACATGCACTTCTTCAATCAAAAATGATTTTGCAATGCATAGTTTAGCCAAACTATTAGAGGGCTCAAATTTAACATATTCACAATTATCATCCATGCTCCATAAATAATTTGAATAACCAATAAAATCTACTTGACTCTTATTAGTAAGAGTCAAAATATCAATAGGAGGATCAAGAACATAAACTGAAGGGATTCCTTTACTATTCTCTTATTCAAAACAACAAAGATTAGGCATCAAGTTTGAAACCTCAACTGGATACTTAGTATTCTTCTCTCCCAAATTGATTTCCAACTCACAATTACCCACAAAAGTATTGCAAACTGTTGGTAACACTTCCTCACTCCCCATGATTAATTTTTCACTTGAGATCTCATTAATAATACTTTTTTGCTTCAAGGACTCAAGGGTAGAATCTTTTTTTTCACTTGCTTGAAATGCTAAATTTTGAAGAGCTAATGCATGTTCATAAAATTTCTTTTTCGTCAAATCACTCATTTCATTTATATTATCAAGAATACACTGAAGCATATTCTCTAATGTAGGCTTTTTTACATGAATGAGGGTGGTTTCATCTACATAGGTATTGAGTGATATACGGGGATGCGATCATTTGAAGAAAGAGAATTAGGATCCCTAGACAATGAATGATCTTGATTCCAATGAGGGCTAAAAGTATCATCATGCAAATTAGCTTGAGCCTTAGCAAAATCATTCTCTATGTAATCCAAGGTTGAGAAATAGGGGCATTGCTCACTATAATGATTATCTCCACAATAATTACAACAAATGTACTAATATTAAGCTTCAAAAGCATAAGGGTTCTAACAAGAATTGAAATAATCATTATCATACGCAAATCCACCACTTATTTCATTAATCCACCAAAGATAATCCATAGATAAAAAGTAACTAGCAAACACAAAATAATCAAACTAACAAAATTAACAAAACTACCTAAGATAATAAACAAAACAAAAGAAAACCAAGAGTTAAGAAAAAGCACTACTACAAAATATAGATTTAGCGGCGATAATCTTATGGCACTTCTTTAAATAAACGCCGGAGGAGACTTTTATTTTTAAAAAATATATGTATATGTGACAGCTATAGCGTTTGACCAAGAAAACTACATAGTTGTCTAATACTTTGTATGTCACTTACCTGAGGAAACGACATACAAGGGGTTATTTTTTAA
The DNA here is from genome assembly GCA_037074505.1 of Albizia julibrissin. Taxonomy (NCBI): domain Eukaryota; kingdom Viridiplantae; phylum Streptophyta; class Magnoliopsida; order Fabales; family Fabaceae; genus Albizia; species Albizia julibrissin. The sequence continues at coordinate 4,989,626 of CM073482.1, read as the reverse complement.
AAAAAAATTACTTCCCTTATATTGGGCAAGCGCCATACAAGGGGATATTAAAATATCCCAGTATAAGGCCAAAAGCCTTTGTATGGCGCTTGCCATATAAAGGCTAATGGATATTACATTTGTAATATCCATTTTTTTTAAAATAATCTCTTGTGTATTTTATTTTTTTAAGAAAAAAAATAAAGGGTCAGCTATGACGCTTTTTTAAGTAAGCGTCATAGTTATTCTTATTTTTTTCAAAAAAATAAGGGCGAAAGTGAGGGAAAGGTATAGTAAATAGCCTGAATGACTTTTTTTCCCCTTGACAAGCGCGAAATCATTTTTTTGGCCTTCCAAGATCAAAATGGTCGGTGAAATTTTATTTTTTTAAAAATGTTTTTTTAAAAAAAAATTGTTACCATATTTTTTTAAATCAGGGAAAGCGACGGGGAGCATTTTTTTTAAAATTGTCTATAATATTTTTATTTTTTAAAAAAAAAAATTGGGGAAGTAATGGAGCTTACTAGGAAAGCGCCAAAGCTTCCACAGGCCTTGTATGACGCTTGTACACCAAGCGCCTTACAAGATTATATTTTAACTTTTTACCAGCTCGTCATTATATCTTTTTCGCGCGCCCTCTAGTTTCTCATTTCCTAGAACTCTATTACTACATCATCTTGTATTATCCCTTCAATCCCTACTCTATTGTCTTGGTCCCCATTTTCTATAAAACTTGGTCTTCTACGTGTTTTTTTCTTTATTGTCTCGGCCTCCTACATAAACTTCCTAGCTTATAAGTGTTTTTTTATATACAGAAGCTTAAATCCGTACATTTTCTTCTTCTTTTTAATAGTTAAAATCTGTTATGAATCTTATATGTATGCTTAAATTTTTTTAAGTATTTACTTGAAGTTTCAACTCTGCTTTCTTAAACTTCCTATACATTGTAAGTTTTTTAATTTTTTAGCTTACAAATACAATAATACTAATTTAGTCCTCTGTAGAACTATATGTACCAGTAACGTGTATGGCTTAAGTTTAAGCAACTTAAATGCTGGAGTTCTTCTATGCTTGATAGATAAAACCAGGAATTTAATATTGCAAAGGATACCTACAAGTTTGATGATGGATCATTCTACAAATATAATATATGGTCAGAAAATTAGCTAATATTTAAGTACGTAGCTAATATTGTTTATTTAGTAGTGATTTTATGAATTAATTATTTGTTTCGAGTAATTTTATTTTGCTGTGGATTGTGTTGTAAATTGTTGTGGATTTAGACTGTAAATATAAAGGGTTTCATTAGGAAAGAAAATAATTATGTAAAATTATTTTTTAAAAAAGACCTTATATGGAGCTTCTGTGGGGAAGCTCCGTAGGAAGTGTATTTAAAAAAATAAAAAACAAACCTATGGCTCTTTTAGAAATTCAAGAAGCGCCATAGGTTGCTTTTATGGCGCTAGAAGCTACGGCGCTTCCTAAGCAACATAGTATTTGTAAAAATAAGCGCCGTTTATGGTGTTTTTTTTCGTAGTGAAAAAAACAAAACAAAAAATCAAGCATAATTAACCACACAATTGCCACAATTAACCACACAACTTCTGCCGTTAGTCCCCGGCAACGGCGCCATTGACTTGTTCAACATCTAGCTTACCACAAGTGCACGGGTCACAAGTAGTATAAAAAGTTGTCATTTCCATGAGGAGTAAGGCAAAAGTGGGCTAATTAATGTAATTGTGCTCTTAATTAGGTTGTGCCAAGTTATTTGAAGGATTCCAATTTGAAAGAATAATTTTGGTTCATAACAAATTGGAATAAACAAAGCAAAAGTTAATTCAAACTTCAAGGAAATGAGGTTTTAGGATCACTTCTCCCCTCTATACTTCATGAGACCAATTAATTCCCCTTAACTAGTTTTAATGAACAATTAATTCCCCTTAACTAGTTTTAATGAAAAATCAAGTGTTTGTCTAAGATTCACAAGTATTGGAAAAGCTTTCTCAAGTCAAAACGAACATCTATTTTCAAAGAACTCATTCAATCTCTTGCAACAAGCTAGTAAAAATAGTCATTAAAACCCAATAACAATATTAGGTTAATAGGTAAATATCTTCCCTATCAACAAACTATCCATTCAAACATGAATTTCAAGACTAGTATGACTTTATTCAAGTTATTTAAACAAGATAATCTCTCTCAGGTATCATCTCATTCAAAAAATCAACTAAGTGGTGATCAAGCACATAGAACCAATAAGCATAGAATAAAATCAACACAAAATACTTCATTAAATGCTAGAAAAGAGAGAATAACAAAGTCTCAATCCATATAGAGGTTCAAAGTAATCCTAGAAGAGAAATGCTTAATTACTCCTATCCAAATGTACAGAAGAACTAAGCATAACAACTGAATACATCATAGAAAAAGAGAAAAGAGAAGAAAAGTAGGTAGAAGTCACAAAATCCCTCTTGAAACCACCACCCAAACTCCAAAACTCTTCGAAAGCTCTTTCCTAAGGTGTCTCCTTGCGTGCCTCAGCTTCCCAAATATAGAAAATCTCTGTGTTCGACGCCTTCCTCTAAGTTAAGTAGTGTTTTTTTGCTTTTGAAATCAAAATGTGCAACTGTACTTTCTCAGTACTTGCTATGGCAAGTCTTTCAACTTGTCGTAGCCAGTTACACATAGAGTAAATTTTTCTTCAGATTCTTGACTTGCTACGGCAAGTCTGTCAACTTGCCGTGCCAATTACACAAAGAAAAATTTTCTTGAGATTGTATACTTACCACGGTCAGTTGGTCAACTTGCTGAGGTAAATTGTACAAGTTCCTTCTAATTTTGCAATGCTTCAATTCCTTTGTTCTTCCTTTATTTCTGGGTTTTTATAGGGCTACAAAACTTGTCTCTATCCTCCTACAAAAGAGGGAGGATTTATAAATTCTCAATTGAATCACAAACTATATAGGATATAACAAGAATTTCTTTGATTTTTTTCTGATACTTTAATATGCACATTTTCTTCTATACACTTCTTTCTATGCACATTTGGAACCCAAAAATAGGTAAAAAGAGAAGAAAATATGCTAGAATATTATCGATTTCTAAGAGTTAATAGGCACAACTTTATGGCCTATAAATACCAATGAATGAAAAACCGAATTGGACTGGCCGGTCGGATTGAAAAACCAATTAATCGGGCCCTAGTCCAGTCTGGTTGAGTAATTGAGTCGAGGAAGGTGTCCGTAAATCCGCAAGTGCACGGGTCGCGCTAAGTAATAAAGTGATGAGTAAGATATCATTCCTACGAGGATTTAGTTCTAAAACCCGGTTAAGTAGTAACTATCGCACTTTCGCCTAACTCGAGTTGGGCAATTATCACGGTTGGAGGAAAAACATAATTATAAGCTAAAAGAAAATATAAACAAATGATTCATGGACTAGAAAGGATAATGCAGTGGAAGTTAGGATTGTTTATCCCCCTTGCATTTCATAGGTACTTATTCAAATCCCCACGATATGAGCTCTCAAGGATGGATTATGTTAACCAAGGTAACTAATTTACCCATAAGTGCTCTCTCAAGTCTCCAAACAAGTGTTTAGATTAATTAGTTCATTAATCTATTAATTGAAGAATTAAACCCATCCTACATTACAGAACCTATGTGGCTATGTGGGGTCAATAAGTGTATCTCTACCTCATCAACAAAACCATCAATCCAACCCCCGGATTTCAAGTTCCCACACGATTAAACTCAAGTTCTACACTCAATCTAGCCCTCTCAGGCGTCAACCAAGTGAACCCAACAACCTCATTGGTGATCAATCAACAAGGAGCATTAAGAATATAGTGAAATCAACATAAACCAACCATTAATCATAAATATAAAGGGGAAATGAGTACTTAATCTATACAAGGGTTCAAAACAATCCAAACAATAAAACTCTAGCTATACATGTTCATAAAACCCAGAAGAAACAGGGCATAAATCAGTTACAAAGCAGAACAAAAGGGAAAGACAACAGAAGGAGAGAAAAAACCAAGAGGAGAAGCTCAAATCTCTTCAAATCTTCAACATCTAGCCCAATCTCCACCTCCAAGCTCCAAACCCTAGCAGAGCGTTGCCTCCACGGTGCCTCCCAAGTTTAGAATGAGGCTCTGATGTGTTAATTTTATATTTATAGGCCCTAGAATCCGTGCTGTCATCAAAACGCGTTTATGCTATTTTCGGGCATTGGCCACGGCCAAAATGTCTATGGAAGATGTTTGGCCGCGGCAAAAAATGGTTGGCTGTGGCCAAAATATTTCTGGAGGTGTTGGCCTTAGCTTGGCCTCGGCCAAGCCTAGTTGGCCTTGGGTTGGCCCCAGCCAAGCCAAGGCCAAAATTCTGATGTAGTCTTAGCCGCGGCCAAGCTTCCAATGAAGTTTTTTGGTCTTCCTTCATCATTTTCTTGCTATTCCATGATGCTTTGACTTCTTTAGCTCTTCTCCCACTTCTTGATCATCATTTGATGCCTCCAATAACTCCTTTGTGGCTTCAATATTAACCTATCAACACAATGAAATCTATAAAAACAGTGTTGATGTGATTTTAATACAATTATGGGGCTTAAACAGAGAAATTACACCTTTTTATCATCAATACCCCTGGGCACATTACTTTTGCACATTTATCATCTATTATCTATGAATTTACCCAAAATGTATGCAAAACTAAAGGTAAATGTGCCACTTTGACAGGAATTTTATGATGTTAACAGAAGGTCGATTCAATCAACCCTAAGTCAACCCGGTTGAGTCTCAATTGACTCGGGCAACTCGCCCCACCCGACGTCATTTTGGGTCATTTCCAATTAAAAAAAATTGAGACCCGGGTCAAAGCAGGTTGACCCGATGAACCGACTCACATATCCATATGCCAATCTCTTTCCCTGAGTCCTCACTCCTACTCTGTCTTTACTCTTTACTGAAGAAAGGGGATCAAAGGGCTCTGTAATAATGCCCTAGGAGCAGAGAATCTCTCCTCCTTTCGTATCTCATCTTTACAATGGTCAATCGACGACATTAAAGTTGACGGCAAGCGATGAAGGTGAGTTGTGAGCGTCGACGGTGAGCTGCACCTGTGAGAGTAAGGTGACTGGAAAGCGAAGTTGTGAAGGACCTCTTCAATCTTAACTTTCTCAATCATTTACACGTTTTGTTTCCTCATCTGTTTATGCTTCTATTTTATGCGACTGTGAAGTTTCTCATTTGTGAACTTGCATGTTGCGACTCCAGATTTATGCTTCTGTTATGACAATAATTATTGTATTTGAATGTTATTGAAAAGATAAAGTCGATCGGTGGATCATATCTGAGTGTGAACTTGGGAATCCTGATTTATGCTTATGTTAGTCTCTTGCTTTTATGAACTTAATATTGTGAACTTGCTTCTGAGTGGCTCGTGACTTGGGACTTGATACTCTTTGAGTGTGAAGTCGCTCTTGATATATGCTTCTGTGATATTCTTACATGCACAACTTATCTTTTCTGTGTCTTTAATAAGTAATAACACAGACTCATTTGACAAAAAAAACACAGACTCATTAATTAATCTATGATATTATGAAATTCATTCTCCTTATTTTTCTTTCTATGTTATTCAGTATTCTGTCAATAAGTCTGTGAGTCTATGTTATTCTCTCTGTGAGTCTATGATATTCCTTTTTATTATTTACAGAAATGATGGTTCAATTTAAAGCATTGTAGTTTAGTTAACATAGTGATCTTTTAATAGTAGAAATGAAGTAACATAGTTTAGTTAAACTAAATATTCTTTGCAAAAATCATGCTTCAATTTTTGTAGGGATGGATCTATCGAGTTCAGGAAATGAGAATGTCATTCCTAATCCTAATACCCAACCTTCTATTACCAATAATGAACCTCTTACTCCCACTTCCAATACCAATACCAATTTTAGTCCTAGTTCTAATCCTACTTCCAATACCTCATTTCGTACCAAAACTGACCTAGCATGGGCACATGTTGCCTACAAGAAAGAGGGGACACAAAATGTATGCACATGTCTTCACTATGATAATAGCTATAGAGGAGGTGGCATAAACAGGACGAAGCAACATCTTACTGGTATTGTAGGTCAAATTGCTTCTTGTAAAAAATTTTCAGCTGATATACGTCATCGAATTGCAAAGTATTTAAAAGAAAGTTCAAAGAAAAAGTCAATTGAAGATACAAGAGAAGAGGAAGTTGAAGAAGAGGAGGTTGATAGTAGAGCTAAGAAGAGGAAACCTCCTGGGATAATGGATAAATATTTTGCTCCTAGAACAACTCCTGGAGCTCAACCAACCATCAAGAGTGCCTTAGCATCGAAAGAAGCACAACATAATGTGAATATGCTTATTGTTGAATGGGCTATAGTCAATTGCATTCCATTTAAAGCATTATAGTGCCCTTTATTTCAAAGAGATGTAGATAGAATGTGTTCTATAGGGCCTGGATTTAAAGTCCATAGTGCTTATAATTTTAAAACCAACTTATTGAGAGAATAGAAAAAGGAATGTCAATTACTCATTGACGGTCATAGAGCTCAATGGAAGAATAAATGCTACACACTTATGGCGGATGGATGGGCTGATATGAGACAACAAACTTTGATAAACTTCTTATTTATTCTACCCATAGAATGATGTTTGTTAAGTTTGTTGATGCATCAGATTTAGTCAAAGGTGCTAAAACTTTGTTCACATTATTTTTTAAAGTGATTGAGTGGGTTGATTCCAAGAATATTGTTCATGTGGTGACTGACAATGCTGCCAACGATATGGCATGTGGAAGGTTGATCAAGGAGAAATATATAAATATTTATTGGTCTCCTTGTGCTGCTTATTATTTAAATCTTGTATTGAAAGACATTTTAAGCATGTCTCATATATCAGACATTACAGCAAAGGCATCAAAGATAACAAAATTTGCTTACAATCATATGATATTCTTATCTTGGTTGAGGAAAAGGCTAGGTTGGAAAGAAATTGTGCGTGGTGCTACAAGGTTTGCCACTACCTTTATTATATTGCACATCATATACATGAATAAGCATGACTTGCAAACCCTTGTTGTTGATAAACACTTTGTGAACCATAAGCTCTCTATGATTACTCTAGGAAACATTTTTAGTGCAATCATATTAGATAGCCGGTTTTAGAATGAGTGTTACCAAATTGTAAAGATTGCAACTCCTCTGATAAAATTGTTGAGAATTGTTGACTCAGATAAGAAGCCTTCACTGCCATATGTTTATGAAGGCATGCAAAGGGAAAAAATGGAATTAAGGAAATGTTCAAGAGGAATAAAGATCACTACAAGCCTTACACAAGTATTATTAAAGCAAGATGAGATAAACATTTGAAGACCAATCTCCATGCAGCTTCCTATTTATTGAACCCAACATTCGTATATGGTCAAAACTTTGTTCATAAGGGAGGGTTAGTGCAAGCTTTGATTGACGTGGTGGAGGCTAACTCAAATGAAAATGTTACTCGCTTCAAGATAATGAAGTAAGTGACATTGTATCTTGAAGGAAACAAATCTTTCAGCAAAGTGACATGTAAAAAGGGAGCTGAAAAACTAGATCCTTATAAGTAACTAAGTATTCATCTTTGTTGTTTAATGTTTAATTAACATATTAATTGATTGCAACTAATATTATGTACATATTTTATTTTGTAGATGAATGGTGGATGTACTATAGCTATTCAGTTCTAGAATTGCAACGTGTTGTAATACGTATTTTTAGTCAAACGTCTGCTTCTTCTAGTTGTGAGATAAACTGAAGCTTATTTGAGCGCATCCATACAAAAAGGAGAAACATATTGGAGCATCAATGACTGAATGATTTGGTTTACACTAAATATAACTTGTGATTAAAGCATAGGTGACTTTAGATATTATGAAAAATGCTTTTCTTTAATATAATATCGATTTATTTTTAAATTTTAACTGAAATTATTTTTCATTTGAAAATTGAAGGAGTGAATTGAAGAAAAAGAAGAAAAGTTATGATCTCATTGACTATGAGTCTATTGATGAGGTGGATTTTTGGGTGACTGAAGAAGATCCCATTCCAGAATTTAATAATGAAGATACAAAAAATCTTGAAGGTGTTCTTAATAATGAAGGCATTGCACTTTCGTCAACTCTGGATATGATTAATAAAGGTTTATATGTCCTATATTAATATCATGTTACTAATTTATTATCCATCCATATAATTATTTGTTATACATAACCATTGATATTAATTATTGTCGTGCATATGCATAGGTGACGAAGATATAGACATTCCTGATCTCCTAGCTTTGAATGATGATTTTACTACCACTTACCCTTTCCCCAATCTAGCTCCTAATGACTCATCTCCAATAGATCACCTTGATGAGTTGTAGAGTTTTGTGTCAATTATTATTAGTGAGAAGAACTAGCTATGGATGCCTAATGAGTGATGATTAAAATTGCTATCTTTTGACTATTTTGATGTTGGTTATTGGCTATGTTTGATAAATGATTATTGACATTGTTATATTTTAACTATATTTTGATGTTAATTATGGGTTTTGTTTGAACTTCAAAAGAATTAACTAGGTATTTTAACTATCTTGATATTAGTGATGACTTATGACTTATGAATGATGATTATTTTGTTATTGTCAATTAAATTATAATATTTTAATATGGCCAATCCAACCACCAGTTAGACCCATTGACCCTTGAACCTGTGCTACTACTAATTTATTGCTCGGTTCGGTTTTTGTTCCTTGATAAATACCCAGCACCATCAATTATTCTGAGATATTAGAAATCACACAATAAGAAATCAAACTTATTGTCTTTGTCCTTGAATGTACACAAAGATAAAATCAAATTATAATTTTTGTAAAAGTCATTGTTGTCTTGATTGAGTATTGTGAGTGTAATCTATACTCAAGGGTATTTGTTGTATTCTATAGCAAATTCGTTTGTCAATCCAACATGCACCATATAAGATAGATATAAGTGGGGGCAAATTAAACCTAAAGGAAAGTGTTGCACGTACCTTAAAGACATTGTGCACTATCTTCTTCATCTTTTCTTCTTGTACTTCTTAGAGATTCATTCCCTCCAACATACATGATCTAACACCAACCTCTCACGTTCGCCATAATTGGACCCGACGGTTTCTATATAGTAAGGTACCATGTTTTGCCTTGTTTGGTTAAGTCCTGATCAGAAATGATCATTAATTAGATCATACAGGGAGAGCCATCGTGTGTGGGTGGAATTTTTCCAAATGGCTAGGAAGGCAATATATCACGGAGTAAATCACGGGATTTACTATTATGATATTACGATTATATTTACTATTGTTTGGATACATACGTGTGTGTACGCGCCCTCTAATTTATCAATGAAAAATATACAATTTATTCTTATTTTAATATTTCACAGGCTAAGATGTATTTAATATACTCTAAGGGGCTATTTAGTATGAGGGGTTTGGAGGGGAAGGAAAAGAGAAGGAAAAATTTTTATGATTTAAATTTTAAAAAATTGGAGTAATGATGTTGTAAAATTTTAATGAGGAGAAAATATAAGATAAAAGAGTAAAAAAAATAATTAAAATCTTTTAACCCAACTTCTTCAACTTTTTTAAATCAAACTCAATAATTTTCCCTCCCCTCCTCTCCTCTCCAAATCCATCATACCAAATAGACATTAAATAAATCATCCAGTAGCATTGGTATCTTAAAGTATTTTTGGTGTAATTTTGCTTAGTGCTACTGAAAAAAGAAACTTGAAGTTATGTTGTTGAATGAAAAAGAAAAATACTATAAGATGCTGAGTGATATAGGAAAAATACTTGAAGATGCTGAACGTAACATTAGCTCTTTCCCAAGTGATGATCTTTCTCCAACACTTTTAATAATTAAGTACAAAAATTAATTATTATAAACAAAAAATTCTTGAGTACTTTACAAAATTGGAGTAAGGTTGTAGAAGGTATTCAGTGTGTTAGAGACACGACTGATGCTCAATGGGCAAGATGGAAATGGGATAAAAGCGGTACCTTTTCAGTGAAGTCTACTTATCGCTCTTTAAATAATAATCATGCACTTCCGACTTTCAATGGAGCAAATATTTGAAAAACCAGAATCCCACAGAGGTGTAAAATGTTTGTTTGGCTCATGATGTATGACCGTTTGACAACGAATCAAACTAAATGGCAGTGGCATCTTCACCAAACTGGGTTATGTGATCGTTCTAGGTGCCAAGTTGAAGATACCCTTCATGCCATCCGTGATTGCAATGACATGAAGAAATTCTAGGAATCAGTTATTAAGCCAAATTTCCATAACCACTTCTTTACTTACAATCTCCATGATTGGTTTCGGCTGAATATAACTAATAAGGTAGGGTTGGATGACTATGATTGGAAGGCAGTCTTTATTATTCTTTGCTAATTCATTTGGCGAGAAAGATGAAATAACTTAGTCGGGATCAAGTATGGGCCTACACTCGATTGCCGTCAAAATGAGGGCAATTACAGAGTGTATATGTAAGGCAGAGCAAACACTAAGAAGAACGAATTTGATCGACGAGCCTAGAAGGAAAACATCCCAAAATGCCATTTATGAACACGGGCAAGTGCTTGTGGAAGTTGATGGTACACACTCCTATATTATAGAAACAACTGCTTGTGGTGAAGTGTAAAAGAATAGCCAAGGTGAACGTGTTGAGAGCTTACAGTTACGTCTTGAGACAGGTGATCGCCTGACGGCAGAGCTTTGTGGTTGAATGATGGGCCTAAAAAGGGCTTGGGATAATAGCCATAGAAATATAATCGAGCTCGGATTCTTATAAAGCCTTCCTGCTCGTCTAAGGAAATGTCCTTGAGATACATGAAGACCAGACTCTGATACTGGAAATCAAAGAAATGTTGAAACGAGACTGATGGGTGGTATCAAAGCTGATGGACAGAGAACATACTAGTGCAGAAAATGTTCTTGCCAAGAAGGTGTTGGATGGTCCACATGGTGTCCAGTTTTTTGGACCCGATGCTCTTCAAAGCAATATAAACTTGGCGATGGCCTCTTAATTTTCCTTTTCACTTCTGCTTTCCGGTGTATAAAAATATGAAATGATTCTGGAATAGTAAAAGTCAAATGATCGAACTAATTAATAATATATCAGGCAAAACTCCAATAATAGCACAAGAGGCTGATTGATCTATGCACATACCTGGACACTATCAACAATGCGATTTAAGTATTATCATAGTGTGCAAGACAGAAACAATAGATAAGGAAGAAAAAGCGAACGCTTAACCCAAAAGTTGAAATTAATATGTTTAATTAATACCGGGTTCTCCAAATTCAATGGGTTACAGTAAATACTTTGAGAACTTAATCATGGCTATACTGTGTAAAAAGATTATCGTTTCACTAAAGCGAATTTGTCGTGGCTGGCCGGTGCGTAAAGTTTCATCCAAGAACGGATGGATAGGTTCGATGTAATTTATATGATATAACGATAAATTTCTTCGGAAAAAATATTAAAGATTTCTGGGAGTTTGTCTTTTTTTGTGTTATCTATAATGAAAAATTAATTTTTACCAAAAAAATAATTAATTATTGTTGGATTCCTTAGCTAGCTAGCTGTGTGGACCACGAAGAATGTCTAGAGGATTGTTGAAGATGACTAATGGGAGGAAGACAAGCCAAAAGCATTTTGGGGTAAGGTGTCAGCAGGTTTGATTCTTTAACATAGATGACAACAATTATTTCTCAATTAGTGACAATATTATGCTTTCTTGTATTTAAAAATTAAAATTAACAAGTGGATAGATGCTCTTGTTTTGACCCATTTAGGGCAATAGGGTCCCAATGCCCATGACTTAACCTTTTTTGTAAATTGATGTCCTGGCAAATGGCAATGCGATATACGCAACATTCAAAAGGGAAACTATATTTGGAAAACTCCAATTTGGGCACAATACTATATATGACTCCATCCGAATTTGATCTTCGACACCTTTTAATTTGTCGATAATCGAGAATCATATCTGAAAATGCAAAATAGAAACTCAGATATAGATTCCTCATTTACGGTTTAAGTAGTTCTTGATAATTAATTGAATTCTCAAACAGACTTTGTAACCCCTTTTTTGGGTTTATTTGTAGCCCCTCGGATCATTTTGGTGTAATAAGTTTCTGAGTTTGTTAATTATTTTCTTAATTGATATACTGCAATCTTATATAACTCTTTATTTCTTATGTGATTTTATGATTGTGTGAATTCAGAAACGATCAAGTTTATCTACTCACAGTTCGATAAACAGTATGCTTTCTTATAATTAAATTCAATAATTTATATTTTAAGGTGTTTCATTATAAAAAGATTAGCTAGGGAGAATTATTGTGAGGTGTTAATGAAGGAATGTGATCACCATAGCTCCCAATAACAAGTGAGCAACCCTTTGTTTGAAAGGAAAATGATGATTTACTATGACGAACTACTTTAAAGCTCTCTTTGAAATATTAATTAATTATAAAGTTAATAGAATGGAAGCTGTAGCAACCCTTTCATCATCTTGCTTTTATGAAGAAAAAAGAGGATAGATTCTCTTTTTAGGAATATTAAGCATGCAAGCTTTTGAAAATTTGTCTTCGGAATCAATGGATTGAATATATGGTTCTGAGCCCACTAGTTAAAAAAGGAGAGGAACACTTTTCTTAAATTTCGTGTGTGTGTGTTGTATCTCAAATATATCATATATAAGATGCAATTTTCTTCAATAATATCGTGCTAGAAATATACAATAATTGATAATATCCAGAATATTTAAACAATAAAAGGAAAGAATTTTTATCTTCTGGCCTGGCCTCTCTCACTTCTTTATCGACATAATGTTCGAAATTTTTAAATGAATATCAAGTGAATAAATTAAAAGGTCATTTTTAAATTAGGTAAATGTTATGAAAATTTGTCTATATAATTACTTCATACTTGTTCACAATTACAAGCTCTACCTAGCAAATTCGTTGGTTTCTGTTGACCTTCCAATAAGAAGCATCATTCCAAATGATATGCAATATGTTTTTACAAACACTTTTTTTTTTTATAAATTTATATAAACACTTTGAGCTACATCATATTTATTCCTTGTCAATCAACTTTTTCAAATTTGTTTATTCACTTAAAGGAGATCAGATCCAGTCAAAAGAATAAAAGGTGGTGACCTATATAAATAGGAAGAAATTCGAAAATGCTCTTAAAATAGTTTTTGAAAAATTCAAGTTAATGATGTTAGGCTTATCTTCTATTTAATAGATAGAGAGAGAATTTTGTTTGTCTTATTTATAAGTCACGTGGTTAAATCTTTCATATGAATATACAATTTTATCTTTTATTTATTATTGTGTAGATTTTGTTTTCATAATGTATAGTGTATATTAAGTAGAGTTAAGGTAGAAAAGTTAAATTTTAATGTAGGATCAATGGAATTTAAACTTTTTATTGGTTCCGGTGAAACATATTAGAAGTGATAAATAAATAAGGTATTACTTAAATTCATTTGTAGTTATTGCCGTGATGCATGACCTATATTAAACCACAAAATTATATAGTTAATGGTTTTTTTAGATTTGCTTGCTTGGCTAATAACGAGTAACGAGTTTAATCTCTGCTTTACAATTTAATGAGAAGATGTTAATTGGAGTGATCAGTTTCAGGACAAAAATTTGATTGTGATATATTCATGCTTATTAATTTTCTTACTAAGCTATGGACTTGGTTAATCATATACTATGTTATCTTCAATCTTTAATATAAGATTTAATTTATAATTTAAAATTGATATGTTAAAGACTAGAGTTGAGTACATACATACTACCAGTACTTTTTCCTTCTCTCTTTACAGTACTATTTTATATACAAATGCAAGTGTAATAATTCAATTTAGGATAGGAAATTTCTACATTACGAATGGAGTAACTACACACTTACACACACATATTCATAATATTCTTCATTTTTTTACTTCTTGTCATTTCATCTTCTTTCATAATAAGCATTGATGAAACAACATAAATATCAAGTTGATAGACTGGATAATTGTGTAACTTTAAAACCCTTTAATTTTCATATTTGATCAAATCAATGGGTGAAGCCGTGAAGGCGTGAAGTACCCTTTTAACAAGTTCTTAATTAGGAGGATATAATCGGTGTGCTTGAAGATCACTGCAATAGCATTAATCCAGAAACAGACTCAAAATACGCTAATTAATGAGATTAATACCAAATTACCAATGAACAATGAATTATAAAAGGAAATTAACTATGCACACAGTTATATAACATATTGAAATTTAGGTTAGGCAAATTTTACCCCAGTAACCATACCAAATGAATAATCCCGAGAGGATTATGATTAGTATTATTCACCGATCGGCCACAGTTCTTGTCGTAATTAATGTCGTTGACTCATTAATTAGTACTCCTTCCGGTGCACAATATAGGATACTTCTAGAAAGAAGGTATGATCTAGAATATAAGTCACTTTCAGTTTAATTAATGCTCTTTTTCCTGTTTTGCCCCTGTGATTAATACTCACTTTCTAATTTTACCCACTCATTATATCTCATATCTCTAAAATAACATTCTCAATGCAATTAAACACATTTATCAAGAATAGTAAAAGTAAAAAAAAATTATATTTTAGGACATATTAAATTACTTAACTATTATTTCTTGTTTCTGGTGATATAGTTGAAGTGCCCTATATTAGAGTACTTACCCATTTAATATAATAATTGAGGATATTAGGGAACATCTTTCCATAAATAAGATTTGCTCTCCAGCTGTTCAAGATTTAATAGGGGAAATCCATATCTTAATAAACATGTAGGAGTATTCTAGAATCTATGGAATGGAAAGCTTATTTTGAAGACACGACAAATATCGTCATTTGTCTCCAAGTTTGTCGTCCAATATGCGATGCCCTTTAGTTAGACATAGTAGGGCTGAAATAACATTACTCTATAATCAACAAAATGTATTAAAACACACACACACACTCACACACACACACACACACAAAGTAGTAGGAAAGTTAGTGAAAATCAAGGTTCAACCTAAATTCCTAAACTCCCTTGCAAATTAAAGAAAATAGTGCCGACTTTGGTTATCAAAATTATATAACAAAACCCACGACATGTTAATATATTTCATCGGCCTCCAGTATTTATTTGTCTCAACTGAAATTTTGCATTTGGTTCCTAAAGTATATGTCTCGTTTCAAATTAAATTTCAAAATATAATTATTACTTGTTTTCAATAATATCTCCGATAGATGGAGAACGTTAAATAGATGGTACTAGTTAATATTTAAGATAGTGTGACATCAAATGGAGAACAAAACTGAAAAAGAAAAAAATAATTCTTACATGATACATGAATTTTGCATTCTCTTTTATCTGTGTTTTTCTCCCTTTGAAGACCAATAAATAGGATAGAAAAGTACTCTATTATAAGTTACAAATAGTATGATTTATTTTAATTAATTTTGTACAAATACATGAAGAAACATATCCAATAAACTTTTAATACTAGTGGGAGACAATTATGATAGTAATGAGGAGATCCTAATTAGGAAAAGTGGTTACCAATTTACCATCCGCTCCAAAATTATCGTTGTTAAAGGTTATGGTAAATAGATTAAGAAATCTTTAATTAATGTTAAACATCAACTAAAATATTCTCTCTGAGTCACAATATAAATCATTTTAAGTTTTCAACTAGTAAATAAAAAATGATAGTTAATTAACTCATTGAATTTGTTTTAAATTGAATAAAAATCCAACTTTACTCATATTAAATGAGATTTTGAAAAAGAGAGAAAAATATATAAAGAGCCATACTTAAATACAAGTAGTAAAATTAACAAATAAATATTAATTACTCCACAAGAAACTTTTATTGTAGACTAAGTCAATCTTTTTATAAGCCATTTGTATAGTGAACTGAATGAAGCTAAGTACTATCATCTAATCTCCTCCACTCAGGGTGTATTTAAGAAAGGGAAAGGAGCGAGAAATAAAAGTGTGTAGAGTTTTTAATTTTTTGGACCTCAAATTTTTTTTTATAAAAAAAGTCGATACCTAAAAGAGGACGTGGTGATAAAGATATGAGTATATTATTGTAAAATATTCTAATTATTTTTTTTAATTCTTTCAATTTCTTTTAATTGATTATTGTTGAGGGAGTATCAATAGAGATAAATTAAATAAAGATTATAAAATATGAGAAATAGGTCTTAGATATAGAATTAAGATCAACTCACCAATTAGATCCTACATTAATCACAACATAAGTATATCATACTGCCACTAAATCCTTTTAACTCCAGCTATTACCAATATAATCAACGATAGCAAGTTGCACCATGATGAACTATAGGCATTGCATATGGGATCGTGTAGCTAGTAGTGAAACAAAATACTGCGGATGTTATATGATGACGATAATCAAATTAGAAAAGTGAAAGAGCTCGAATGAGATATCCGTATATCCCATTGTTCAGTATGTCTCATTCCTGTAGAACAGTACTGAAGGTATTTTATTTTATCCCAATGGTATTAAGTTTCACCCCAACTGAAATAGGAAAGCATGCAATAATATCCAATCTCAATTCAAATTCAAGTTTCCGACTCCTTTGCTCAGTCACCCTTTCATAAAAAATGCTTATAACGAAAAACGGTTCTATATACAGAAAAGGAAAAACAATTATTACTATTAATAACAATATCACATACCACTTCTGTACCTTATTATATATGTCTCGCAAATCAATAAAAGCATTAAATGCATAAATTATTTTTAATTTACCCTTATTTATAAAAGATGTATACTTTCTCTCAAATCTTTTTATCATTTTGTATTTACACCTCTCTTTTTCTGTTTTTTCTTTCTCATGTGCCTAACCAATAGTGAATAGGGATACAATTGATAAAATCTCATTTATTACACTACAAGTGGCTTATGTTTTGAACATAACTTTTTAAGTACAAGTGACTTATAATAAAATACAAACTGATATTGCACTGGCCCATAGGGCTAAGAGGAAAAATGAGTAGATTTCTGATATGAAGATCAACTCAACAAACATACTGTGAAGCTGAAGGTTACAAATACTAAATTATCTGATCGTTCACAGAGAACTTATAATTACTGATACTAAATACTCCTACGACAAGACCTTTTTCTAGTTATTAGTACTAATTAATCATATTGCCAGAAAAGGACAGGGAGAGAGAATGAAAAAGGAAAGGAAATCACGAGATGAATACAATAATAGTAATCAATCTCACATCCTTTTCTTTTTCTCCTCTTCTGATTCAAGCAGGTCTTCAAGCACCTGATTATCCAGATACTCAAACTCAAAAACTTGCGAACCAGACGATGAGCCTGCACCGCCATGACCGCGAGAAGGCGGCGGAGGAGGAGGCACAAAGAAGCAATTATATGGTGGGGGCCTCAGTTGAGCATAATACTCATTAGGGAAATTAAGGATTGCGAGGTGGCCCCTCATGTTGAAGGCAGCCCTATCATAGGCCCTGGCTGCTTCTTCCGCCGTATCAAACGTCCCCAGCCACAGCCTCGCCCCTTGCTTCGACGGATCCCTAATCTCCGCCGCGTACTTCCCCCACGGCCGCCTCCTCACACCCCGGTACCGCGCCTCATCCTTCGCCTTCTCATGCTTTCCCTTGTGCCCATCCATGCTTGTGTTCTGATCGATCCTCACCTTTTAAGTATTTGATGTTTTGATCTTACAAAGTTTCAACACTTATATAGACATATAATAGCCCTATATGTGATGCATGTGGGAGAGATTTGGAATTAGAGGACCGATATTTTCATATTATAGATTTGATTCTTCGATTGTGTCTATGTTTTTTGCATAAATTATACGACCAGAATAGAACGTCTATATGGACAGGGAGGGGGTAAATCTTTTTTATCGATCTGGCAACTTGGCAAAATCTCTTGTTTTTGTTTCTTTTTTTTTTTCACGGGAATTATTCCATGGAGTGCAAGAATCGTTCATATATTTTTCTGTCGCTACATATATAGTTTGTGCCACTAGTAACATTGAAATTCCGTTCATTTTCTGAGCTATTTTTCATGTGATCATTTGGGAATCGATATCGATATATATCTTTGTATATGCGAGTATATTTAGATTGAAATGAACTCATGATAAATGGTAAATTTTATATATTTTATTCATGGGACTATTTTAAGCTAATTTGGATTTATTAAATAATATTTGGATTGTTAGCCGATTTTTGGAAATAATATAAATCTGAATTGATTATGAGATTATTTAGCTTAAATTATTAATATTTTGATTGTTATCTTATGATTGAATAATATTTTCTAAATATATGATAAATCACGATTTTATTTAATTCTTATAGGGTAAGAAAAAACATATTAGAAGATCTTACGATACGGAATTTTTCTTAAAAGTTAAAAGAAAATATAATATTATCAGCTCACACAAACGCTTCCCTGTGGCAGCGAACCAATTCCACGTCCCAATTAGCAAAAAGCAAACCCCTGATTTCAGTGATCTCCTGAGCCCAAGGGTGAGTAGACCCAAAATCAGAAATCCACAGCTGAATTGCTTCCAATGAGTCAAAATACAGTTTGATCTTCTTCAGCCCCATATTCCTACAAGTTTGTAAGCCAACCTTAATAGCATGCATCTCGACTATCGAGGAGTAGCTGTAGCCAATTTTTTTGCTGAAACCCCCCTATCCATGTCCCTTCAGAATCACGAACAATGCCTCCACATGCAGCATGGTTTCTCTCATCGACCGAGGAGGGAGTCCTATATTGAGCTTCTGTTTTTCTCTTGTGAAGTTAAGATCATATTGTTACTTCTAAGATATCCTATAATTGACATGACGAATGAGTTCTAGGGGGAAAAACACAGAGCAAGCAACTGAGTTCACTTCAATTTTATATAGATTAGAACTCCAAAATGAAGGAGTGCTTTGTTCTTTGTTTTTTAATTTGTTTTTTGGGCCATGGATCGTGCTTTGCCTTAAAAAGTTTAAACATTTTCAAACGGAGGTATAGGACTAAATTTGAGTGAGTTATAAAGAGTTCAACTGTTTAAGAACTAAAAATGGTTACTTTCTCACAACATGATGAGTCAGTGATTGAAATTCCGTAAGAAGTAGTGCCCACATTTAAGTATGATAGAATTTCGAATAGAATCACTTTCAACAGGAAAATACATAAAATAAAAATTTGTTCAAGAATTTGGAGCCTGTTACAAATATTAAATATATCCGAGCCAAACAAAACACTTGTTTTATAAACTTGTAACACTTAATCCATTTGTTCAATCGCTCAATTATGTAGTGGCTATGTTGTTTTGTTATATGAAAGTTAAATCAAAGAAAGCAGTAAAACTACCATTTGACCTTGATTTGCAACACACACACACCAAGTGGCATTGTTTTAGTTCTCTCTCTAAATATGTATTGATGAATGATATATACAAGGACACATGGAATATGGAAGCGCAAGGGAACAGTTACGCTCATAAACGGAATACAGATGGATCATCAATACATACACAATTGGATACACCGCTGAGGGTCTTTTTAGGGAGCACACGGTAGCGTGAGAGAGTTTGGTTTCACATTTATTTTAAGCAATTTTTTAAGTACAAAATAAATGTGTTAAATAAGTACATCTTGTTGAAATGTTTTTACAAGTGAAGACAAACGAGTATGGAGTAGAAAGTTACAAACAAGTCAAAATATGTGATTCCACTCATGTATCATATTCATTAAAATTAAAATCAAGATGTGTTTCTGTTGATTATCCAACACAACTCTTTACGCATTTAACATATGTTGCTCCCTCTTAATCTTAATTCTTAGTATGTCAATATCATCGATCATTGTCAGCCAAACATGCCGGACCCCAAGTTAATTAGCATGTTTGGAATGTTGCGTCGGCTATACTTATACTATCATTTTCCCTTCATTATTCCAAAACAAGTCTACTCTTTTGAACTTACTACTCCTAGTCCTTAATATAAAAGCTAGTTGGAGGTTTGATTTTATCATAAATATAAAATCTTAATCCACTTTATTTTCATATATGTCATTTTTTCTAAGTTGTCCTTATTGATTACATATGTTAAGGGAGTTTACATCAAAGGACGATTTCGGCGTAAATGATTTAAAAGGGTATTTTAGAAAACCAACTCATAAGTCATTACTAACTTAGTCATAGAATTATCCTAGTTTTTCTTTTAAAAATTCTCCTTATAATTTTTTAGGTTAAGGTATAAAAATACATATAAACTTATATCCAATGTATAAAAATACTCAAACTTTTTTAAGTGTAAAGATACCCATAAATTTTAAAAATCGAAGTAAAAATGATGCAACTGTTAAAAACATTCATTAGTTTTTGTATTGGAACCCACCACTTTCTTATTCTACAAAAAGTGACAGACATTAGATGGTTTTAATGGATATGTCATTTTCACTTAGATTTTTAAAGTTCGTGGGTATATATTTTTGCTTATTGAATATAAAGTCATTTGTCTGTAATTCTAGGACTCTTTGGGCTTTATAGCCTAATGAGTATTTATAGATCATCTTATTATTAAGTGAATCCTCGCATCAAAAATAAGATTTCAGGACCAGTATGATAGTTAAGAAGATATGTAATTGCAAATATATATTTAATATTTTTGAATTTTAATCAAAGATTAAGAGCCTGTTTAGAAACTCTTTCATAAGGGTATAAAAGCCTATTTAGACCCAAAAGCTCTTTTACTATAGTAAAGATGTGTTTGAAAATTCATAAGCTATCAATGGACTTTTAACAAAAAAAAAAAAAAAACTTTGTTTCTTAAGCTCATTTTTTGAGCTTCTTGCAAAGTCTGATGTCTTTTCGGATAAGTCATATAAAGATCATATAAGCTTATGGCTTAGATGGTAAAAGTGAAGCGTGGTGTGGACATAGATAAAAAATTCAAACTTAATAAAATATTGAAGATAGCAATAATAAACTTAATTTGTGACCTGATATTGAAAGATTTAATTTTTGAAATTTTTTTATTTTAAAAAATTTTATTTATATTTTTAACATCAATTACAACAATATATATACAAATAATATATTATGTGGTATTTAACAAGGTTCATGTCCTTTTTAGTCATTTTTCATTTAAACAGACTTTTCAAATACTAATCCAAATAGGTTCAAGATTTTTAAAAAAATGTCACTTCTCCTACCGTCAATCCAAACACAAATCACATTGACGAAGTGACTTTTTTTCAATCTGGCTTCTGCAAAAGCCATATTAAAAAAAAAAAGTCACTTATCCACCGTTAATCCAGATACACACTAAATCATATAATCCTTATTCGCTTACTTTTATTACGTCTGTCTCTAAAATTTTGATAACCGCCTAATTAACGCGATGGGATGACAGCCTATTGCTTTGCTTTACGTTTTTTTTTTTTTTTTCCCCTTCCTTTACGTGCTGTGTTTTACTTCTTACATACATGAACTTCCGGTCTTTTAAGATGAATACATACTTGGGGTGTCGGCAGACACGTTTCCTGAGATGAATACATACTTGGGGTGTCGGCAGACACGTTTCCTGATATGTGTATGTTTGGATGACTTTGTAAAATTATCCAAACATATGAAAAAAATTCTAAAATAATTTTTTTCTCCTAAACTATGATTTTGGATCTAAAACCATGATTTATGAAAAAATTATTTTTTTTCACTTTTCATAATCTCTTTCTTCCTTTTTCTCTATATATATGTGTTTGTGTGTTTGATCTAATTTTTTTCATATTACATAATTGAAAAATGTTATAATTTTAATTTTGTACAAAAATTTATTTCATTTTTGGTATTTATTATGAAATTTAAATATTAAAAATATATAAAATATCATTTTATCCTTTATATACAATTATCACAAAAGATAATGTCATTTTTAGTAATTTAACAATGAAAAAGTGATTCTGATAATAATATCCAAACACTATCATTTTATCAAAATCACTTTTATCATTTTTTTCTCTATAAATTATTCTCCAAAAGCTAATCCAAACACACTCATAGACAAAATCACTTGAATATATGGATGGCCATATACTACTCTAATTCTTAATATAAGATGTATTTATATAGTTTGAAAATATTAAACAAGCTAAATAAATTGTTTAATTATAACATATGTGACAAGATTGCTCTAATATACTATGCGTACTGTTTAATTATACATGCTCCCTCCAGTCCTTAATATAAGAACCAATTATTTTTTTGGGATAGATTATGGAAGTTAAATAAGTACTTAATCATAATATATGTTATATATTTTTAAATTATATATTAATTTATAAGTTAGATAAATTAAATTAGTTTAGAGAAAAGCGATAAATATAAATACCTTAATTTAATTTATTTAGCTTTAGCAATCTCTCTAGAAAAAGGTAAATTGGCTCTCAAATTAAGGATTAGAGGTATTATTAAATTATAAGTTAGGAAAATTAATTTAAAAAAATAAATATGAAAGATAAATTAAAATGAAAAAAAAAAGATCTTATATTAATTATCAAAATCCATTCCCAAACTAAGTCTTACATTATGTGAGGAGTATTAGATTTGTATTATGGGATTGGGTCTAATGTTTTAAGGGATTGCGTGCGGTGTGTGGTCCTTTGTTTGAAGCTTATGAAGAAACATAAATGATACTATACTCCCTCAAATCTTTAATATAAGTTATATTTATTTAATTAGATTATATTAAGAAAGTTAGTTAAGTTAATTAATATGACATATATTTTTTAAAATACGCTAGTCATCTTTCTTAATTCACTCTTCATATTGATTATTGTTGATAAAACATCAATAAGGTTAAATTAAAAAAATGTTGATAAATATAAAAATATCTCTTATATTAAGGATCAATATCAACGTTTTAAATATGTCTTATAGTAAGGATGGGGAGTAAGTCAAGGTACGTAATTTTGATTTCTCTAACTAAAAATGTGCTTAGTCATCAAAGGGTTCACTAACCCTGAGAACTTAACTTGATTCTACGTACAAGATATCAATTTGTGATCTTTTGCACTGTAGAAACCGTGTCTCCATCATTCAAATCCTTTCACCACATAAATTCAAGAAATAATGAGCATTGAGAAAGAATCAAATCCTCAAGATTTGCATTAACTTGCTGGCTAATCGTAGTGGAAATCTTGGATTAGGCTTTCATATTTGAGATTTTGTCCCACACCTTTTTTTTTTCAATTAATTTGATTCTTTGCACTAATATGACATGAATCTCACTCTCCCAAAATGCTATAAAGTAACAGGGAATTGTTGTCAGCCCCATGTCCCATCCCCTTGGAAAAAAAGTCACGTATGATAAGTTCTAAAATTTTGAAGAACGAATAATTATTGACAATAATTAAAAACAAAACTAAAAAAATGGACATTGATTTTTTCCAGGGAGATGAATATTTATATTTAAATACTTGTTTGATCTGTTTTAATTTCGAAAATTGGTTTTTGATTTAACTATGATGGATAAATCCTTGTTGAGAGAAATTCTCTAAAGATACTACTATTAATTACATTTTCTTAAAAAAATATGTTGTCCTTAAACAGACAATTGAACATCAGGGATAAAAGAATAACACAAATTCTTTCCGCATTTTAAATATTATACAATATATAGAGGGGAAGAGCAGAAAAGAGAACGGGCTTCACATAGATTATCAACAATGATAACATAAAATACAACAAAAATCTTTTTTTTGGGGGGGGGGGGGGAGGGAGGGATTATATATCTTCACGTGGCTATATAGTTGATTAGTTTCCTTCTTGTGGCCGCTGTGGGATCATTATGCAACTGATTAGGGGAAGGGATTATATATCTTCACGTGGCTATATAATTGATTAGTTTCCTTCTTGTGGCCGTTGTGTGATCATTATGCAACTGATTATAACCATTATTTCCCGACTTTTATGATTTTTTTTTAATGAAACTCATTAAAATATTTTCTCCCCTCCTCTCACCTTATACCAAACAGGCCCTACGACGTGTTTGATATGAGGAGAGGGAAGAGAAAGTGGGTGAAGGAAATTTTTTTTTTAAGTTGATGAGAGAAGTAGAGTTAAAAGTTTTTAATTAATTTTCTTACTCTTTTATCTCACATCTTCCTTGTATTAAAATTTTGTTACCCCACTTCTTTAATTGTCTTAAATTCAATTCATAAAAAATTTTCCTCCCCACCAAATCCCTCATACTAAACAAAGTTAATGTTGTTGGATTAAGATGAAGGGATGTTTATTTTCAAGACAAAATACTGTGGATGTTTATTTTCCAGACAAAATATAAACAGATGAAGGGATGTTTATATTTTCCTCTGGTTCAAAATATAAAATCTAAATATCTACTTTATATTTATCAACAAGTTAATTAAAAATAATAAATATGTAAGATATCTACTTTCTTTTTCCAACATACCCTTATTTATTAAAGAAATAAGAGAGATGACAAATAGAAAAAAGAAAGAAAGATAATGTAGGGGAAAAGAATGATGAGAGTGAGTGTGGCAAATTCAGAAGAAGAAAAAAAAGCAATAAATACATAGACAAAAGTAAAGTGAATCTTATAAAAAAAAACAACACCTCTCAATTTAACTCTTATATTTTGAATCAAATGGGGTATCAAACAGTCCCTACAAGGTTCGAACAAGTAGTTAACTAGCACTTGATAATACTGCGAACATATAAGTCTAAAACATCCAATTATGAGTTTGGCGATTATTAGGCTGTGCTTGGAAGTTTTGAGACACGAGTGGAATAGGAATGAGAAAAGGTCAATTTATAACGAGAATGTCATTTGCGTCTTAATCTTTTCATTTTGTGTGAGCTTGAATTGAGTTTTATTCCATGGTATATGTCACGCCTTGGAATAATTGAAAGCAAATTAAAAACTCTGGATGGAGAAAATTAAAGTGAGGTGTTCCTCAAAGTAATTATTACAAGTATGTAGATTTTGACAAAACATAAACATGCTTTGAGTTTAAAGAGCACGCTTAATAAAATATCTTCATATTGTCCACCAATAAATTCCCTGCATCAGAAGCGAGATTTCAATTTGAATTTATAAACTTGTGAGTTATGAACCACCTACTTTCCAATTAGACCAACCTTTATTGCCTCCTGACATCAATTTCAAATGCACACACTTCATTGCTCAAAAATCAAAATAGCTTCTCCGGTTAATGCAATCAGGACAGCGCGTGGAGAATCTCTTGTGGGTCAAAAACGATATCCAGTCGATGGGCTTTGGGCCCATATATACTATGGGCCTATGGCGACAACTGTTTTCAATAAGATGAGGCCAGTGGCATTATCACATGAGTTAAGTGGCAATTTTATGTCAGAAAGTTTTTTTAAGGTAATTTTACGAGTAAAAAAGAAAGTAATTTTGTTTTGGATATTATCTTAGTTAATTTTTACTATTAGTTAATCAAATATTTTGAGTTGGTTGCCAATCTCCATATCATCCATATCATTTTTTGTTAAAGTTTAAATTTATCTTAGAAATCCATGTGTCATCTATTTTATTTTTTTAAAGTTAGATTTAAAATTTTTAGGGCAAATTTTCACTTTAGCTAAAATAATAATGATGATATGTGGACTATCATCTTGATATATTTGCTCAACAACTAACAACCAAGATTAATTAAGATAATGGTTAAGGCAAAATTACTTCCTTTTTAACCTCGGTGATAACTTAGGAGACAAAATTGCCCATTAACCCTTATTATATTGTCCTTACTTAGTCCTTACAAAAAAACAAAGTGTTTTGGATAAATAACCTAAAATCACTGCCTAATGGCAGGTTCATTGAGCCTAACCTGGAAAGGTCGATTGACAAAGCATCATCCGTGCATGAAAATTGTGTTTGATAATGTGAATGCCAAAGAGTGGCATGAAAAATATACTAACCTGTAGCCTCTAATTATAAAGAAAAATCTAGCTAATTTCCCCCGTTAATTAATTAATTATGTTATGACCTCAGAATAAAACTGGATTCACATACGTATTAAATAACCTGCGCTCTCCTTACCTAGCATGCATGCCTGAAGATATCACATTTTATATTATATTTATGATTTGTGACTATGATATATATACTTAATTAGATTCACGTATCCATTACATCTGCAATAGAAAACAAAACAACAAACATGTGGCTAATTATTGAACCCTTCGTTCAATTTGATTTCACCGAGATAATTGAAGTGTATATATATATATTTTGCCAGCAAGATAATTAAAGTAATTGACAAGGATTCTGTTAAAAACAAAAAGTAATTAACAGCGCGCTTTTATGTTTTACGGGGCTTGGGGCGGTAATTGATCTGTGATTTGTCTTTTATGATTACGTTATCCGATACTCCTAGTAATGATTCTTGGGGTACGTGGAATAATATTTGGAACGTGACATGTCTCATAACCAGATTTTATATTAAAGATTGAAGATGATAATTATTAATTAATTGCATGAATAATCTACAATGATGGATGAAGGTCCAAAAATAAAATTCTACAATGATAAGTCTACAATTACTTAGGTTAAGAGCTGTTTATTAACCTGTTGGGGCCGGGGACCAAAAGCAAAAAAACAATTTCGCCCCGGAATACAATTACCAAATTGTTTAAATGAGAAAAACTATATCAAAATAAGCAACCAACAGAATTGAACCTAATGAGTAATGAAAGAGGTTAGTAACTCAGAGCATATCGAATAAAAAATTAGCACGATTTAATCTAATAAAACAGAATAGTCACCTTAAAGCAATCATACTCAACATAAATTATGTATACTAATATAGTCACCCTAAATTATTGAAAAAATATATGCGACGAATGCTGTTGTTACTAGTTTTGGAAAAAAAAAAAAGAGTAGTTAATACTTAATACTAGCATGATAAAAAGATCAACATTTTTGTCTTATTTGGTTTCGCCAGATTATTATCTAACTTTTGTACAGGTTGATAACTTTATTTAATCATACATTAATATGCCACGCCAACAGCAATCTTTGAGCGATAGCAGCATGAATGATAACAATACAGCAAATGAGTCAAAATAAATAGAGACATCTTTTCAGTAAAATGAATTTACTATGTGATTTGTCGCTTGCCACTACTTCGGTTATAATAATTGATAAAGTGAATATTACACTCATTTAGTCAAGAACAAGAAAATTTGAAAGGGTTTTGAACTTCAATATGTTTGAATTTAATATTTCATTTATTTAATTTCTAAATTAAATCAGTGATAAGGAAGTTATTGACAGTATTGCACTGTGGAAGGTCCAGGAATAAGTGTGCAAGACCCAGACCAGGCTGGCACAGGAAGCCTCCGAATTTTAACATACTCGTATCATTTAATTTTTAAGAAAATTATATTTAGGTCCCAAATAAAAAATAATAATAAAGAAATGGTCCTTAAAAATCACAAAATGAAAAATTGGTCATAATGAGTTGTTAATGGAGCCCCTCAAGTGACAACTTGAGGGGGTTCCATTAATAACTTCTTAAGACCAATTTTTTATTTTACTATTGCGAGGGACCATTTTTTATATTTTTAATTGTTTGGGACTGCAGTGTAATTTTCCCTTAATTTTTCATCTCAGAATGACTGAGTTTAACAAATTTCCTAATCTAATTATAATATACAAAGATATGAGTTGAAGTATTCATGATTTATAAATATATTTTTGTTAAGTTTACCTTATTAATTAGATATATAGACGCAGAATAGATTCAAGCCTCACATATTACACAAAATCGAAGGGTAAAAATTTATTCACGAGTATTTTCATTAATTCATATTAATATATTTTGATGATTCTTATAGTGCCTATTTAGTTAAGCGGTGTAAGCTCAAATAAACCTGGTTGAACCCAAAAAAATGCATATAGATTCTGATTGTCCTGTTTAGGTGATTTCTTAAAAAACCCAATCAACTCTAATAAATTATGATTTCACTCCCGATTTAAGGATGAGTGCACGGGAGCTGCTTATGTGTTTGAAAAATCCTGATTAAACTTTGTCGCTTATGAAAAAAGATATCCAAACAGTAATTACCATTAATTGTATTTAACTAACAGCACTTTTAGTTAATATTACTTATACAAATCACGATCAAGATTCTCCACTGCCTAACTGAACAGGCACATAAGCCATGACAAATCTCAGTGTGCTTAAGCAACTCCACGAGGACCAATACGATTTTGTTAGCAGTTCAATGCCCTTGAAAATTTTTGCTCTAAAAATTGACACAAAGAGGAAGACCCAACAACTAGGTATAGTTGATAGAGGAAGAAATTTCTTGATGACTTCCCATTTTTAATAGATTTAAGATATATTTTGATATATTTAAAAAATCATCAATATTAAATTAAAGAGATTTAATTAAAATTTTATGAGATATTAATTTAGTGCATTGGGATTTTAATTTAAAATAGAAGCTTATTATTATTATTATTATTCCTTTTCTTATTCTCTCTAGGAACACGTACGGCAACGGTTAGGAAGCATCATATTTCTATAATTGGTGGACCTAAAACATGACCAAAAAGAAGGAAGGAGCCTATGTATAGATGAACAACCATGGTGAGTAGCCTGTCACGCGGGTGACCCTGATTTGATCTCAGGTAACGGAGTCATTTAAAGAAGGCGTTGTCTATTTTATGTTTTGGTAATCTCTTCAAAAATAACTAATGATTGTAATATAGGATACAATATCGGATCATTTCTTAAGGAGCCTTTTATTAATTATTTAGAACTAAGTATAATAATTGACATGAAACTAATTGTTTCAAAGCCGAACCGGACCGACGACCGGAAAACACACCGGCTCATTTTTTATGTTTAGGCGGTTTTGGGAGTTTGGCTGTTTTGAGCTGTTCAGAACTGGATTTTGAGCCACGAATCGGAGTTAAGCTAGGAACCGGAGCAGCTTTCAAGAAACCGCTTGAGTTGCAGTTGTTCAGATTTCAGTCTACAGTAAAAAAGAAAGAGGAAGGAGAAGGGAAAGATAGGAGAAAAGGGAAGAATCTAAGAGGAAAAAAGGCATATTATTCATTTCCTCATCTACTTGAATCAGTTGGCACAGATGAAGGTTGAGAGAAAGAAAAGAAGTAAGCTTGAAGTGTTTAATCGTCTCTGTGTTTTTCCTTTCTTGCCGTCATAACCAGTGAAGAAAGCAACAAGAACTGGGGACCCTCACTTTATGTCTCAAACTTACTTACTTGAAAGAAAGCAAGAGTAACTTGAAATAATGAAAAAAAAAATACTGGTATGCCCAACGCACAAAAGCTAGCAGACTAGGGAAAGACGAAAAGACGTACGGCTGTGTACATGGCGTCATCACATTAAGGCTATGTTTGGTTGGATGGAATGGAGGGGAGGGGAGGAAAAGATTTGGGAGGGATTTTCTTTTACCTTGTTTGGATTGATAAAAGGAGAGGGGAGGGGAGGGATTTTAATAGTATTATATTTGGTATAGGAGGGGAGGGGAGGAGAAATATTTTTATATGGACAATTTTGCTCTTATTTCATTTAATTTATAATTAATAACTTTCTAACACATTTAATAAAATATAATTATATAAGGAATTTAATACATAAAATTATAATTTTATAATTATAAAAATTAAATAAATATAATTATAAATGACATTTACTATAAAAATTATAATTTTGAAATTAAATAATGAGAAGGGTATTGTGAGAATATTTTAAAATTGTATGGACATATTAATCAATTTAAGCTCAAATATTAAAATTTCCCTCCGAATCCCCCCAATTTTGTAGGGGAGGGTTAGGAGGGGATGAGAGAGAGAATTTTAGAAAATTTCTCCTCCCCTCCTAAAATTTTTAGTTATCCAAACAAGGGGAGGAGAGCAAAATCCCCATATTTCCCTCCCCTTCCCTCCCTTCCCCTCATACCAAACAAACCCTAAAGCTATGTTTGGCTCGATGGAGGGGAGGGGAGGGTTTGAGAGAGATTTTGTTTTACTTTGTTTGGGTTGACAAAAAGAGAGGGGAGGGGAGGGATTTTAATAGTATCATGTTTGGTATAGGAGGGAAGGGGAGGAGAAATATTTTTATATGGACAACTTTGCTCTTATTTCATTTAATTTGTAATTAATAACTTTCTAACATATTTAATAAAATATAATTATATAAGTAATTTAATACATGAAATTATAATTTTATAATTATAAAAATTAAATAAATATAATTATAAATGAAATTTACTATATAAAATTATAATTTTGTAATTAAATAATGAGAAGGATATTATGAGAATATTTTAAAATGGTATGGACATATTAGTCAATTTGAGTTCAAACATTAACATTTCCCTCCAAATTCCCCCACTTTTGGAGGGGAGGGGAGGGAGAATTTTAGAAAATTGTCCCTCCCTTCCTAAAATTTTTAGTTATCCAAACAAGGAGAGGGGAGTAAAATCCCCCCATTCCCCTCCCCCTTCCCCTCATACCAAACAGACCCTAAATGTTGCTGAGACTACAAATTTTAAAATAAAATTGCTAAACCCATATCTTAGATAATTGGATTCCCTATTTACCTCAAGTTTTCTTCAGTATTGTTACTTTGTTTTTGTTCTTGTTTATAATAATCAATAAGTTTTTTTCACCGAAAAAATTAATATATAATTAAACATGTAGTATTTTTAATATATTATTACTTTCAATTATTTTCAAGTTGAATATTTTTCTTTTTGCTAATGCAGCTCAATGAGTTTATGTTGGGCAAAACTTTTATTGAATATACAATATTATATTTAATTTATTATCATTATATATTATGTTTATTAAATTGTATTAAATATGTAAAATTCCATTAACTTTTTAATAAATTGGACAAATTATGTTTATACCATTATTTATAATATTAGCTTTACTTTATTATAATATCCTCTATCCAACCAGACGATCCGACTGATCCGACTGTTTGAACTATGACCCGTTAACCTTTTCGGCTCAACATCCGGTCCGGCTTTTAAAACATTGCATGAAATAATAAAAAGGGAAAATTTAGTCTTTTGAAACTACAACTATATGAAAATATTAAATGTCCTAAATTATAATGTTTTTGGTATTTTTGGATATAAAATGATAGGAGAAATGAAATGGATAAAGTGAAACGCTTGAAAATGGCTTGCAAGGGCAATCATAGTTCATATAATGATAATAGGAGTTCAATTTACTAATTTAGTAAAAAATGCTCAAAAGACCCTTTGAGCTAGTTTGAGTTATATTGATTAAACACTTTCACTGGACAAGGTTTAACCCCTCTAACCAAAACTCAATACAAAATACTAGCAATTGCAACTAAAGTCCCTCAAAATACCAAACATCAAACACCGTTGAGTCTAGTACATTAATCAATGATTACTTCTAAATATAGAAAATAATCATTTCTTAAAACACTATTAAAAAAAATGGGGAGTTAGAGGGCGCGCGAAGAAGATGATAATAGCAGGCTGGTGAAAAGTTAAAACAGAACCTTGTATGACGCTTATACAAGGCCTAGGGAAGCTTTGAAGCTTCCCCAATTTTTCTTAAAAAAATATTACAAAATTTTTTTTAAAAAAATGCTACCAATTGCGTCCCCTAATTTTAAAAAAATTAAACAAAAAAATATGGCAACAAATTTTTTTTAAAAAAACATTTTTTTTAAAAAAGTTCACCGACCATTTTGGTCTTGAAAGGCCATAAAAAAAAGTCTTTGTGCCTATCAAGGAGGAAAAAAAGTCATTTAGGCCATTTATTGCACCTGTCCCTCACTTCCGTCCTTTTTTTTTTTAAAAAAATAAGATTAGTTATGACGCTTATTTAAAAAAATGTCATAATTAATCTTTTTATTTTTTTAAAAAAAATAAAATACAGAAGAGGTTATTTTAAAAAAAAATTATACCTTACATGTAAGGTTAGACTCGTACAAAGGCAGGGATAGTTTAATATCCCTTTGTATGGTGCTTGCTTGACAAGTGCCGTATACGGAGAATACTTTTTTTTTTTTTTAAAAAAAAGACCCCTTGTATGATGTTGCTCTAGGCAAACGTCATATAAGGTATTAGTGAATTTTGACGTTTTCCTAATCAAAAGTTATAATTGTTACATGTATTTTTTTAAACAATAAAAAATAAAAGTCTCATTCAACCTTATTTAAAGAAGTATAGTAAGATTATCACTTTTAAATTTATATTTTGTAGTATTTGACTGATTGGAAATGAGAGGGGAACAGTACTATCACTATTCGCCACTGATGTTCACATTATAGGCTTTATTCTTCAACTGTGTCTATGTCCTTTTGCATAAATCTTTTTATGGATCTAACAACTTGGAAAAATATCGTGTTATTATTTCTTTTTTTCTCACATGAATTATTCCGTGGCGTGCAAGAATCGTTCATATATGTTTTTCTGACGCTACATACATATAGTTCGTGCCACTCTAGAACATTGAAATTCTGTTCATTTTCTGAGCTCTTTTCGTGTAATTCGTTTTTGGGATTCGATAACGATCCCCACACACACACACTATATATATATGCGAGTATATTTAGATTGAAGTGAACCCAAAAACTAAATTAATACTCCAATCATTCTTGATATAAGATAAATTTATCTAATTTGATTAGATTAAGAATGTTAATTGAGTTATTTAATATGACATGTATTTTCTGAAATACCATAGCTTTCAATTTTGTCATTCTATTTCCTCCTTGATTATTGTTGAGAGAGTATTAATATAAGGGTAAATACAGAAAAGATTGACAAATATAAAAATTATACCTTATACTTAGGACTAAGATCAACTTTTCACTTATGTCTTATATTAAAGAACGAGTATTTGAAAATTAAAAATTGTAAAAGTGTATACCTTGAACTTTGGCAACTTATAAATAATACTTCCTTTAGTCCTTTTTATAAGAGCTAAAATTTTGAATTGCTTTGATTCTTTTTCTAAGAACCCGATAAGAGTTATCTCAATATTTAATGAGTTTTTTTTTCATTTTTACCCCTCATTAATTATATGAATTACATTAATTAAAATGTTGATGACACTCATATTTACTTTATTTCTCTTTCTTACTTGCCCCTCATAAATAAGGGTATACTTGAAAAATAACATTTATTTGAGACATACTTATTAGTTTTAACTAATTTTAACCTTTTTCATAAATCAGGTAATTTGCTTATTAAGATCTCATAAATAGGACCGGAGAAAATACTATTCAACTTATGTTTTTCTCTTATGAAGTTAATATCTTTTGTTACTTCTAAGACAACCTATAATTGACATGTTAATTAGAAAAGAGAACAAATGAGTTCTTCCTCCAAAAAAAACAATTAATTAGCAGAGAGAGAGAGAGAGAGAGAGTGAGCAAATGAGTTCACTTCAATTACACTTCAATTATGCATAGATATTTTAAATTTGCAAATGAGAAAATATGAGAAAGACGACCACTTAGTTGGAATGTTAGGGCTAAGAGATCAATTATCAAATTTGAAAGTTTAGTGTAACACCTCACTTTCATACCGTATCAAAACAGTCTAAAATATGATTGGATGTTAGATCATAGACTAAAAATAGTTTTCAATCCATTTTGGATCTTGACTTCATTACAGGGTTCGATTCTAAAGTTAAGTGGGTTTTCGAAAAGTTGTTCAAAATATTTTAGTTGTGGTCTCATTTTCGTTTTTCAAATCTATTTAATTCATTCGGGTCTGTTTCTATTCATTAATATCAGAGTACTTACTGAAGTTCTTAGTGGATATTCAGGTTAAGTTTCTTACTAGAGGGTCCACTGGGGCGGTCACCCTATTCTAATTAATTTACTGTGATTACATACAAATTTTAGGGTCTACAGTTGGGGTACTTCTACTACCCTGAGTACTAGTTTTACAAACTACCATTTGGCCTTATATACATAACCAAAAGTTATATAACCAACAGAAAATAAACTCTAAGTCTTCACTTCTACCCGTCCGTAGCTACCTTCTTCCCGTGAGAGCTACTTGCCCGAGCTACAGGTTAGTTATTGGAAACGGGTGAAATTCAAAGGAATTCAAGTAGTAACAAACAACATTTATAAAAAATACATACATAGAAACATGTCATATCAACCACCACATACCAAACAATTCAATATACATTCAATATTTAGAGATATGTTTATGCAACAAACAATTCTATTCAAGGACTTAGTGTCCCTTCCCACAGCGCTGGTTATTCTACTGGGCCAAAGCCCTTCTCATCTGAATGCTCAATGAGCAATTATTTCCGACTCATGTTCACAGTTCAAGTATGTATCGTAGCAATAATATGCATAAAACATGATACATAGAATATGAGGGAGAATTTACTACATTAGCCTTTCCAATGTTCCGTGATGTGTTACCAGCTCCTAAGTCGTCCCGGACAGATATCGAATCCTATATATGAGAGTTCATGAATTGGACGGGTTATTACTTATTCTACTACTTTTGCATAAGGTAAACTAAATTATTCTTGACTTATCCCTATATTTATCCTTGGTTTTTAACTTGTTAGTTATCATTGGAGTCATTTAGGTAGCCATTGGAAGCTCAAACAAAGGCCCGTGGGTTTGAGAAAGGCCATACCAATTAATACCTCTTGGAAAATATTAAATATAGGAAAAATTGGGTTTTGGCCGCGGCCAAAAACAGGTCAAAAACTTTTAGGCCGTGGCCAAGAATCCCCTGGTTCTTGACTGAACTTTCAAAAATCATAACTAAATCCATTAAAATTCAAATGAGGTGGTTATAATTTCTACGTGACCCTTATTAAATCTAATTTTAGGAAAAAATATAATCATTATCCAAATGGGCATACATTAATACATAATTCCCTTTTATTAAACATTGTTCCATAATTTTCCAGTTTTACATGATCAAACTTTGAAAACGTAGAACTTCCAGCATACACATCCAAATGACCATTATGACTTATCAAATTAAAGCCTGATAAATCTACTTTTAGAATAGAAAGTTTTACATTTAATGGGCATTATTTTCCTATTCAAAAATCGCCCAACCAGACTGCCACGCAGGAAATTCACATTGGCAGAATTTGCAATGCTACAAATTAGATTCCAATGATCCAGAATTTGTAACTATGGCTATTTCCACACAATTTTTCAATAAGAACACAATGTTAACATTACAATGACCAAATTCCAACTCCTTATATGTGTCCTGTTTTGGCAGAAATTTGACATATAATCAAACAATTCCCAAACTTCCAATTTAAGCTTCAAACTAGTTTCATATGCCTTCTAAACATCATACAACACCATGAATACAATCAAAACACCATGAATCTTTAAAACCCTAGCTTAAATGAAAATAGGGCAAAATTTCACATGTCAAAATCCTCAACCAACCAACACAATCTATAGCTAAAAATGAAGCTAAAGCTCACTTCTTGCTCCTCTTTAGGTTCTTTATTTGGTTCTTCAACTTGTGCTTTTGCAAGGTGGCTCAAAACGCCTCCTCATGAAATTCTAAAACCATAGAAATGAAGCTCTCATCAAGAGGAACAATATTTATGAAGAGTGTTTGAGCCATAGAAGTGGTTTGATAGGAGAAAATCAAGTTAGAATGTTACATTTTCTTTTTGTCTTCTTGCTTCTTTTTTGTTCCTTAAGCACTTGGACGTTTTTTGAGCTTGAAGAGAGAGTAAAATATGTGTTAAATTAATTCACTTCAGTTATTTAATTCTCTTGGCTAACTTTCTTAAAAAATCAAGGGAAAAATGCCATGTGTTATCTTCATATGATTTATTGAAAAAATGGTAGGTTAATTGCCAACTATGGTCAATTTCACTTTGGTTAGCTTTCTTGTTTTCCCTTTTCCCCTTTTTAACCTTAAGTTGCTGCCCGATTGGAGAGTAATTATTGATAAAAAATACTCTTGTAGAAAAAGATTAACCAATCACATATCTTGTTGTCTTACTTTTTGAGTAAACTTTCAAGTTACAATTTTTGACTTTTCTCCTCTTTTTCTTTATTGTACATGTTGGTCAACTTTTCTTATATGGATAAATGTAGCATTTATTGTTATTCTTTCTCTCTTTCTTGCTTGTGTTGGACGTCCTTACTCAATTAAGGAAGAGGGAAGTGTGTTTCCAAAATGTCCGTGTGTGTGTCCAAGTTGACCAAGTGTTCATGCAATAGTTGACACTTTGACCACTCTTTCTTCCTCTTCCTTCTTTGCCCTCTTTTTAGACGTTTTTTTAACCATGTGTGAGGAGGTCTAAATTTGTTTTGTATCCTCATGATTATCCTTGCTTTTTAAGACCAAATCTTGGCCTTCATTTTGGTTTCTAATTTTGACTTTAAGATCAAGTGGCAATTGTCTCTTTTGCTTTTGATTATAACAATATTATTTCTTGTACCATTAGTTCTTTTAAATGTCTTTGATTCTCCTTTCTAAACACCATTTCCCTTTTCTTTTGGATCTGGGTTAGGTTTTATGTCATTCTGACACATTCTAAAGGAATTGAGTATTTTTTTTGACTAATTTACACCGAAATTCATACTTTATTCTGGATGTGATTTCTAGCAGTCATTCTATTTCTTATGTATTCCTAGGGCTCTTACTAAAATGGGTTTTGTAGTCTACTTTATTCAAACTTATTCTCTAACTTTTAATTCCAAAATTCGAGATATTTCATTTAGAGTGATATTTTTAAGTGATTCAAATTAAAGTAAAATTTTTGCATTATTTCCAATAAAATGCTTACTTTTTTATTTGAAGGTGTATCTTTCGAGACCGAGAGTATAAATGTTATTTGCCTCTTCCAAGAAATGAACTTCCTGAATTTCAAACTTGTAATTCTTCTTCTTTACACGTTGCTACCGGGCTTGTTAGTATAAAATGCATACTCTATAGTTTAATTGTGTCGTTTCAAATAGACAACCAAAAATGGCTTTAATGTAAAACCGTTTTACAAAATAAGTTGCACATGTACAATCACTGAACAAATCACAAGACTTGACATGGATTTTATATGATACACATCTGAAAATGAATCAATAATTGACACCGTAATAGCGAACTTAAAATTGAATGACTTCCAACTTAATAAAATTACGGATTATGAAAATTGAACACTAAAATGTGGTTTTCTTTCCAAAATCTCTCCAATTATGAGGAGACAGTTTGGAGGTAAATAAAAGCATATGGGCGTCCGCCCACACATTTTTTTCTCCCCAACTTTTCCTTCCCCCTCTTTTCCCTCATGATCCAAATAGATGAAAGTTCATTTTATCTAATATTTTTCTCCTCGGTCTAATTTTCTCACCATCAAAACAAGATGCAACAGTGCTACGTACAGTGAAAGGTGAAGTACAATGATTGAGTCCCATGCAACGCAAGAGCCTGTGCAATGCAATGATTTCATTAAAATTCTATTCCCCTGTTTCTGTTGATGATCCAATGTAACATAACTGTTAACGTAATTATTTTTGTCTGGTCTTAATTCTTATGTCAATATCACCAAACATGTCGGATCCCAAATCAGCAGTGTTTGGAATGTTGCGTCGGCCATATACAAATACTCTTCCAAAACAAGTCTACCCTATGACCTTATTTTACTGCAAATATGACCACATAACAGAATCTCAAGAGAAAACAACTCTTGAGTCATAACTAACCTCTTCGTCATCCCTCACCCCATCCTAGTTTTTCTATTAAAAATTTCTTTACACTGTTTTTTAAAATAAAAAATTCACCTGAGTTTGCCAGTCATATAAAGACTCTTAAGGTTTTATAGCTTTATAGACTAACGTTGTTACTCGTCAGTCATATCTGATCTTATGTTAACTTTTATTATGTAAATCTCTAGCATTTGGATATATAACTGCCAAATTAATTAACGCGATGAGAGAGGGCTGGCTCTTACATGACTTCCGGTCTTTAAGATGACTGCATATATACTTGGAGTGTTGTGAAATACGTTCTCATTGGACATTAGGATTTTTGCCTTCAATATGACAAAGTATATTGAATTTTTGTGAACTAATTAACAGTGCTCAATGTGGGCTCTTCTGTCTATTATCTTAAAAGGGATTGCGCGTGGTATGGTGTGTGCTGTGTGGTCCATGATTGAAAGTTTATGAAGAAATATTAAATTACCCCATCCCTCTCAATATATGATGAATCACGTTGTTGAAGAAAATAGTTAAAATTAGTTAAAAATAATAAAATATATAGAAATATATTTTTCTCAAATATATCTTTATTTATGAATGAGTAAGAGAGTAATAATAAGAAAAATGGTGAAAGGGAATGTATGAGAAAAAAATAATGGAGAGGATAAAGAGAATAAGTCAACATTTTATTATTAATTTAATAATTAAAATTGAGGATAAAATAGGTAAAAATGTATTTATTAGTCAAACAAATTCAAAGAATACCTTATAAAAGGGACAAACCTATTCAAAAAAAAAAATGCAACCTTATAGAAAGTATTAGTTAAGGTTGGAAAAAAAATTATTAAGGTAAGTAGTAGAGTCTTCCAAGAAATGTTCAAAAAATCGGACCAGACGGTTCGGGCTGAAAACCGATGAACCAGCTAATCTAGTTTGTCCTCTGAACTGAAGAAATTTTGAGCTTACATTGCATGAAGGTCGGATTATTATTACAACAAAGCGATGTACTCGTATATAACCCTTCTCTTTCGACAATTAATTAAAGACCACGTTGATCTCTTTATTGACCCACCTTTCAGAAATCCCGCTTCGAAATTTTTGAGGACGCACGGGCACTACGTACTTATCCTTTTTGGAAAAAAAAAAAAAGATTGTTGATCTCTTTATTGACCCGTCAACCTAATGTTCGATCAAGACGAAGGGATATGCTTATTTTCCAAATAAATTATTGTGTTGAGGGCGGTAAATATGTATATACGTGCACTTAACGTATAATATAGGGTGAACATTGTTAAAAATGGAAAAAATCCCACGTCGGGGAATTTTGTAAGGGAAGGGGGACCTTGTGATATAAAAGGGAAGCCCCCTCCCTTTTAACTCATCCCAACAATTGTATTTTTCATCTTATAAGGTATTTTGTATTCTTTCCTCTCTTGTAGTATTTTACTTGTAATTATTTAAAGCAAAATTAGATTATGATTTTTTTTATTATTGTCTTATTTATTAGCTGTTATTAGATATAGTAGTTGTGATTTATTATATTATTAAATTATGTTTAGAAACTTTTGTTGTTGTTGTTGTTGTATGTTTAGAAACTTTGTTTTCTTGTATTGTGATTTTTTAGTATAATCGGTTACGCTCTATATATTCTACTTTGGCAACAATTGGTATCAGAGCTAAGGTTATGTCTGAGTATGATGTGTAGTTGCAGCATAGTTTGAACTTCCACATCAGAAAAGAATTACTTTGGGCTTTTGCATTGGCAACTATTAAATAGTATATAGAACATAAATGATGGACACAAAGAATGAAGAATTTGCATCAAATGTCAACAATTCATCATTGGCAACTTTACTTTTGACAAGAACTCCATCCAATGCAAAGTTTGCATTTGCAATTTTTTACAGATTAATACATTTTGGGATGTGGTAAAGCGATGTTATTGATACCTTTTTGCAATAAGGACTAGACTTTGCTATTGAAGAAAGGAAACCAGACAGCGTAGGGGAGGAAGATTGGAGGATCATTAATTGTATTACTTATGGTACTATTCGATCATATATTTCAAGAGAACAAAAGTATCCACACACAAAGGAAACTTCTGCATGTAGACTACGGAAGGCACTAGAGGACAAATTCTTAAAGAAAAATAGTTAGAATGAACTGCACATGAAGAAAAGACAGTTTTGCTTCACTTATATTCCTGGTACCGCAATAAATGATCATATCACCAGCTTCAACAAGTTAGTAACATATTTGTAGAATATCGACGTGACTTTTGAAGATGAAGATTTGGCCTTCATGTTATTAGGATCACTTCCTGATGAGTACGAGCACCTGGAGACTACTCTACTTCACAGCAAATAGGAAGTATCTCTCATATAAGTTTGTTCTGTCTTATACAGCTATAAACAAAGAGGCCGAGAAGCAGAGACACTAGTTGTGAGAGGACGTACTAAAAACCAGATGAGATTGAGGAAATGGAGATCCAAATCGAGGTCCAAATCCAGCAAAGATGAATGTACCTTTTGAAGAGAAAAAGAACACTGGAAGAAGGATTGTCCAAAATTGAAAAATAAAGTCAAACATAATAAAGGGAAGGTTGTTATAGACTCAAATGTTGCTAACTGTGATGATAAAAATTCGGATTTCTCACTATCTACAACGACATAGTCAAAATTGTCAGACGCATGGTTGTTAGGCTCTTCCTGTAGCCATCATATGTGTCCTACTCGATATTGGTTCACTGATTTTCAAGAAAAAGGATGTGGAGTTGTCCACACAACAAATAACACTTCTCTTACCGCATATGACATTGGTTTAATTCGATGAAGGAACCATAATGGATTGATCAAAATATTAACAGATGTTCTTTATATGCCGGATTTGAAGAAAAATCTTATTTCTACAGGAATTCTAGATTCAAATATGTTCAAAATCACATGCACCATTATCAAGATAATGAAGGGTATTCGGAAGAACAATAACATGCACCATTATCAAGGGAGTACAGTTATTGGGTTAGCAGTAGCGACATCCAGTGATGAAAAGGAGGTAGAAGCGACCAGGTTGTAGTATATGCGCTTGGAACATACAAGAGGAAAATCCTTAAAAACTCTATCAGATCAAGGATTGTTAAAAGGATTAAAGCATTGCAGTTTAGAGTTTTGTGAGAATTGTGTAAAGGGAAAACAAACAAGGGTTAAGTTCGATGCAACTATCCATATTACAAAGGGTATTTTGGATTATGTTCACTCTAATGTTCAGGATCCCTCCAAAACACCTTCATTGGAAGAAAAACATTATTTTGTAACCTTTGTTGATGATTTCTCCTAAAGAGTTTAGGTGTATATGATGAAGACTAAAGATGAAGTGTTGAGAATTTTTCTCAAATGAAAGGTGTGATACCTCATTTCCTATAGCCTCAGATGAGTGCAAAAGAGTAGCAAAGTCATTTGTGAAACCAGGATACCAGGATCAGGTCCGGGATTAAGCAATTTTAGAAAAATATTCACAATTCCCCAAATCTATCTCAGGACTGAAACCTAAGATTGAGAGGGTTTTTTGGGAGTAATAAAAATTTTCTCAAACATTTTCACAAACATTCACTAACTCACTAAGTCTTATCGGTTCTTCTTTTCATTCTATCAGAGTTTGCGAACGATTCTCTGCTTAGTTTTCACGTTTCATACCTTAGTTAAGTTTCGTTAGCGATCGGAAGTGTAATATAACTAAACCGTTCTATTGTCATGGTACATAGTTATATACATTATATCCAATCCAAAATATCAAAATGGACAAGAAACAGACAACCAACAAAAAGGACTAAAGTCTCTTACGTTCCTAGTCACTAGTTGTCTGTATTTACCTTCTTCTTGCCCCTTGAGCTATCTCCATGTATTGTAGATTGTTTATGAAAAAGAGTGAGATTCAAAAGAATCTCAGTAGTAACAGTGTGTCAATCATACAAATATAACATCACAAAGCATGCTACACAGTCATCATACAACATAATAATCATAACAACATTCAGTGCATCACATGTAGTTCATAAATTACCATAGCGCTAGGAAAATTAAAGGCCCCGAGGGATTCCCACGCAATAGACCCCGAGATCCACTCGTGCATCATAGAACGTTATTGGCCTGAGTGTCCACCCGTGCAATAGGCTCCGGGCGACTACTCCGCATAACCAGAATATGTTAGAAATCTCATAATGATTCCACACAACATACAAACACAGTGCATATTATAACATATCAAAGATAAGTTACTACCTGGTCGCTTCCTTTGAGTAATATCCAATTGTTTCTTTGGACTCGAGCAAGTTCTAGTTCCTATCAAAATTAGAGTTACAAGTAACTGGTTATTACTTGCACTATTACTACCTTTAAATCAAATTTTGTTCATTATCTAAAGCAGTTATAACAGTTTCTGCATAATACAATTATGTACATTGCAATTTCACTGTTTTTCAGAAATTGATAGATTTTTCACTCAATTTTGGAAATTCATAACTAATTCTATAAAAAAAATATAATTTGACTGATTATAAAGTCTAAATGAAGCTCTTTCAATGTACATTTGAGAAAAAATAGCTGTGTTCCTAATGTAGACAAATTATTCCTAGAAATTCGTTAAAAACTACTGTTCCAGATTCCTTCCCAGAATTCAGGCATAATTTCAAAAATTCACCATTAATTCTAGGAAACTCTGAATTGAGTGGTTCTAAATCTTATGTAAATATATTTCAATATATTTTCACATAAAAATATTCAAT
Source organism: Albizia julibrissin (assembly GCA_037074505.1). Classification (NCBI taxonomy): domain Eukaryota; kingdom Viridiplantae; phylum Streptophyta; class Magnoliopsida; order Fabales; family Fabaceae; genus Albizia; species Albizia julibrissin. The sequence continues at coordinate 4,946,979 of CM073482.1, read as the reverse complement.
TCTAGCTATCAGAGCCACAACATTCCCATAATTTCGCCAAACTCACCCTATTCCATATTACATTCTAGAAACAAGGCAAAATTTCAAAAATTTATATCTAAATACAAAAAAAATAAAACTGAGGTGGTTTCAATTCATGAATGACCTTATTAAGTCTATTTTCAAGGAAAAATATATCCATTAGCTATATGTACACAAATTAATACATTATTTCAACTTTCTACACATTGTTCCAGAAATTTCCAGCTTTACATGACCAAATTTCAAAAATATAGAACTTACAGCACACAAGTCCAATTGAGTATTATGACCTATCAAATTAAATTTTTATGTGTCTAATTTTAAACTGGAAATTTCAGAACTTTCAGACAAGGTTTACCCCTTGAATTATCACGTACAGTAATAGTGCTTCAGACAGGGCAGATTCACATGATGAACAATCTTAATTCATTCCCAAATTCATATACAAGCATCCAAAAATTATGAACACTTGTATACCTACACAATTTTACCCTATAAAGCTAATGGAAGCATCAAAATGATCAAACTCCTACTCCTTCTACACAAAACAGTACAAGGAAAATTTAAAGATTCTTAGAAAAAGTTTGTTGTTTTCTCGTTTTCTCTTGTTTAATCACTTATTTGCTACTTCTAATCAAATGATTAGCTACTTAAACACTCATTGGATATGTTTTAGAATGAATTTTAGAAGCAATACCCCTTAGGGTTTTATCATCCATTTTCACAAAACAACCAAATCAAGCCAAGAATTACTTTAATAGCATCAAGCAAGCAAGAGAAACAAGTTTAGAGGTTTACCTCTTGATTTCCTCTTCTTTCTCTCTCCTCAACGTTCTCTTCCTCACTCTCTATAACCTTGATTTATCTTGAATACCATGGATTCAAAGGAGGGGAAGTGATTAGAAGAGGTTATCGAAGGATTAGGAAGCAATAATCACAACGTTATAAGCTTCCTTACCTTTGATTTGAAGAACTCTAGCCTCCCCTTGTTCTTCCGTGCTCTTCACCTTCCTCAACTCTCTCTCACTCTATTCAGTTCTGATGGCACGAGAATGAGGATGGAGAAATGAAGAAATGATTATATATTAAAGTGGTCAAATGGCTAGTACACATGTTAGCTTGTCATTGGTCCATATTTAATTTCTTTTGTTCAATATTTCATTTCCCTTCATGTTTCTTCATTCCACCATGGATTGCATGAGAAATGGAGAGAAAAATATAAATTTTAAACTATCCCATGCCATCTAGCAATTTGTTAGCCAAAGTCATATGCCTTTGCTTTTTGACTTCCTTTCCAAACTTGATTTTTCCTTTGGTAATAATTTTCTAAAAATGGACTTAATAATTACCAAGTGGCCATTTCTTTTTTTAAAATTCCCATTTTACTAAAATTATTGGGATTATTAGAGAAAAATATTTATTTTTTTATTTTATGGCAAAATTATCATTTTGCCTTACGTTTTATGATTTATCAAAATAAATCATTTATTGCTTCTTTTCCTTTGGTATGGCCTAATTTTTAACACTTGTATGAGGCCATTATTTGTGCCATTTTATGCTCACATTTTGGTTACAATATTATGCCTTTAAATGGACATTAATTGTCTCTTTGTGTTCCTACTTGGCCAAATTATATATAACCAGCGATTGAAATATTTATGTAAATTTATGCACACCATAATTCACCATTTTTATTCCACTAAATGTCACAAATATATACAAGGAATATTAGTGAAAAAATGGGGTATTCCAGAAGGCGACGATAGAAACACAAACAGGTAGGAGGATCAAATGTCTTCGTACAGATAACAGGGGAGAATGCATGAATGATCCTTTTCAAAAGATTTGTGAGGATGATGGCATCATTAGACACTTCACATCTGAAATACATTACAGTATATTGGAATAATAGAACGCATGAACCGGAGTTTGCTGGAGAAGATTCAGTGTATGTTGTCCAATCTAGCTTGGACAAAGAATTTTAGGCTGAAGCAATAACATATGCGTGTCACCTCATTCATCGTCTACCATCTGCTGCTATTGGTGGTAAGACACCATTATATAATATAGAAAACTTGCTACATATTATGATTCTTTGTATATATTTGGCTCAACTACATACTATCATATTAAAGAGTCAAAATTAGTTCCGGGAGAAAAAAAAAAGCTATTTTTTAGGGATCACTTCTAGAGTCAAAGGATATCGTTTATAGTATCCAAAGACAAAAAAGATTATATTCAGCAGGGATGTTACTTTTGATGAATCTATCATGGTGAGAAAGGTAGCATTTGAAGATACCAAATAAACTGATGGTGTTTCAAAGTAAGTGGAGTTCAAAAGAAAAGTTGATTTTCCCAGTACAGGGAACAAATAGGGAAACAAAAGAAGACTTTCCTATGAAAGAAGAAAATTCAGTTGAGAGGCAGGTTTCAACTCATGAACCTCAACAACAATATAAATTAACAGCAATCAGCAAGCCAAAACGAACCATAAGAAAGACTACTCGTTTCATAGATATAGTGACTTGTGCAACCTTAATTATAGCTGATGATATTCCTTCAACTTATAAAGGGTTGTCCAAAGCTCAGAAAATGATAAGTAGAGGAATGTCATGAATGAAGAAATGAAGCCCCTTCATCAAAGTAGTATATGGTAATTAGTGAAACTCCTTAAGGGTAAGCAAGCAATTAGTTACAAATGGATATATGCAAAGAAAGAAGGATTTCCTAACTAAGGTGATGTGCACTGTAACAACCCATTCTTATTTAACTGAAAAATATTAATTATTTAATAGGTAATTACTGCAAACGTATAATTATTATTATTATTTTTTGTAAGTATTTTTATGTTAGCCGTTATAATATCTTACTTGGAAGAGGACTGTTTGTAAGAGGCACTTTTATACCCAATGGCTCTTAATTTATCTCTATCCATAAAACACTTTTTTGCTTAAGTTTTTTCTTGAAGCTCGTGCAAGGCCCCTTATTTTTTTATAGGGCGAAGGTGCAAAATACCCATCTACATATTTCGCATGTGCGTCTGGCACCATATACAATACGTGGGTACAAAAATACCTATGATTATTAAAAAGGGGGAAAAATGACAGCTCTGTTAATAAAGGCAAAAGGCGGTTAATTTATGATTTTGTGGGCCTCACTTTAATAACTTTAAATAATTATTTCAATGGCAAAGGTGTAAAAATACTTATATACATATCCCACATATGTGTCTACCACCATATATAATTATGGAGGTACAAAAATACCTATGATCATTTAAAAAGGGGACAAAAATGTCAACTCTATTAATGAAAGCAAATATCTGTTAATTTTTTATTTTGTGAGCCCAATTTAATAATTTTTAAATAATTATTTAAAAAACCCTCACCCTTTCTTTTCCTGCACCCTTCTCCCTCTCACCCTCCTCTCTCTCCCCCTCCAAACCAGAGCCTAGTGGTGTTCAGAAGCCAATAGCTGAAAACCGATCCCAGTCCCATGGTCCCAATATCACCGGGACAAGACTTTCCTAAAACTAGGATCGAGAAATCCTGGTTTTTTTAAAAACAAAATAAACTTTAAAAAATTATTATATTAGTGAATTTTTTTATATTCTATTGTTTAAAGTAATATTTAACAACTAATAAGGTCATAATAATTATACAAATTGATCTAGAGTTGAAGAATAACATTATCTTCATCATCATCATCTTCATTATTATCTTTATATAGTATATAGTTAGGATTAGTATCACGATATATGTGGTTTAACTTCAACTAAAGATTTGATACACATCTTATTAAAGGATAATTTAATTTATGGGGTAAAAAAATAAAATGATAACTTAATTTATAAGGTAAAAAAAATGGGACCAGGACAGGATCTCAAGGGTGATCCCAGTTCCTATTCTGGTCTCGATCCCAGATAGGACGAGAAAGTCCCAGTCAAAATGTCTAAGACCGGGTCGATACTAGAAATTAATGGAATTGGCATTAACAGAGCTAGAAATTAATGAACATCTTCCTTCATTAATGGAGCTGGCATTTTTGTCTTTTTTTAAATGATCATAGGTATTTTTACACCTCAATAATTGTAGATGGTGTCAGACGCATATGTAGGATATGTATATAAGTATTTTTGCACATTTGCCCTTGAAATAATTATTTAAAAATTATTAAAGTGGGGCCCATAAAACCATAAATTGACCGTCGTTTACCTTTATTAACGGATTTGGCATTTTGCCCCCTTTTTTAATTATCATAGGAATTTTTACACTCAAAAATTGTACATGATGCCAAATGCACATGCGGGATATAAAGATAGATATTTTTACACCTTCACTTTATATATATATGTGTGTGTGTGTGTGTGTATATATATGTATATGTATGTATAATAGACACTTACATATTAGGTGTTCTCATTTGCCCACCTTGAGACAACTTTTTGTCTTATATATATATATATATATATATATATATATACACACACACTCTCTCTGTCTCTCCTACCACAAGTCCCTCGATTAACTTTTTTTTCATTCCCTCCCTTTGTGCTTTTTATTGCTTACTTGATTGTAGTGCATTTAAATGAAAATTATAATAAAAATTGATTATAAAGTAAATCATGAAGAAGATAAAGCTAAATATTATATTAGGTTTTCCTCATGAGCTCATACAAAAGGTGGGGGGACATACACCCCAAAATACATTATATTTTTCATACTCAAACTAAAATAAAAATGAAACACTTTATTCTATGTTATTCCTGAGTAGTGTTTTTTAGTAACCTACTAGTTGGTAGGATCTTCAGTTGTGAAAAGGTTTGTTGGGAGGTTTAGGAAGTCTAAGGGACAGTTTCCATACACAAAACGCATAAATTCTTTAGGAGAAATGGCAATCACGTCATCATTAGGAATATAGTAATTTTCAAAAGGTGGCGGTGGGCTCGGATTAAAGGGCGGAGGATCGACAAGGCTTGTGGTATAAACACTGATGCTACATATGACTTGGAGATCCCCAACTTGGACCTATTTGATCCTAACCATAACTTCAGTGACTGTCATTTAGGCATTACATAAAAAAAGGTGAGTAATAACAATAAAAATTTTGAACTAATAATGCCCAGCTACTCTTAATTAGAAAATATATTTAGTCATGAAAAGGTCTACTGGGAGGTCTAGGAAGTCCAGGGGACAATTTCCATACACAAAACGCATAAATTCTTTAGGAGAAATGAGAATTGCATCATCACTAGGGACATAGTAATTTTCAAAAGGTGGCGGTGGGCTAGGATTGAAGGGCAGAGGATCAACAGGGCTTGTAGTATGAACACTAATACTACGTATGACTTAGAGATCCCCAACTTAGACCCATTCGATCTTAACTGTAACTTCAGTGAATGGCATTTAGGCTTTAAGGGAAAAAATGGTGAGTAGTAACAATAAAAATTTTGAACTAATAGTGCCCAACTGCTCTTAAGTAGAAAATATTCAACCTTGTATCTAATTTTCACAAGAAGAAAAATCTGAAAAAAATACCAAATTACATGAGGTGAGAAAAATTAGCACAAATAAATTCATTTCCTGAGCCCCCATAAATTTTCATCACATAGATATGTCCCTAGAGTGGATCCATAAATAATCACACAGTACTAATGGGTGAATACAAAGATCTTCACACAGCAATAATATTTGGCATTTTTCTCAAAATTTAGAAATATTTGTTTAAATATATTATAAGGACATAAATGAAATTATTAGTTTAGAAATAATAAAATAATAAGAGTAAGTTGAATTAGAAAGTAGTAAACTCTATAGGGTGCTATTACTCAATAAAAAAAGTTCTTACTTTATTTGTAGCAAGTTAGTGAGAGGTATTGTGTGTGTTTTTTAATTACTTTCTTTAATTGTACAGATGATACTCATTTGATGATAGTGAGTTGAGTGGCTTTTTAGAGACACTTGTGCCGACTTCATCATGGTTTGACACCCCTATCACTTTAATTTATTAACTTTCTATCCTATTTTTCCCTTATCAACATGTCACTTTTCCTTGGTCCCCACACTTTCTAGAAGATGTCCACACATATATTCCATTTCCCCTTTTTCTCTCTCTTCCCCTCTTCCTTTCATGTGCAAATATACTCCCCTTCTTCCTAATTACTCTCTCTTTCTTTTTCTTTCTTTCCTCTACTCACGTAGTTCTCATAACCATTTACACTTTATTGGCACTTCCTTCTTTAAATATCTCATATCTATTGATTTTCCTTTTAAATATGCTTAAAAAATAAATGTTTTACTTTTGATGTTATATTTTCTAAAGAGAAAGTCAATATGAATATCAATTGATTTATTTGAGGATGTTACATGCACTACAAAGTAAGATTGATAGTTAAAGGCAATGCTCAGAAGGAGCGAATTGATTACATTGAGGTATTTTCTCCAGTTGTGAAACATTCCTCCATTAGAATTTTAGTGGCTTGTGTAGCACAGTTAAATTTGGAACTAGTTTATATAGATGTTAAAACTACATTTTTAAATGGAGGATTGGAAGAGGAAATCTACATGACTTAGCTAGAAGGATTCAAAGCTGTTAGAAAGGAGAATATAGTGTGCAAACTTAAAAAAATCCTTATACGGATTGAAACAATCTTCAAGACAATGGTATAAACGATTTGACCAGTTTATATTGCGGCATAAGTATAGAAGAAGCAAATACGATCATTGTGCCTAATTGCGGAAGCTTGAAGATGGATTCTTTATATATCTCCTTTTATATATTGATGATATGTTGATAGCTTTGAAAAATAAGCAGAAATTGAGAAGATAAAGGTTTAACTAAAAAATGAGTTTGAGATGAATGATTTATGTGAGGCAAAGAAAATTCTTGGTATAAAGATAACAAGAGATAGATAATCAAATAAAATTTTTTCTTAAAAGGAGTATTTGAAGAGGGTGCTAGATTGATTTGGTATGAATGAGAAAACGAAGTTGGTTAGCATTCCACTTGCCCCTCATTTTAAGCTTAGTGCTGATATGTCGCTAAAAGATCAAGATGAACGAGAATATATGTCAAGAGTATCATACACAAATGTTGTTGGTAGCTTGATGTATGCAATGGTTTATACAAGACCTGATATTTCACAAATTGTTACAGTTATGAGTAGGTATATGCATGATCCAGGAAATGAACATTGGCAAGATGTGAAATGGATTCTACTGTATATTTGTAATACTGTAGATATTGGATTGGTCTTTGAGCAAGAAGATGATTAATGTTTAGTTGGATATTATGACTTAGATTTTGCAGGTGATTTAGATAAATGAAGATCGACTACAGGTTATGTGTTTACTCTTGCAAACGCACTAGTTAGTTGGAAGTCAATTTTACAATCAACAGTTGCTTTGTTTACCATAGAGGTAAAGTATATGGCAATTACAGAGGCTGTAAAAGAAGCAATTTGGCTTCAAGAATTGCTTGGAGAGCTTGATATTAGTCAAGAAAATATCACAGTATTTTGTGATAGCCAAAGTGTTATTTAATTGACAAAGAACCAAGTTTATCATACAAGGACAAAGTATGTTGATGTTCGATATCACTTTATATGAGAAATTTTAGAAGAATGTGGAGTCATGATCCAGAAGATACGGACAAGTGAAAATCCTGCTGATATGCTGACACAAGTGGTAACTTCTGTCAAAATTTCAACATTGTTTATATCTAATCAACATTACTGAACATTGAATATTGAATTGAAAGCACAACCATAATTTGTAATTATGAGAAATTAATAATATAGAAATTTCACCAAGATGGAAATTTGTTGAAAATGGCAAAAGTCCCACATCGGGGAATTTTGTAAGGGAAGGGTGACCTTGTGATATAAAAGGAAAGCCCCTCTCCTTCCTTTAAACTCATCCCAACAATTGTTTTTTTCATCTTATAAGGTATTTTGTATTTTTTTTCTCTCTTGTAGTATTTTTTTCTAATTATTTAGAGTGAAATTAGATTCTGATATTTTTTTTATTATTGTCTTATTTATTAGTTGTTATTAGATATAATAATTATGCTTTATTATATTATTAAGTTATGTCTAAAAAAAATTAATTATAATTTTTTAGTATAATTGATTATTATCAACGTATTCGGCTTCCACAACAGACATGAGTCTAAAAGATTCAATTATGAGTTTGGCGATGATTAGGCTGTGCTCGGAAGTTTGGAAACACACAAGTGGATGAATAGGAATGAGAAAGGTCAAATCATGACTAATGTGAATGTCTTTTTTTTTCTAAAAAATGTGAATGTCTTTTTTTTTCTAAAAAATGTGAATGTCATTTTGCTCGGAAGTCATAGGGGCGAACATAAATCTTTCATTTTGTGTGCCTTAATTAAGTTTGATTCCATTGTTCAGGTCACGCCTCGGAATGATTGAAAGAAATTAGTAACCTCTGCAATCATATCCTCACTATCAATAAAATTGGGGGAGGGGAATGATTAAAGTGATATTCATCAAAGTAATTACAAGTGGGTACATTTTGATCCAAAACGAATTCATTCTTTTCTAATCACTTTCGCTAAAGAGACAACTATTTTAGTTGTTTATATAACAATTAGATACTACTCATCCCTCTGATTCTATTTATAAAAAATGATTAAGATATAAAAATACACATAAAATTTTATTAAAAATATGTCCAACACTTAATGTTTTTTTAAGAATAAAAGTAACAATAAACTTATAAAAAATATACAAAAATAATTATGAAATTTCCAAAAAATTATAAAAGTCACACTGGCCATTAATGTTAGATGGCATTCATTACTTTTTCCATAATTTTGGTAGCTAGTGTCATGTAATTTATTACTCCTTTGATTGATGGAGACGTGGCAGTTGGGGATTAAATGTCTATTTGAATTAGTAATAAAAACTGTTTTTTCAACGTGATTTACGGTAGATAAGGTAAACTTGTGAGAGGAGTTTTATTTTGATTTATATGAATGGACTTTTCTACCACCAACCCAAATTAAGAATATCTGTTAAGCCCGATACCAACCCCAACACCATGCATTAGTGCTTATTTGGTAGAGCGATCTTGAATCGGGCTTATTATATAAGCCCGATTTACATAAATCGAGATAAATCTCCTCCACATATTTATCTCGTAGACTGTGAAAGCACCTCGTAGACCGTAAAAGCTACCTCTTAGACCGTAAAAATTACTTCATATTCCGTGAATTACAATTCATAAGCAATTATAAAATTTTTAACCGCTATTTCAAACAAGCTAATCTCCATTGATAAAGATAGATAGAAAGAGGAAAGCGTCAAGTAGGGAGAAGGAATATGAAATCTTGGCCTCCTCTCCTTCATAACTGTCGAGTATACCCTCCGAATGGTGCCTTCCTCTTCGCCACCATTTGATTTGGGCTTCATCACCATTTTGTCCCTTCACTGCCTCCTTCAATCATTGCCTCAATTCAACACCCTTCTTGCCACCCTTAGCACTGTAAATCGTTTTCCTCCACCCTAGATCTGAATCCATTTGTTTTAGAATCTCAACACTGTTCATGTTTATATGTCATGGCATTCTAAGTTACTCCATCCAACTTCCATTACCTCAGATAAACAAACAAATACTAACAATTCTCTAGATTAAAATATTTGTTGTTTTCTGATACTGATAAAGATGTGTGTTATTTGATTGGATTGGCAGGAAATAGAAGTTTGTGGGGTCAAGGGTGGATTTTTTGGTGGGAAACGTTTTGTGCTTTCTCGACAACCATGAAGAATAGTAGGTAGGTTCTTAATCATCCATGTTACGCTCCATGTCACCATTTTCAATAAAAAAATTTCAGATTCACGGTGAACATTTTCATAATAATGGACTAATGTGATTTTTACGTCTTTTTTAAAAGTTTATAATTATTTTTATCTTTTAAAAAAAATATTTGGTGTAGGGTACACTTTCGTTAAAATTCATGGGCATTTTTGTACCCTAATCCTATAAAAAATAGCTATCAAAATTATGTAATTCAAAATGTTAGTTAAAAAATAATTAAATCTGTCATATGTTATAATTTTCTTTTGAATTATACCATTATAAAGAAAGTGAATGAGAGATAGTGAGTGAAACAAAGATAGAATGAGTGTCATATATTTAATAGGATAAAAATTGAAAAAGCTAGTTTAAATTTTTTGATAAAAAGAAGGGAAAATCCCAAAAAACTACCATTTAAACTTCAAAATCCCAAATAGGTGATTTAACAACAAAATGTCTTGTTAATTGCATTACAATTCTTGTTAATCTCATTAACGTATTTGTCAACGGGATTTTGAAGTTCAAATGGTATTTTTCTGTCTTTCTCCCTAAAAAGAATTTGTTTCTTATATTAAGAAAAATCCTTATTAGAGAGAATGTTTCTTATAAAAAGAATAGGAGGGAGAATATTTTTTACAAAAAGATGATGATCTTGTTAGGCTTGAATGCTTGATGGGATCATTATGGTTTTTTTTTTTTTTTTTTGGTAAGTACGAGTACTGAATATGAATATCTTTACTAACGAAAATTTAAAATTTGGTTTGCTGTGTTGTGGGAGAATAATCCCTTCACTAGACCCAACCCTTATTAGTGGTCTTTCTATTTTAGCATATCTTATTATTATTGCTCAATGGAGCGAGTAATGTAGGTCCAAATATATAAATGGGCCGTTTCGGAAGTTAATTAAGGTGGTGAATAGGTATCCTTGAGTGATTGATGGCCTGTGGGGAGTCCAGTCGATGTGCTCTGACATTGGGCCAATATATACTATGGGCCTATGGAGTATGACCACATTGTGAACCCAACTATAATTTCTAAGGTGGCTCTTCTTGCTGTTATTCTTATACATAGAACAGCATTTTCATTTCACTAATTTATCATTATAATTATATTTTATCAATCACACAAAAATCATCTATATTAAACATATCTAAGCATTTATTTGATGAAATATTTTGTATTTAACAATCACTTAATCAACAACATAGCGTTTGGCCAAAAAAAAAAAAAATCAGCATCATAGCTATAAGTCATGATTAAGGAACGAAGGCCATGTAGTTTACAGTATCATCTCTCTATATTTTAACAGTGATAAAAAAGTGTGACTTATTTTACTGGCCAGGCCACTCGTAGAGTTTGACTTGGCTTCACTCACCACGCTTCAATACTAAAATTGCGGGAATAGGTAAAGATTCAAGCCCTTTTAATACTAATAATAATCACCTGCCTAAGTTCGGCCCCCAAATTCATCGGTAACTCTAAAAAGTAAAAAACATTACGTGACTATCATAGATTTATCTATATTTTAATTGTTCTTTTACCGATATTTAATCATTAAATATCCAAGCATCAAATATTTATATACAGCCTTTTAACTGTTAAATATTGAATAATATATTTTATGGTTTTTCAAATAAAATCATTATGTATAGGGCATTATATTTAACAGCTGTAAGACAATAACTGTTAAATATAACAATCTATATTTAACAGTTTTTTTAATAACAATTGTGATATATTATGTATAATACGTAACAGTAAAAATGATAAATGGTAAAGTATTGGTCACCAAAGAAAGTGATTTATTTGACGATTATTTGAAAAAATCGTTATATATGTATAATATTTGATAGATTATTGAGTAATTGTTACATATATATGACAGCTTTTTAAAAAAAAAATTGTAGGGCTCATTTTCAATAAATTTTCATCTACATATTACATACATGTAAAACTAATTACAGATCCAACAAAAACCAATTATAGAAACCATTTAAATATATATATTCATTCTATGCAATAATCAAAAAGTACATATACAAGATGGTACATTATAAAAACCAAAAGTAAATCAGTTAGAGCAAAAAGAGAAAACAAAACATAAATAAAATGCAGGAATCAAAATTGGCATAGCTAACTCTGTAGCATTCATTGACGTTTAAGAATATTCATCTCCTCTCTTTGCTTTCTAGACCTCCTTCATGATAATAAGGCACTTCCTCAGTGCTTTTTCCTCTTGTGCTATAAGTAGTGTGTCATCAGCCTGCTACGCACTAGATGGGTTGGCGAAGGGGTTAGAACCCTCAGTATTTGAGTCACCGTTGGATGCCGACATATTAACTTGTACCAAATCTTAAATCATCATTCTAACTTTTCCAACCTATTAAACTTTGTAATAAAGAGACAAAATGCTAAATCATAGCACAAACCATCTAGATTATTAGTGAAACAAATAAAAGGAATCAACAAACATGCATAAAAACACACCAAGTCATAACATAAACATCAAACTTAATCATCTAACAAGCCATCATACAACCAAACTTGATTTCAGCATCTTTATGAAATTGTAAAATTTCTAAATTTTCCCTATAGCAAGATTTAAATCATAATAAACCCAAACTAATATATAAGTATTGTCATCATTCAAAATACTATAAAGACACATATAGCTGAGCCTCTTTTCCTTTAGAACATTCTATCAAACACCTTGAGGTCACTAAAAGATTAATTCATACAACAAAATCCTCCAATTCATTACTACCAATCAATAATGTATGCTCAAGCAACAATATAGCTTCTTAAGGTTTCCCGGCCATAAAAAAAATTCAATTTCTTATTAATCCTCCTTTGCCAATAAGTTGCTTAATCTAAATTTTCAATATTCAATAAACAAACATTCTAACTCTAAGCTATTTTCTTAATCAACACCAACACATTGAAGCAAGGAGGAGGGGGGGAATGAGGTCAGTTGTATAAATGAAGGAAGATGAAAATGAAATTGCAAAACAAATTCAACCTCACCCTCAATCATATTGATCCAACATGAAAAGGAAGCAAGAAATTAATTAAAATGTACTCATGCGGCGCTATCACCATGAATAGTAAATTAGGAACCCTAAACCCAGAATCTAGAAAGGAACCATAAGTATTATTCTAACTAAACAAATTATCTAGAAATAGCAATTTAAAGTACACATTTTGACTTTACAACGAATTAAGACCACCAAAAACTCACTTATATGAATGCAAAAATGAAGATTTGAAGAATGACAAACACCTTCATGAACTACAACAAATGCAATGAAGGAGAATGACAAGTCCATCAACAACAAAGAGCAAAAGTGGTGGAGATTGTCGGAAAAGAGTGGTCGGAGCTATTTCGAGCACGCTGAGAAATGGTGAAAATTTTGAATTCATGACGGAATACGGTTCAGAAAGGATTTTAAAGATCTATATTTGATGGTTTTTAAAAAACAGTCAAATATATAAGTTTCATGGTTTTTTAATAAACAACAATCATATATTGGTAGCCTATATTTAACAGTTTTTTTTTATATATAACCATCAAGTAAACGATACCCTTTTTTTTCCAACCAAAACAAATTTATATATCACAGTAGTCATATAAAATCGTCAGATATTGTCTCATATACTTCACGGTTGTTTTAAATAACCGTTATATATTGCTTTTTTATAATTCTAACTCTTTATATTTAAAAGTTTTATGAAAACCATTCAGTATGAAGTGTCAAATATCTACAATTCTGTAGTAGTGTGTTAAGATTTTAATAAAGTACTAGTATCTATTTTTATATATGTTATCCCTTGTTAATGAAAATAATGTGGTGTGTAAAACTGAAGTGATTAGGTTTAGATTGTTCAACTTTTAACTTAAAAGATATTTCATTCAAGTAGCATATAATTAGATTAGGTTTAGATTGTTCAACTTTTATAATGTCAGTGAATATTGTTAAATGAGATAATTTGAAATAGGACGCAGAGGCATGGAGTGTTTTGTAATTAGGGCGATCATTATTGTGTGTGTTAGGAAGGGAAAACTATTGTGAATGAGTAACTAAGAACAGGCAAGTGGCATTGTTGTCATTAATTATTAGTACTTACAAAGAAACAAACTGTTTGGGATAAATAGCTTAAAATAATCACTGCCTAATGACAGGTTCATTGAGCCTAGCCTAAAAAAGCCAGTTGAGTAAGCATCATCGTACAGGAAAAATGTGTTTAATAATGTGAATGCAAAAGAGTGGCATGGAAAATATACTACCCTCTAGCTTCTAATTATAAAGCAAACTCTAGCTAATTTCCTCATTAATTAATTAATTAACTGGTCGCACAGCTAAATAATTATGTTCTGACCTCACAGTAAAACTGGATTCACACATACGTGTATTATCGAATAATCTGCGCACTCTGTTACCTCGCATGCCCGATGATTTTATATTATATTTATTATTTATGATTATGATATCTTCTTTTTTTTTTTTTTTTGTCAATCGGATTATGATATCCTTAATTAGTTTGATGGATTGTGTAGATTCATGCATCCATTACATCTGCAATAGAGAACAATTAAAACAAACATGTGGTTAATTGAATCCTTCGTTCATTTTGATTTCAATGACATAATTAAAGTAATTAACATAGGTCTGTTAAAAAAAACAATTAAGAGGGCGCTTTTTTCATTTTTTAGGGGCTTGGGGTCGTTAATCGACTGGGGATTTGTCTTTTATAATTATAATGATTCTTGGACACGTGGAATTGGAACGTAATGTGTTCCATATGTATGGGATTTAATTAATTAATCGCTTGCATGAATCTACAATGATGTATGAACTATGAAGGTCAAAAATAGATATTGGAATATTGAATCATAGTTAATATCTTGTCTTCTTAGTTAAGATTATGATTTAATTAATATATTTAGTGTGTAGGATAGTAATGTTCACACCATGTTAAAGAGAGAGGATAATTTGAGTATCTCTCTAAATAGGAAAATTCCTCTAAAATCCTTAAAGTTAAGGTTAATATTGTTAATCACCCTCAAATAATAGATGATAATTATAAAACCTAAGTGAATTGATTTTGTATGAGATTATGACCCAATAATGAATAATGAAAGTGTTATCTTTTTAATCTTGTTCCTATGTAATCTCTTAACAAAAGAATTGGAGCTGCTTAAACTGTTGGGGGCCCAAAGACAAAATAAAATTGTTTTCGGCCGGAGGAGTACATGTTAGTGAGTATAATCGCCAAAAATAATAATTGGAAAAAATATATACCGTGACTAACGTTAATAGTTTTGGCAATAATAAAAATAGGGTTAAAGTGTGGCAAGCATCATAAAATATTTTCCATATATCTTTAATGTCTTAAAGTATTTTGTAGTTTCTTTAGCATTTGAAGTATTTTTTTCAAGTGCTTACATCACCTTAGAATATTTTATGGCACAATTTTCCGTTGAAACAGTAATTGTTTTAGGAGAAATTTCATCCCGGAGCTATTTTTTAAGAACAATTTTAACGTTGATATTAACTCTCAAAAAGTCTTTAAACTGAATGTGCAGTCAACCCCTAAAGTTTTTTTAATATCAACATTAAGGGGTTGAATGAACCACAAACAAAATATTTCAAAATGCTATTTGCACTGTAAAAACATATTTCAGGATATTATGTGAATCACAAACTAAAATACTAAAGGATATTAAAGGCATTTGAGAAAATACATTAACGTACGGGACACTTAACCCATAAAAAAACTAAGGTAATTAAATCTTGATCGGTCATTAAATCGGTCAGGGTATTTGGTCAAGGGTCAGTAGGTCAGATCAAAGTCAAGCCGGAGCTAACCCGAGACTAAATCAATGAGAGATTGAATATTTTAAAATTATTAATATGAAATTCTAAAGAATTTTTTTTAAGAAAAATATTTTTAAAGAATAAAAAAAATCAGATCTACCAGTCAGTTTCCAATCCAGACTACCAAACATCAGGAATGAAGCGCCACAACACGAGGACTTTCCAAGAGGTCACATATCCTGAGACTACCTCAGCTGAGCACGCTTAACTGTGAAGCGCTAACTATTATGTTAAAAGCTTAAGCTAATAGTAGAGGTGCACCCCTATTCCTTTAACCTAGTATAGACACGGCCCCTTGTCTCCAACGACTGTGGGTGCCACCAGACCCCGAACTCGATCCACAGTCGTTGGAGATGGGGGCCCATGTCTGTACTAAGTTAAAGGAATAGGGATGCGCCTCTGCTACTAGCTTAAACTTTTAGTATGATGGTTAACGCTTCACAGTTAAACATACTCAGTCAAAAATAGTCTCATAATAGATGACCCCACGATCTGGTCGGAATCTGATTACACTAAAAAAAAACATAGAGGAGTTGGTAGTTGTATAGCACTAGCATGCATGATGTTGAAAATCAACATTGTTTTGTCTTATTTGATTTCACCAAATCAAACAGTACTACGCCACGTCATCGGTAATATTTAGCTATCGCAGCATAATAAATTATAATAAGTCAATAACACATCAAATGAATTAGAATATATAAAGATATCTATTCAGTAAAATGACTTTATCCCGTCATTTGTCTCTTCCCACTACTTTGATTATTATAATTGATAAAGTGCATATCACACTTATTTAGTTAAGAAAGGGCAGCCCCTTGTGAAAGGGTTTTGAACTTCACCATATTTTAATTTGATATTTCATTTATTTATGTTTTAAATTAAATTTATGATAAGGTACGTAGTTATTGGCAGTGCCACAGTGGAAGGTGCCGGAGCAAGAGTGCAAGTCCCAGACTGCCATGGGGACAGACTCTGAATTTTAACTTATAATTTAATTTTTCCATCCCAGAATGACTGAATTCTCTTAATCTAATTTTAATAAAAATAAATTTCAATATGATTTTTTCAACAGTTCAATATCACTTCAAAATTTTTTGAAAAAAGTTGTCAAAATTGATACACATAGAAGAAGACCCAATATATTAAAGTAAAGATCGATGAAATACGAATTTTGAAATGAGGGACGTGGCTGGCTGGAGGGACATGTTGGAAGTCCATTGATTCCTCGGACGAGTCAAACAATGATGCACAGCCGGGGGGGGGGGGAAATAAAAGCAAAAAGGAAAGAAGCTACTTGCAAAAACGATAAGCACACCGATTTTCATAAATAAATCGTTTCATTGCGTGTCATATACAAAAAATTTGAAACTGAGTACTCCGCCCTCAAATCGGAGCGGTCCTCACGACAACGACGTCGTTTTGGATGTTGAAATTTGATCTCAGCCGTTGAAGCAAGCGTAATAATTCCGGCTGTCAGTGATGAAATATTGACCAACTGCTAGACAATAAAATTTTGTGGCGATCAATTTGGCGACAAAAATTCCATATCTGATTGCTCATTTTCTTTTTTCTTTTTTTTTGGTAGTATGTGAATATGGCAGCATGGTCCAATGGAGTTTACTCTGTATTTGTATGGATGGAAACCAACGGCTTTTGCCCTTGCCTTACCTGCATGCATGATAAGTATGTATAATTACTCCATTTCAAAGTAATGTTGATTAAGGTTATGCACATAATTAAGAAGCTATAAGATATCTTGGATTATTGTAATATTAAATTATTCAGTAAAGACAACATATGTACTTGGAGATTATATATATGTTGATGGAAAAAGCATTTAATTTCTTACATGTTTCCGAAAAAAAACACAAATCAAATCATGAAGAGCACATCATAACACAAAAAGTAAAGGTTGAATTATGTAAAATCTTTCTTAACTTCGTCATATCCCAATATCTCTAACCTTTAAAATTTTACAATAAACTCTCCTATATAAACTTTTAAGTCTATGCAATTGCAAACTAATAATTTTATACCCTTTTGAACTTTACTTTTATATGCATACAAGTGTTACAACTCCTCAAACTTTGAGTTACTATATATATGCGTAGATATAATAAAATCATTAAATTAAAAGTTCAGAAAGGTTTATTGTAAAGTTTCAAAATTTAAGAAAAATATTTACATATTATACACAAAGTTTAGGGGAGTTTTGTAAGGGGGAAAAAAATTCTTCCCCAAAAATTTGTTCGACACAAGTGCATAATTTTCATGAGTTTATGTCTTTTTGTATATTTAATTTGTTTAGTCCATTCAATGAATAAATTTAAAAGCAGTTGCAGTAATTTGTAATGATGAATGAAGTGGGAGATGCGTGTTCGTCGGTTCTAGCTATAACAAACAAATAATTAATGCGAATCTTATTCTGAAAATAAATAGTTAAATGTATTCGTCTAGGTTCAGTGAATAGAGAAATATAAAGCAACCTCTTATACCAAAGTATAAATGGATATTTAAAATAAAATAAAAAGTATAAATAGACATTTCCCTATGTTATTGTTGAGAACTTAAATATTTTACCATTTTATAGGTTTTATACGTTGGGTAAAATGTTTACACTTATATTGGTACCTTGGGGATATTCATATTATTATTGATATAAAATATGATTATTTTGAGAATATTTCCCATGATTACATGGAATCCAAAAGGGGATCAAATAAATGAGATAATAAAATAAAGTGAAGCCACTAATTGAGGGGACACTACCAGCAACGGCTGAAGTTGAAACAGCCGACTCGACTCATAAGTCATATATAAAACAACAAAAAACACGAAGGTGATAAGGCCAAAAACTTAGGGCCTATTTGTTTCTGTTTTTTTTTAATCAGTTTTATAAAATTATTTTTAAAAATAAATTTAAAAAAAAATTATTTGAATGGTCATTTTATTGATGTGGCAGTGGTTACCACTAACAATGACTTGATAGTAGTTGTCAACCGTTATATTGAGTTGATAGTAAATAAATAGTAACCTTAAAAAATAAAAAGTAATTAAATACTGTTTTTTAAAAAAAATTTATTAAAAACGATTTTTTAAATAGGATTTTTGTTTTTGTTTTTAGAAACGAAAAAACTGTTTTTAAAAAAAAAATAAAAAACGGTGATTGGGATAGGATAGGGTCATATACTCCTTCAACGGGGTCTACTAAGAATCGAAGATATTGGTAACTGTTGCAGATATAATTACAGTTAATTGTACACTGTCGATGGATACATCTGCTGATATTGGGATATGTAGGGGTAGCTGTTATTAATGAAATAACTCAAATTGTTATCATGAGTCTCCCTAATAGGTCAAGCTGTCATTAGTGGATGTATTATTATTTTTATTTGCTTGAGTGCGCTACTTTAGTAGACGTCGTTGAAGGAGGACATGATATTTTGTTTAATTTATATTTATGTATAAGTTTATTTATGTAAATTAAAATAAAACTATTTCATATATTTATTTTATAGACCGTAAAAATTATTTTATAAATTATAAAAACTACTTCGTATAACGTAAATCCCAACTCTATCATGTTTTTTTTCCAAACATGAAATCATTATACCACCACATCCTATGTTAAATATGAGAGTTTGATAAAGGATTCATTTTAAATATCTCATTCCCCTTTCTTTCTTTCTTTGTTTTTGGTTTTTTTAGGTTATTATATATATAAAAAATATTTATTATTTTTAATTAATTTAAAAATTTTATTGAACCATTATATATAATTGTGCATATAATAAGGGATTGGGGGAGCTATTTTCTCCCCCAAAGTGTCCATATTAATCGTGCATAACAAGTGATTTTTCATTAAGGATAATTGCAATTCACATAATTAAACATGATGTTTTAGGGAATTAATACACATTTATTACAAAAAATTATCTTAACTAATTCATTTAATGCGTTCAAAAATTAGATTTTTTTTTTTTTTTTTGGGTAGCGTAAATCCATTGATCATAAGAAAACCGGAACAAAGTCATTAAAAGTCAAATACAACTGAACGAATAACTAAAATTTAGAACAACATAATCATAAAAACCAAAAACTACAATAAGGATAATGAAGACTACAACATTTATGCCTAGCATATCCGAGTCTAAAATCCTTCTCAGCTATAGCCGCCCCCATACCCAAAAAAACAGGATAAAAACCCAGGAATCCACTGCCACATACAAGAATGATCCCTAATTAATTCTGTAGAGATATTAACGTTCTCAAAAAGAAACCCACATCTTTAGTTAGGTGACGTCCCTGTTTTTGATAATACAATTAATAGTCATCACTTGATTATTATATTCAAAGAGAACGTAATCTAACTCCTTAATTTTCTCTCTCTTTTTTTTTTGGACAAAAGTATTTATATTTTATCGGATAAAGCAAAGTTCAATGGGGAGTGTGAACAAAAGCCAAAAAATTCAAATGGGCCAAAGACCTAAGAACAAAACCCTAAGCCCAAGCAACACCAACAATACAAACCCTAACTAATAAATCAAAATCAAAATCAAAAGCACCTATGCGCCGTTGCCGCCACTACCGTTGTCAGGAAAACAAAGAAATGTCAAAAACCATGTCTGATGCAAGGGATGGTGGTTCGAAGGATCCCATCCCTTTTAATCGTCCATTTTCTATTCTGAGAGTAGACTTACCACCACGCAATAGCTTTTGCATAAGAAGAACAGCTACCGCCAACAATGACAACGCCGCAGTCCGATAAGGCTTCAACCATCTCCACCGAACTTTCCCCAACCCATAGCCACTACATATGAGTAGAAATCCAAGAATCCATTGCCAAACAAATTAGATTAGAGTAGATGTACTAAAAAAACATACCAAATCGAGATCTTCACAGAGGTATAATAAAACTTGAGATTCACCGACTTGCAAATCCCCTTTCGTCCACCATAGAGCCGCTTTCAATCTTAATTGTTCATGCTTCATCAGCATCTAAAACAACCAAATCATCTCATACTACTATAAAAAAGTACTTTTGACGTCACTGATTAACATTCGTTTTTTAAACAATAGAAGTTAAAAAGGAGGTGGTAGTATTTTTGAAACTTTGGCTTGTCTTTTAACTGTACTGTTTTTAAAAACATTTGTTTAAAATTATATATTAATATACCTAGTTCAGATCTATTTTAATCTCAATCATATCTCATCTCCTAGTCGCTCTTCTCCCTCACAGATCCACCTCTGAGCTCTAGTCTAACCTCTGATCACATCATCTGGCCCCTTCTCCGACCCCAGACAAGACCTCCGACCTATTCTCCGACCCCAACACGACCTTCACCCTCCTCTCTGCCAACGTTATCACGACCCCTCTCCTCTTTGGCCTCACTCCGATAATCAAAAACATGCTCAGTCCATGCTCAAGAGTATGATGTGTGTGGATCTTTACACTTCCAGTCCTTGAGCAAAGTAGAAAAATTTGCTTGGGTGTTATTGAGGTTGTAATGACAACCCATAAGAAAGTATTTCCTTGAGCTTGAGAGTGTTTGCAAAGCACTTAAGGTTTTTCTCTTTACCTTTTTATATTTTTTTTTTGTTATCATTTTTGAAAGTTGAATGGCAATTATATTTGAGGTTTACTACCTAAAACAAAAAGTTTGAAATTTTCTTTCAATGTTGCTAGTTGAAAATTTTATTTGAATGTTGCTCGATGAAATTTTGTTTGAAATATATGTTAGTTGATGTTTAAGCATAATATTAAGTGAAAACATAATGGATAAATAACATTTAACCATATATTTGGATTGTTCTCTGTAACTTGTTCCGCTTCAGTGATTGATGAACTCAAATTCTTGCTGTAAACTTGAGCGCAAACTCGAGTTCCCACCAATTATGCATGTCTGAGAAGTGTTAAACTTCAAATGGTTTTTAAAGTTTGTGTGAAGAATTTTTCTTCAGACTCGAGTTCTTAATCCAAACTCGAGTTCCTTATCGATTTTTCAAGTTCCCGACTCAAGTTCTTCACATAAACTTGAGTTTTAATGTTGTCAGCTTTTCTTCAGTTTGTCTCTGCCAAGAACTCGCGAGAATTCATTTCGCAAACTCGAGTTCCCTCCTAACCAAAACTCGAGTTCTCCCAGTACTTCAAGTTTTTAATTAAAATTTGCGGAAGTTCAACTTGCCAACTTGAGTTTCTTTTTCACAAGAACTCGAGTTTTTCTTCTAAACTCGAGTTTTCCAGGTAGTTCAAGTTTTTGATTAACTCTTCTGGATAAAACTTGTGGAAGTTGAAATGCCAACTCGAGTTCTTTTCTTACCAGAACTCGAGTTTTGATCTAAAACTCGAGTTCTCCAAATATTGTAAGATTCTGAACAAGTCTTTGGATAAAACTTACGGGAGTGCAAATGCCAACTCGAGTTCATCTTGGGCAAAAACTCGAGTTCTATCCCAAAACTCAAGTTCTGGACAATTTTTTTTTAAAAAAAGGGTTACAACGATTGTTTTTCTGTTTTAAAACGGTCGTCTATTTTAAAACTTTCAACGATACTCACATACACATTCCCCTGAAAATGGTTGTCTAAAGGGCATAAAAACGAATGTTAAAAGTCCCTTCTATAGTACTGTCAGATCTAGTCCTCCATCCTTGAATCAGCACCATACAAATTAAGATGACCATCACCAAAGAAGGATAAACAAAACAAAAACCCTAACCACAAAAAAAGAAAAGAAAAGAAACCACAAAGCAGACGACCTCCTCCCTGGCCTACGCCAAAGAGAGAGGCATGGGAAAGTGTCACTTGTAGAAGGAGATGAGACGCTCTCACGAGAGGAGAGAAAATGATGTGTATCTAACTCGTTAATTGAGGTAAAGGAAATTGTACATAACTCTTATATTAAAGATATAAGATAGTATATAATATAGCTATAGCTTATCAATGGGTTTGACCTTGTAACACTTTAGATATTAAGATGTTAACCCTTATGCCTGTAGACTAGTAAAATATCAATACAAGAATTATCAATTATACATGTCACATGTGTAAGAATGATAAGTAAAAATACATGTCATGCTTGCATAGTTACTTCAAAATCAAAGAGAAAACATAATTTGACAACGCTGTCTAACATAGTTGGTATGGCATGAGGCCTATATGCTTTATCATTTGGGTTCGATCCCGACCCGCATCCTGTAGGGTGCTAAAAAAAGAGAAAACATACTTTACAGCGTGTTAAATTACTTAATTATTATTTTTTTCAGAGACATAATCAATAGTGAAAGTTGTAGAGACTAGAGAGCGAGAGGACAAAAAAAGGAATTGAAAGAGGAATGAGTGGTGGGGGAAGGGAGGTTGGTGGGGAGGGCAAGAAGCGAGAAGGATATATATTAATATATGCATATATAAATAATAAATAAAATAATAATAATAATAATAAAAAGAAAGAGAAGAAAAGTAGAGAGGGGATGAAGGAAGAAGAGGGAAAGGGCTAAATACCATGAATCTGTAACATCACTTCCTGCCTAACGGCTTAGTCAAATAATACCCCATGATGCTGATTGGCATTTTAACCTTTTAATTTTATGCCTCTCTCTTATTGAATTTATTCATTTCCCTAAATTCGTCATTTGGATATATATATATATATATATAATTGTGTACGTGAGTGATGGGAGAGTTTGAGGGAGGCTGAGGACCCCCATTACTGTGCATGAAAGCTGATACCGAGTAGTCCTCAACTTTAAAAGACACTTGCTTTAATTTATCACACATGGGTCCAAACCAGTGGCCAGATCGTAATCTTAGAATCATATAATATTGATATTCCTTGCTTTTGATTGGATAGTACCAAACTGAGAAGATGAATTATGGCTGGGAACAATGCATGGAAGTTATGCGTAACAAGTGAGAAATGTGGGAGCTCATCAAATGAATTTTGCATTCAAAAAATGAGGGCCTGTGTTTGTAGTACTATTTTTTTTTTGGACAAATGTGTTTGTAGTACTATAACTATAGTATAAACATGTGTGTGTCATATTATTCATTGAGCCACCAAAAGACACAGGGGGCCAGTGGGGGCCTTCGTTTTCCTCTCCATTCTTCCAAATTCATCATATATATGGACATGTCCTCACTTACTTTTTTTGTATTTTTAAGTATCCATTTTAGTTCACTTTAAATTTTTTTATTAAATTAATATTTGATGAAAAATTAAAAATAATCTTAGTTAAAATTGTATGTGTGTGTGTGGGGGGGGGGGTTCAATAGAGTATCTTACTCAAGAATAAAAATAAAGTCCCAAATTGAAAGTATAATCGGTGAACATGACCTAAATCATATATAAAATTGATGTGTGTGTATAACTATTGTAAAGTGTTGATACTTTACGTATATAAAATTTTATCATATCATTCTTTTCAATTAAATTTTTAGTTGAGACTTTTCCCCGATTTTTTTGTAATACTTTATCATGTAGATATGTCCACTCTTTTTAACACTTTTTGGGAAGGCTTATAAATGGAATTAAATATAATAAAAATAGCGCACCATTAGAAAATATTATATATATTTTTTGATAATAAGAATGGAATGCAAGGAATAAGTTGTTGATTGATACGGTAAGCAGTCTCACCTCGTAAGAAGAAAATTTTAAATTTAAATTCTGAGAAACGTACTTATTAAAAGAGACAAAAATCTTTACACTCTAAGCTTGAAAAAGGAAGCTCCTAATCAAGTAAAAAAAACAAAGGAAATAATAAAAAAAATTTTATTGCGGAAGTGGTAACACAGTGAGAGACCTTAAAAAGCGAAAAGAGGGAATAATAAATAGGGGCGTTGCCAAGAAAGGCATGCATGGAGACAGGAGTGTTAGCGGTTAGCACACAGAAATAGATTTGATTAGCCAAAACATTGAATTATTAGTCCAACCAAGGGGACCTGCACCCTTGTCCCCTTGCACTCTCTACCCCATCTTCCTCCTTCCTTCCTTTTACTTCCTTTACTTCTCTTCTTTTATAATAACTAATTAATCTTAACCCTTTTCTACAATATCTTATTTTCTAAATCACGGGAATAATTTAAAAGAAAATTCCGAAAAAAAATTTTGTTTAAAAATTTTACTAGTCAGAAAATTCCCATACTCAAATTTATTAGGTCATTCTTACCTATAAAACTTATAAACATGGATTTTCTCCGATTTTTCCTTACTTAGATTTTTATTTTATTAATACGTATAATTATTAACAAATTTGAAATTTATTTCTTATTTATATTATCAAATAAAAATTAAAAAAACACATTTTTGGCAGTAATAAAATTGCAACTTAAAATCATGTAAAAGCTACCCTTTATATATACTATAAAGTTTGATGTTTTCCTGCCATCTGCCATCCCAAACTCATGCCTTTCTATAATAAAGTGAATTCATAAAAAGGTCTACATTACTTTTTTCTTCATCATTACCAAAAAAAAAAATTATATTTTTCTTGATTCTATAAAAATTACTCATTTTAATATTAAGTAATTTTTTTCATGAAATAAAAAGGTTTTCATAGATCTTTGGTTGATATTTTTTTCTTGAATGATTAAAATATTTTTTATTCAATATAAGTATAACTTTTTTTTTTCAAAATACAGATGTGGCTAAGTTTGGTTTTAAAGCTCGTCATAACTAAATCATGTTTTTGCTCAGAAAACAATAAATTTTATATTTATATTTAAATGTTATAATATGAATAATTTGTTTCCAAGTCAAAAGCTTTTTATATTTTTGTGGCTTTAAAATAATTTTAAAATTTAGAAACAAATTAGAACAAATTTCCAAGTTGTATCACCCATCAGTGGAGGGTTTTTAATTTACCATTATGTATACCATGGCTAGTTGTAAGTTATTCTCTCCATTTTAAATATAAAGTCGTGTTATAAATTGTTAGTATATAAAACATTTTTTTGAAATTTTAAGGATTTGCTTAAAATAAACTGTCAGAGGAGTATATTAAAATTACTTACTTTCCTTTATTAGTACAGGTACATCCCATTTGTTATGCAGTTAAAAATGGTAAAATTTAAAAAAAATATTAAATACCTAGTTATTTCCTTTATTAGGAATTATTAGATAAAATATCATATATTTAAGACTATAAAAAATATCATGAATTTGAAATAGGGGAATTTTTGCGAATAAAAATAGAGAAAATTAGACTATTAAATAACACAGTCATTTGAAAATATTATCAAAAATCAATAAATTATCAACTTTATACATAAAATCTTGTAATATATTCTTAAAAATGCATTTACTTAAAAATGGGTTGGGTAATCATGTCATGTAATTAATCTCTACGTAATAAAATTAACACTCATTTATGTAATTAATACCCGTCAAATTAATTTTCTTTTTGATCAAACTATTACAAATTATTCCCTAATATTGACAATTTCCCTTTATTCTATAAAATTTGACATTTTGACTAAAACTAGTTTGTTTGGCTAGGCTTATGCAATCACATAAGCCCAATTTACGTAAATCGAGATAAAACTTCTTCACATATTTACCTCATAGACCGTAAAAATTACTTCATATTCAGTGAATCACGATTAAAAAGCACTTATGCATTCCTTTTCCAATATATTTCATTTCATACTTTTAATTTTTTAAAAAAATTTAAATAGAACATTAAGTATTTCAGTGGACCAATCACTTTACTTCAAGATTTACACACACGTAATTACATATATTGATGATAACATTTGTTAATTGATGTTATTGATTGAAATTAATCTTGATTGATTGATGGATGATTATTGATAGATATCAATGATTATTTAAAATTTAAAACCGTATAAACAATTTCTCAATCGACCAAGAAAATCCAATTATGTAATTGATTTTATACTATTCTTATCCTTTATATCATAGGAGTTTTACTTTTATTTCCTTTTTTCGGCTAGTTTTTTTTTTTTTGGTACATTGTTTTTATATCCTTTTGATACATCGGAAATAAAATTACAAACTAAAAATGAACGAGTTTTGTTTATACACTGGACAATGGATAATACAAGTTTATTACGTAATTAGTGCAATAATTATATCAATACTTATATTAATGTGAGGAAATTCTGGCTTGACAATTAATTTCATAATTTCATATTTGTTTAACGGTTAATTTCATATTATTGATTTAATCTTCAAGAAAAAACAACATATTCTAGAATTTCACACGAAGACTCCTAAGTGCATCAAATGGGAGCAACATTAATCCACAAAAAAAAAAAAGAAAGAAAGAAAAATAGTGTTACCCTATTTTAAAGATAAGGTAAGAAAGTAAATTTAAATTGATACCAATAAATTTTTTTCTTAAAAACTCATAATACCCTGTTTCTTGATCATTAATTACATAGTCTTAATCATTATTCCATAATATTTCCTAATTCCCCCTATTCGTGTTTGTTTATATCTGATTGCTCCATCAATCATATTTAGAAATGATTTGATAATTGTTAATTTCCTTCAATTCATAATTTCCACAAAAGGGAATATAGACTGTGAAAATTATGTCTCCATTAATGATATTATATTCTCATAAATAGTGGTTCCCTTTTTCCCAAAATTATGTCCTAATGATAATGATTTAATTTTGAAATAATGATTCAATTTTCTTTCCATCCTCATGAAGATTCATGGAGTTGATTTTTGTTTTCTTCTATCCGCAACTCTATTATATGTAACATCCATATTCGTGGGTTGAAGCGTGCATGGACCATTAGAGTTTTGAAGAATTTGGTTGCTAAATGATACAAGGGAGGCATGTAGTCTCATTCTTGAGGGTGTGGAGAAGAGCATGGAGATAGAGGTTTGATACTTGAAATCAACAGTATTTTATAGTGAGATTATTCAAGTAGAAACTCTTTCATTTATGCATACTAGGCATATTCTGATTATACTAAACTCCTAAAAGAAGAAGGTAGAATTGTTGTACTGCAGTAAATGATTATGAAGAGGAATAGATGATACATGGTTAGTATACTTATATTAAAATATACAAACACAATGATGCCTTTTCAATTCAACTTTTGATAATTTGATTTGTTAATTTCTATGATTTATTAGGTTTGACTATTTTTAAAAGCTTATATAAAGGTACAGTAGCTTTGCACATCTATGAGCATTTTGATATTCATTCATTTAAAAGTAACAGGCATAAGCATATTGTTACTGGTACAATTCGTGATAGACTTCTCATGAATATTGTGCTTACAAGTGACCTTTCATGGCCTGTCCATATTGGGCTCTGCCAACCATTTTGTTGGGGGACATCTTAGGTTGTTTAAGTTTTTTGGAATTTACCTTCATATTTGTGTAATGGTCGTTAGTCATATCAGTACTAGATTTTGATTTTCTTAATCTACAAGATGTTTTTTTATCGTTTATATATGTTTAGTGCTCAAATTTATGTGCGTTGTGTTTTATCGTTTATATATTTTTTAGATGCATATGGATTTTAGAAAATATAAGAAAGGAAGTTTATGAAATATTATCAATTAATATATTAATTAGAATAATAACATGACAATAACTCTTATTTCAACTTTTGATGACGATTGAATATTAATTGAGACATTAATAACTTTAAAATTAAATGCCCCTTTGATTTCCATAAGTAATACTCATTTTGGTCTTATTTATGAGAACTCAATAATCGAATTATGCAGTTTAAGAAAGCGATTAAAATTAGTTAAGAATAATAAGTATGTCTGAAATAAACTTTATTTTTAAAGTATACCCTTATTTATAAAGGACAAATAAGAGAGAGAAATAAGGTAAATATAAGTATCATCAACATTTTAATTAATATAATACATATAATTAATGAGGGGTATGGATGAAATAAAATCATTAAATATTCAGGCAACTCTTATAGAGCTCTTATAAAAAAGACCAAAGAAATTCAAATTTTGGGCTCTTATAAAAAAGATTGGGAAAATCCCATATAAAGCCACTTAAAATAGGAAAATATTAAATTAGGTTGGTAAATTCAACAAATCTCTAATTAGGTCATAGACCCAATTTAGGATTTCAAAATGTTTATAAAATGACTTTATTGCCCTTTATTCTCTTATTATTTTTTCTCTTCATTCTCTCTCTTTCGATGAAGGCTTTGTCTACACAAAAGCTTAATAGAGGAAGGGTTTCTGGGTTCGAATGCAATGGCAGAGGAAAAATCACCAACGTCAAAGTTTATGTGGTGATCTTATGAACTCTGAAACTTACTCTCTTTCTCTCCAATAAATGCCTCGTGTTTGGAAGCCATAAATTTTGCTTTGATGCTTGAAAATTCTGATTTAGTGGCCTAAATTCATCTTTGATCCTATACAATCTGATTTGTTTGCCAAAAGTTTATTTTTGGTGGTTTAATTTCATACACATCTTGCACCTTTCTCCCACACCAGAGGAACCCATCAAGTTCTGAAAATGTCATATATTGAATAAGGAATCATAGAAACCATAAGGATCCAATCAGGGCACCACCACAACTCGATTGAATAAACCATATATTAAATCATAACAAAATTAAAAAACTCTTCAATTCATGGAATAAGGAATCATAGAAACCACAAACAAAAAAACCAAGGTATCGCCAGACATTTCTCCAGGAAATAATCCAATAGTCAGGAAAAGAAAGAAATAAAAAAGAAGAAATTAATCTTCAAGCGGTACTTAAGGCAAGAAGGAAAAGCAATTCCAAGTTTACAACCAAATTTTATGGAATCACCACCGTCGTTGAACTCAATACCAAGCTGCCCTTTCACTCATCCACCTCGATGGCCTTAACCTCCCTAAGTATGAATTTCTTAGGGGGGAAAATGGTTCTCAGAGACTTAACTTAGAGCTCTAAACTCTCATGAGAGATATAGAGAGGGGGGGGTGAGATATGACGGTTATGATGGTGGAGTCGGTAGCGGCGGCTGGAGGTGAACAACACGGCGACAACAACTAACAATGGAGAAGCGACCAAGAGAAGGTGAAAGGAGAGGTGAGCGAACAAGGTGAAGAAAGGAATGAGGAAGTCAGGAATTGGTTTTGCTTCAATGGGCTTGGTTTAGGGGAGGTGAAGGAGATGTTGAATTCTAAGGAAGATGAAAGAGTAGAGAGAGAACGAGACTCTGAGACAATGAAGCGTGCAAAACCATGGAGGATAGAATAGAGGTTAGGAAAGTCATTTCACCTATATTTTTAAATCTTATTTTAATTAAAAGACCTGGTTAGAGATTAGTTAAATTTAGAAACTTGATCTTGGATTAGGGTATTTTATCCATCTTTAATATGGATTTTCCCAAAAAGATTCCTCATATATTAGCAACCAAATTATGAATAAAGATTTCTGTGGAGGTGGAAAATGAATTTTTGGATATATCTAATAATTGGGATATTAATATTGTAATAATTACAATTAGGGTATTAATTGAGATATTAAAAATATTTCAAAATAATATCATCAACTTTAAAAATAAATTGGCTTTTGATTTTCATAAGTGATAATAATTATCACATGAGTAACTAATTCGACCTCAAAAAAAAAATTGTTATTTTTTAGATGCATTATACGTTTTTTGAAATAGATAAAAGGAAGTTTATAAAATATTATCAAGTGGTATATTAATTGGGATACTAATATATGACAATAACTCTTATTTCAACTTTTCATGATAATTAGATATTAATTGAGATATTGACTACTTTAAAATTAATTTTCCTTTTGATTTTTAAGAATAATAGTAATTAACTTCACAAGCAACTAACCTTATTTTCAAAGAATATAATACATTCATAATTTTTAAAATGAATAGTGATTTCTTCTAAATTTTGTTCTAATACAAATCAAATGGGTAATGTTATAACTTAGCTTCCACCAACACTCGTCGTGAAACGCAGTGGACATGTATAGCTTGTCTATAACGATAATGTGAGTGTGTGGGGGAAGGGTCAAGACACGAAGTCATTATAGACCCTTTGTTGGCTGGATGGAAAAAAAAATTAAGGAAAAATTTTAATGGGTTTGACGGAGGAGAAAAAAAAGGGATCTTATAAGGATCTGTCTAAAGATTCCAATAAATTCAGAACAAAGATTTGAAAAAAAAAAAAATCAACTGAAATTTTAGAACAACTTGTTTTTTGATCCTAGTTAAAAAAGGCTCCATGGTATATTTTTGCAGCCTAGCTACAAGGCTACAAGCCAAGAATTATATGATTCTATCAAGAACACAAGTGATAAGTAAATACTTGAAAATTATCTTTCATAACTAACTAGAAAATAATTAAACATAACCTCGTCTTTAAATAAACAAAATTTCTAATCCTAATGACTAAAGATTTAAAAAATTTCAAAATATATAGAGGATAAGATGTCATTCACCTAAATTTTAATTTAAATCAAGGATGCTGCAATATATAATAACAATATATTAAATACTCCTTCTGCCACACAATATAAATTATTTCAACTAATTCATTGGAATTAAGAAATGTCAATTAATTTATTAAATTTATCTTAATTATTTTTTTAAAAAAAATTGTTAACTTTATCTATGTTAAATGAGGTTTATGGACAAAATTGATAAATAAATTTCAATTACTTTTCAAATAACTTATATTACGAATCAAAATTCTTGACAGGAGTTTTATATTATTGATCCAGAAGGAGTAACATCCTTGATATGCTTATTTGGGTATATTACAATGAAACTCTTGTTACCAAAGAAGTTCACTACCAAAACTAATCTTCTATTAATCCCTTTGGTCTTTTCTATTAATCTATATCGAGAGATATTTTTGTGTGAATCTAATTTGTCATGTTATTTATGGTTTAACCAATTATAATGCAACACAACTCATGAGCTGATTTGACATACCTTCTAAATATTAATTGGCATTGTAATAAAATTAAAAGATTTCACAAGATTTATTTTTTAATTATTTGTGAAATCTTAATTAAGGGATTTATTTTTTTATGAAAAATAAAAACATGAATCACATGAGCATCCAACTATAATTAATATTAATTGAGTTATTTTAACTGATTAGACAACAAATCATATGATAAATCAGATTTACACAAAAATTTCTTTCCACATCGGATCTTATTTATAGAATAAAGTTAACTATTTTCACAGTTTTTAAAGAGGGGTAGCTAATATCATTAACTTGTAGAGCGAATTTGAATTTCTAACTCTCCCCTTCGTTAAAATTAATAATCATAATAAAGCGGGTATAGGAATTAAAATCATGCCAACAACTTGGTGTAATTATTGAGGGGCGATATTAAGAAAATATTTTTTTGAGAAAAATTAAAAATGAATTTAATTACCACATCCTTCATCAAATAAGGTTTAAAATTAGACAGATTACCCCGTACGTTGCACAAGCCCTATAATTATAAAGTGAAATGGAAATTTTCTGATAGTTGTGGGATTTGAAAAGTAAATATTATTAGCCAAGGTTAATAATATATGTCACAAGCTAACAAAATGAAGATTCTTGATTTATGACATCACGTATTTTATAGTTTGAATGAAATTCAACGATTGAGCTAGATTTTACCAGTATTATTTAATTTGAATACTTAGTTATTCGTTGAGCGTATACAGAAAAATGTGTTTGAATAATTATAAAATGACAGATATAGTGTAAACGGTTGTAATTATAACATATAAATTAGGGTTGATTTAGAAAATAATTTCTTTGAATAGAAAGTTATCCACAAATTTTGGTGTTATTTCACGACATATCTTTATTCTGACCCCATCATGTTTAATACTTTACCTATCCAATAATTGGTTTTCTTAAATTAAGATAAATTTGAGAAAAATAAAAAATGAATTTAATTACCACATCCTTGATCAAATAAGGTTTAAAACTTTGCTCTATAATTAGAAGCGGAAGGAGTATGTTTTTTTTCCTGAAAATATAAAATTTATTAAACATATTTATTAATAGAGACAGAGTTCAGCAAAAACATTAAAAAAACAAAATATTTTATATGAATAAGTTTATTAATTATTAAAAAAATATTTTAATAATTTAAAAATATTTTTTCCAATTCATACCTTTTAAAAATATATTTACAGGAAAAAATAATAACTTTAACCATCCTCTTTAATTATACTGAAATACTCTCTTCGGTTTTATTTATAAGCAACTTTATCTTTCATGAGACTTGTCCTTTTTATAAGCAATTTTCAATTTGTATATGAAAATGTAAGTTCATTTTTTCTATTTTACCCTTATTAAATGTATATTATTTATAATTAATGATACACACCGAGAATTATATTTAAGAGAGAGAGAACTTATTAAGTGAATGGAGTCAATAAAATATTAAGAAAACATATTTTATTATCTCTCATACTTTTTATACATTCTCTCTGTTTTCATAAATAGGGGTATATATAAAAAAATATGATATTTTTAACACATTTATTACTTTTAACTATCAATTCGCTTTACATAATCAAAAAAAATTATTTATAAATAAAATCTGAGAGATTACTAACCAATGAGGACTCAAAGAGAAAGCCAGGGGCAGCAATTAATGAAATATCGTCACAGAAAAGCTAACTTTTCCAGGGATAACCTCAGCTAGTTTTTTTTTTTTGATAAGAAACCTCAGCTAGTTTACTAGTACTGAAAAATGCGCACTTAATAGTGGAAAAACTATTCATATACTTGAATGAATCACAAGTCTCATATTGTCAATTTCTTCAAAACTTAAACTTGAAGATGGGTCATTGTTCTGGTCCCAATAAAAAAAAAAAAGTTGGGTCATTGTGATCCTGGGGTTAAAATTCTGAAAATGATTAATTGGAGTAGAACTATAAGAAAGACCGAAAATAAAGGTGGCAAAATTTGAAAGGCAAGTGTGTGAGAGTATTATTAATTAAGATGGTTTAGTATAATAAAATAAAAATATGGGTCCCAACCCAAGCATGGGATTTCCGGGAAGCTACAAAAAAAAAAGGAGGAAGACTTGAAATTCAAAGATGCCAAAAGGAAAAGTCATTATCAGATAATTAATTAACAGTATCCATCCTTTTGGGAGGACTTTCAAATTAAAATCCCAGTTTTGATGACCTGTGATCGTCACAGTTCCTTCAAGGGGGCCTGTATCTGGACCTTTATATTCAATGCATCCTTTTTCCAACCTCTAATTCTATACACCATATATCCCTATAAGTAGCCTTTTATATTATTATTTAATTTTAATTTAATCATTACTATTTCATTCTCTATGAAATCATCAGATAATTGAAGGGTCCTTTTCAATTTTGGTAATTCAGAGCATGGTTTCATCCCTTTGCAGCTATCTATGATTATACTTTAAACCTTTTCACATGCTTCAAACACATTAATCTGCAAAGATCTCTTCAAATAACAGACGCTTGTTTTGCTCATCAGGAACCTTCCTATCAAGTGCTTGTTTTTGCAATTTGATATTGTTAATTATTTTGCGCAATTATTCTCATGACAGTCTTATCACTGAGTATATGTTTTTTGACCGAATAATCCTTATTGTTAGCTTGCAGTGAAAAGAAGGAGAATTTTGAATTAAAAGGTAAGGGAAAGGGTTTAGAAAGATTTTTTATTTTTTTAAAAGTAAAAGTTATTATAATGGGACAATGTTTTTTAAAAAGATTTTTTGTGGGTGTCATGCTTGGGCAGGCCATGCTAGCTAATCTCTTTTCACTGTTCAAATGATCCTAAAGAGACCCGTCCTTGTCTATATGAATTGTGGGTAGTAGCAGCACCCAACCTAAGCCTGTCATTTCCATGAATCCAGACAGGCTAGGTACCATCAATTCTCTATATGTATATCGACAAAATCTAAATATTATATTTTCTCTTTCTTGCTTGTTATACCATACAATTAATACATGTCTTCTTTACTATATATGTAGCTTGTTTGCCTGAGCTTATTTACATCGGGCTTATTATATAAGCCCGATTTACATAAATCGAGATAAATCTCCTCCACATATTTACCTCGTAGACCGTAAAAGCAACTTCGTATTCCGTAAATCACGATTTATAAGCACTTATGGAGCTTCTATAAGCTAATCCAAACGAGCTAATGGTTCTCACACATTTCTTATCCTATGCATGCATTCAATTTATTTATTTTTTTACGTAGTTCATTTGGTATCCTAATCCGCTTAATGTGGGGTTAGATTAATCCGGATCAAGATTGGGTCGGCCTATTTCTGAGGGAAGCATTTACCACAAACCCCATAAGAGATTTACTACGCTGGCTGCATTCCCAAGGTTCGAACTCGAGACCCTTGGTTAAGTTAGGAAGAGCTAGGACGACCCCTTATCAGTCGACTTAAGCGTTCGGTGATCATGCATTTAATTTATTAGATCTTGTTTAATTTCATTTTTATCTTCACCAAGTAGGGATGAGACGTTAATTGTAATTGGTTAATAGTGTGTTTGAGTCACTTTTAGGATTTTAAAAATGCTTATTTATATAAGTCGGGATAAAATTTATCTCACATGCTTACTTCATATACCGTAAATCACGATTAAAAATCTAATTTTAAAAACTTCAATCATTATTTCAAACAAGTATTAAAACAATTCATTAATCAATCAACTCCCTACACTAAAAATGGAAGTGTAGATTGAAACAAGAGACTAGTTCTCTGTTCTTTCCAAGTTATAAATATTGTGCCAAATAATGATTGAGTAATGGAAAATGCGATTCTATTCTTTGAATTTTATTTTCAAATTGTTTGCTTAGACACTCCGAAAACGGATGAGAGATATCGAAAGTGAATATATGGAGAGATAAAATGTTTGAACGATCGAGTCAATCAACGTTTTGAAAGGTTAAATTGCTTCCCTTATCTTCTAGAAAAACATCGTTAAACCATGTTCTTTTCACATTGTTGAAATTGCATTTTTGGAGTAAATAAACTGAGAGTCTGAGACCTAAACAGGGAGCATCTTGGAAGGTGATTGTTTTCTACATTTGCAATTATGGATTGTTCTTGGTGCAATGTATTGAAAGGTCAAAGTGAAAATGTATACTCAAAATTATTCACGTCATGATCAACCTCACACCTCAGGCTTGAAATGAGTGTAATAAAATTGACAAAGAAACACCTTAACCTTTTAAATACGAGTAAACGATTAAATTTACTGCCATGGGAGATTCTATATATTTTTTCTAGAAAAAAATATTGCCGTTTAAGTTGTTCGTAAATAAAATCCATATATAGCTAATCTCATTGAAATTTATCTTAATTAATTATAAATGATCACCTCTTATCCTTAATATTGGATTCAATATCTTCTATTCATATTAAAAAAATCTAATATCTTATATTAAGAACTAGAAGTCGTATAATAAATCTAGACCTTTTAATCATATGATCTATCTAGTCTCTAACTTTTTATTACTGGGCGCTTTCTAATTGGTGCTTTGTTTTATTTTTTTTTTATTTTTTTTATAAGACATTTGTTAGTTACAAAGAGATTAAATATTATTTTATATATTCCCATAATTAATATATGGTAGAGTTTAGTATGGCGATAATTAAATAGGGGTAATATTTAAAATCACTTAAATTATAACAAATCTAATGCAATTTTTGTTTTTATGTGTATGTAAAATTAGTTAAAAATGATATATTCCTCTTATTCTATTTATAAATCACTTTTAGTATGTTTTACATATATTAAAAAAACTAAATTTTATTAATTATGTATTTACATTTAACAATTTTTTAATTTTACTCCTATTTAATAATTACTTATATTTCATAAGAATAAAGTTAATACAACATGAAAAAAATTAGAGATGTCACCCATAAATAAAATCAAAATTAAAAAAAAAAGAGTATACCCGAAACGAGGTATGGCAGTAATTTATTTTCTTTAAGTTAAAAAAGGGAGCATGGTGTGGGGTTAAGGACTTGAACAACAGGAATGGAAGAAAAAGAATGGGAAAAATTATATTTATGTTTTAAGTAAAAGAAATAATAAAAAAATGATTTTATTTATAATTTTAGAAACGAGTCGTTGATAATTTAAGGGAATCATTGATAAGTTCTTAAGAATATTTTTTATTTTTAAATTTAAAATGACCAATTTTTTATTTATCTTCTTAATTAGAACCTGAATATAATTTTTTAAAAAAGAATGAAGAGTCCACGTGGGCTGATCGCCCAGTGCCACAGGATAGCTAGCTTACTTGCTCTCTGGCGGAGTTGGGGTGAGAGATCCAAAAAGACAAAATAAAGAAAAATAGTTTAGGAGGAAAAAGGCGTCATCCAGTGACGTCATCTGCTCCCACACTCTTGACCCCGCCCGCCATCACCTGATTGACCCACGTGTTCCAATTTTCTCCCTCCACTTTCCCTTTCTTTTCTGTTATCTCTTGCCTCCCAATTAACCCCTTTTTTCTGTTAAAAAAAAAAAACTATACGGAGTATCAACCTTATGTATGAGAAAAATTTGTCTCAGTTAAATTTAGTAGTACTTGAATGAAAGAGGTATTTCCTTTGTCTTTCATATCTCAAGGACCATAGTTGCCCCTTTGTGTGTGTGTTTGTACGTTGTACACTATAGATGAAATTTTGTTAAATTATAGTAATATTATTTAAGTATCAAATAAATCATGACAAATTATATGGATCCATCGCAGAAATAAAATAATGCATGGAATAATAAGGATGTTTGGTAAAGTTTTTGAAATGTTTATAAATGTTTATATATGTAAATTGAAACAACACTATTTTTATATATTTATTTTATATCCTATAAATTATGATTAAAAAACTGTTTTTAAAATTTTTAATCGCTATTCCAAACAAACATAAGGGTCAAGATAAAAAGAAGTTGCCAAATACGGACCATATTTCTCAAATCATAATAATATTAAAAAATAGCCAGCTCATTTTCCAGTGTGATTTCTGGTGAAATTTAGTGTTGCTACAGTTAGATAGATTATATTCTTTCGGTTTTAAACGTAGGATTTAATTTGAAGGTAATTTTTTATTCCAAATGTAAAGCCTTTTTCATTTTATTTGTTATATTTATCTTTTTTATTAATATCCTTAAATTAAATAAATAGACCTTTTCAAGAGTATATCATTTGATTTCTGATTGAGTTTTTATTTTGCAGTCTGTCACCTTTAATATAAGATATGATAAATACAAATGAAAAAAATACACTTATAATACATATTACAGATATTTAAAATAAAGAATAAAAACATATAGTAACCAATACAATAAATGGTACTTACTTATAAAACATATTTACCTAATTTGATTAAATTAATAAAGTTAGATAATATAACATGTATTTTTTAAAACACTCTAGTGATATTTCTTAATTCTTTTCTTTCATCTCCTTTTTTATTATTGTTAAGAGGATATCAATAAGGAGAAAATTAGAAAAAAAATGAATAAATATAAAAATTATATCTTATATTAAAAATTAAGATTAATTTTTTAAATATATCTTATATTAACAATCAGAAAAAAATGTACCTTATTATTTAAACATTCTGCAATTCATAATTAAGTGAATGAATACGGTCCAAGATCGAATCAAACTATTTTTTTATAATAAATAATAAAATTACCCCCATTTAATTTCTTGTAAAAAAGAACAGTGGATCCCATAAAAAACAAAGGAAGTATCTATGTGGAGCGGCGGCTTTTACCGTTTCACCCCCCACCGAAATTGGTATAAAGCCGCGCCACCTCCCTTGCTTCTATTCTGACCCCCATTACCAAAAACAGAGCAACCTCCCCACTCACTCTGTTCTTCACACCTCACTCTGTTCTTCAATGGACTCTTCCTTCTCCATCTTCCACTCTTCCACCTCCGAATTCTCCTCCGATTCCTCCTTCGCCTCCTCTGATTCCTTCTTCTCCTGTAACTTTCCCACCTCTTACCTCCCCTTCAACGAGAATGACCCCGACGAGATGCTTCTCTACGGCATGATTTCCGAGGCCAACCACAATGATGGCCCCCATGAATCTTTCTATTCTGTCAAGGAGGAGGAGGTCAGCTCCGACGCATCTGCTTCCGCCGCCGCCGCCGCCACCCCCAAGGAGAAGAGCTACAGAGGCGTGCGGCGGCGCCCCTGGGGGAAATTCGCGGCGGAGATAAGGGATTCCACCAGGCACGGCATAAGGGTGTGGCTGGGGACCTTCGATAGCGCAGAGGCGGCTGCTTTAGCCTATGATCAAGCCGCGTTTTCCATGAGGGGATCAGCGGCGATACTGAACTTCCCGGTGGAGAGGGTGAGGGAGTCTCTGAAAGAGATGAACTACGGATCGGAAGAAGGCTGCTCGCCGGTGGTGGCTCTGAAGAGAAAGCACTCGTTGAGAAGAAAAGTGAATAGTAACAAGAAGAAGAACAGGGCAGAGAGCATAGACATGAGAATAGACAATGTGGTGGTGCTCGAAGATCTGGGCTCAGATTATTTGGAACAACTCTTGATGTCCTCGGAGAATCCTAGGCCTTCAGAATCTCATTGCCTCAATGTTCATTAATTCTTTCTTTATTTCCCTTCTCATAATCTCACACAATTAAGTATTTTGTATTATAAGAATGATCGTATTTGCAGATCATCATTTGAGCATATGTATGTTTTCCTCTGTTAATATAAGGGGAATATTTATCTTTTGTTTTTTTTTTTTTTGGGTGATGTAAAGTTGAAATGACAAGGAATGGACAGAGTCCTATGAGAGGCATGTGTGATGTCTTAATTTAGTTCGAGGAGGCTAATTGCCTTTAAGTTATGGGATTGATTTGTCAACGCACATGGTCGAGTCTTGTGCGGGGAAAGGCACGCGTGGAGGAACACCAAGGCTTTTCTTATCCATATTGCCAACCATATTTGTCTTCAAGTCCTTCAAATCTTCATGCTTTAAGATCTTTGAGGCAAACAGATTATTACAAATAATAATAATAATCAAAACTTGGGGAATAATTGGAACAGGGGAGCGCAGTTCTAGCTTTGCATGTCATGTGAATAAAAGACAATTTACAAGTTTGATTAAAGGAAGCAATATCAGGGGGTCAGGGCCCATTTTGGCAGGAGTTGTACGTGTAACGTGGTATCTGATTAGGGATATGCTTCTTTTTTCTGGTTGATGCTGAAAGTGACAAAAACTGACTATTAAACTTTGTTCATATGGTTTGTGTTCATCACAAGTGGCGGAGCTACGTACTCTGCCCCGTGTAGTAGATTAAGCTAGAACTTTATTATTTGGACTGTTATAATCACGTAATTACGAGGGAACAAAATAAAAATCAGAAAGCCTTTGAACTAATAAGGTCGTCTTTCTGATTATATTATGTACGGAGTTAGATGTGTTTATGTGTGCAAGAGATTCGACCTTATTAAGCTCAGGTTGTGTGCTGAATGCAGAGCATATATAATAACGTTTCCCTTCACATCTATTAAGAAAAATGGCTTAGCTACCTATTTGATACGAATATATATTTGTTTTTTTTTAAAATACTCTATTTAATTATATGCATTAATAATTTTATGATAAAAACTCCTTAATATAAGAAAAAAATATTCTAAATTTATGAGAAAAAATGAATTGATATATTATACTATTTGTAGTGTTTAATATAAGATATTGGACCAAATTTTATATTAGGAACATTTAAAGTACGGATGAGATATTATACTAAAAATTAGAGGTAATAGTTAGGAACACAAAAAACTTTGGATAAGCACTTATATCTTAGTCGGAATGGAGAAGTTCATACCCTACTGAACGAAAATGTGATAGCACATTGGTGTACTCGGGAGTTGCAAACTTACAATAACAAACTTTTACTTGTACAAGAGGCTAAAAATTAATAATGCTGTAGAAGAGAAATATACTTTCTTCTCCATAGTTCTTTCTTTCTTTGGATGAATATTACATAGGAAGGCACCAGGAAAGAGGATGATTAAGTTGGTGGAATTATTTTTTTCTAAATTACCAACGAAAACTATTGGTGCAGAGGATATCAGAATATGACAATATCATTAATTGTGTTCGATATCACCTGTGCTTAAAAAAGAAGCGTCTTGTGGCAGGTTTAGTCTAAATTGAAGCGGTTGGGAACTTAGACCAAAACTTCTTTTAATTAAATTTGCAGAATTTATGACTTGATCAAGGTATATTTATATCTTTTATATATATTCACGTGGGATTTCATTAACATATTCCTTTGACGTGTCTCTAGTCCATGTAACTTACTAAAATGGAAGTGGAATTCTGCTCTGTTTGGCTCAGAGGAAGCTTCTTGGATGCATCCTACAAATGTTGAGAAAGTGGAATTCCTCTCTTTCAACGCTCACTGTGTTTGTCTCATCTTTCATTATCAAATGGCTTTAGGCATTATTTATGGTGCGTTAATTTCTACATCCCTCACCCACCCTCTTCAAAGTATCACTAATCGAATTTGATTAATATACGGTGAATTCATCAAGGAAAAATTAATCTTTTAACTTCTATACTTTTTTTTCCGGCAGTTACTCAATCTATAAATATTGATTCACTACAACTTGATATCTCTAGTTTTGATTTTGTTAAATCCTAAACAATAACTCATCCTAATTTAGTCTTGATAGCTTTAACAATTTAAAACTTTAGTCTATAAGCTTCATAAAATATATAATTTTGTTTTCTAAATTACATGAGCTAATATTTTAAATAGTTTAACTATATAGGAATTTATTTATATCAAGTCAAAGTCTATTGACTAAGTTATAATTGAGTCAAAACTATTGAAACTAAATTTTATAGAGTTAAAATTTAGGGATTAAGTTACAACCTAATCAAAGGATAAAAAGATCTTTTTTTTTTCAATTCATTAATATTGAGAACAAATACTACATACTCTTACATTTCACTCTGATAAAAAAAAAAAAAAAACTTAAAAAAGGGGCGCATGATGGTGTGGCTAGTTATATACGGACAGTTGGTTTGTTAGCAGGGGTTGTCTTTCATGTTGAATATTCCATTCAGAGAAGAATCAACAGCACATGTGTATGTAGAATATAGCTGTCACGCGATTTATGGTAATTAAAATGGCCCATTGAATTAATGGTCAATATACTTGCTTGATGAAGGGTCAAGAGTGAGAAAGATGAGTCCAAACCCATGGGATTAATAAATTGATTCAGAGTGAGGAAGTTGATTTTAGGATTAATATTAGTGGTAAATCGATTGTTTTAACATTGATTGGATATTTGGATACCACCCTGCCCCAATTAAGTGAACTTGGCCACCTCAAGAAAAGGAGGAATACTACTAGTTTTGTAACTCTCATTATTATATGTAATTTTTTAATACTAATTAATCAAACATTTTCCAAAAACAGGCAATTAGGTATATGAAGTCTAAGTAACCTATTCAGTTTGACTGAACCGAATATTTAATTTCATAGTTGCTGCTTTCCCTTTCATACTATACGCTACTGCCAAATCCAATTCCTCATCAGTAATGCAAGGAAATAATAAAGAACACATCATAAGTGTACCATGAATTGACCATATATAATAATCCTCGTTGATTTCAACTCTCTCTCACACACATTCTGAATTACAAAATTGATTACATATATTATATCACAGAAATTTAAAAAAGGCCTAAAGAAGAAAAAAAAAGCTATCACTTATACTCATTTGATCCTTAATATAAGATATAATTGGAGAGTTGATAATGATTCTAAATATAAAACATATTTTATATGTGTATCTATCTTTTTTTTTTAAATTAGCCCTATTAATATTCCCTCAATAATAATCAAGTAGGAGAAGAAGCTAAAATGGGAATTATGGAGGATATTGAAAATGATTATGGTATTTTAGAAAAATATGTCATATTAATTAATTTCTATAATCTTATTAAATTAGATAATTAGGTCTTGCAATAAAGACCACATAAGTAGTATATATAGGTTAGTGCAAAAGATAATAGAGATTTTAAGATTACTAATTAATATAATTTAAGATTCTATTTGAGTTAAACCGTGCACCAATTATTTACTTAAATAGATAATTATATTAGACAAGAAATATCAACATTTACAAACAAAAAAAAACAAAGGGAAAATAATTATTAAAGGGATAATCAATTGACCGTTTTCTTTTTGAGGATTTCATATAAAATGTATTTGGAATATTATAGAGAGAAAAATCATAGACGAAATCTGATTGAAGTTTTCATATTTAATATACAAGGCAGAGATATCCTTTAATAGTGGAACTTTGGATGTGTCTTATCGGTCTTAAAAGAGCATAGGACAATAACCATGGACAGATTTGGTTGGGAAATAAATTTTTGGATGCAATTAGGTTTATCGAGAATGGAAATAACGATTTTTAGGATAGCTCAAATTTAATCCTAAAAAGTTATGACATGCTTGAATGTAATTGGTTGGTTAATCTTTAACAGGTTGGAAACGACAACAAATCTAAAGCTAATGTGCTAGTGGAGCATATTTTAACAATATCCCTAAATTTCACAGGGTTCCTTTACACGATTTCAGACTGTTTCTTATTTGAACATAGAGTAGTCTTTGTTGCTTTATTCATTATAAAATAAAATTGGAGTCAATTGTAAGTTTCGCTATTATTACGAATAATATACCTCTTTTCTCAAGATTTGAGTAAGAAAATGCATAGTTTGATAATGAAAATATATTCAGTTACGAATAATGAAACTCATGTATAAATTTAACTATTTCTGTCCATATAAAAATTTTGCTAATAAGCAAATATGTAAACATATTTGTAAACACACTTTTTGATGAGTTGAGATTTAGGTATAATATTCTGAGTATAATGAATGTAACACCAAGTCGATCAATCTAAACTTTGGTAATAAAAAATATATTTAGATTAATTTCTAAAATATAATATGCCTATTTATGGTTTCAAAATGAATATGCCTCAAGTCTTAAAGATGTTAAATGCTGCCGAAATTAATAGTAGTATTATAAATTGACGTCAACAATTTTTTTTTTTTGAGGATAAAATGGGCATAATCAAAGTTTTCTACTGAGGGCAGGCATCATTGACGAATCAAACCTTGGAAGGTGGCTTCCGTCAAAAAGAAGTCTAGTCAAATTAAAAGACTTCGTAAGGATATACAACTCTCTAGAGGCAACGTGCTTCTATTGGATTTTATATTTGAGATGGGACAAAACAAAAGGTTTACAGGGTAAAAGCTGCTTTAATCTACGCCTACAATATATTTATTGCAACTGGTAAATAATAAAAAAAAACTACACAAAAAAGGCCTTAATTTCAATTTCGTCAATCAAATTAGGCACCGATTTTCTAAGTTTTGATCCAAGTAATCATTCGATTGCTTCGTTATCTGAATATTTTTTTGGACCAGGATCGCTTCATTATATTATCTGATTGAACTTATCCTTTTAATATAAAAATAGAAATGTGTACATGACATGCTTATTCTCATTCTAAACTATACAATTTATTATATTATGTGTTTCTCCTCTTGATCCTACAAGAAAGCCAATAAATATTTTGTTGCACTATGCACGCATGACGTTGACACCTTCACGC
The DNA here is from genome assembly GCA_037074505.1 of Albizia julibrissin. Taxonomy (NCBI): domain Eukaryota; kingdom Viridiplantae; phylum Streptophyta; class Magnoliopsida; order Fabales; family Fabaceae; genus Albizia; species Albizia julibrissin. The sequence continues at coordinate 4,902,641 of CM073482.1, read as the reverse complement.
AAATATCGTTCCCATTTAAAAGACTATTTTTTTAAGGAAGTCATGCAAAAAAATAATTAAAATTAGTTGAAGTTCTACCTTCTATAAAAAAAAAAGGACATAAATTCCAAAATCCCCTCTATTAAAGTCTTCAACATTTATCTTTGTTAGGATGTCAAGTATAAGCAGGCTTGTATTAAAAGTGGAATATCTCACATAAAATCGAGTTGATTTTATGTGAAAGACTCATAAACTTATTATTTTAAAATTTTGGATTAGGATGTTATTTTAAACTTATAAGTATTTTTCCACATGTTTATATATACTCATTTTGTGTGTGTATGTTTTTGTTTTACTTTTAATTATATTGAGCCCCATGGTGTTGTTGAGTTTATCTTTTAATGTATAGAGACATAATTTGTTTGTATCATTTTATCTTGTTTTAATAAATCGTCTCGTTATAAAGAAGCATATACGCTATTTCTATTACAAATACACTTATTATAAGTATGACAAAGTAAGGGAAATATGATTAATTATAACTCTATTTAGTACGGTTTTGGCATAAGTTATTTGGTGTGATAATATTAGCGCCACGGCTCACCTTCGAACCAAACACATCTAGATTGATACTCACTTTATTCGTGATCAAGTTATCGCTAAAAAGATCACAATACGTTATGTTCGGTCACATGATTAACTTGCTGATTGCCTCACTAAACCACTTGGCACCTCCAGATTTCTTGCTCTTCTTGACAAACTCGGGCTAACAACTATACCTTCTCATTTGCGGGGGGATGTTAGTGTAGTTAGTAGATTAGCATAGTCTAATAATAGGCGCAAGTAGTGGCTGCATAACTTAAATGTAATTTTTAGTTATGATTAGGTGATTAGTTATGCAGAGCTGTAAGCTGTTATAAGTTTGTTACAGCCACGTGGCTGGACTTGTGGTGTGTGTCACTGAATAAATAAGAGCATTGTGGTGTCAGAGTATTGGCTAGTTAACTGAGAGCCTTACTACTCAAAACACCTTCTTAGTTACATTTCTAACTTCCAAGACTATGAAAAGCCTATAAATGTATCGTATTATGATAGCACTATTAAGACTATTAAGCAATCATTGAAAAATAGGTGGGAAAAAGGAAAAGGAAAAGATTGTTCATTACGGTCAACTATATTAAACGATCAAATTTTCTTCAGATTTTTTTTTTTTTTTTTTGGGAAGAATTGGGAGATAAAATTGCCTGCCGTTTTACATAAGCCGGATAAGGTAAACTAAAAAATTCAATAAAATTGATGGTATACATAAAAGTCGTGGACGCATATGGTTTTTATTTTCTTTAAAATTTAAACAACAGAAGGCGGGTATTAAAAATAGAGAATCAGTTGGATTTCGTCATGGGGTGCTGGTGGTCCCTTTCTATTCATGTAGGGGACGAACTTACAAAGGTTTCACCTTGTAGAGTTATTCACTAAATTAGACATTAAATTATTCGTTTGTCTAAATTGGGACTTCTCCTGAATATTAAAAGGTCAAGTTTTTTTTTTTTTTTGGTACAAATGAAAATGTCACGTTGAATGAGTTTTTATATTATTGAGCAGGACTGTGCTCCAACCCAGTGCGCCTGTGAAACCAGATAAACGCAGTCATATAGGGCCACGTTAATAGATTAGCCCATCCCAATGATGAGATCAGTTTTAAGGCCTGTTTGAGTTCATGTTATAGAAGCATATTGATGAAAGTTGAAATTTTTTTTTTTTATATACTTACTTCGTATACCGTAAATCATTTTGAAAATGTAACTTATACTGCTAATCCAAGCATACACTTATAAGTCACTGGATGGGAGTGGGTTTCTTGTTGACCCATGGGTACGGCCCATTGGACTAACTATTACAGCAATGAGCACGGTACCCATCACTATGAATGAGAACCCATTCTGCACATGGTGTTGTTTTCTATTTTTCAAATATAAGATCTAGAATTGCCCTACCCCATTCCCCCGGTTTTAAACCTTTATTTGCGTTTATTTTCTTTTATGAGAAGTTCGAGTTTGAGGCCTGACTTTGCGTTTTTTTTTTCTCTAAATACATGTATTTTTTATTAGATATAATCCTGTTTAAGATATAACAGGTACTAAATGTAAGTCTTGAGTCCCTCTCTCAATTGACATTGTTTTTTCTCACTAGGTTCCCAGCTTTGATTTCTTGTTGGTTAAGTTTTGTCGGGCCAGCTTCATGGGTCAAGGGTGAGAAGCCCACCATGAGAATGTCATCAAGTTGGAATCTGTGTTTCCTTCGAATCAGGCCCATAAAAAAAGCCCATGTTCAATCCAAGTATTGTAGTTGGATTTCATGATTTTATGTTAAGAGTTGTACTCTCTCTCTCTCTCTCTCTCTCTCTCTCTTTAATAGCAAACTACACCCTGGTCTTTAACCAATTGGAATCGAGCCAAATAGACTTTCAAATCTGAGTAGTTTCCTCTAAAAACTTCTTCAACATTCCCACAAGTTCTCAACCGAATCATCGTACTTGAGTTCTTTAATTTCTTCAAGAAAGAAACTGAAAACTAATTAGTTGCTTTGCAACATATTTCATTATAGAAATCAAATATTTTTTTTTTTACTTTAAAGAAATTTGAATACTTCCTATGCAGTATCCGAAGAGAATACAACGAAGTCGTGGTTATATATTATTTTTCAAATTAATACATCATAAAATATCATTCCATGCATTGGCACTCGGCACTCGGCTTCGTACATGAGACTTGCATATATATGGGAATAACATGAAATCCTTGCACACATCTATAAATCCTTCTATATAAATAGAGCACACAATCTATAACTAATTTGTGCGCAAGCACATATATAACCTGCTTTTATTTTTGATGGAGGAAGAGTAAGGTTTGGCTATGGCTGTGGATTCCCAAACGCTGAACAGCTTCAGCTTTCTTGGTCTGAGGTTTACAGTGGTAGAGTGAAGGGCATGGCTTTAACGCGATAGGAGGCTTCTTCTCCAGAAATGGCTTCTGATCAGCAGCAACACACAGGCTGGCGACACACAAAAGGCCAATAAACAGCACTAGCAAGGTTGAAGTAGAGGAAGACATCTTCATGGTTTCTCGGATGATTTGCTCTTAATTAACAAACCCTAACAAGGGAACTTTTCTATTTATACTAGTTTTATCACTAGTACAAAAAAAGCTTTTTACATGTGACGGAAATAACTTTTTACACTTGACGTACGACAGGTGTAGAAAGAACAGGTGTAGAAAGTTCAGACTTTCTACACGTGTTCTTAAACAGGTGTAGAAAGTCCACTTTCTACACCTGACGTGAGAGGTGAAGTGTAGAAAGTCCACTTTCTACACCTGACTTGATATGTCACGTGTAAAAAGTGGACTTTTTATACCTGACCTCTCACGTCAGGTGTAGAAAGTCCCACTTCCTACACCTGACTTGATATGTCACGTGTAGAAATTCTCACTTTCTACACGTGACATATCAAGTCAGGTGTAGAAAGTGGACTTTCTACACGTGTTTAAGAACACGTGTAGAAAGTTAGAAAGTCATTATTTATTTTTTAAAAAAATAAAAATTTTTAAAATAAAATTAAAGGCATAAATCACACATAATTACAAAAATACATTTAAAAAATGCTAATTTATGAAATAATTTTTTTTAAAAAAATTACTTTTTACACGTGTTGTCTTTCCAATACGTGTAGAAAGTTCCTTCATCTTCATATATTTACGAAAATGCCACCGGTCACACTTTCTATACGTGTCCTGTTTTGTCAAGTGTAAAAAATAAGTGTAAAATCTATATTTTATACTAATTTTGACCTTTTCTAGCCCTTCATTATTCCCTATCCAACGGTGTGGATGCATCCGTAGTTGAACAGAAATTTCTACTACCGCCTTTGACAACCCAAGGCTATTTGGATTGTATGAGTTTATTAACTAGATACGGCTGTCTAAAGTGAGTATTACATTATCCATGGCATATATAACTAGTGTGATTTATTACGTATTTAAAATGATACTGAGACTGTCAACTGTAGTGATTAGAGGGAAATAACAAGAAGGATAATGAAGAATCACATGTATCATTGAAAGAATTAAGAACAATAAGCTCATACTATCATTAACAAATAATCAACTCCTTGAGGGCGATGAACAACTAATCTCAAAACCCTTGGGAATTTCAGAGAAACTCTTATCTTTAAAGAAAGGCCCAAGTTATTTTTTTTGTTTACATGATGTGGTCAATATCCTTTCACACTCTTAAAATATAAATTAAGACTTTTTATATAGAGTTTTAGGATCATTGAGTAACATAGTGATTAACATTTGTCATATTAACTTACTCAATTTCTAAGGGATATATTGGGGATTATCCAAAAAATGTAAGTATATCATCGATAATGTTAATGTATAATAAAATCTTTCTGAAATTACATTATCCATAAGCTGTAACAGTTATACTCCGCGCAAGTAGGAATTTAGGGTCTAGTTTCAAGTGATTTGGCTTCTATGCTTTTTTGTCAAATTATAATTTCACGGGACACTTTAACTACTATTGATAAACTATGTTCCACTTGACGGTTTATCAAATTTAATCTCGAGCATCTCCTTACATTAACTAGACCTTAATTTTTATTTTTCACACTTCTGTATTTTCCTTTATGTTGGTAGGAGCAGTTTTTTGATACAGAGACCAATATATACTACAAAAAAAAGGATGATTAGTAGCGGTTAATTTGAAGCGGTTGGAAAAAAACCGCTACTAGTAGTGGCATTTGTAGCGGTTAAAGCTAACACCGCTACTGATTTGCAACAGAAACCAGTGAATCCTGTTTTATATACACTTTGTAGTGGTTACATTGTACACAACCGCTACCACTTTCACGCCAACTTGGCTCCATATGGCGTGTGGGTACTTTATAGCGGTGATTTGACATAAAACCACTGTCAAAATGACGCCAAATTGGTGCCAAATGGCACAAAGGTGGTGCGTCATTTGTGGCATTTATTTGGATTAAACCGCTAAAAATATTAACCACCAAATGACGCGAAGCTGAGGCTGCCTATTGTGTTTGTCATTTAGTTGCGGTTTAACATACCCTAACCGCTACAAAATAAAATAGACAGGTATTTGTTGCGGTTTATAACAATAATCTAGACAAAGTTTAAACCCTTGCCGCGGTTATATAGTAAACTGCTACAAATCTAATCACTATAAATGATTGTACAACTGCAAACTCAACAAAAAGAATTTGCAGCACGAAGTTAACAATAGCCTTCAAAGGTGCTGATACCCTAAAAAAAAGGAAAAGGCTTATGATTAGTATCATGTTACTTCACATGATACCAAGCATAGGCCATTTCCTTTATTTCAGGTGGGTGGCAGCAACTTTGAAGGTTATTGTTTGATTTGACTGCAAATTTTTTTACTCTTCCTGACAATTAGTAGTGGTTATTATTGTCAACCGCTACAAAATTGATTAATTAATGACGGTTGCTTTAGTGGTATTTTGTAGCGGTTATACTCTTTCTAACCGCTATAATTGTTGCTGGCCATATGAACAGTCAGCATATTGGTAGTGGTTTTACGTAATAACCACTACAGAATGTCAAAAGACAGATATTTGTAGCGGTTACTTTGCTTAACCACTATAAATATTTGGCTGCATTTATGAGCCACAATTCATGAGGCGATTATTGTAGTGGTTTTGTGATATAACCGCTATAAATACCAACTTTATATAACAGCACCCCCTTATTCTCATTTTACTTACCATTTTGATTTCTAACGGCTTTTCCTCAAAATTTTATCTTTCTACATATGGCTTCAAGAGATAGAGGAAAGGGGAAGGATGTTATTCCACCCCGCAGATCTCTACGTGGTAGCACTAGTAGGGGAGGTGGGGGTCATGGTAGGAGTAAGCGCAAGGGAAATGGGGCCGCACGACTATAGTTGGCCCAGAGCAGCGACAGGAGGGGCCCCAGTGTAGCCACAGCATCCGGCCCTACAGGGGGTGCCCTACTACAGCCCCAGTAGACGGCCTCACAGGAAGGGACTGTACCATTGGGCTATCATGAGAGAGAGGGAGGTGAGATCAGTGTTAGTAATTATGAGGATGACGATTAAGAGATGTTCAACTTCGAAAGCTTTCCTCTCAGCGATTTGGAGTGGTTTCTAGATGAGGAGGCCGCGTCGGCCCCATACCATACACGATGATCATCTTCCTGGCCTACTGGTGTAGACATCTTACAGCAGCTTCAGGACGTTGAATTCGAGTTTGGAAAAAGCGTCAATTCAGCAACAGCAGGGCAAAAGAGTAGGAGGACTACTTCGGCTTCTGCATCTCAACAATGGCGAAAGATAAGTATCTTCTTCACTCTTCCACATTGGAAAACTAATTTACTTTGTCACAGTCTTAATGTCATGTACATTGAGAAAAATGTATGCGACAATGTTCTATACACACTGTTTAACGAACCCAACAAGTCAAAAGATCATCTTCAAGCGAGGAAAGATTTACAGGCTATGGGAGTTTGTGAAAATGCGTAGCCTGATGAGCATGACAAATTTCAACCGAGAAAGTTCACCCTCACAAAACCGAACAAGGAAATCTTCCTTGCCACGTTGAAGAAAATAAAAGTTCATGATGTCTATTTAAGCCACATTTAATGATGTATTGACATGCAAGCACGAAATGTTGCTGGCCTGAAAAGTCATGACTCACATGTTCTTATGCAACAGTTACTTCCACTGGCTATAAAGAATGCGCTTCCTCCAGATGTGTCTATCGTTTTGGTGGAGTTATGCTTCTTCTTTTGGAAGTTGTGTTATAAGGTTTTAATCGTTGAGGAGCTCGATCAGTTGCAGTCCAAAATCATTGTTACCCTTTGTCATTTGGAGATGCTCTTTCCTCCCTCATTTTTTACTGTGATAGTTCACCTGTCAATCCACCTTGTTCATGAAACAAAGCTCGCTGGCCCAGTATAATATTGATAGATGTATCCTATTGAGAGCTATTGTATTTACATATGTGCATCATCATTACTTTCTAAATTTGCTACTCACCCATTTTACCATTTAGTATCATATTTCCCTCTTTACTTTACAGGTTTATTGGCAAATTGAAATGTTACGTAAGGAAGGAATAAGGCGTGGCCAGAAAGTTCTATAGCTGAAGGTTATATAGGGGATGAAGTCCTATATTTCTGCTCAAGGTGCTTTGATGACATTGAGACGGCTTTCAATCGATCGTCTCGTGTCGACAATTGTCCTGAACCTGAGCCAACAATATCGACAGAGTTGTTAATCCCTCATGTTAGTAAACTAGTTGGAGGAAGTGAGAAATTCAAACTAACATCAACTGAGAAATTGCAGGCACATAGACATGTGTTAATTAATTTTAATTACACTCAAGTTGAACCCTTCCTTTAGTAAGAATCGTACACTCATATATTATTATACAACTATCCTTACATTTTTAATTTACATTTCATGATCTTCTTCCCTTGATTAATTGTAGGGAATTCAGAAGTCATGTGAAGCGTCAACTAAGGATTTGAAATCAAACATTCTCCGAAGTTAACAAAAAGGTCCACAGAGAATTCCCTGCCTGGTTTGCATGCAGAATATTAAATGATTACAACCCGCACTTGTCAGAGTTCAAAGCCCTCGCAATCGGCCCACTTAACCATGTGAAAAGGTTTACAATATACAATGTCAATGGTTTCAAGTTTTACACGGTATCACGAGATCAAGGATTGCAAACTCAAAATTCAGGTGTTTTTGGCACCTTTGGGATAATGAGTTACGCGAGTAGCAGTGATGATAACATGCAGTTCAAATGTGTCCCTTACTATGAAAAGCTTATGGATGTCGTCGAACTAAATTACCAAGGCTATTTCACTAGTTGTTATGCTTTTCAAGTGTTTATGGGCAAATACGACCACATCCCAGAGACTCACAACAGATGATTTAGGCATTACATCAGTAAATTTCTCTCGTCTAATACACACCGGTCAATCTGAAGATGATGAGCCTTATATTCTTGCCTCAGAGGCACATCAAGTTTATTATGTCTAGGACCAGAGGTACAGAGATTGGAACATGGTGGTTTATTAAAGCTTCGAGACCTTTACGACATGGGTGATGGTGACAACATCACCTATAAGAGTGAGTCATTCCATCCCGCTAATTTCAAAAACTTCTCCCTTAAAGGCGATGATGATTTACCTATAGTTAGGTGAGTTTTTTTTATAAGTTTACATCATTTAAATTTAATATTTGCTACACAACAAGATCATACTAATATTTATTTGACAAAATTTTTGTAGGGATGGCGAAGAAGAATGATTAAGTCTGACTATGATTTTGTTTTCCTAAATTTGATATTATTACATTTAAAAAAAATATTTTTTTGAATCACATTATAACCGCTACAAATTGACAAATTAACCGCTACAGATAACAATAAATAGCTACAAAATTAAACCGCTACAACACATGACATATTAATCGCTACCTAACATAACCGCTATAAATACAGTGATATTAACCACTACCAACGTCACGCAGATCCCTATAAATATCTCCCCATCAACTCTTTTCATACACTTCTCCATTTATTTCCTCTCTTCTTCTCTCTCATTTTTTCGCATCCAGGATTTTTTTCCAACAACTCTAGATCTAAGTAAGTTGATCATCATATATGGTAATTTTTTTTATCAATTCTTTCATCTCTTTTTTTTTCTTTTTCTTATAATATTCATACTAATTTTTTTAAGATATTAACGAATTATTCCTCAAAAACTTTAATTCCAAAACGATCCACATCTAGGGGACAACAAAAATAAGTACATATTACCTACAAATTCATAACATTACTTACACTTTCTCATTATTACACATATAATTTTAATATTTATGTATCTCAATTTAATCTTTTTCTATACCCAATTTAATTTTATTAAATAATTATTATTTTTAATTCAGTTATATAACTAATTAACATGTTAAAATAGATTATAACAATTAAATTATGTTACTGGATAATTTTTTAAATTTTTCATGACAATTAGTAGCGGTTATTTTAACCGCCACAAAGTTAACAGTGAAATTTTAAATCTGTTTAAATTATTGGCACCATTTTTTTAGAACATTACTTAGTAGCCGTTCAAGTGGTAGCGGTTATATAACCGCTACAGAACATATTCAAAAAATTTTCACTTCCCACTTAACCAAATAGTTGTAGCGGTTTAGATAACCGCTACACAATTTTGACGGTATTCTTAATTATTTACTTTTTGAAATTAGAAGCGGTTATACAACCGCTACTAATTTAAAAGTTACATTGGTAGCGGTTACTTAACTACTACTAAATATTCAGAAAATATTATACTCATCGTCTAAATATTATAACGGTGACTTGTAACCACTACGAATTTAGTAGCGGGTTCTCTCTCCTGAATAATGATTATTTTTAACCGCTACAAAATTACTTGCAACAGTGAATTTGGTAGCGGTTTGGCTAACCGCTACTAATGTTGTTTGTTACAGTTATAACTGTTACAAATACAAATTTTTAACCGCTACTAAAATACATTTTTTTTTGTAGTGATAATTATTATTCTATTTTGTTTGGTAGTAAAATATATTTTGTGAAAATTGTATAATTTAGATTATAATTGGGATGATTTTCTTTTGTTTTTTCATAACGTGCACTAATATTAAAGGGTGAAGGGACCGGAGTAAATAATTGGAAGAATGACGGGAAGGTAGAGATAGAATGGTAGATTGGTAGAGACCAAAATGCATGTTTTCATCTTATTTAATTTATTAAATAACGGATGGATTATGAATCATCTGGTTTTCTAATAATTTAGGTGCCCTGACCTCTCAATATCTTGGCTTCTTCCTAATTTGGACAAGTTTATGTGCCAAACAAGTCAAAGAAGGATCGGTATTGATATTGATGTCTCTTTATTAATCTCATCTTACTCAGCACCCAATTATGACCTTGCTTCTCGAACGTAATATACAAATCATCCTTATACCAGGCTATCTCTTTCTTTTCCTCTTTGATTAACTCACTCCACAATTATTGATAGGTGATTGGGTACTGTTGCCTTCAATAAACAACGACTCTTCTTTGAAAATTTCACACACCATTTTTTCAAGAAAGCAAAAAAGAATTAGTACAGCTGTATTTCCACGCATACTAAAAACCTCTAAATGAGTGTGACCTTGTGGTAAAGTACTCGTGATTTGTAAGTATAGCATTCAAAGTAGAATTCCAATTAAAACTCAATTATATATCCATCAACATGTGAAAATCTTATCTTGCTCTTAATGATTAATTTTGTAGAAATGTGCTATTTAACTATTTCAAATTAAACTTTATATAAATAAAAAGCTTTAAAATACAACTTCTAAATAACAGCGCACAATTCTGAATACAGACTTTTTTTATAAGCCTTTTATTAAAGACAAATCTATTTAAAGTATTGTCAAATATTAAATATAAATATCTCTCCTAATAATAATTTAAATATTGATTCATCATGTTATAGATAAGTAGCAATTTCCACTCCACCTACTCCCGCGGGTAAGAGAGAGATTCTTAAAGAGGTGAAAACCACGAAGAAAAGAAACATGTTTCTCAGAGCCAAGCGGAAAGGCACTATGTCCACTATTTCTTGGCGGACTAAGGGCCCGTTTGGTTCAATCTCATTACATCCTGCAGTATAGTGCAATGCGATGCAATGGTAATGCAATGCAATATTAATTACATGGCTAGTGTTTGGTTTGATTTTTAAGTAAGGTGCAATGAATTATTATTTTAAAAATTATTTAAAATTAATATATTACACAAAGTCTATTTTACCCTTACTATAATCTTTGTAAAAAGAAAGTTAAGAGTCAGGTGGAGGAGGAGGAGGAGGTAGTGGCGGCGGTGCCTAGTGGTGGGTGGCTGCAGCGATGGAAGAGGAGGAGGTAGTATTGGCAGCGGTAGCAAAGGAGGAGGTAGTGGTGGCGGTGGCGACGGAAGAGGAGGAGGAGGTAGTGGCGACGGCAAAGGTAGAGGAGGAGGAAGAGGAGGTAGTGGAGGCGGTGGCAAGGGGTGGCTGCGGCAGCGAAAGAGGAGGAGGAGGAGGTAGTGGTGGTGGGAACGGAGAAGGAAGAGGTAGTAGCGATGGAGAAGGAGGAGTAGTGGCAGCGACAGATGTCGGTGAGGGAGGAGGAGGAGGTAGTAGCAACGGGGCCGGACGGCGGCGGATGAGGAGGAGGTAGTAGCTGCGGTGCCCGGTGGTGGCAGCGGCAGAAGAGGAGGAGGTAGTGGTGGTGGTGGAGGAGGAGAAGGTGGTGGCGGTGGTTGCAGCGGCAAAGGAGGAGGAGGTAGTAGCGACGGCAGAGGAGAAGGAAGTAGTGGAGGCGAGAACGGAAAATGAGAAGGTAGTGGCGATGGTGGCCAGTGGCGGCGAGGAGGAGGAGGAGGTAGTAGCAGAGGTGCCGGGTGATAGCAGAGGAGGTGGTGGTGGCGGCAACGGCAGAGGAGGAGGAGGTGGTGGTGGCGGCAACGGCAGAGGAGGAGGCCGTGGCGGCAGGTGGCGGCAACGGCAGAGGAGGAGGTGGTGGCGGAAACGACAGAGGAGGAGGAGGTAGCGGCAGGTGGCGGCGGCACGTGGTTGCAGTAGTAGAGGAGGAGGTAGCAGTAGGTGGCGGCGATGGTGGAGGAGGTGGTGGTGGTGGCACCGGCGGTAGCGGTTGTGGCGATGTGGCTAAGTAAAAATATATAAGTAAAATAAAAAGAAGTAAAACTAAAGGGTAAATTAAACTTTTCTAACTATGCAATGGGATGATAATGAGGATTCATAGGGGGGAGGTATGAATGATGATTACCAATTTTTTGGTAATCATCATTACCTTGGTAAACCCTATTACCATGCTAAAGAGCAACCAAATACTCTTCTCATGGTAATGCAATCATGATTACCAATGCATGCATGCAATGTAGTTGAACCAAATGGGCTCTAATTTGGAAAGCATTGACAAGATTGAGTAAGGCCTGCTTGAGGCCCGGCCCATTATTGGTCACTGATGGCCCAAGACCTTCTCGCAATGAGTCACCGACCCCCAAAATCATTAGGCTTTCAAATGCTCTCTTCACATTCATTGAACGCTAAACATTTTTTTATAAAGTATAAATTTATCTTAAAATTTTTTATTGAGGAGTAATATTATGTTTAAAATTTTTTTTAGGTTTAATATTACCTGAAAATATTAAAATATAGTAATGATATCTTTACCGTTAAAAAATTAATATTTAACCTCAATTTTTTAAGTGTTAATATTAATTTTTTTAACAATTTAAGATATAATTGTTATGTTTTAAAACTTTGAAGGTGATATTAAATTAAAAAAATTCAAAATAATATTAGTTTTTAACGAATATTTTAAAAATAAATTTACACTATATATTTTCTCAAATGAGTGTTGACAAGAGGGAGACAAGTGGGGGACAAGTGGGGGATTGATTCCGATGATAGTGACCTAGAGTATATATGATTTTTACTTTCATATAATATCTTTGAATTATTATTATTATTATTTTGCCACAATAATGTCTGAAAATTATTCAGCATGGCAGAAAAGTTTGACTATAACAACACCGACGCAAGCATCCGTTAAATAATGTGAATTATTTCAATGCTGCTGCCTACCTGCCGTACACTTCCCCCCGCAAAAAGGTTTATTATACATTATACTTTACACGTGAAAATAGGTCAGGTTAAATTCAGATCTAATTTAGTTTGTGGCTTGTTATATGGTTTTCTTTTTTAAATTTGAGCCTTACCTGTATAGAGGTTGGTTTAGTCTAGTCTGAAACCTGTTAATAAGTTTATATTTTTTTAATAATTATTTTTTTATTATATTTATTTATTTTTTCCATTTTTCAATCTTCTTACTGTAACTTTTCTTTTTATTTTTCAACTCATTTTCTTTTATCTTTTTGATATTTTGTCTTTTTATTATAATTCTCTTATTTTATATTATTTTTATTTCTAATATCATTTTAATAATTTTCTTTATTTTAATAAATCATATTTTAGGTAAATTCTTGTTACCCAACTAACTACGAGCCCGTTTGGTTCAACCCCATTGCATGCATGCAATGGTAATCATGATTGCATTACTATGAGAAGAGTGTTTGGTTACTCTTTAGCATGGTAATAGGGTTTACCATGGTAATGATGATTACCAAAAAATTGGTAATCCTCATTCATACCTCCCCCCCTATGAATCCTCATTACCATCCTATTGCATAGTTAGAAAAGTCTAATTTACCCTTTAGTTTTACTTCTCTTTATTTTACTTATATATTTTTACTTAGGCACATCGCCACAACCGCTACCACCGTCGCCGCCGCCACCTCCTCCTCCACCACTGCAGCCACCTACCGCCACCTCTTCCTCCACTACCGCCAACACCTCCTCCTTCTCTGCCGTTGCCGCCACCTACTCCTGCACCACCGCCACCACCACCTCATCCTCCACCGTTGCCGCCACCTACTCCTCCACCACCGCCGCCACCACCACCTCCTCTACCGTTGCCGCCACCTACTCCTCCACCACCGCCGCCACTTCCTCCTCCTCCACCACCGCCACTACCTCCTCCTCCTCTACCGCTGCTGCCACCCGGCACCTCTGCTACTACCTCCTCCTCCTCCGCCGCCGCCATTACCTCCTCCTCCTCCGCCGCCGCCACTACCTCCTCCTTCTCTGTTCCCACCACCACTACCTCCTTCTCCGCTTCTACTGAAATCGCCGCCGCCACCTCCTCCTCCTCCTCTGCCGCTGCAACCATCGTCACCACCTCCTCCTCTACCGCTGCCACCACCCGGCATCGCAGCTACTACCTCCTCTTCATCCGCCGCCGCCCGGCCTTGTCGCTACTACCTCCTCCTCCTCCCTCACTGACACTTACCGCTGCCACTACCTCATCCTTCTCCTCCGCCACCCGCCACCGTCACTACTACCTCCTCCTTCTCCGTTCCCACCACCACTACCTCCTCCTCCTCCTCTTCCGCCCCCCCCCCCCCCCGCCCCCTGCCACCGCCTCCACTACCTCCTCCTTTGCCTTCGCCGCTGCCATTACCTCCTCTGCCACCGCCGCCACCACTACCTTTTGCTCCTCCATCGCTGTAGCCACCCACCACCCGGGACCACCGCCACTACCTCCTCCTCCTCCTGACTCTTAACTTTCTTTTTACAAAGATTATAGTAAGGGTAAAATAGACTTTGTGTAATATATTAATTTTAAATAATTGTTAAAATATTAATTCATTGCACCTTACTTAAAAATTAAACCAAACACTAGCCCTGTAATTAATATTGCATTGCATTACCATTGCATCGCATCGCATTGCATTGCAGGGTGTAATGGGATCGAACCAAACGGGCCCTACATGATAAAATCTCTTTATCATGAAATAATTATTACATAATGATGATTAAATCATATAAAAATAAAAATTAGGATGTTACATTTAATACTTATTTTTTACATAATATATAATATTATATGTCCATAACAGGCTCATGCCGGTCTAATAAGCTTGTTGATAGGCTTGAGCCTGATCTTTTAAGGGAAATAGGTCTAAGCCTGCTACTATTGTCAAACAGGTTAGGCCAGACCAGACTAAATACAGATCAGGACACAGGTCATCTAGTTTGTTTCCACCTCTATTCACACATCCATATAGACTCTATATTAGACATGCTTTTAATAATATCTATTATTTGTTCATGAAAAAATAATATCTATTATTTGGAGTACAACAGAGTAACTTGTATTGACTTGTAAATTAGTGTGATGAGATGCTTTTAAAGATATTCCAATCACTTTTAAATTAAAGATAATCGACTTTTTTATTGTACAGACAAATCTAACACGTTAATCTTTTTTTTTTTTTTGAGTCATTAGGGGTGTCCCAAAGCCATGTAAGTTTGAGGCTAATCTTTTTTTGCTTGGAGCACAGTAAAATGTTTTTGTCAGTTTGTATCTCTCTCAAAAAGTATGTTTCATCGGATTTGAATTTATGTTCTCTTCCTTAAGTGGATTAGGCCGGCACCTCAACAAAAAACTTGTTGGTGACCAAATAACCTTTCTCTATAAATTATAACAACTAGTAAATAGTAGAAATAAAGTGAATTGAACTTATCAAACCATGCAGATTTCGTCCGGAGTTCATTATTTATGGGAACAATATCTGAATTCTGAATTCCTTCCGTGGCATTTTGAAGTTGTGGATGTTTCACGTTCAAAAGGAAAAGAAGTCAGTACATGAAATATGTACACAGTATTCATCTAAGCTTATCCATTATGCATAAACCATAATGTCTTGCAAGCACGATTACTGGCTAGAAGTTGATGAGAATAATCAGGATTTGGATTCCTAAAAGCATATCCAATCAGGTTTAATTTTTCTTTTCTTTGTAAAAATCCATACTAAAAGACCAGCTTCCCTGTTAAAATATACGAGTATCATGCATCATATAATTAATATGCCTAGTAGTCTGCTGGACGTCGTTTATTGCAATTCTGATCATTGATAAGGTTTTCATTTTGCTAGAAATATCTTTGAAACATCATAATAACAGACGGATTTTCATGTTAATTAAGCGCTTTGTGTTGGAATGAGAACTAAACATATTTGAATGGTCTAAATTTAATCTGATCTAAATTTGTTTTTTTTAAGTTTATATTTCTTTAAAAAAAAAGTTATATTAATGGGTATAGAAGTGTTGTTTGATAACATATTTTTTATAGCAGGCAAAAAAACATATTTTTTATCATTAACTGTCTACTAAATATTAAGTGTTGATTTTATAAATTGTAATTCTTAAAGTATAATTTCTCATAATTTCGAGTATCACTTGGATCATTTACATTTTTCCAGTCATTCCAAGTCTTTATGACTTGTTTCGTTAGTAAATGCCAATCTTTTTGTTAGATCAGCAGTCTTATAAATATTAGATAGTACTAGTAATTAATCAGCAGGGGTTTCAGAATATTGCACTGCATATGTATTAATTAGTTTTCTCTCCATTACTAGTTTTGACAAAATATTTGGTGAAATGGGTCTATCAAAAAATAAATAGGTCAATCAATTAATCGGAAAGACATAGGGATGCATAAGAGGTACGAAAGTAAATTAGCTTCATCTAAAAGCGCGTACAACTTGTTGTGTTTATCCATAATCGATCATTTGTATTCGATTTAATTACCAAAGTTTTTATTGGGTTATAATGAGTTCACAACGTGCTGCTCACTAAATCATAGTATATATTACCTCCTAAAGGCGTTACAGACACACATGGCCATTTTATCGAATGATATAAGCAATTTATTGTCTGTGTATATAGCTACATGTCTAATTCAATTAGTTATTTTTGTTGGTTACAGTAACTTATAATATTAGAAGAGAGTTAATGTAATGATCAGTGAAAGCAGCAGAGTAAGAGACAGGTTATTATAACTTTTATAAGATCATCGATATTCCATAAGAGAGAGTATGTCGGATATGTTTGCCCCCGTACCAATAAAGAGTAAAGAACCAAACCCCGGAATGTTGAAAAAGAAAAGGAGTAATTGAAGTTCTCATACGGCACTAGCTAGCAAGTGACAAACTGAGGTCACAGCTTTTATTTCATAACAATACAGAAACATACGTCAAATCAGGGGTTCCTCATCAGTTCTCGGTCGTTGAGGGAGGGTGCTTAGGATAATGACCATAAGACGGCGTAGGGTAGGTTGGTGGTTTTTCAACAGGCGGCTTGTAAACAGGTGGCTTTTCAACCGGAGGCTTGTAAACGGGAGGCTTCTCAACCGGTGGCTTGTAAACTGGTGGCTTCTCAACGGGAGGATTGTAAACCGGAGGCTTCTCAACTGGTGGCTTGTTGTAAGATGAAGGCTTCTCAACTGGTGGTTTGTAAGCAGGTGGTTTCTCAACAGGAGGCTTATAAGTGGGAGGCTTCTCAACAGGTGGTTTGTAAACAGGTGGCTTCTCAACAGGAGGCTTATAAGCTGGAGGCTTCTCAACAGGTGGCTTGTAAACAGGAGGCTTATAAGCAGGAGGCTTCTCAACAGGTGGCTTGTAAGCAGGTGGCTTCTCAACAGGTGGCTTGTAAACAGGTGGCTTCTCAACAGGTGGCTTGTAAGCAGGAGGCTTCTCAACAGGAGGCTTGTAAGCAGGTGGCTTCTCAGTAGGAGGCTTGTAATCAGCCAAACCAGAAGTGGTGAGAAACACCACTCCAAAGAGGAACACTGACAAGTGCTTGGGAGACATTGTTAACTGAGCTAGTAGTGATGTTGCAAGATGAAGAGAGCATGGGCTTTGAATTTATAGTAGAAGGAGGGAGGTGTGTCGGAATTATCTGTGAATATTTTATTAACTATAATATATTTACGAAAATCAAAAAAAAAAAAAAAGGAAGTCAAAGCTGGTAGGCATATTATCTCGGAAAATCGGCATGCATGAGTGTGAAAATTTGGAAAAGGCTCGTGCTTTTGCCTCAATTTTCTTTTCACCCTGATGAAGACTGTGCCTGCATATACTTTTCACCTTGATTCAGGTCGGCAGGTGTTTATATATATATATATATTTTATTATTCTTTTTTTAAAAAAGAAACCTGAATTATTTTGGACTAATTGACGGTCCGAACTTGGTAGGTTCATGATAAGGGAGTGTTTAACAAATTAACACTTCGTGGTCGAAATTTTGCCTATTGATATTCTACACTGAGTTTCTGAATTTCCTTACATAACAATACGTAGGCCAATGTGTTATCATTTTTAGCTTAACTTTTGATATCCAGATAATAATATTGAAGAAAAAGAAAGAAAAGTCACATCCACACTTATCTTTGATCTTTAGTGATAAAGACGTAATTAGTACTAATAGCTAGTTACATCAATTTGGTTACAGTCACATCAGAGAAAGAGTATTGAGGAGAAAATGATCATCCAATTGTCATATTTATAGATGTAGAAAGTATATTATAATAGCGAGGCAACGAATAGTAAGAGTAAAAAAAAAAACCAAATTGGAAGAGTGCAACACAAGCAGATACATATTCGAATTTGATATACTACCTCCAGTGCTAACTATTTATATAAACTAGATAGATAGTTTATTTTTTGTGTTAAATATAAAATATCAATTCATTTTGTCACTCAAATTTATTATCTCTTTTTAAAAGTATTACTATTAAATTTAATTACCCAGTTACCCGTATTGAGTTTTTTCATCAAAGAGTGTTGGAGATATAAAAAGCATTAATTAGTTGAGATATCCTTACTATTGTTAGTAAATATTATAATGAGGGTAGTTAATCATGATAAGATCTTATAATTAGATATCTAATTATATGGATCAAAATATGAAGGATGGTAGGATCCTCATTCAAAATGGAAGAGGTTAACTTAGATCCTCACTTCTCATTAATCTTAGAGTTTAGGGCTAATAGATTCCTTAAAAAAGGATTGATTATTATAATGTCATTGTAATTTATAATTTTCAATAAAATATTCATATATTTCTCTAGTTGTGGATTTATTAACAAAGAGCTAATAGCTTCAATATGCATAAAATGAATTAAAGAGAATATTTTAAGACAACCAACACACATTTATTATAAATAAATTATGTGATTAACTTTTTTGTACTGGTAAATTAGTTTTAGGGATTGTGTTTTGGGCTAGGAGAGTGTCACCAAAAAAAAAAAAAAAAGCTCAAAATGCACAAAAATATTTGAAGACGGTGCCCGGCTGCCGCTCATTATGATTTCCCATGAACTTTATTGAAATATGTTAATTTTAATGCTTTCAGAACCAAAGTTACGAGTCCTTTTCAAGTACTCAGCTTCTTATTCATCGTTACTGTAAATGTTGACTATTTATAGTGAATTTTCCCTTTATAATACGAATTCGCTTTAATTTTTTTAATACTTAAATATGTAAGACTCGAGCATGTTCAGGTCTGAAAAGGTGAAAAAAAAAAAGCATCTTCTGGTCTCAATGGCTTGGCTAGTTACCAACCAGCCTCCTCTTGATATAAAATTGGACAATTAATCTAATAGTGAAACTTTTAAACTCTTCATAAACATTTTTTAAATTTATCACTCCTATTCACAAAAACTACACTTACAATTTATCTTCTTGGTACAGTAGATGTTTTGAATTTGTTATTCAAATTGCCTTGAAACATCTTCATGACATTAAAACATTTTAAACATTAATTTATAATTTTATAGTATTGAAAATGAATATAGATCCCATTACCTTGACATAATATATTTTATATATATTTAAATATATACATATATAATTATATTTGAAATTTCTGTTTAGGATTATTTTTTGTCAATAGTAAAACTTAATTGAATTATAAATACACACATAGAAAGAAATTAAATACCCTACACTTTTCCTTAAAAGCAAACAGATAGTACTGGACGATGACATGAATAATGAATTCAAGCTGTATTAATTAGTTTTCTTATCAACTATTAATTTAGACAGATCATTTGGTGGAATGGATCAATCAAAAATAAATACTACGTACGCATAATCGATAATGTATAAAATTAAATGTTTGTTTAAAATAATGATTGAAATTTTTAAAAATAATTTTTTAATTAAGAATTACAATATATAGGATAAGTATGTAAAAAATCTTAGAGTAAAAAAAAAGAGATATCAAAAGAATTGAAAGAACTTCACTAAAAAGCACGTACGTTGCATCGGTTGATATTCTCCTTGTGAGTTGCACGAGCCAGCGGATTTTGCACGCTTTTTTTTTTAAAAAAAAAAACTTTTGAAGAGATTATAGATCATTTGGGCAAGGTGATGCAAATTTAGAGTCTTTTGCTATATGGGCATGATGCAAAATTATTTCTTTTCTTAAAAACTATGTACGTTAATTTTTCGAGATTGCTTTCTTAGATGTTGAGTTATTGTTTGTATTTAAAATTTGTCAGCAAACTAAGTGGCTGAATTCATGTGACCTTTTTATCAATCAATTTTTTAAGGATTTTTTTAATAAAATAAAACATAATGTTATTCTATTTGAAAAAACCAAAACTTCAACTAACAATATTATAAAAAACCAATTCCTTTATTATAAATTATCAAGATCAACTAATGGTTTCAAAAAACCAAATCCGTTATTATAAAATTTCTAAAGATATAATATAATAATATAATGGGCAACATTTTCTAAAAGGTGTTCCAAGTCGATTTTTTTTAATATTTGATAGTTTTATGAAGAATATTAAATATTTTCCTCTATATTTGTTCTTTCTTAATATTTGTAGAAAACATATATGGACGATTATTTTTTTCTATTTCAATTTGTTAATGTGTGATTTTTCTACACAAGATTTGTTCAAGATTTTTTCACTTGTTGATTTTACATATGAAAGATTATTTTTCCCTATTTCATTGATTGTGGGTGTTTTGTCTAAAGAAAAAGATGATCGGAGATGTAGAGTCATTTTGTCTGACACACATTTTAAAAATTTTTGTATTTTCAATTAAACGTAAAAAAAATAATTTCTCCCACTTGTCAAGAACAAACCAAACATGTTAATGGTAATAAACATCACATTGCATCCTCATTGTAGTATCAAGAGGGTCTTCTATTGAACCAAATATGCCCTAAGTCACTCACGAATGATGTGAAAAAAAACTCAATTCTATAATTACAAATCATGCCATATCAACAAATGGGATTAAAAATTAATGATATAAAAAAGAGCTCAATTCATTCATTGTAAATTTAATGAGGTTTAGTGTAACATATGAAGCCATATACATCCAATTGTTGCCATCTTTGTTGTGATGGTATGTATGCAAGAAATTCGTCCTATATAGAAGAAAACACAATAAGCCCTATCATTGAAAAAAATTAGAAGAAGATTTCTTGTTTTGTTTTTTACCCTTGATGACAGATCACATCAGAAGAAGATTTTCATACATTCAACATAGACCATTGATCTAACTAAATCCAAGATATATATCATCAAAGAACTCACAAGAGAAAAGTTAATAGATAAAAAACCACTTAAAAAAAATTAATACTACTTGATTTGCTTTTCTCTCCATGCCCACCACAAAGTTACTTGGTTTGATGTCTTTCTACACAAATCCATTTGAATACAAACTTTTGATCCTTGCAAGCTACTATAGTCATGAAAACAAAATGGCTAAATTTTGTATTCTTGAACTTTACATGAAGACCCCCACTAATGGTAGTATCAAAGAGTATAAACAATCACGATGTGAAAAATTTGGTTTAAACCAAAACCAAATGAAGATGGATGTTATATACCTCTCTGGATTATTTCATAAAGTGTTTCAAGTCTTTTCATTTTTCAAGATAGTTTTTTTTTTTAAAGATGGATTTTGAACTTCAAGAATAAATATTTTTTTAAAAAAATGGCTTTTAGACTTCAAGAATAAATATTAAATGAAAATGAATAATAAAGGTTGTTGAAAAAAAAACCGTTGAAAAAATCGGATCAAATACAACATAGTATATATGTAATAGGATATGTTAAAATAAACTGGACCAAACCCATTTTAAAAAATCGTCATTATTATTAGTTTTCAAGAAATATAATAGATAGATAGATACTTCTACTGCTGATGAAGAGTGTAATTTTTTAAATTTCATTACTACAAAAAATATGAGTTATGACGCTTGTATTTAAATAAGTTGTAGCACTTAGGCGTTTGGAAGCTCCACAGCTTATATATAACATTTCTATGACGCTTTTTAGAGAAAGGGTCACATGAAGTTGGGATTTTTTGTGGCGCTTCCTCTAAAAAGCGCCACAAGAAATAATTTTTTTTTTGAAAAAAACTTCTTATGGCTTTGTTTTTTCAATGCTTCATGTGCACCTTTTTGTTGTTCATACGTCCTTTGGTGATCTTAGCAAGTGTTTATTAGCTCAAAAGAACATCTCATTTTATTTTATATATTTAATCAAAACTCTTCCATTGATATTTTCAATTATTTATAAATTTGATTTACATGTTATAATAAAGATTTATATCCTTTCAAATATAAATGAAATTATTTTTATACAGATATATATATGATCTACAATATTACTAAATTATATTCCAACGTTATTAAACTTAATTGAAGGTAATTTTTCAAAGATGTTTCTTCACATTTATATAAACTTGAACTCCCTTTGGCAATAAAATAAAATAAATCAGAACCTTAAACGATAATCATCCATTCCACTTAAACCAATACCTGATTGTATTTACCTTCATTTTCAATGACACGTCTTAAGGATAATGCCAATGAAAACCATAAAAAATGTGCAACTAAACCATTTTCAGGATATTTGAAACCATTCTTCCTAACTGCTTAACCTATTCTATTAAGCGAAAAAAAAAAATATGTTGTACATCCTCCCCTTCATGTAGAGATCAAGTAAAGTTAATGTAATAAAATTTATACATTTAGAAAAAATCCAACGCAGACGCAGACAGACATAAAAGCTTACTTGCACTTGAAACTGAAGTTGCTTCAAATATTCGATTGCCTCGTCCAACATTGAAGCTTTATCCGTCTATTGAAAACAAACAAACTTAAATCATCCAAAAGAAGAGAAATAAAATATTTTTTTGTAAGATCAAACTCAACAGAAAAAGTCAATAGAATACCTTGTTAGAATTTGGAATTAAGTTCTGTAAGGCCTTCATTTTCTCATTAATCCTACTCCTCCTCCTCTGCCCCGTCAATATTAAGACTTGTCAACATGAAGTCCAAAATTGGTACAATAATATGTAAGAATTCATCATTAAACTAAATTAAAATAATTTTATAAAATGCTAAATTTAAATCATTCATTCTAAGAGTGGGCCATTCAAGCAAGAAGAACATACAAAAGGAATTATTAAATGTAACTTTCATTTTTTAATTATCAATAGTAAAGTATAGTAATATTATAGTAAAGTAAAGTTAAATTAAATAGATCAGAAAAATTAAACATGGAATTATTAATAAATAGCAACAAACATTAAACATGGAATATAATTATTTAACAAATAGTTTCAGCATTATTACTACAGCAGCCATGTCTATCACATTTATTTGAGAATAAATTTTTCATATGTTATAATAAATTAAACATAAAAGACATTTAATTAGTAAATTGAACTATTAATTTCTAATAAAATTATATTTGTAAGCTCCAAAATTATAAAACTTATAGTGAATTGAAGCTTCAATACAAAAGTGAGCTGCTAAAACTAATAATACAAAAAAAATAGCAATACAAAATTGCATGTATATTTAAACATTAAAAAAATAAAGAAAAAGGGGGTGGAGATGACTTATGGCAGGCCAGCATGATGATGAAAAGAGGGAGGAGGGAGGAGGAGTCATGTGAAGGAAGTAAGTGACGATGATGATGAAAAGGGGAGGGAGGAGGAGTGACGTGCAGGAAGCAAGCACAGTGATGATGATGAAAGTTGGATGAGAATGGAGTGAAAAGTGGTGTGAGGATAGTAGGTTGAGGAAGACAAAAATAAAAAATGAAATGTGTGTAGATGGGGACGAGAAGGGAAGTGGGAATGGGAGATGGAAGTGCACATGGTGGAGGGCAGGAGACGAGGAAGGAATGTGATTAGTTGGAAATCTATAGTGAAGATGAACTTTTGATAAAAGAAATAAAAGGAGGGCTTTGGGTGGCGCTTAAGGCCCCATGACAGTTGTGACACTTTTCTAACCAAGCGTCACATCTGCTTATATGGGGCCAACGTCATTCAGATAAATGCCACACTATCTTTATATTTTAATAAAAATAATAAAATAGAAGAAAGTCATACCATAAAACGTGCGCTACTATTATTCATTTTTGTAGTAGTGTTTGTATATTTAAAGACAACTTTTGATCTTGAACGAGTTATAGTTAACTAATCACACAAATAGTAAGAAAAGTGCTTCAAAAGTTTTTTTTTTTTTGCTAACTCTTAAAAAGTAGTTTAACTTCATACATTTGTTCTAAATTTAATTTGCTTTTCAAATTTAATCTTGATTAAATGGTTTAAGTTCCAATATGATAAATCTAATTATCCTTGATTCTTTCTCTAGTATATCTCTTATATAATGAGGGGTATTCACAAAAATTATATACATATTAAACGGTTCAAATTTTTTGATAAGAAAAATGATCCAAAATTTCTACAATATATTTTGACTTTGTCAATATGCAATGTCCGGAGTTAATTATGTAGGTAGAATCTAAAAGTTTTGAATTCATTTGAAATTCATTGTTCCTAAAATCACTAAAAATTAAGTGTGTTTAGGTAACATCAAAAAAGCATTTTTTGAGTCCCAAACCATTTTTATCAAAAGACACCTAAACATCTTAAATTTTTGAATGGTTTGAAGAGTTAAAATCATGATTTTGGAAAAGCCAAATCTTTTTTTTTTTTTTCAGAAACTATTCTCCAAAATCACTTTTTTAACTTTTTCTTTAAAAACTATTCTAAACCAGCTAAAAAAAAAAGAGCTTACTACATTGTTCGTGGTTCTTTTGCCATAGATAAATAGCCGTGGTAGTGGATATTTGTGATAGCTTATTATCATGATTGAAAAGCACTTATGAGCTTGGACACATAAATCAAAACAACCTTCACCACATAACTTACTTCATATTCTGTAAATCACAATTGAAAAGCACTTTTAAAGCTTCCAACCGTTATTTCAAACGAGCACTTAATTTTGGTAGGTCCATGTCCTTTTTTTAGTTCGTTTATGTTGAAGAGTTAAAGCTTAATATTTTATTCCAGGTAAAAAAAAGAAGCTTAATATTATATTTATCTTCTTGTCATTATCTTTTTATTTATTGGGGATTGACCCTGTTGAAGAACATGTGAAGAGTTTCATATTTATTTTACATTTAAATGAGTTTTGACATAATATATATTATAAAATTCAATTTTGATGAGTTAAATTCAATGTTCTGAAATATTTTATTATTTAAAATTTAAATAAATGTGCTTAGCTTTTATTTAATTTTAATAAAACTTTAATCATTTCATTATAAATTATAATTTGATAAAATGAATTTAATGGCTGTCAATACAACAAATGAAATAAATATAATTAGGAAAATATTAGCTAGCATTTGTAAATTGTGCGTAACCTGAATGATAATTGCAATGACGATCATAATGAAATTGTTTGCTCTAATACATAGCAACTAAAATATATAGTGATAAATACAAGTGGAAAGAAGCCAAAATCAGACAACTTTATTATAGGTAATCAATATTTCGTTTGGGAGACTAGAATTTGTCTCTAGTCAATAACAGCCATGCACGATAAACACCACAAAGCTAGAGGCAAAACGAAAAGGATAAAATACTAAACAGCAATCGGTGACAAATTCAGAGAGAACTTGCATTTATTTTTCGAGTACCAATATAGGGTAAAAATCATGGGATGCTTAGTTTGTGGTCGTGGATGGAGGATAGTGACCATAAGGTGGTGGCTGATAGCTTGGTGGTTTTTCTACTGGAGGCTTGTACACTGGTGGCTTCTCTACAGGCGGCTTGTAGACGGGGGGCTTCTCAACGGGTGGCTTGTACACTGGTGGCTTCTCTACAGGCGGCTTGTAGACGGGGGGCTTCTCAACGGGTGGCTTGTACACTGGTGGCTTCTCTACAGGCGGCTTGTAGACGGGGGGCTTCTCAACGGGTGGCTTGTACACTGGTGGCTTCTCAACTGGAGGCTTGTACACTGGTGGCTTCTCAACGGGAGGTTTGTAGACAGGGGGTTTCTCAACTGGAGGCTTGTAGACTGGTGGCTTCTCTACAGGAGGCTTGTAGACGGGGGGCTTCTCAACAGGAGGCTTGTACACCGGGGGCTTCTCAACGGGAGGCTTGTAAACGGGAGGCTTCTCAACAGGAGGCTTGTAAACAGGTGGCTTTTCTATCGGAGGTTTATAGACTGGGGGCTTCTCAATTGGTGGTGGGTTATACACAGGAGGCTTTTCTGGTGGCTTATAGGTGGGAGGCTGATAGTAATCTGCGAAGCTAGAAGTGGTGAGAAACACCACTCCAATGAGAAACACTAGCAAGTGTTTAGGTGACATTGTTGAACTCACTGAGTTTGTGTTGATGGGGGAAAATGAGAGTGCCTGGACTCCAATTTATAGTAGAACGAGGGAAGGGAGTCGGTGGAGACATGCATGTGGATCAGATTTATTTTAATATCAACATACAATAATTAATTGATAAAATAATAATTATTAAAGTCAAATTTGGTAGGTGTGAACTTGATGAATATCTCTATGCATGCATGTAGAAAATTGGAAATCCCAAATAGAGATATACGAAATTATTTTATATCTAACTTTAGTCATGAAAATATTTTAAATGCATTGCTTAAATTCAAATGTGAATATGTGTGTGTATCAGTACTACAGACTGTTTGCGGAATCTATTACTCACTACTCTTTATTAAAAATTATAGTTCTATAAGATAATATTCTTATAGAAAGAGAGAGAAAGTATATTTTAGTTTTGGTTGATTGCATGGTTGATGTAATGCAGTGCTTACTAGCTGGGATTTGTTCATCGAAAATGACTTTGAATTTAATTTCTCTTTCGGATCAAAAGCAACTTGTCCACTAATCATATTAAATAAATATACTAAAAAAAATATTCATTCGGTCATAAAAGTAAAATGTAGTTTGAGGGGTATATTTTTGTCCTAAATGTAAAATTATTTTCTATTTTATCTCTTATTTTATCATTTTTCTTTAAAAACTTATAAAATGATACATACTTTAATCTTGCACATATGGAAGTATTTTAGATAGATAATGTTATATATTATAATTGAGTAATTTATTTAACTTCTTTATTTTTTACAAATTAGATAAATAATAGTTGAACAGCACAATGGCTTCTCTACTTTAAGCACCACTTGATTTTAGCTAGTATCTAAAATTGCGTTGCAAGTTGGGGTCATTTTATTGAATTGTATTATTGAACATGGACTCAGACGACGATGATTCCTGGAGTACGCGTAATGACATTCTGCTCATAAAGATGCGAAGACGACGACGTCTGAATCCCCATCACCACATATATTTCTATTGAGAAAATCCAAAAGGATAACCAATATATATATATATATATATAGGAGGAGGAGGATTAGATTTTGCTCTTTGTGGGGGTGGATCCGTACGCGATACGTTGGGGATAAGGGGGGTGCATGTGTGACAAATGAGCACGTCATTCACTATCATATATGACCAGTTGGAATAATTGTGGAGTTATCTAACTCACATTATTTCTTGAGGAGTGGAGAGAACTGTGTCGGTGATTCTCCAATTGGCCTTGTTTTTAAATACTCATTTTCTCATTGTTATGTATTATTCTATTGTGATTAGTCTATCCTTTGCCGGTTACTCTTCGACACTGGTATAAGAAAATACTGCTAATATTTCCCCAAAAAAAAAAAAAGCTAATCCATCGCCTCTTTCTCAAGATTAGTGACTGAATGTGTTAATTTTATACTCCATTATAAACAACTTTTTTTATTGCGCAAAATGAAATGGTAATTAAAAGCAATAAATGTGTAAAAAATGTCATGTGTTTTTTTTATATATGCTCATATATATGAAAATAGAGAGATAATGTATAAAAAGTAAGAGAGATAGTAAAATATGTTTTCTCAATGCTTTGTTAACTTCATTCACTTAATGAGTTCCCCTCTCTCTTGAATATAACTCTTACTGTGTGTGATAATTAATTATAAATAATATACATTTAATAAGGGTAAAATAGAAAAAATGAGCTTACATTTTCAGACATAAAGTGAAAGTTGCTTATAAAAGGGACCAACCTCATGAGAGAGAAAGTTGCTTATAAATAGGATCGAAGGGAGTAACAACTTATTCAAAACATATATTCCCTCCGGTCCATAATATAAGTCATTTGGAAGCAATTAATACTTATTTATCAATTTTATCTATGTAGTTAATATTTAAATTTGATTTTTTTTATTTTTTTTAATTTGAAACATAATTTAATATGGGTAAAGTTGGAAAAAAATTAATTTAAGGCATATTTAATAGGTTAACTGCTATTTTTTGATAATGATGAGTTGGAGTGTCTTATATTATAGACAAGAATAAGTGTGTGTATTGTCTCTAAGCTCTATGAAATATAAGATTAAATCTATACAAATATGTACTAGCCATGGATTGCTTCTTTAGCCTTCCCACCAGCTAAATAAAAAAGAGTTTCCGCATGTGCTGCTGGGTTGAAGATGAGACAGCAATTAACACTTGGAACAATGATAACAAATGCTTTCAATGAATGGCCTAACAACGAAGCAATGAGTTTCAATGCTCAACTAATTAGGGGTCCCATCATCTCTGTCCATATCTGAGTTTTCCCAGTCTCTTTAATTTCGTTCTCACTATACCTTATAAGGTTATTCTAATCGTACGTCTTATCTTCTGCACCTACCTTCTCGTTTTAATATCAATTTTTAGCCACCTGTTTTCTCCACAAATCAGGGTTAGTAAGATCACTCTCCAAGGGGCCATGTTCTTGACTTGATCTACTCTCTCATAGCTTCAAAAGAAGCAAAATCTCCACCTCTTCATAATACACTTCATAATATAGTGTATTTTGTTTAAAATCATTATTTTTTTTCACATAATATCCCAAACTAATTGTAAATCTTCCTTATTAACTAGCCAAATTCCTTTAACTAATGACTTTTGTCGAGGAAAATCATGCTATTTTACAAAAATAACTAACTAACTTTATTAATTATATTATTTAAAATTGTTTTTAGGTGCTCATAATAAAGACCTGGCCTGAAGGGAAATGTTAGGATGATACTGTGTTTACTTTGGTTTTAAGAATGAAAAATTATCTTTTGCTCAAGAATCTCTCACTCAAATGATTCTACGCAGATCTACCAATTTTCTGATTATACAATAAAGAAAAACAAATGATGGAATATAATCTTAAGTGACATAAATTATACAGATAATTAAACTGCGTATTTGATGAAATCAAACCAAAATACAACATACCATAGCACCGAAAATTTATTCCAGATTTCTCTTAGTGTTGAAAAAATAAAAATGAAAGGGAAAAAGACACTTCAAATATTATTTAAACTTTAAAATCATAAATTGGTTTTGTTGATAATAAGAGTAATGGAATTGACAAACAAAATATAACAATTGATAACTCAAATTTTTATAAAATCACTAATTTAAAATTTTAAAGTTTAAGTGATATTTAAGTGGAATTCTCAAAAAATAGAATTATTGAAGACTTTAGCCGACTAAGAATAACTTAAAATGCCATAAAAATTGCTTGCATATGGCGAGAATTACTAGATGCCCATCAAGCACAGCAATTTTTTTGGGAAGCTAGCTAAGGCAATCACTTTTTATTTTATTTTAATTAAAGCGCGGGAAATTATTTAAGAGCTTTCATATCACTAAATTATACAAGAGTCATTAACACTGAAATAATCACTATGACTATCAATAATGGTCTTAATTATTCTCAAAATCCTTAGAACTGAAATTAGTATTTTCTGCAATCGGTCATTCAACTTGTAACTTCATATTGCAATCTATTAACGTTGGCTATTCTGAATAAATTAAAAAATATATATAAGAAAATGTCACTTAAATTTTAAAATTTTAAATAAATGATTTTTTTTATTAAAATGTATTAGTAATTGCTATATTCTTATATGAGTAGTTAATAGTTATATTTTTGTAGTCAATAATATTGATTTGTAATTTTAAAGTTTAATTGATTTTTTTTGTTTTGTCTTTTTCTAAAAAAATCAAACGTTGAGGTTGGTATGGCGCGGATATATGTCAATGTCACCCACTAATCAGCCTCTCCCTTTCATGTATAGTTCATATTAATTTTGGGTATTTTATTGGGGATCCAGATTATGTGAGTGACTAATTACAATGTGCTTTATGTCGAGAGTTCGAAAGTTTTTTGTCCCACAAAAAAAAGTTTGATAGTATATTGGGCTTTACTCGGTTAAATGGGCCTTGGTTGGGGCCGCTGTTAGTTCTGTAATTCTTTGTTGGAATGTCTGGACTACTAAAATTGTAAGATTGCTTCATATACGTCCTGGAGCTTCTCTATATTCACAATGGCGTTTGGGGTGTGTGTTATTGTGAAGTTCTGAATCCCGATGTTAAAATATTTTTATTATAAATTGCAAAATTCTCATAACTTCCACGAACTTTACCCATTCCACCCCGTGTGAGAAATACTTGTATATTTTAAAAATATCACGTTATTTAAATTTTATTTAATAAAAATATAATAATTTAGATTATTTTAATTTTATTTGGTAGCTGATTGATCTGAAAAATACACATCTTAGTATAAAAAAATAACTAAAACAAAATAATGAATTCATATTTTTCTTAAAAACAAATTGAATGTGAATTTTTTCAAACGAGTCAGTTGCCAACTAAGATTAAAATGATTTGAGTTGTTATGTTTTAATTGGACATAATTTGAATGACGTAGGGGCTGTTTGATTTTTTTTTTTAAAACAATAAAATATGTTTGGTAAACGGTTTCAAAAAATTGTTTTTAAAAACAAAACACAAAAAGTTATTTTTTAAAACTAAAAGACAAAAAAAGTTTTTAATTGTTTTCTTGTTTTATTTTTTATTTTTTTATTTTTTGAGGATGTCAGTTATCCATTATCGACACTATATTATTAGTAACGATCACCTTCACGTTACCACTAGTGACCATACTTTCACGTTATTTCAAAAAAAGATTTTTTAAAACAATATATCCAAACAGATTTTTTTATTTTTAAAACTTGTTTCTAAAAATTATTTTATAAAACTGTTTCAGAATAAAAAACAAAAAAGCCCGTAGTCTCATGGAATATGTAAGTATTTCTCATGCCCTGTTACTTGCTTCAATACTTGCAAGTGGTAGAGTGACAGAAAATTATAAATACATTATTCATATCTTATCTTTGAATTATTATTTGCTTTCTTTATATTTCTAAATAAATTAAATACACCATATGCTTTCACATTTATAAATATAGAGGATCGTGATTTATCATCTTGCTTGCTTGTCGATTAAATTGGCTAATCCAACTTGACTTTTAAAACATAGCTAAGAAATTCCTTCGTACAACTCTCCGTTGAAAAAATTGTATCAACCAAACCATCATTTATAAAAGAATTTTTTATCGTTCACATTTCTACATATTATAAGTCATCAGTTTAAATTTGTCTCTAATTACTAATATTAATTTAAAAATAACATCAAATCCGCCAAGCACGTTACCATGTTCATCGAAATGAAAAAAATACCCATGTGTACTTCCTTGTATCTCCAAAAAAAAAAAAACATGCTCACATTTTACTTTTCTTGAAACGTATTTCACTGTTTAGTTTTTTACGTGTTACATATATAGCTTTAAACGCATGCAGCACAGAAGTGCCTTTAAACAACAAACTCAAAAGAAAACATCTTTATTTAATTAGAAGCAGTCGTTCATAGTTTACAGTTGTAGGGAGCAACATGATAATACAACAACTACGAGCGTACATAGAACATCACCAGACATGAAATTAAAACAAAACATCACATTTGAAACCTCTTATTCGAAGCACATAGGAAACAAAAAGATGACGGGATCAACGGGCACGCTTTGATGGAGGGTGCTTAGGATAACGGCCATACGGTGGCTGTGGATAAGTCGGAGGCTTTTCAATGGGAGGGTGTTGATAGAATGGCGGCTTTTCAAATGGTGGTTTGTAAATGGGTGGTGGCTCATAAATTGGTGGATT
Organism: Albizia julibrissin; assembly: GCA_037074505.1. Classification (NCBI taxonomy): domain Eukaryota; kingdom Viridiplantae; phylum Streptophyta; class Magnoliopsida; order Fabales; family Fabaceae; genus Albizia; species Albizia julibrissin. The sequence continues at coordinate 4,870,709 of CM073482.1, read as the reverse complement.
CTTATATGGAGGAGGCTCATAAAACGGTGGCTTCTCAATCGGTGGTTTGTGAGTAGGTGGTGGCTCATAGATTGGCGGCTTTTGAAATGGTGGTTTGTGAATGGGTGGTGGTTTCTCATAAGGAGGAGGCTCATAAGTTGGTGGTTTCTCATGAGGAGGAGGCTCATACACCGGTGGTTTTTCAGTTGGTGGCTTGTGATGATGACTAGGCGGGGGCTCATAAGTTGGTGGTTTCTCATGTGGAGGAGGCTCATACACTGGTGGTTTTTCAGTTGGTGGCTTATGATGATGACTAGGCGGTGGCTCATAAGCTGGTGGTTTTTCATGTGGAGGAGGCTCATACACTGGTGGTTTTTCAACTGGTGGCTTGTGATGGACCGGCGGTGGCTTCTCATAAGGTGGTGGAGGCTCATACACCGGTGGTTTTTCAATCGGTGGCTTGTGATGGTGACTAGGCGGTGGCTTCTCATGAGGTGGCTTGTGAACAGGTGGTGGTTCGTAAGCTGGTGGGTTCTCTTGAGGTGGAGGCTCATAAGTTGGTGGTTTTTCAATTGGTGGCAAGTGCACATGAGGTGGCTTCTCCACCGGAGGAGGCTCATAGATGGGCGGCTTCTCAAACGGCGGCTTATGAATGGGCGGTGGCTCCTCAAAAGGAGGAGGTTCATAAAATGGAGGCTTCTCAAAAGGAGGAGGCTCATAGATTGGTGGTTTTTCATATGGTGGTCGGTAAGTCGGAGGAGGCTCATATATCGGTGGCCTTTCATACGGTGGTCGGTAAGTGGGAGGTGGCTCATAGACAGGTGGCGGCTTCTCATAGGGTGGATGGCTGTAAGTGGGAGGCTCGTAGTAGTAGTTTGCGGAGGCTGGAGTGGTGAGTGAGGCCACCCCAAGTAGAAGCAGTAGCATGTGCATGAGGCACGACATTGTGTACGACGTTGGCTTATGTTGCAAACCAAACAACGTTGGCATCTATTTATAGTGGCCCTCGTGCCACGTCTGTCTGCCAAAAGGCTGTCTATCTCACATATTTTATTTATTTAGTGACAGTGCAAAGACTAATAAGTCAATCAGATTTGGTGGGATTTTAGATATTTCCACAACATTCTGATCTAGTCATGGCCACAATCGGCCAGTGTTAAGATTGCAACTTGGGGGAAAATTAGTGATTTACGTGTTTTATAAAAACAAAACCCCATTTGATTCGATGATTCATGTGTGTTTTTCAAAGCCTAAGCATGAAAGTTCTTTAGTTCCATGTTTCAATTATTGATGTGAAACCGCTGGTTTCTTCTTCACACTAAAAAGAGAACTAGAAATCCATGTCCAGGAGCGTGATGCGTAGGATTTCGTGTATTAATGCTGTTATATATAACTTGAAGTAGTAAGATGTAATGTAACACAAAAGGAAAAACTGCAAGAACTTGAAAACTGAGCTGGATGGATCTGTATGTATAGAGGAGCATAGTTTTATTTTACTGGACCCAGATCATACGAAAAGCCTTGTCCAAATGAATAAATATTTTAAGTCATATTCTCCCATGTGGACATCACACACACACACACAGTGTTCTTGTCTCTCAACATATATTGATTTTGTGGTACACAATAGGTACATGTGGATACGTTTACCCTTTTGGCAGTTAACGATTGAGACTGTCTGTTTTATATTATATCGTCTTCTTGTTTTCCATCTTCGTTGAATTCTATGACTGTCTTTTCGTCCACCCAAGGCTACCTACGTGATTCGTATTCCCTAATAAAAGTATCTCTAGATCAAAATATAAATGTTAAGCTTTATGATCGAGGTCTTACGAATAATTTTTTTAAATTAGTGATGCCTTCGCTTTAATACGTGATTCTAGTTTCGGTTTTGCAGGCATAGGAACATTTAATAATATGTTAAGCTGATATTGTCAGATGGCCCAAAAAATTGATACTGTCAAGTGTCAACATATAATTATTGCGTATATGTAAATTTTAGGAGGTAGCCCAACGTCAGATTGATGTGATCACTTGCTCATTTGTTTGTATACGAATATTTACAATAAGTTTCGACAAAAAAAAAAACAGGGTTTAAATAATTTAACATTTTTGGGCATTTCAGGGAATGTATTTTTAAATATATTATTTAATACTGGCTACTATTGTATTAAATTCAAACATGATAGAGCATATAATAGAAATAGCTCTTGAAATTATATTCACTCACACAAACTCTTGTTACTTCTACTACTATTATGTTTAAGGTGACCCTGGATTACAAATAAATTTAGTTGTGATGTTTATTTTAATATTATTTGTGGCACTTGACAAGCGTTATATATCTCAACGTTACTAAAAGAAGTTATAGCACTACACACAAGCGTCACAACATGCATATTTTTTTTATTTAAATACTACCTAGAGTGAAAACTGTAAATTGCAGGCGAGAGAAAGGTTTAAACTTTTTAAAAAAAACATAATACGCTGGGTAACGCTTGCTAGGCTAAGTACCACACAAAATACGTAACAGCTGTGACACTTCCTTAAACAAGCGCTACAACTACTGCTTCAATTTTTATGTTTTTTTCAAAACCACTTTAGGTGGTGCTTCCTCAAAGAAGCGCCACCTAAAGTTACCAAGAAGGAAGCGTCATCTAAGGTGTTTTCTTTAAAAAAAAATTTAAAAGAAATTGTGACACTTCTTTAAAAAAGTGTCACAAAAGGTGCACCACTAAATCATATTTTTACAATAATGAGAATTATGTTATTCTATCACTTTTCTCTAGCTATCAGCATAAATAAGACCATAGGTTTTTTTTAGTAGAACTTGAAATGATTAAGATACTAAACTAAATTAATTTTGTGTGTGTGAATGTGAGGAAACGAAAAATTTCCTGTTCCATAGTAATTTTTTTACTCGTTTAAATTGTCTTGTTGAAGCACACAAAACAGAACGTGGTAGCAGTTAGACTTAGAGTAGTAATGACCCTCTCGTAGGGAAACTTCCTAAAGCAGCAAGAGCCATTTGTTATTTTGTTTAATGAGAAGTTTATTCCTTTTTTGCATTAGGATTAAATAATTCTGGAAATTTGTTGCGTAACCGCATATAATGCTTCATGTTTTATATTAATTATTTTAAACGATTTGACCCTTAATCAACGCTAATTACGATAACCTTCATCTTTTCCTCTGCTGGGTGTTGCATATCAATCAATATATACAATAAAAACACAATATAAGGGGTCCCTCCATGTGTCTCTTTCCTCTGTTTTCTCACTTTCTTGCGATAATTGAACTTCCTGCGCTTGGAAACTATACTAGACACTAACAGCTGGAGCTGCTGGACCTTTAATTTGATTTCTTAAAAAGAGTGGGTGATTTTGATAGAGACCTGAACACAAATAGATTTTGTTCTCATTGTAATTAGTCAATGTATGCTTTGATCAATACCATTTTTTCACGAACCCTAATCATCCACACCAATGAGTTGCCCCAATATGTTCAGTCTGTAAGTTATGTGATTAAATTAAAAAAATTCGGGCTCTTTTAGTATTTTATTATTTTATTACCAAGTTCACCTAACACTAACAAATGTGAATATTTTAGATAACTACCTCTTAAGTCTTTTTCCGTCAAATACATCGCTCTTGAGAGGCACTGCTACCTAACTTTCTTTCACTAATCATAGAGAGTTTTTACACATTAATTTACTCGAATTATTTTCATCTTAAGATTAATTACTTGAATTCTATCAATAGAATTCCTGTCATAGCTCGCACTGACTCAATCATATATATGTATATGGCTATGCATGCATATTCAACGATTAAGATATATTTTTAGTAAGATATATAACGAAATGCTAATTAATGATTTTACACACACACACATATTCAACGATTAATATGCTTGTATGGCAACGATGACATTGTTGCTAATTAATGGTTTTCTATTTTAAAATGTCAAGAAAATGCCAAGATCTCTAATTTATGTTTTAAAATTTTAAGAGCTTATTTGATACGATAGGTTAAAGGTCTGTTTGGTCATAAAAATGATTCTCATTACTCAATTGGTTAAAAAGGGAAGTAGGAGGTAATATTTCAACGAACCTTTTCTTCCTTCTAAAATTGTGGGAAATTTGGAGAGGGAATAGCCAAATTTTACAATAACAAAAAAAAAATCCTCACTTATTTGCGTAATTTCAAGATACCCCTATGCATCTCCATCGCTGCCAATGCTTGTTATTGAAATAATCAGTTTTCATATAATTTAGTGATAAGTTTTTTAAGAATATTATAATAAAATATTTAAGTTTAATTATATTATAATGAGATCATACAGTAAATTACTTCATCACATAATATTTAAAAAATACATTAATAAAAAATTTTAAACAATAATATGCAAAATCCATGGTCGAACAATTATGATGAATTTTGTATGTATAAAGATAAAAGCAGATAATATATAAGTTTTGTGTGACAACATTAAAATATACTCTCATTTTCTATTAATTACAAACTCTTTCCTTTCCTCCTCTCTCCTCTTTTTCGTGCTCCTTTAAACCAAGCAATAGGCAAGAAAAAACTCCAGGCAAGAAGCAGACCATGGTAAGCGAAAAGCAAGGAGCAAATCTAGGGATGGCTACCCGACAAGTAAAATAGAAAAACTGGTCGTGCTACCGGATAAGCAAGAAGCAGACCAGAGTTTGTTTGATTTGAATTGGGTTTATGTATAAGTCCGATCCATATAAATCAAAATAAATCTTTTTTACATATTTACTTTGTAGACTATAAAAGCTACCTCGTAGACTGTAAAAGCTACCTCATATTCTGTGAATCACGATTGAAAATAATTTATGAAAGCTATCTAAACATACTAAAATCAACCAAGAGTTATAATCGTGGGCTAAAATAAGAATTACAAATAAATGCACCCAGTATGTTGCAAACTAAATAGGACTGCACTAATCAATTTAAAACTTACGTGTGGAATTCTAATTTGTTTAGACCTACTAACCCCATACTATAGTCCCTTTTGTTACACTTCATTTTCATTAGCGCCCCATGTTTCTTTTTCCTGCACGTCGAAATTTCTCCCACGTAACTCGTTTTGGTTAAAGAATATAGCTTCTTCTTGTTTTTTTTTTAATGTTACAAAAAGAATATAGCCTTTTCGACACTGTTCAGTTATGTCGTTGTACAAAATGTGGGGCCTTTTATAGTCAAACAAAACAAGCCCGTTAAGGGACCAAAAATAGGCTCACCAAAGGCCCTTGATTATATGTAATAGATGGGCCAAATTATCGGGCCAGTTCTGTAACTGGGAATGTAAACTCATTATTCCTACGCATGCAATTGATACGACTACAGCACCTACGAAAGGGAAAATATTTGTGATTTGAACCTAATTTTTTAAGACTAAAACAGATATGTAAGATAGAGAAGCAGCATAAATATGAAAGTAAAATGGATCAACACTGAATAAAATACATATATAACAAGCGCCAATAACAAGTAAAATGGACTACGAAACCACAGCGAAGCAAACTAGATAGTGAACATATATATGACTAGCAACAGCAAGCTAAGCATGATAAACACAACATGCCATTATTCGAGTCTTGAAATATTATATGGTACCGATCTTCTAAATACTCAGTTAGTTCATTGGAGTTTTATGCATGAGGAGGCCTATGAGGCAATTAAGGCTTCTTGCTAGGAACTGCAAGCTTCATTTTTCTTGGCAACTTTTCGGCATTTTCCCAAGTAGAAGGGTGTTTGTGATGAGGATCTTGGGGTGGCTTCTCTCTCTTTGGCTTAGGTTCTAGTAATGGCTTTTCTTCTTGTAGCCGATGTCCAGGGTGATTTGGGTCATGTGGAGGCTTATTTTTAGGAAGTGGTTTCTCACCCTTTGGCTTTGTGGAATGGTTAAATGGTGCTCTGGGTGATCAGGGTCATGTGGAGGCTTGTTCTCTGGAGGTGGTTTCTCACCCTTTGGTTTGGGTTCAGGGAAAGGTTTGTATTTTGGGAATGGCTTGTTTTGTAAAGGTGGTTTCTCACCATTTGATTTTGGTTTAAGGAAGGGCTTTTGTCTTGGGAATGGCTTCTCCTTTGATAAGCGGTGCCCTACAAGGCGATCAGGGTCATGTGGAGACTTGCTCTCTTGAGGCGGTTTCTTGCCCTTTGGTTTTGGTTCAGGTAATGGCTTATGTTCTAGGAATGGTTTGTTTTCTGGAAGTGGTTTCTTGCCCTTTGGTTTTGGCTGAGGGAAAGTCTTTTCCTCTAATAAACGATGTCCTAGGTGATCAGGGTCATGTGGAGGCTTGTTATCTAGAGGCGGTTTCTCACCCTTTGGTTTTGGTTTAGGGAAAGGCTTGTGTTCAGGTAATGGCTTGTTCTTTGGAGGTGATTTTTCGCCCATTGAGGGAAAAGTTTTTCCTCTGACAAACAATGTCCTGGGTGATCAGGGTCATGTGGAGGCTTGTTCTCTAAATGTGGTTTCTCGCCTTTTGTTTTTGGTTCAGGGAATGCCTTATGTTATGGGAATGGCTTGTTTTATGTTTTTTAAGGTAGTTTCTCGTCCTTTGGTCTTGGTTCAGGGAAAGGCTTATATTATGGGAATAGCTTCTCCTTCGATAAACGGTGCCCTAAGTGGTCAGGATCATGGGGAGGCTCATTTTCTGGAGGAGGCTTCTCACCCCTGGGTTTTGTTTCAGGCATTGGCTTGTTCTTTGGTGGTGGCTTCTCTCCCCTGGGAGGTTCATCTACAAGTTTAGACGGTTTGTCATTGGGAAATGGTTTAGGCTCACCAATGGGCTTGGGAGGGAGGAAGGGCTTTCCATCGGGAGGTTCATCAACAGGCTTAGGTGGTTTGTGTCCAGGGAAAGGCTCATGGTGAAAATCTGCAGTGAGTGGAGTGATGAGAATCACCACTCTTAAGAAGAACTCTTAAGAAGAACACAAGTAAATGAGTAGAAGAAGAAGCCATGCTTTGGTGGATACCTAAGAAGTGGAAAATGGGAGTGGTGTTATATAGGACAACATAAAGGTAATCATTTTAGATAAGCAGGGAGAGTTGGACCCTCCAGATCTATTTTTTTTTTACTTTTTATTTTTTTAAAAAAAAATTATTTTAATGAATACAAAATCTAAAATAAATATAATCTTTTAACTAACATTTTTTTAAAAAATATTTTTTTATTAAAAAATACTCAATTTAAAAAAATTAAATCTAAAGATCTAAACAGCCAGAGAAGACTAGCTCTCCCTGCTCGAGCAGGAAACTGGTTCCCAACATGGGGGGATGCTACGTCACTCATCATGTCACCCGATACTGACTGTCAACGCTTTAACACGACCGGGGTCCTTTATGATTCTTCTCCAGTTGAAAACTTTGACGCTACACGTGCTTGCTTAGTTATATTATTATATGTCTCTTTGTGGTCAATAACTCAATTTTAGTTGAGTTTTTATTTCTTATTTGTGGGCCCAGCTACCTGCCACATCTGCTCACTTAAATCCATCTGGTTTTACTATCCCCACCTTCCTCACAAATACAACGAGTAGTAATTAATTCTCCATGGAAGCTCCTAACTGGTTCTGTTATGAGTTGAGTGAAAAGTGTCAGAATCCAATTCCTTCATCATGTGAACCGGAATACAAATCCATACCTTGAAGTAAGAAATATTGATAATTGGAGTCATATTCTGAATGTGTCTCTCATTGTCTGCGTGTGTATGTATATATATATATATGATATAACTTTGGGAATTTTCTTAACTTCTAATGTATATGTATTACTCCACATTTGTCTTTAATATAAGATATATTTGTGAAGCTAATATTGATCTTAAATATAAGATATAATTTTCATATTTATCAATATTTTCATAATTTATCCCTATTGATGTTCCCCTAACAATAATTAATGAGGTGACGGAAGGAGGGAATTAAGAAAAATGACTAAGGAGTTTTAGAAAATATATGTTATACTAACTAACTTCTTTAATCTAATCAAATTAAGTAAATATGTCTTATTTTAAGGACTGAAGAGAGTATTATTCAGAGCTAGAAAATCGGGCCAACCCATTTAGACCCCAAAATTACAAGGGCTGGGTTTAAAGTTTTTGCCTTCGTAATAAAAACAGGCCTAAAAGAACCGGCTCTATATAGTTGAGGGCTAGTTCGTTTATTTTTTGTATTTTTTAAAATTATTTATAAAATACTAATATTATTGACTTTTTTTTGTTTTGTTAATAAAGTTGATAATATTTAGTTGTTATTATTTTTTAAAAAATTAAAATTTATTTAAAGATTTTATATGAAAGAATCCTAAAATTTAAAAATTTATTAAAATATTTCTTATTTTATAAATATTCTTACTAATTTTATAATTTTCGGGCTTCTCCCCATATATTTAGCTTAGGTAAGAAGGTGATGGTGTAAGAAGTGAAAAATGGGAGAAGTGTTATATAGGATAACATGAAGGGGGATGCTACGTCACTCATCATGTCACTCGAAAGTCGATACTGACTTTCAAGTTTCAACGCTTTCATACGACCGGGTCCCTCTACGATTCCTCTCCAGTTGAAAACTTATTTTTTGAATTACAATGACAAGATAAATCTTGAGTTATATCAAAATGACATTAGAACCAAAAACATAAAAGCCCAAATCAATCAATCTTACTCTAAATCAACTAGCATTTAATCCCATACATCATAGCTCAACATCCCAAGCGAGCAAAAAGCCGTGCTCTACTCTCAAAAAGCTCCTTCTCCACTTGAAAACTTTTACTCATCACATGCTTGCTTAGTTATGTCTCTTTGTGATCGATAACTCAATTTTGAATATTGACAATAGGAGTCGTATTCTGAATATATATAACTTTGAGAATTTTCTCAACATCTAGTGCTGTATTCTGTATATTATGAATTGCTTTAATCTATAGAGCTTTTTTTTTGGGGGGGGGGTGTTCACTTGATTATATTGTAGAGAGAAGACACATGCATGCATAGTGAGCTGAGTTGATGAAGACATGAATAATCATGTTGTAATAATAAATAATAATTAAAAATGTGAGAGGGAGAGGTTTAGTGAAGTGGGAGGCTGTTCACACGTACCATGCTGACTTCTTTTGTGTTACAAAAAGCATTTTTAGTGTTTGTTTTTAGGTCTTTTTAGCATTATTTTATAGGAAGACGTTTATACAAGTGACATAGTAAATTATGACAATAATATTTATTAAAAAAGGGACGTCTAAACTTTAAAAGTCTTTTTTTATATACGGACATTAAAAAAAATTTTAAAAAAATTTATTTATATTGACAATAGGAGTCTATATATATATATATATATATATATATATATATATATATATATATATATATATAACTTTGAGAATTTTCATAACATCTATATTATGAATGGCTTTAATCTATAGAGCGTTATTTTTTTCACATGCATGCATAGTGACCCGAGTTGATGAAGACATGAATAATGATGTTGTAATGATATATAACAATAATAATAAATGTGAGAGGGGGAGGTTTAATGAAGTGGGGGAGGCTATTCACACGTACCACGCTGACTTCTTTTGTGTGATCCTCCCTAATATACTATTATAGAAAATATTTTTAACATCAACTTTTAGATTTTTTTAAACCTTTTTTTATAGGGAATACCTATGTAAGCGATGTAATAAATTATGACAATAACGTCTATTAAAAAATGGATATCTTAAGTGACTTTAGGCATCCCTTTTTGTTAATGGACATTAAATTTTTTTTTAAGAAAAATTATTTATATTTTTCATTGTCAAGCAATTAAAAACTACACAAATAGGATCGAAGAATTATTCATAAACAACAATGTCCTTACAAATGGTGAGAAAACATCCAGCACTAGTTAATTAAAGAGTTAACTCCTACTACCTAATACTATGTACAATAACCACCACAAAGTGTCAAAAAGTTGTTTATTACATCACTATACTAACTAATATAAAAATATATTGTACTTATCTATGTGTTGAAGAAGATGTCCAGCCAAAAAGTCTCTGATTAAATTAATGTTTTCATATAAGTAAGCAGTTTCATCATCAAAAATCTGTAAATTAGAAAATAAGCTTAAATAAAATCAATCAAGTAAATGAATTAATTAGCAATTCAATTACAACACCTAAAATATTATCATTTGAGAATGAAGAAGCGATTACCTGTTGAAAATCGATTGTAATTCTGCTCTGAATAATGTTATACATATAAAACATAATATAGTATTTGCATTCAGTACTCCCTGGTTGTCGAGGGTACTATAAATCAAAAGCAAGTAATTGAAATCAATCAAGACATATCTAAAACAACTGTTAATAAAAGAACTTAAATTAAAACTACTTACTTTTAGATAAAACCACTTACACACATCACACGTTTTGTTTTGTTATATTGTTAATTAGGTCCTCATACACTTCTAATTGTAAGCTCTATTTTATTACTTGTTTCATTTTTCAAATCGATCATTCTCTAATTAGCATTCTAAATTGTCTTTTCATCTTTTGCTTATTTTATATTAATTTATTGTACACAGATTCTAATTATAAATCACTCACTTATGGATTATACGGCGGGAATAATATCACAAATGTATGATCGATTGGCGCCATAAATCAATCAAACGTCTACAAATAATTCCTTCGTTATTTTTATGTAAATAAGAGAAGGCAAGAAAAAAAAGGTGATCAAATATCTTACCATGATGATAATATCCATACAAATTGGAGCATCTCATGCCTTTGAAACAATTTTAAAATTAAAGCATTTTTTCCACAATTTGTCCACCTTTAGGATTTTACTCCCCTTTCCTTGTTTGGATAACTAAAAATTTTAGGAGGGGAGGGAAATTTTTTTAAAATTCTCCCTCCCCTCCCCTCCTAATCCTCCTCTCCAAAAGTGGGGGAATTTGGAGGGAAAGATTAATGTTTGAACTCAAATTAACTAATATGTCCATGCCATTTTAAAATATTCTCACAATACCATTCTCATTATTTAATTACAAAATTATAATTTTATATAGTAAATTCCATTTATAATTATATTTATTTAATTTTTATAATTATAAAATTATAATTTATGTATTAAATTCCTTATATAATTATATTTTATTAAATATGTTATAAAATTATTAATTACAAATTAAATGAAATAAGAACAAAGTTGTCCATATAAAAATATTTATCCTCCCATCCCCTCCTATACCAAACATGATACTATTAAAATCTCTTCCCTCCCCTCCCTTTTTGTCAACCCAAATAAGGTAAAACAAAATCTCTCTCAAACCCTCTCCTCCCCTCTATCGAGCTAAACATAGCCTTAAAGACAATTTTGAAAAAGAAAATAAAGACATATATTGCTCTTTTTGTTGTTTTATACTAAAGCAAATTTTATTTAAACCACACATAACGATGTGTAAGATAAGGCACCCCCGTTACATGATATATATATCATTGGAAGGGAAAACATAGAAAAACAACTACGGGTAAGTTGGATTAAACACGAGGCCTACAAGCAAGCCAGTATATCATACTCTTTTTGTTGTCCTCTCGCATTTTTTTTTAATTATCTTTCTTAATTTTCTCTTATCTCACAATTTTTATGTTCATCTAGAAACAAAGTTAAATTGATAATCCCTATTTTTATTAGAAGTCATACATATCAATACAAGAGGTGGTAACGTAAACCAGCGAAAGATATGACGTGGCCTTAATTAATTTCAATTAAAGTTTAATGTCTATGAGCACTGTTCAACGAATACTAATATTTGGTAGATATGACATGTGATGAAGATGATCTCAACCACTAGTCCAAAGTCGGTCAAAATAGAAAACTACTAGTCATATCTTACATAATGTTATCGTAGGGGGTACTAGAGAACAATACTCTCTTCTACTGCACAAGCCACTTGAAGAATCTATTTTTATCTTACATAATGAAAAGTATCAATTCATAGTTTATTAATTGTGTGTGTTAAATCATGGTTTTAAATTATGGTTTGCGTAAATTGAGATAAAACTCATCTCATATACTTATCTCGTAAATCGTAAAAATTATTCTCAAAAACTAATTCCAAACACATAAATCTCAAACTAGTTTCTAAAAATTTCACAGCAATTAAGTTATTTCAGAATTCTAACTATGAGGTTTTTATATTTAAAGGATATTTTAGTGTCTTTCCAAGTTAAGGATTTATAGTTTTGATCTCAAAATTTGGTGTCATTTTAATTATTTGTATTATTATACTTGGGACACGCAAAAATTATACCAAGAGAAGGGAACAATAAAAGTATTAGATAATAGAAAAAGGAGGAGAGATCGTGGCCTTAAAAATAGGGGAAGACAGCTTTTTCATTTTTCTTACTGTCTATTTCTCGCTATTTTTTTTTTTCTCTCTAAGCATAGAGAAGTACAAGTAGTCCCTTCATATGATTTGTGTGCGGAAGTGCAGTCAATATCTCAGTGGTCCAGGAATGATGTGTATGGGGACACCAGACCTTTTGGGTCTTACAAGTTGCATGTGACTTCTCAAATTCATTATCATCAACGTACGCATCAAACATCTGTTACTATTTACTTATTCAAAAAAATTCTTTAAAAACAATTTTAAAAATATAAAAGATAAAAAAGTGTTCCCAATATTCATAATGTTAAAAAGGTGTTACGGCCTGATCTGTTTTTTTTTTAAATAAAAAATAATAATAGAATTGTCTTTTGAAGTCTAATTTTCACTTTGATAGAATTAATTGTGAAGATTTTATCCGAATTTGTGAAATCTTTATCAAATCTTGTGAATTTTGGTTTAAAATTTGTGAAAATCTTTAAGAAAGTTGTAAAATTCTTTTGAGAATTTGTGAACACCTTTTTCGAACTTGTAAAACCCTTATCAGAGTTTGTGAATTTTGATTTACAATTTGTGAAATTTTATAAGAAATTGTGAAAACTTATATTAAAATTTGTGAGATCGCACCTTCATTTATGTTCTTAAATTAATTTTAAATTTAGAGAAACAACTTTATCATTTCTTTTTAATTTTGAAAAGGATGATTCAGACTTCTTTAATATGATGAATATTCGGAGTACTTTTTAATTTTTTGATATTTTAAAGTTTTTTTTAAGGGATTTTCCCTACTTATTTTTGAGATCTACAATTTTTATGACCTCTTTTTTTTTTTGGCGCATGTACCATGTATCTCAAGCCAACCCCTTATGACTTCGTGGACTCACTCAGACTAATATGGATTTGAGTTATGACAATTTCATATGACACTTCTACCATCTAATGATGCCACATTCCTAAGTCTCAAATTCAAGGCTTTTGGTTAAGTTAAAACAACTCCTATCTGTTAATCTAAGTGTTCTGTGGTTTTATTATTACCTGCTTGGTTCAACGAAGGGAATGAGGGGATGGACGATTGAGAGGAGAGGAGGGATTTCAACCAGAAATATCAATGCCTTGAAGATGGTAGTGTTGTGCCACTAAAGGGTAAACCATCGCTGTGAAATAGAAGATGAAGACGGGTTGGAGATGAAGACGACGACAAGATAAAGGAGGCACAGAGATTGAAGTGTTGGAGATGGAGAAAGAGAAGATGCAGGAAGCGAAGGAGGATAATTCCCACATATTAGAGATGGAGAGTAGTAGTGGAGTTGTGGTGGAAGACGGAGGAGATCAGGTAAAGTTGGACTCCGAGTGTGAGGGGTGATAAAAAGGATAACAGAATATTAACAATAAATATAAGTATATTAGTCAACATGAGATAAAATATTATTGCCCCTCTTCTCAAAATCCCCTCACTTTATAAGAGATCAGGGAAGAAAAAGTTCCAGCCTACAAATTTTCACAAGCAAGATAAGAGAGGGGAGCTAAATCACTTACCAAGCAATTCCAAATGGTCATTTAGGAACTCCTATAACTCTTTGGAGCACCTAAAATATTAATTTTCCTCACAATCAGTCCAATGCATATACATATTTAAATAAATTATAAATTAAATACAGATCGGCAAATAAAGTCATAATTAATTCCATATATTATGTGGAGTTTAATGAACAAATCATATGGCTCACATCCTGCAAATGAAATAATAAAATTTTAAATTTTCTCCCTCTCTCACGCACATCTATTTTATCTATATATTCCATCATTTTTTAATATAAAACATATCTAGGGAGTTAATATTGATCCTAAATATAAGACATAATTTTTATATTTGTCAATATTTTTTTAATTTACCCTTATTGATGCTCCTTTAATCATAATCAAGAAGGAGAGAAAGTGAGAGAATTAAGAAAGATAATTAAGGTATTTTAAAAAATATATGTTATATTAACTAATATAAATAACTTCTTTAATCTAATTAAATTAGATAAATATGTCTTATATTAAAGACCGTTCATTTAAGACAAAAATGGTTACATTTTAATCAGTTATCTACGTAGGCCATTGATCGGGTTGAGGATAGGAGAAGTTATGCTATAGTCGCGCCATCTTTCTTGATAAATTTCCTTCCTTAAATTCAAATAAGATTTAAAATAACCTAATGTAATTTTTTTTTATTCGATAAAAAATTAGTTTAGTTGAGTGACTCAAGGAAACACTTAGGGCCATGGTACACATCTTCTCAAAGAGCACCCAATAAAATGCCTACAGATTAACACTAGCAAAGCCTTCATAATTTATTCCCATATGTGCGCGCGCGCGCTAATTAGTGGAAGTTATCAGTTATCCTATAATTTATATAAAAGAATGATGCAATGTAGCGGGGAAGCCAAATAATTGTGAAACCACATCACACACACAGGAAAGAACAGGGACATATTATAAAGTACGTGGTACATAAAACAACAGTCCATTGCAATTTGCAACAAGAGAAGCAACGAACATGATGGGATGTGAAGCCCTTATTCAAGTCTCAGGAACAGAGGCGAGAATTAAAATACAGGAAAGGAAGGTGTATGTGGTTTAAAACGGAGGCTTCTTCTTGTGGGGAGGGTTGGGTTTCTTGCCACCGTGATAACCATCAACACCCGGTAGCTGAGCTTCCTCTATGGTGGTCGGTGGTTTCTTCTTCGGCGGAGGTTTCTTGTCGGCACTGTCATTAGTACAAAATATAGATTTTACACCTGTTTTTTTACACTTGACAAAATATGACACGTGTAGAAAGTGTGACCGGTGGTATTTTCATAAATATTTAAAGACGAAGAAACTTTCTACACGTGTTAAAAAGACAACACGTGTAGAAAGTAAATTTAAAATATTTTTTTTTAATATTAATGACTTCAATTTTATTTTTAATTTTTTAAAAAATAAATGACAATTTTCACTTTCTACACTGGTTGCAACCCAACCGGTGTAAAAGATCTATTAAAAAAAATGAGAACTCTCGCTCGCCTCAGCTTTTTCCCTCTTCCCCCGCCAAGACCCTCCTGCCCTCCTCCCCTGCCAAAATCCCTTGCTTGCCCTCTTCCCCCGCCTCAGCTTTGTCCCTCTTCCCTCGCCAAGACCTGTCTTAGGGGAAAGAAATATTGAGCGCAACCTCGTATTCAAGCCTTCCCCGCCCTATATAGCTCCGCCAAATGCTTGGCCTTTTCAGGATTCATATCAAGCCTGGTATTAATCTCGTTGTTCGTGATGTTCACTCCAACAATCCTTACATCATCGTCAAGATGGGCAAGCAGGTTTCTTCTTCCTTTTCTTTTCTTCCTCTAATTTTTTCGATTGATTTTGACCTTATATATATCTCATTTTTTGCACCAGAAACGAGATTCTTCATCTAAGATCCTTTCCCCTGCTTCATTACCGAGGTCTGGTCATTGGTTGGATCTGACTTAGTTGGACTGACTAGGAAATGACGAGAGTTACGACCTCTTAACAAGTGAAACGGCACCGGATCAAAGCAAGCATCGATCAGAGTGGTCGTCAATTTTCTTTTTTATTAGCCTCAGAAGTGGTAATAAGGTCGCCTCTTCTTTTAATTTGCTATTATTTCAGCTCTATCTTCTTGGTTTACTAAGTACCTCGGCATCGCTGTTTTCATTTTATTTTGTTTTGAACAAAATTGAATTTGATGAAGGCAGTTCGTGATCATTCCGATGTTGTAGTTTGTTCTAGTGACAGACTGGTCTTTTTCTTCTTTCTTTTTTTTTTCTCCCAATAGTGGCAGACTGGTCAATGAATGAGTTTTCTTGTTTCCATTAAATACTGTGAAATAGAATTGAGATGGGTAAATGATCCAACATTTTAGCAAACTCATTTTTTCGTTTTTCTTGTTTGCTTTGAGTTCTGCCTAATGACTGGTATACTGATGAATTATTAGTATCCATCTTCTTAATATAAAATTCACTTGGTAATTCCATTTCTTCATATGGATTGATGGAGCGTACAGATTTTGAGCCACACTTGTAATTCTAAATAATAATAAACTCCAAAGCTCTAGATAATTAAAAATCATGAGTCCCACTCAAATAGGTTTTTTAGTTTCATGTTGCACTTACATATTGGGATCTACAAAGAGAAAAATTTGCAAGAGGGACTCATGAAATTTAAATAACAAATGAGTTTTGAAAAAAAATTATTCTTGATGGTTTTTCCATCTAAAAATGTTTAGGCGTATCCTCTATTCAGAGGTTATGAACAGTGTGATTTTGTTGTTGTTGGCAACCAGTTACTAGTATATCTACCAATAGAAATTCAGAATTTAAAATCTTAGAACAAAGAGCGACAATCCCCTGCTGTTTTACATGACTATAATATGTTTTGTAACATGTCATGTATCTCTTATTTGGATAAAAATTTGAGCTTATGTCTGGTTTTACTTGATCTTAAACTAGCCGCTTTTTAGGAAGGATCAATTTTGATATTGAGGTGCACATAAATTAAAAGCAGTAGTAAACTGCTGTTCAGATCTAACACTGGTCCTTAACATCGTCGTCCTATGAATTTGACCTTATATATCTCGTCTTTTTGCACCAGAAATGTATTCTTTTTATCTCACCATACCAAACAGGCCCCAAAGCTACTCAAGAATCAGAAAACTGGTTTATGGATTAGAATATGAGATCGAGTGTCTCGTAATTTCATGAGTAGATTGCTTTTCTGGGAATAAGTGCTATGAAAACACTCCAACTTTAGGACTTGGGCACATGCAGATTTTCTCTCTGTACATTTCTATTTCTAACTCCAAATTTTTCTACTAAAGAATCAGTAAGAGCATTGGTGGTTGGAATACTAAAGTATGATTGCAGCAATTAGTAACAAAACTTGCATATAAGTAGCAGATAATCAACAAATATCTCATCCGTGTTACAGGGGCATGCTTAATTGCTTATATTTGTGTAATGTGTTGACCCTCTCTTTTGGTGGACATAAAACCTTGAACTTTTCTATGTCTGAGTGAGTGCTTCAATAACACTTACTGATGGAAGATTCTCAATATAGGGGACAAATTGCAAAGGACCATGCTCCAATCCTTGCATTCCCATGGTTGTATTAGCAACAGGTCCTGGCAAAGAAGGGGGATTACTGGAGAAGCCAGTTATTGAAAAAGGAACTTCTAGTCGTGAATCTGAATTTGATCTCAGGTATAGAGCAATTTGATGTGGAAGCTTCACATTAAATTTCTATTATTGGGTTGGCTTTTTTTTTACAGCTTCATTGTATATATTACATGTATTAGGGGATTGCCTTTACAGTCTAAATGTGGAATCTATAAGATAAACTGAAAATATATAGTAAGTACCATGGTTTAATAACAGGAAACTGTTGGGAGTTCTTCCAATAGTGTCACCTTTAAATTAGGTTTTTCTAATCATTATTTTTATTTTAGGTTGTTTGGTTTAAGTACCATGATGCTCACTAAAATGGATTGTCTATTGTCATTAATTGTGCTTAAGCTGATGCAGAAGAACACTGCTCCCAACTAAGAGGCAATGGCCTGCTGAGTTCAATTGAACCTGCAATTGGTGGGTGTTAATAATCATTAGCCTGAGTGTAAATCTATTTTATGCACTGTGTTGTTAAAAAGCAAAATTTCCAGATTTTTGTCTGTATATATAAATTTGACCTCATGAACATTGCAAGAACAAAGAAAAGGAAGAAAAGGTCATCCTATGAATTATACAGAGGAAGAGGTTGATTCTTTGTATCTTCACTTTGTAGGTTGAGTTTGAGAGGAAGAGGTTGCAACTCCGCAATACCAATGGTCAGTAAGGTTCAATATTTGCATCTTTTTCCTGTCAGAAAAAGCTCATTGTCATCGGTGGAACCATGACAAGTTGTGTTGCTTTTAGCAAGCCCTGAATAAGAGGATTTTCAAAGGCATCCTTCTTGTGACATTCTATAAAAAAAATAGAAATTAAATTGTAATCAATAAAATAATAATATAATAAAATAATATTATATTATAAAATATAATATAATATAATATATATATATATATATATATAAACGTGTGGTAGGCGCCTATCACAAACAAAAGGGGTTTGTTCCCTTTTGTTTTATTTAAAAAAAAATGATGAATGATTGATGAAGGTTGATGATACTGAGCGCAGGAGGTGAGAGGGGTATTATAAATACCCCCTCTCATAAACACTTCACGTAAGTGAAGTGTTTTGTGGAGAGAGAAGAGAGTGAGGTTCTGATTGGTGTATTTTCGGTTCCTCGGAGATTAATAAGGTACACAAACTCTCTTCTAATCATAAAGTTTCTTTTATAAAATATGTTCTAAATAATTTTCTCTTTCATATGATAGTAATATTATGCTAGTTAGAGAATATTTTGGGGATATGATTTTAGGCAAGTTTTGAGTTTTATCAATATAAGACTGTAGAAATGTAGAGAATAATTAATAGTTAATTTTAACCGGTTTAGATGTATTATTTTGTTGTCATGTGATTTTATAATTAATTTCTTTTATAAATAGGGTATAAATTAATCCCTATTGGGCGTTTTTACCGATAAAAATTAGTTTAAATATTTTATTTGGATTATTGGAGGTATTATTGAGGTTTTAATCGGTTTATTTTTGTTAGATCTGAGTTATGTGAAAAATATAAATTAGGACTTAATATTTGAATTATAATTTGATATGATTTTAATCATGTGGATATTTGAGGAATTGTTTAATAATTATATTATATCCATATAAATTATGAAAAAGAGATTTAATTATTTAGAAAGTTGATATTGAGGATTTTGTAATTATAGGTATGTTAAAGGTTATTTAAGTATTTTTTTAAGGAAATTGGAATAAATGAGGATAATAGTTGTAGAAAAAAATTGGGTTGTAGGAGTTAAATTATGTAAATTAATTATTTTATTGTTATTTTTGGGTTAATTGGTATCTACATTAATAATGTAGATTTTTCTTGTGATCGGTGATTGCACGAGTTTTACTATCCAAACTAAGATTAAGCTTGGAATCGAGGTAACCGGGGTTAATTTATTTTATATGCTTGTTTTGGAATGTAAGGTATTTTATAAACCTTACTTTTATCTATATTACTTGTATGTATTTTACAAGATTATATTTATGTTTGAATATGAATTTATTTCAGTGAAGCAATGTATTTTCCAATTTACATATATAAGTGAAAATTATTATTAAATTGTTACTGTTATGATAGATATGTTGTATAAGAATTTAGAATTCTTATAATTGTTTTAGAAAGCTGTATTAATTTATTATTTTTATATTACGGGATTTGTTGGGTTGTGTGGAAGAGATATGGTGAATTGTGTGCCCATCGGCTCTCTCAATCCTGGCCCAGATTTTGGAGCTGAGTGTTTGGGCGGACACCTCCCTGTTACGGTATATCGGTGGTGGCATGGGAGGGGGCAGTATTCTTGATGTGACTAGCTAACCTTTGGCCGGGTATACTAGCACTGATAGGCTGTACCAGTCCAGAGGAGATAAGGAGGAGCAGGATGGATGAGTGGTGATGGTTTTATTTATTGATTATATCATGTTAAATGTTAAATTATGAGAATATTATTATATTATTATTATGTCAGTTAAACCTGCTTCTCTGACTTACTATCTTTTCCTGCATATTTTGTAAATTAGTTTTTGGTTACTGAGACTTTATGTCTCACCCTGTCATTATAAATAATTTTTTTCAGGCGATACCTCTAATCTGGATAGAGGACAAGGGAAGCAACCAGAGGTATAGACGTTGAAAATCTTGTAGGCTTCTTTTGGTATTGGTATTGTTTTAATTTCTATATTGTCATTATAGGGCCCACATGTTTTTAAAATGCCACATTTACTATTTGGATAATTCTGTTGGAAATCATTTTGTGACCCATGTGTTAATTGTGATGTGAGATCAGAATAATAAATTTATCTGTAGTGAGTTTGTGGGCGAGTTTGTGCCCTAAACTCCGATATGTTGTGGAAGAGTTTGTGGGCGAGATTGTGTCCTGAACTCTGATATGTATTGGATTGAACTCTGATATGTATATAAAAAAAATTATCACTGATTTTGTATAAATGTGGATAATTGTTATTTGTGAGAAAGGGTCGTTACACTTCTGACTACTGCGATCTGTTGATTGGGCCTTCTTGAGCTCTCGAGTTGATGTTGCTTTTAAGTTCATTTGGGGTATTTCCTCTAGTTTCTTCATAAGAGAAAATGTTAAAATTAGGTGTTTGGACTTAATTTTGATTGTTGCATCCTTCATTTGGACTTAACTTTGATTGTATAAATTTCATTGTAAAAGTTGATATAGGTTTGTTAATACTTTGGACTGCAATTTATAATAAATTTGATATTTGATATTACTTTTGTTGTAATTATTTTTTTTGTCAAGTGTTTAGTTGTTTATTATCATGTAAATGGGTTTGTAGCATAATAAATAAATAAATAAATTTCATAAAATGAGTTTCTACATTTGATGAACAAGGAGAGGTGTAGAAAGTGGGACTTTCTACACCTGGCGTGAGAGGTCAGGTGTAGAAAGTTCACTTTCTACACCTGTTCAAAAACACATGTAGAAAGTATGAATTTTCTAAACCTGTTTTTTTTACACTTTTCGTATATCCAGTGTAAAAAGTCATTTTTACACTACTGCGTGTTTGGTGGAGAAAGGCTCATTGTCATGGTCAAGAAGAGTTAGGGTTGGGGGCTTCTTCTTGTGATGAGGAGGTTTCTTACCATCAAGAGAAGCAAGAGGTTGTGGTGAGAAGCACCACAGCCAGAATCAACAACATTAACCATTTTGCTGACATTTTTTCTCTCTGTTTACTTAAATTGCTTATTGTGTTATTTGTGCTTTCAGCCTCACCACTCTCATCCTCCTTTTATAACCCCACGGGACTACCATATCCTTCCGTCATCCCCCATGTCATCGTTTTTTGTTTTCTTTATTTTATGCCTTTTTATCTTCCCAAATTTATATCAAACCATGACACTAACGAAGTTGAAGAGCTGATTTTAATTTAGGACTACAATATGTTAACGGTGTTTTTCGAAGTTGTCATTAATATTTATTAAAATTATCATTGAAGTATTCTTGAACTTAAGTGATCGAGTAGTTTGTAAATACGTGGATCATCTCGCAACTTTAATTATTTGACATGCAGTACAATTAATGGATTGAGTGTACGTACGTGCTATACAAATAAAGGCTATAATAATTAAAATTTAGGGAGAATGTAAAAAAAAAACTATTTAAATATTAAAATTCTGTTAATAAGTTCAGTAATAGGATTAATAAGAATGGTAATATAATTAACAAATCATTTTATTGTTAAATCACCTATTTAAGATTTTAAAGTTTAAATAGTATTTTTTTTAAATTTTCCCTAAAATTTATCGGACCTGAAAACAAATATGCTTTCCACTTTGCCTTATTATACTATAATTCTAGCAGTGAGCGCTTGCTAATTATATGCATATAATTATCCATTTAATTTAATCATTGCTATTTTCATCTCAAGATAAATAATAATCCATCCAGTAATTAATATAAGGCATATTTGAGAAATGGATTTTGACCTTAAACATAAAACATAATTTAATCTTTTTTTAATTTATTTAGATTAATATTCTCTCAATAATAATCAAAGAATAGTGAAAATAAAAAAATTACGAAGATAATTAGAATATTTTAAAAAATATATGTCATATTAACTAACTTAATTAATTTTATTAATTTAATAAAATTAGATAAATTCCTCTTATATTAAGAACTAAAAAAACTAAAAATAAATAGGAGGAGAAATATCACCAATTAATTATTAAGTTATTCGATAAAAAGGTCCATAAGCTTATTTTAAAAGTACACACTGTAAACTTTTTTCTAAAATGACACTACTATTAAATTTGCCTGACGTCTGTCAATTTTTGAGGTGGGGTCCACTCAATAAAAAAAAAAAGCCTACGATTTTATCGACGAATGAAGCACAGAGATGGCTCAACTTCTTCCTCATCTTCACTGATCCTGCCTTGCCGTCGTCGCAACGCGGTGAGAGGAGGAAGGTAACGTCGTCTTTGTCGGACGTGGCAAGATTGACGGCGTGGTGGAGAGCAGAGGAGGTAGTGAGATATGAAAATCGAAAAGTTACTGACTCAGACCACTAAACTGGACCGGTCCAGTGACCGCCTAATTAGATACTTTTTTAAATTTTTATTTTGTTAAAAATAAATTTTTTAAATTTATTTTAAAATTTAATATTAATAAATTTAAAATATTTAATTTCTCACTAATTTTATATCAATTTAGTTATAATTTAATTCTAATCTCACCCACTAACATTCAATTTAGAATCTCCAACCGGTTTAATCAGATGTCCGAATTAAAACCTTCGAAAACATATCTGCCACCCTAAATGATGGCCCTAGTTACTCGGTGAGGTACATCGAAAGCATTAAACGTGACCGAATTGGTTGGTGGGACCTGAATAAGGATGGGATCATGGGTTCACGTGACCCTATCTTGTCGATTATTATTATTGGCTTCCATTTTAGCCCCTGCATCGCCACTCCATTCAACACATAATTGTCCTTCCTCGCTTCAGCAATAAAGTTTCCGACCCACCACCCCAACTCTACACGTATTACGTTAGCAAGTGCGTTGATAATTCTAAGATCATAGTTTAAAGGTTATTTTCTATCGGATAAATTTTTTTTTCAGTTAACAAGTTTGTTGGCTTAGCAAAAAAAAGAAATATGTTCACGATACTCAAATATGGTTGCCAAAAAGAAGTTTCGACTTAAACATGTCCTTAGTCCTTACTACCAAAAACCAGAGAGTAATATAATGAAATAGAAATACTTTTTTCGAGCAAAAAGAAAAAAAAAAGAAGAAAAAATAGAAATACTTCCAGCTTGCTTTATTCAATAGTGGTGAGTTACACACACACATATATATATATAGGCAACCGAGCCTCGAGTGCTTACGTGTCTAAACTTGACAGCTGTGATAACTACTTTGAAATTTTGACTAATTATTAACTAAAATAAAGCAAGCCTATTCACTTATATTTACTAGCTAGATCCGTTCTTTGCGGCATGAAATTTCTAGTCTTGTTACTTTGTTAGTGTTTCCATTTCTTGATTCTTTGTCTGGTTTTTTAAATAGGTTATTTAATAATTACATTTGAAATTTTCTAACTCATGTTATAAGTGATGGTAGTTGGAAATTTGGCTTGTCTGTAAAAAGAGATGCTTGTGATGATTTGTTAGGCGGAATATAATTGACTTAAGTGTCATCACATGATGAGCATTTGATACAGTGGTATTCATTATTACGAGTATGAACCGTTGGCATTAGAATTAGGTTATCTATGTCTAATGTAATTCTAGTTTTTAATATTTTTAATATATTTTATTTTAATAATACAAAATCGATAAAAATGATGCTTTAGCATTGTTCCTGAATTCACTCATATCTTTATATTGAAATTTAAGCGGTTTAGATTTGATGTTTATAAAAATATTAATAAAATATTAAATAATTAAAAAAAATAAATTCAAAAACTGCTAAATTTTGGTTATGAGGATTTAAAATTGTAATAAAAAATATTTAAAAATAATATTTTTATAAAACATTAAATTTGAATCGCTCAAATTTTAATCTAAAAGCTTAAATGGATGGTGAAGAGGGAAAGAGGACAGTAGAGGAATCCCTTATCCACTCCTGTTTTTTTTTTTTCAGGAAAGTTAAACGAATTCAGATTTCAGACATGAACAAGCACAAAATGCGTATTTACCCCCGGTTTTTCCAACAAACCTGGCAGTGGTAAAATTTTCAGTGATAAATCATGTCAATATATGCAATTATAATGGTAGTAATCAAAGGATGAGTTTAATTAATTAGATCTTAATTAAGCTGTGATTTGAGAACTTCAGTGAATGATAATTATAATCTTCATAATAGCGTCCTTTTCTCCCCTCAACCCCACCCCACGAGAAAAGAAGTAAAAAACGCGACAAAGTTCTTGTTTTTGTCCAGCATTATGTAACCATACTAGGATTTATGAAGTGAAGTTTTCCTTCGTTTTTAGTCAATTCGTTAATATTGAACCCGTATTGTTCCCTAAATTAATTTGTAATGATGTCGTGGTTGCATTTACATGTTCAGTTACAACCACCCGGACCCTTCCACGTATATATATTCACTAATTATTTATCATATTTATGTTTATAAATATTTACCACATGCATGTCCATCCACCAAACTTAATTAACTGATGAAGTTCACCAACATAAGTTGGTTTAACAGTATAAAGTTTCATTAGATCTCTTTATATTTTAAGTTCAGTTTTAGAAGAGATATTTATGTTGAGAGAGATAATTATAAATCTCAAACATGACACCAGATGATAATATAATATAAAAAAAAAGTCCTTGTCCAGCGAGAGAACAGAAACTTCACGCGCATGATAATCCTTCTTCTCACACACAAATAAACACATATTTTACTCTAAGAAGCTAAGAGCAGAAATATTAAACGTGAATTCCCATAACAGAACTATGAGAAAACAGCATGAACAAGTCTTAGCTTACACAAAGTAATAAGTAGCTAGCTAAAGCATGCATGCATGCAGATTGCAAGCAGTACGTACTTGATAAAATTACATGAAAAGGGAATTAAACATACATGAGTAACTATCACTCTTATTTCTTCATACATGCTTTATGCATAGCGAGGTTCCAGTGATCGATCATAACCTAATTGGCAGTGGGTGGGTGGTACTTCGGTGGTGGCTTATATGGCGGCTTGTACTTCGGAGGTGGCTTGTACTTCGGTGGTGGCTTATAATATCCCTGTGGAACCTCATCCGCTTCAGTAGTTTCAGGCTCATTCTCTAACGTACTTGGTGGCTTCTTGTACTTCGGTGGCGACTTATATGGTGGCTTCTTGTATCCCTGTGGAATCTCGTCCCCTTCAGTAGTTTCAGGCTCATTCTCTAACGTACTTGGCGGCTTGTACTTCGGTGGCGGCTTATACGGCGGCTTGTACTTCGGTGGCGGCTTATACGGTGGCTTGTATCCATCGACCTCAGTTTCAGGCTCCACATCGGCAATAGAGATTGGAGTGAGAAACACAAAAGCAACGAAGAACACAAGTAACAAGTTGAGGAGCATCTTGTTTGGATAGTGATCCATGTTGGGTGGGGGTGTGGCACAAAACTGAGTTAAGGGTGGTGGTCTTTTATAATGGTCACAGAGACCCAATTTCGTCACTACACATGTCATCCATTACTGTTTACTGATTCGTCTTCTTTCAATTATGTCAATGATACGTAACCACGAGGGAGGGTGTTACTTGGTGAGTCAAGAATGATGGGGCCCATGTCTGGAGGCACTTGGCTGAATTATTTGACTGTTTGGCTTCAACAGCTCAACTCAATTGGCTTGTGTGGTTAGGTTAGGAAAGTGGTAAAATGGCTTTCCCTTTCACCTATTTAATTAGCGCGATGTGATGCTGATTTTAAGAACATGTAAACACGTAGCTAGTGCTAGCCCCACTAATCTCTTATTACCAGTCCTTGTTTACTGCTATATATTAATAACTACTCCCATCTTTTCTACTCATCACTACTTCATACACTTTATTATTCACTAACAGTAATCATTTTTCAACACATCAAAGCAAATAATGGAATTGTTGAAAAGTAACAATTAAAAATGTCGTTACTATAAGATATATTTGAATACATGGTGTATTTCGACCAAAAAAAAATAAAAAATACATGGTGCACGAATCCTAAAGTCACGTTACTGTGATAAGTGACAAATTGTTCATACTATATGCCTATTTAGATTAGTAATGGACAATCATAATTGCTATTGATATAAGTAATATTGGTTAAAAATACCGTTAGTCAATTGTGATTCTTATTTGTATTTTTTTTTTCATAAGTGACTTTAAGAATTGTAATTTTGTTTGTATTTCATTTATTAAAAGTACTTATGAATACATAATTATCAAAAAGGGTATGAATTTTATAAAGTTATATTTAACAAAAGAAATAAATGAAACTGAAAGTACAAAGGGCATAAAAATTCATGACAAGGTGCATATACAACGAAAAGAAAAATTATACATGTTGGAGTATATTTCGGAGAGCATATTTAGGATCTATCATTATTACAGGATTTAATATCTAAATAGAAAAATAAATTAATAAATATGATAGCTCATTATTTTAACAGGACTGCATCATATTATGTAATCAAGTTTATTTTTTTCAATATGGTTGTTTACATTTTCATGATTATATATTTAATAATAATGATAATTAAATATTTAAGTATTATTATTAAATATGATTTAATAAATGACATTAATATTTTTATTTTTATTTTTATTATATAATAATTATTATTATTTAAAAAAATAAAAATTCATGCTGAGTAATGGGAAAAAATAATTAAAATAATATTATTTGAACTACTTTAGTTAAGAAATAATAAGCAAGATCTGTGTAAAGAATATTTAGAGAAAATTTTGAAAAAGGGATCAAAGGATAAATTAGATAAATTTTTGTTAGATAAGTTTCATCCGGATTTTCCAATTGCATAAGTAACCCTCTGTCACTTATGCTGAATGTGCTGTTGAAGGTAAAATTACGATTCATCCGGGTTGATTGGGTTTTTAAAAAAATTATCTAAATAAGACAAACAGGATTTATAAATATTTTTTTGGGTTCAATCAAACTTATATGAACTTCAACCGCTTAATAAAAAAACACTATAAAGAAATGTCTTTTCTTTTTCCTTGGTTTTGTACACCGAAAAGAGCCCAATGTATATATACTACCAACGGGAAAAAACTTGCAGGCAGTGGTTAGAGCAAAAACCATATTATTTTTCTTTTAATTGTCCAGTTTAAATATATTTTTGTGTCATAGAGATACTCTGCAACCATACATATTTAGTTGAGCTTGCAAACACAAAACAAATGATTTTTCAGTTTAATTTTATTTAGAGAGTGCAATTTTTTCGACACTAGCTTCAAGAATTTGCTGGGGTAGAGAGAGAGAGAGAGTGATTAGATAGGGAAGGGGGAGGCGGCTAGTGGAAGAAAATCAAAAGACTATTATTGAATAGATTGATTGAGAAAGACGTGGTAGAAGATAAGAGGTATCAGAAAATAGAAAGGATAATTTAGGAAATTGATATCTCACACACATATATATATATATATATATATAAAAGGAAAGTCATAAATAAATTGAAATTTTATGTGTCATGACAACACAGATTAATAGGTAATTTTATAATTTAAAAGTTTTTAGATAGTAAATTATATATAATATATTTTTTAATATTTCTATATTTTTTGGGACCATACAACGATTTTTTTTTTAAAAAGTGAAACAATGCTATATTGCCATTCCATTATATATATATATATATATATATAATCTCATCAAAATTTGAATTTATTTTTTTTAAAGTGAAAGGAAAACATGAGAAGTGCTGAAGTATATATCTCATAATTGAGTTTATTTTGAACTTGTTTAAAATAATGATTGAAATTTTTAAAAATAATTTTTTAATTATAATTTATTATATATAAAATAAATATATAAAAATAGTTTTAGTTTAATTTATATAAATATACTTATAATAAACAACTGTAAACAAATACTCCGTAATAGTCCTTGCGCAAACTAACGTGTGTGTGTGTGTGGTTTTTTTTTGTTTTTTGTTTGGATGTAAAA
Source organism: Albizia julibrissin (assembly GCA_037074505.1). Taxonomy (NCBI): domain Eukaryota; kingdom Viridiplantae; phylum Streptophyta; class Magnoliopsida; order Fabales; family Fabaceae; genus Albizia; species Albizia julibrissin. The sequence goes on along the minus strand of CM073482.1, from coordinate 4,842,497 downwards.
GTATGAATCATATTTAATTTGTAGTGGTCGGAATATTGGGGACCATGACAATTGAAGCTCGCGTGCTAGATAATAAATATAGTGCACTATACGTGTTCCTAAGAATTTCCTTGTCTCTAAAACAAACTGAAAAATTCGTTATCTAGAGTATAAATTTTATAAATACTCTTATTTTTCAAGTCATTTTTTCTCCATTAATAAGAAAATCATACTTATAAATGGAGCATTATATATTACTGTTCCATAACAAAATACATACGGCCATTGCACTTTTTTTTTTAATGCTTATTTAAGCCCACTAAATTATATTAAGCATGTTTGGTATCATTTTTAAAAAATTTATAAATATTTTTTATGTAAATTGAGATAAAACTTCTCTCATATATTTATTTTATATATCATAAATCATAATTGAAAAGCTATATTTAAAAGCTTCGATCGTTATTCTAAACAAGTATATCATAACTACCCAATATGTGATGAATGAGAAAATTTGGGAGAAAGATGAACCCATTAACATTAGAGTTTCAGAATTATCGATTTATGGTGAATCCTCGTTTAGTATTCATCACAACGCATAATTAACCCTAAATATTTAAGTTAAACCCCAATCACCAACCATTATATCTCGTATTCCCCCCTATATAAAGTCAAAAGGAGAGAAAAAAAAAAAGGCTTAATAATTCATTATCATTATTCTATGCATGTGTGGTTATAAAGCATCTTTGGCCTATCAGGTACGGATGACTTAAAATAGATACATACATATATATATATATATATATAGTGACAAGACTATGCATTTATTAAGAAATATGTTCGTCGGCAGGATGAATCTGACTGGGTTTCCACACGATGTTCGAAACATTAATTTATATACAGCGATTTTTTAAAGAAAATGTTAGATGCATGTACAAGACTTTAGTGAATAAGTGTTTGTTTGGTTTGATTGAGGGCGGAGTGATTTTAATATTATTTTATTTGATTTGAGAGACGAAAATAAGAGAAAATATTTTAGTTTGGATAATTTTATATATTTATTTAATTTTTTAAAATTATGTACAATGTTTAATAAAATATATTATAAATATAAAATTATAATTTAATAATTATAAAAATTATATTAAATGGTTTTACCTATTATATATATATATATATATATATATATATATATAAATCGCTAAGAGTAATTATAGGTTATCATAAAATATAATAGGCATTTTTATTCAATCAGAACATTTTTTTACCCTTCCCTTTAAATCCATCCGATTTGGAGGGAGAGGTTTTGAGGGGTGTCAATCAAGAGGAGGAGACCAAAATCTTTTCCTTCTCTTTCATCCCCTTCAAACTAAACAGACCCTAATGCCCAGTTTGGTACGTGACACTGAATTTTGATGGATTGAGACTGGGACTGGGATTGGGATTAGGACTGGGACTGGGACTGGGATTGATGCTTTAAAAATATGTTTGGTACGAAGTAATAGTTGGAGAGAATAATTTCATTAATCTTATTTAACAAATAGTCACTAATTATGTCATTAGCGAGAAAAAAAAACAGAGAGAGTGATTATGCAATGTTTTGAAACCCAAACCGGTCGTTGAATCGGTTAGGGTACTCGGTTAAGGGTCAGTGGGTTAGATCGGAGTCAAACCGGAGCTAAATCGGGGCCAAATAGGTGAAAATTGAATATTTTAGGCTTATTAATATGAAATTCTAAAAGAAAATAAAAAAAATTAATTTTTTTAAAAAATGGTGGATTGGACCAGTTTTCGAACCGGATTGGTTTTACGGCGATTGACCGATTCCCGGTCCGAACCGGTCAGTTTGGTCCGGGTTTCAAAACCCTATGATTATGTGAGAGTAATGGATTCTTGGTTAAAATTAGGGGTTATTTTTGTCTAAAAAATATTTTAATTAAGGATATTTTTGTCTCTACAATTTTGCAGTCCAGGGATTGAAAACACAATACCAGGGGGGAGGTGGCTTTGCAACAATCCCACTTTCGTGGTACTCTCAATCCCTAGATATCTGTAGCCCCTCATACCAAACGATATATTTTAACTCAATCCCTAATTCAATCTCTGTCCCTACCCTACAATACCTCATACCAAACAGGGCCTAAGAGAGCATACCTGTCTCATAAGAGCAAGCACCGCCTGGTAAGCATGAATGACACATACCTGTCTCATGTGTGTATGTGTGTGAAATAATTAGTTTATAAGAAAAAATAAAAAAAAATATTAATTAAACTTTAAAATATCAATTGAACTTTAAAATATCAAATTAATATTATTCATAAAAGTATAGATATTAATTATAAAAATATAATAATTGACAATTTATTTTTAATAAGAAATTTTTAATTTAAAATATTAAAATTTTCTTATCTTACAGACATATAAATTTGCCAATAGAAGTTCACACCCACTGGTGGATACGAGGGTAGGGTGTTAAACTTCTTTTCCGGCCGGTAGTTGGTTTTCCTGTTGTTTTTCAGGATAATGATAGTTAATAGTTAAAAATTAATTAAATGGAAAATTTCACTGCACCATCAACATGTAATTTCAAAGAGTTTAAAATTTTTTTAAAACTTCACTGCATCCCTATAACTAAAGTGAAATTAAATTTTTGGTTGAAAAAACACATATGTCCTTATCTTGTATATGATCAAAATAATCTCGTAAACTCTTACATGTGTCTTGTTAATACATATATTTGACTTATAAATAATATGTATTTTTATAAATATGCTCATTTTCTTATACATGGTCGAGATTGTCTGGTAATTTCACTTATTTGTCTTATAAATAAGCATCTTTTACTTGTCAAGTCCCACAAGTGTCTTATAAATAATCATATTTAACTTGTAAAGTAAGGACATTATTACTTTTTCACCAATAAATTTTAATTTCAATTTAGTTCTAGAAGATGCAATAAAATTTCATAAAATTTTAAAGGCTATTTGATATTAAATGGCTAAAGAGGGGGTGCATATGAGATTTTCCCTTAATTAAATTAGAGTACTTCTCCTCTAATCCTCAATATAAGATTTAATTAACTAATTTGAGAAAATTAAGGATGTTATTTAAATTAATTAATATGATATATTTTTTAAAACATCATAATTATCTTCTTTAATTTTCTCATTTCCTCTCTCCTATCTGATTGTTGTTAAGAGGATATTGACAGGGTTAATTAAAAAAAATTGATAAAAATGTAAAATATGTCTTACATGTAGGATTAACACCAACTTCCTAATTAATCAGGTCTTACATTAAATATAAGAAGAGTGACTAAATATCAATTCAAAATAGTATAGTTGCAAATCGTAATGACAATTAGATACTACAATTAATTTACAGCTGAGGCTCATAAATTTATAATTTTTTAAGTTGCTATTTGAACAATTTTTTTAAAAAAATTAATATGTTATTACATTATGGGAAAATCTAAAAAAAACTTTCTAAATTATAAAATTTCAAAAAGTTTAGATCACTATATAAAAACATAAAGCGATAATAGAATAGGAATATGGGATTTCAATATTTAAGATAAAAGACAAAACTATCTGCCTTCATCTTCTCTCTTCCAAGTCACTTTCCCACCCAAATAAAACGTCGCTTCTCAGTGGCTATCCTTCCCACTCTCATGATGATTTGAAGCCCATTTTCTTCCCAGATGTTGCAGCTCAGTGAAGACTAGAAGGATCATCATAGAGGGAAGGATCAAAAGTGAGAAGCAACATTTGTCTGGTTTAGCTTATATTTATATATAAATTTATTTACGTAAATTGAGACAAAAATCCCTCATATATTTACCTTGTAGACCGTAAAAGCTACCTCGTAAATCATAAAAGTTGTATCGTATATCATAAATCACGATTGAAAAATATTTTTAGAGGTTCCAATCGCTATTCCAAACATTATTTAGGAATAAAAGTGATTTGGAAGAGAGAAGGGGAAGGGGGATAAGAAGGGATGGTTTGGTCTTTTACCATAAATATTGAAATCTCATGTTCCTACTCTCTTATCAATTTGTCTTTTTATATATTCACTTGATCTTTGTGGAATTTTATAATTTAGGAGGTATTTTTTTGAAATATTCCCTTAAATTAAAATTCTTATCACCAAACTGCATTTAAGCAAGATAGCCGTCGACGTGAAAACGTTGTTATAGGCTTATAGCCAGTGGAGTCGTCACATAGGTGGCGGGGCCCTAGTCATGAATTTGTGGACACTTCAAGAATCATGTCAGAAGCATATACGCTCCTTTTCTGATTTTTTCTCTTATTATATTCAGTGTCTTACGCTTATCTTTAGATTTAATATTTTATAAATTAATATTAGATTTTGTCCATATTACATTTATGAGGTGTGTAAATTAGACTTTAGCATCTTAAATTTATGTATATTTATAATAATAATTTTATTAAATATCATATTTAAATTATTCATATTTTTAATTTAAAAATGGATATGAGATGTGAGAAGGAAATAAGAAACAAGAAAATGAGATTCCATTTTTTTAATTTATTTGCTAAGTTCCTGTTTTTCAGCCTTCATATACCGAACTTTGACTCCTTTCCAAGAGAAGAAGGGCCTAAATTTATGCAAAACCCTTCTAATGAATCTACTTATCTTTCTAGAGGCTACCCCTTTCAAAGCCCAACCTCCCACTCAAATTGATGTTACGTATGACTGACTCATCCTCCAATTGATGTTACGTATGACGGACTCATCGTGCTCAAGTTTACTTTACTATTTTAGTTCACTTTTTTTTTTTCTAGTTTAACAGAAGTATAATATAACATTGAATAAAAATAATCTTTCGTCTTCCCATTGAAACTTTAAAGAATAATATCTCAATATTTTAAAAAATAAAGTCTATACTTTTAAACTTAAATTTGGACAATTTAAATAAAATTAACACATTCTCTCCATCCTTGAGAATTGAGATAAGTCAAGGATATGGAGATTAAAAAAAAAGCACTTAAACTAATATCGTTTGTCTACAAATACTATCATCATTTATCCTGCCCTGGATAATATAGTAATATCCATTACTCGGCATCAATAAAATAAAGTATATAAAATGTTGTACTAATTCTTAAGTCGCAAATAATGTAGTTTGCATTCAACTTTATACATAAAGCATATGGACTATTGTCTTCTACCCGAAAGAATACATCATCCAATTCGGTGAGAGATTTTGGGGCTATTTGATTTAATTTTTTAAAACTATTTTTTTAAAAAAAAAAACTATCAATGTCGATCATTACTATATCACTTTAAAAATTGATTTTTCAAAACAACTATCTAAATAATTTTTTTTATTTTTAAAATTCATTTTCAAAAAACTATTTTATAAGACTGTTTCTAAAAACAAAAAATAGAGAATAGAATCAAACAAACTTTTTATATTTATTAGCATTCCTCATTCCCCCTTCCTTAGTAATTGTTATATAATATAATCTTTATTTTAATATCATTTTTCCTTTTTATTAAAAAAAATATGGACACACTTCTTCACACATACTGTTCTCATAAAAATTCATTTTAATTATAGTTAATTTAATGTAACTTTCATGTAAGGGTTAATATTTATCACTGACATCAATATTATTATTAAATTGCTTGAGGAAAGTATATATACATTTGCATGGAGTTTAACATTAGCCGTAAAATTTATTATCTGTAAAATAAATAATTTAGTATATCGATTGCAATCTGATATTATTTATGGTAAACAATAAATAATATTTATGGTAAACAATAAAACATACTCTCTCTCACTCTTCTTACCACTACTCTCTTTCAACTGCAATTAAGCATTAAGCAATATTTACAATATTAAGACGCCTCCGAATTTTCTGCTTAGCTCAGAAACACTTATATGTTTACCAATACTATGAATTATGAACTTTAATTTAATTTAATTTCTAGTAATTAATTTAAGGTTAGAAGGACTGATAATGACAGTAAAAATAAAATTTATAACATGGGCCTGAAAATGCGATTCAAAAAGATTCTTAAGGCCCAATTAGAGTGGTTCAACTGCCCTTCATCAAATAATGGGCCGCAAATGACAAAGTGAGTCGAGAAGATTATGTTAGTATTAGGCAAGTCTTGTTTGTTGAGTGAGTTTTTGTTTTTTTCGTTCAAAGGAAGAACGAAAGAGTTTGAAAAAGTTATTCTTGTGAGTAAATTTGACTTTATTTTTCAAAATGCCTAAATTAAACTCTATTTTTATTTTAAAATTTGCATTCTTCTCGCTCGAAATTAAACTATGCCTCATAATACCCTGTTTGCAATGAGAAAATAAGGCACGATTATGCATAACGTTTTATTTTAATTATGACGTGACTTTTTATTAAGAAAATACTTACATTAAATTCTTTATATCTATTTCGTCAAATTCTCCAATCACATGTAATTATGTATCTTATTTTTGAATAATTATCAATTAACTTTAAATTTAAATACAAAAAATATGACACATTGCTATGTGTAATTAGAGAACTTTATGTAAGAATTATAGAGAGGGCTAGAGACATAAATCATATCAACAATAAATTTTTGGGGTATTAAATCCAATACTTATTAAACCTTAATGACATGTACATGTTGTCAACAAAAAAATCTCAATAACAAATTCATTTTGTTTGTCATTACACAGTCGAACCTTCAACTAACTGTATAAAACATGAGAGCCCAATTATTTACGCTAGTTTAATTGGCGCATACTTATTATTTATATTAATTTAAAGAATTTATGTGAAATTATTTAATTTAAAATCAAATATTTTAAGACTGGAATAGTAACGTTCTCTTGAAAAGTATCAATTTGACTATATATTGCAGTTGCTTGATGAAAATTTTTATTATGTATGCCACTGCATAATTATTTATTTATTTTTTAATAGATATACAACAATTATTTAAAGCATAGTATATAAATTCATTAGATACGAATTTTAAGAGAAATAGAAATCAAAGACTTTTAAGAGAAATATTTTTTGTTGTATAATTTGAAAATAATGTCTTTGATGTAATACACTTTAATCGATTAATTGCACAATTTTAGGATGTGAGATGATAATATATATACATATATAATAAATATCTCACATATAATTAACTTTACCAAATTTGTGAAATATTTATACTCCTCTTATATTTAATATATGTCATATTTATCTAATTTGATCAGATTAAATAAATTAATTAAATTAGTTAATATGATATTTATTATTTAAAATACTTTAGTCATTTTTTTAAATTCCTCGTTTACGCTCTTTTTTATTATTATTATTGAAGGAACATCAATAGAGATAAATTAGAAAAAAATTGACATATATAAAAAATATATTTTATATTTAAGGTTAATATTAACTCCTCAAACATATGGCATGGTAAGAGAGGGAGTATGATTCTTATGACTCCTGACAAATTGCTCTTCGAAGATTGATATCTGAGTGTATTAATCAGAAACTATAAAAATAGTTTTGTGATAATAAATAGAAGAATTCCCACCCAAATAAATAAATAAATAAATAAAGAATGCATGAATAAAAAACGTTGAAGGAAGAGAACGCGGCTCTGCAGACAATTGTATATGGACCCAAGTTTGGTTCAATAGAATAATTTTTAACGAGATAGAGACGAGCTTTTAATGGAATCTTGTAATTTAAAACATGCCCGATCGACACAATATGGAATAAGAATAATTTTTTGGTAGAGATTATATATATAAGAATAAAAATGTGCAATTGATCACAATATTTTTTTTAAGAAAAACTTAATCTTAATATCAAAAAAATATTCAGGTTAAATAAGTCATTTTACTCATATTTTCGACACTGACAACAAATTGAAATTCATAGAGGATCATTTTAAGTCTGTTAACTACGGGAATTCGGTGGAGAAGTGACTTTTTTTTAATGAAGCTTTTGCAAAAGCTCATTTAAAAAAAAGCCAGATTATAAATGTGATTTGTGTTTGGATTGACGGTGAGAGAATTGACTTTTGTTTAAAGAACCTGTTTGAATTAGCGTTTGAAAAGCCCGTTTGGATAAGAAATGACTGAAAAGGGTATGAACCTTGTTCAATACTACGTATATATTATTTGTGTATATATTATTATAATTGATGTTAAAAAATATAAATAAAATTTTTTAAAATAAAAAAGTTAAATAATTATTGAAAAAAAAAGAAAAATACACTGAAGCACTTAATTTAAAAAAGATAAATATATATTTCAATCAGAATCTTGTATATGAAGTGAATCATAATTAGATCATCTACCCCTATCAAGTTCGTCTACCCTTAATAAGTTCGTCTCTGATCATGTCACGAACATGATTCATGTGTGATGAAGATAAGGATGATTTTTTTTTCTTAAAAAAATAATAGAAGAAAAAAAATTAAATTAAATTCCTAAAAGTTAAATTTAACTACAATTACATCCCAAAAATTTTTTCCAGATCATAAGTTACAAATATGAGTCTCTATTGCAACTAAAACTCCCATGTTTGTAACTCATTTTAACCAAAAAAATTTCTTACTTAATACTTATTAAATTGATCTTTTTAATATCATTTTTCCTAAAATAAAAAGTGGTGCAAATTATAAAAAGTGATGAGAAGTTGGGACCAAAAGCTATATGTGGTAGCTTATGAAAAAAAACTATTTTTTAAGCTAAAGCCCATTAATATTTAATGGGTTTCCAAACATTAAACTTTAACTCAAATGAGCTTATAGATCCCAAATGGACTTTTTTTGATCCCAAATAAGATTCCAAACAGACCCTAAATCTCATTGGTTTTTTTAGTGGGAAAGAAACCCAGTACCTTTTCCTTTTTGCCGTCAGGGGCACGCACTGTTGGATTAGCTTATAGAAGCTCCATAAGTGCTTATGAATTGTGATTCACAAAATACGAAGTAACTTTTATGGTCTACGAGGTGCTTTTATGATCTACGAGATAAATATGTGAAAAATATTTATCTCAATTTATATAAATCAGATTTATATATAAATACGATTCATAAAAGTTTATCCAAACAGCCTCAAGGTATAAACAATTGCCCAACAAGCGAAAAACATAACACATTCGCTTTTTCGAAAGGTCAATTTTAGATGCCCCAAAAAAATTATGTGATTTTTTTAACGTTTAAATCATATTTAAACACATATTGAAAATATAAAATATGAAATTGGACGCAAACCATGTTAAAATGTGAAAGTGTTAAGGAGATTAAAATAATTGTCTGGAATTAAGAAGAGTTGTACGGATATATGAAGTATGAATGATAAAGTTTCGCGCATATGTTACAGATTAAATTATACGGAATTGCCTTGTAGTTTTAATCATTTGTAAATAATTGAAGGTCGAAAAAAGCATTCGTAAATGTTATGAATATTAAATATGTTGATGTTTATTGGCTCATATCCAGGTTAACTTACTCTTTTAGTTAACATGATCTATAAGGTAATATATATATTGTACATCACTGTAGCAATGATAGTTGTTATTGTACCAATGATGACTGTTTACTATTCACTTGTTTTTCTATAAATAGAGGCTATGGGTGATGTATTCTTACACACAGAAGTGAATGGATCTCTAGAATTTCTCTATTCTCTCTCTGATTATCCATATTTTTATAACACGCTATCAACACGATGCTCTGCCAAAGAATGAATCATATTGGCATCAATCCTGAAGATTTATGTCTCATTGATAACGAAACAACTAACACCATACTCAGAAATGATAAATATGTTTCTTCCTTGGTAATGCAAAAAGCCAATGTTCAGACTATATCTGGTAGTATAAATTTGATCGAAGGCTCCGGAAGAGCTAATATTTTGTTACTTGAAGGAACAAAATTATGTATTGATAATGCAATTTATTCTACCAAGTCTGGAAGAAACTTGTTGAGTTTCAAAGATATCCGCAGAAATTGATATCATATAAAAACAAAAACTAAAAATAATAAAGAATATATTGTTATCACAAAAATAGTTGCCGATAGAAAATGCATATTAGAAAGTTGTCCTGTTTTTTCTTCTAGCTTATATTATACATTTATAAACACAATTGAAACACATGTTATTGAAAATCAGAAGTTCACTAATACATACCATAAGTCTACTAATGTAAACTAGAAGTTTACAAATGAATTTAGTATTTGGCATGACCGGTTAGGCCATCTCGGTTCAATTATGATGCAACAAATAATTGAGAATTCATGTGGACATACCCTGAAGTGTAAACAAAATACCACAATCTCATTATTTCTCATGTGCTGCATGTTCCAAGGGAAAATTAATTATTCGCCCCTCACCAAGCAAAGTAGAAAGTGAGTCTCTCACATTTCTACAACGGATACAAGGAGATATTTGTGGGCCAATACACCCACCATGTGGACCATTTAGGTACTATATAGTTTTAATTGATGCATCAACTAAATGGTCACATGTGTGTTTATTATCTTCTTGTAACCTAGCGTTTGCCAGATTACTTGCTCAATTGATTAGATTAAGAACACATTACCGTGATTATCCTATCAAGAAAATACGTCTTGATAATGCTGGTGAATTTACTTCAAAAGCTTTTAATAAATATTGTATGTCATTTGGAATTGATGTTGAACATCCTGTAGCTCATGTTCATACGCAAAATGGATATGCAGAATCATTGATTAAAAGGTTGCAACTAATTGCAAGACCATTACTTATGAAATCTAATCTCCCAATTTCTGCTTGGGGCCATACCATTTTGCATGCATCAATGTTAATTCGCATCAGGCCAACAAGTTACTTAAATGTTTCCCCCTTACAAATGGTTTTTGGTCAGGAACCTAATATTTTCTATATAAGAACTTTTGGATGTGCAGTATATGTGCCAGTAGCACCACCACAACGCACTAAAATGGGTCATCAAAGAAGGATAAGAATATATGTTGGGTATGAATCTCCTTCAATCATAAAATATTTAGAACCATCTACATGAGATTTATTTACGGCACGATTTACTGATTGTTATTTTGATGAATCACTTTTCCAAACATTAGAGGAGAGAATAAGCAGCTGGGTAAATAAATTAGCTGGAATGAATTATCATTGGCTCATTTTGATCCTCATACAAATCAATGTGAACTGGAAGTTTAAAAGATAATTTACAGAATTTAGCTAATCAAATGCCAGAAGCATTTACTGACCCAAAGAAAGTGACAAAGTCACATGTCCCAGCTGCTAATGCTCCTGTTAAAATTGATGTTCCTGAAGGACAATCTACTATGAATGAATTAAAAGCACGCCTGAAGTGTGGTAGACCCATCGGTTCCAAAGATAAAAATCCTCGAAAAAGAAAAGGAGCAAAGAATATAAATAGTCAAAATTGAAGATAATCAAGAAAAGTTAATAGCTCCAGAAGAGCTATCTCCTGAAGAGTTATGATCCAGTAGAGATATCTCCAGAAGAGAATGTTGTAGTCCCAGAAGAGACCAAAGTACCTGATATATGTGAAAATAATGAGATCTCAATAAATTATGTTGTGAATGGAATCCGATGGGATCGAAATGAAGTCAACGTTGAAGACATCTTTGCTTATCATATAGCAAATGATGTAATGAATAATAATGAGGATCATTAGCCAAAATCCATCAGTGAGTGCCAGCAAAGAAAAGATTGGCCCCTATGAAAAGATGACATTAATGCAAAATTAAAATAATTAGACAAATAAAAAGTATTAGGACCTGTAGTCCTTACACCTGAAGATGTAAAACCAGTTGGATGCAAATGAGTTTTTGTACGAAAGAGAAATGAAAAGGTGAAATAACAAGATATAAGACACGATTTGTAGCCCAAGGCTTTACACAAAGACCTAGCATTGATTTTGAAGAAAAGTATTCACCAGTAGTGGATGCGACTACTTTTCGTTATTTAATTAGCCTAGCAGTAAAAGAAGGGCTTGATCTGCATCTAATGGATGTCGTGACTGCCTATTTATATGGGTCACTTGAGAATGATATTTATATGAAATTCCCTGAACGACTTAAGGTGCCAGAAGCATCTAATTCAAATTTTTGAGAATAATACTTAATTAAATTAAATAAATCCCTGTATGGCCTAAAGCAATCAGGGCGCATATGGTATAATCGTCTTAATGAATATATGTTGAAAGAAGGATATAAAAATGATCCAATATGCCCATGCATTTTTTTTGAAAAGATCTAAAAGTGAATTTGCTATAATTGTTGTTTATGTTGATGATATCAACATTATTGGAACTCCTTAAGAGCTCCAAAAGGCAATCATTTGTTTGAAGAAAGAATTCGAGATGAAGAACTTGGGAAGAACAAAATTCTGTCTTGGATTACAGATCGAGTACCTAAAAAATTAGTTCTTTGTATATCAAGAAACTTATACAAGGAATGTCCTAAAGCAATTTTATATGGATAAATCTCATCTGTTATGTACTCCAATGATTGTAAGATCTCTGCATCCGGATAAAGATTCATTCTGACCACAAATAATTAGCGAAGAAGGTGATGAAGAACTACTTGGTCCAGAAGCACCATACCTTAGTGCTATCGGAGCACTAATGTATCTTGCTAATCACACACGTCCTGATATATCCTTTGCTGTTAATTTATTAGCAAGATATAGTTCTTCACCAATAAGAAGGCATTGGAATGAAGTAAAACACATTTTTTGGTTACCCCAGAGGCACTATGGACATTGAGTTATATTACTCAAATAAATCGAAGCATGAACTGGTAGGATATGCAGATATTGGATTTTTATCTGATCCACACGATGGCAAATCACAAACGGGCTATCTGTTTACATGTGGAGGTATAACTATTTCATGGCATTCTATGAAACAAACTATATCAGCCACATCATCCAACTATGCAGAAATTCTAGCAATGCATGAAGCAAGTCGAGAATGTGCATGGTTGATGTTAGTAATACATCATATACGAACAACTTGTCATTTATCTTTAGGCAAAATGGCACCAACAGTTCTATATGAGGATAATACTGCATGCATTACCCAACTTAAAGAATGTTATATCAAGGGAGATATAACGAAACATATTTCACCAAAATTCTTCCTTACTCGTGATCTCCAAAAAGATAGTGAAATAGATGTCCAGCAAATATGTTCAAATGAAAATCTAGCGGATTTATTCACCAAGTCACTTCCTGGTAAAATCTTGGAAAAGCTTGTCTATGACATTGGCCTTCGGAGACTCAGAGATATCAATTGATGTTGTTAAGAGGGGGAGTCAATACACGCTTTACTCTTTTTCCCTTATATAGGTTTTGTCCCACTTGGTTTTCCTAGAAATGTTTTTAATGAGGCCGCACTGGATAATGTATCAATGAATGATATACTCTTTTCTTTGGCTAGGTTTTTATCCCACTGGGTTTTTCCTAGTTAAAGTTTTTAATGAGACACATTCATAATGGACATCCAAGGGGGAGTGTTATGAATATTAAATATGTAGATGTCAATTAGCTCATATCCAGGTCAACTTGCTCTTCCAGTTAACATGATCTATAAGGTAATATATTACTGTACAACACTATTATTACTTCTTGAAAGCATCATCAACATTAATCTTTATTTGCCCCCATTATGGCCTTTCCCACCTATCAGCACGATTATGGACATAATCTTCCCTTCGCACCATACCTCTCCTCTCATATGCTACCAGTAATTGCGAGCTAGTCTCATTGCCCTACTAACACATATTAATGCATCTACCTTCACCTGCTCAAACATATATTTATATCTTGCCTTTCATATTCCCCAACAAATTCTAGCCAATAGAGCAAGACCATAATCTTCAGGGCCATTACCCACCACAATCCATATTTCTAACCAGCAATCCAATCTATCCACCCTATACTTATCAAAACGTAAAGAAAGGGGAGAACCATACCAGCATTGTGTAGCCCAAGGACAAAAGAAGAGAAGGTGATCCACTGTTTTCTCTTCCATTCTGCATAGTTCACAAACAAGATTATTAGCACATTTTATTCTAAACAATACTTCTTTCGTCACTAAAGCCCCATTCACTCCCCTCCAAAGAAAATTATTAACCTTATGAGGCATTTTGATCTTCCAAATCCTATTCCATAAATGTTTAGATGGCTTAAAGGATCCATTAGGCGTCATTACACCCTTCTTCCCTTTCTTTTCCCTTGCCGCTTTATATCCCAATCTCACTACATATTGGCCATCTTTACTCTTCAACCAGATCATTTTATCCTTTGATTGAACTAAAGGAAGCTTAACTTTCTTTATAGCAGTATGATCTTCTTCATTCAAGTAATCTACCACAGCACCAAAATCTCATTTTCCATCCACTATTAAATCCTTTAACTTTAGTTTTTTCATTTCCTCATTCAGCTCTCTATTCTTCAATTTTAATCCCTTACTTGCTAGCAACCATTTATCCTAAAAAATATTCACCTTCTCCCCATCCCTCACTTTCCAACATAAATCATCCAGTAATAAGTCCCTTCCCTCCAATATACTCATCCAACCCCACAAAACCTTGCTTGCTCCCTTTCTTTGCTTTTAGGAAATCCTCTTCAAGAAAATATAACCCTTTCAAAATCCTCCACCATAAATTATCAGGATTTTGAACCATCCGTCAGGCAGTTTTGGCCAAAAGGGCTTTGTTAATACCCTCAAGATCCCTAAAGCCTGTGCCTCCCTTCCCCTTTGACATGCTCAGTGTTTGCCAAGCCTTCCAATGAATCCTTCCCTCATTTACTTTCGAATCCTTCCCTCATTCAGTTTCTGGCCTAACCAGAATTTTGAGATCATACTATCCAAACTTTAGCACACACTTTTTTGGAAAAACTGAAACATGACATAGGAAATATAGGAATAGCATTTGCTACCTCTTTTATTAATATTTCCCTCCCTGCAAAAGTAAGCAATTTTTGCTTCCACCCTTGTAGTTTCAAACCTATTTTATTCTTCACAAACGAAAGAGCTTGAGACTTGGCTCTCCCCTAAATCATCGGTAGACCCAAATATTTCCCAGGATCATTAGAGTCCTTAATCCCCAATACCTCAAACATAGCTGCCTTCTTCTCACTCCCTGCATTCTTTGAAAAAAATACACAAGATTTATCAAAATTCACAGCCTGACCTGAGACCTTACAATAACCATCAATAAACTTCTTCAGCACTCTATAATTCTATTTTCTAGCATTAATAAAGAATAATGCATCATTAAGAAAAAACAATACGAGAGAACATGAATAATGTCCGTGAATTTAAAAGTTTAGAATGGGAGAGAAAATCAATGTTTGGCTTAGCATAGCCTGGAATGTTAATGTGCGCTTTGGTATCGAGAATAAAAAGTCAAAAATGTCCTCATCATATTACTTTTTTAATTCACATGTGAGGGATAAATTAATATTTTCATATTAAATTATGCCCTCACTGATTCCCTTAAACTTTAGATGTGAGCCACTCCTTGATAAGGATATTTACCACGTACCCATCAAAATGGCCTATCCTGTCACTTCCACTCCCTCTTCTCATGGTTGCTACCAAATGTGGCATCTTATCTAACTTGAAATATCATCTTATTTCTATAATTCATTTATTTGACAATTTTAAATACTTAGGACTCCAACTTATTTTCTTATAAGGTTAAAAAAATTATTTTTTCCTTTTCCCCTTATTTTTTTCTTCTGATTTTTGGGTTGTTACACTCCAACTTCTATTTTACTTTCCAATGTATATCAGATGCATAAGAGAGTTCGCAACTCACAAGAAGAACAGATTCCTTGTTGTAACTGTTATCTTTTAGACATCTAGCTAGGTCAACCCTCCATTGTCATAAGTGGTTCTAGATTTCTAGTTCATTTAAAAGGACCACAGAATAAAGGAAATATCCCATCCATTTTATCATGGGAAAATGGCAGCATAGTCTCAAGGAAGGAGTATCATAAAAAATAAAAAATAAAAAATCCTTAATTGCTATCTAAGTAGTCTTAAAAGCCTGAACGATATAAATTTGAATTATGAAATTATTTGTTTACTTTATTATCTATATAGTACATACACTTATTAATGATAATAGTATGACTTATCAATATGACATATACACTTATCAAATATAACATTATGATTTATCAATATAGTATATATACTTATCAACCGATGAACTTTTTAATAGTAATACTATGACTTATCAATAAAAATAAAATAGTAATTTCACAATTCCAAACTAAATTATTGAGATCCTTAGAAATTTTAGACAGTAAATCATATATACTGAATTTTTTTAAATATTTTTTCTATTTCTTAACACGATAACGTAATTTTCCCTCTACTAATTTTAGTCCTCTAAGTCTTGTCAATTCAATTCTCACTATTGTCCCTTGGCTATTGCCGACGAGTTCTTAAACCAAACGTCTATTCTTCAGATTGCAAAGTCTTCTTTGTTTCAAAGCGCTTTATTTTCCTGTCCACTTTCAAAGCGCGTTAATCACACTCTCCCAACTTTGATTCTCTCAATTTTATTCTTGTTCCTTCATTCTCTGCATAACCTCACTGTTTCTTCCTTTGAACTTCATACCCTCTCCTCCAAATCGAATATATTCTTCGCTTTCCTATTCAGTGGTCACCATTCGTTTCTTATGCTTTCTTCTCCCTCTCCCTCCAAAAGGTTATACTCCTAATTAACGAAAGCCTTCCCCCTATGTGCTTTAAAGTTCTCTCTTTTATTGTCAAAGGGATGATAATATTTAAGACCCAAAGAGATCAAAGCGATGTTCTTTATTCTTCTTAGCCTTTCATCGCTTCCCTTTTGTTGTTCTTTGCTTGCTTAACTTGCTGTTTGAAAATCAAGGGGAAAACAAGTCCAGGCCCTGAGTATGGACCGTGGGGTTCTTGATTCTGTGATCAATAGGCTTCTTGAAGTCAGAGGGAGACCTGGGAAGCTGGTGAATCTCTCGGAAACTGAAATCAGGCAGCTCTGTTTGGTCTCCAGGGATATCTTTTTGAGGCAGCCCAATCTGTTGGAACTTGAAGCTCCAATTAAGATCTGTGGTATCTATTCTTGAACCTTATGTTTGTTTTCTCTATTGCTTCCTACTTTATGGTTCAATTTAAGTGTTTGTGCGTGCGATTCTGTGCGGTTTCTGGTGAGTTACTGGGTTGACTTTTTCATTTATGTTCTCTAAAAGGATTTTCAGACAAAAATAATGGGGCCTAAGTTGCTTTGTATTGGAGAAGAGTAACTCATTATTTGCAACGATGATTAAATTTGTAAGCGTTGGTGAAACTTTGTTCTGGGTTTGGCTTGAAGGAGTTTACTTAAATTATGTTCCAATTTGAGGTTCTCTGGTAATTTCATCATATTATTGACTAAAATTGATTCTTGGAATGGGATGCTGTCCTAGTTTTAGATTAGAGTAACATGTTTATTCTGATTGGTGTATTTATTCTCTTTGCTGGACTCATGTATTATAATGTATTTTTTTTCATGTCATTCTTTATATCTTGGCCATGTGGTTCTCCAATTCTGTATATCTTGTCCTTAAAGATAGTGCTTTCGGTTACTTAAGTACAGAGCCAATATCTTCAATAATTTCACTGTTACCAGGAGACATTCATGGTCAATATCCTGACCTGCTGAGACTTCTTGAGCATGGTGGATTGCCCCCTCGGTCCAATTACTTGTTCTTAGGGGATTACGTGGATCGCGGCAAGCAAAGTCTGGAGACAATTTGTCTTCTTCTTGCGTATAAAATAAAGTACCCTGATAACTTTTTCCTTCTGAGGGGCAATCATGAATGTGCTTCCATCAACCGTATCTATGGATTCTATGATGAATGTAAGCAAAGATACAATGTCAGGCTCTGGAAAATATTCACAGATTGTTTCAACTGCTTGCCTGTGGCGGCTCTTATAGACGAAAAAATACTATGCATGCATGGTGGACTCTCCCCTGAGTTGTACAACTTAAACCAGATTAGGAACTTGCCCCGTCCTTGTGAAGTACCCGAAGGCGGTCTGCTATGTGATCTCCTTTGGTCTGATCCTTGTAAAGATATTTATGGTTGGGGAACGAATGAACGTGGTGTTTCATATACTTTCGGTGCTGATAGGGTGTCAGAATTTCTGCGAAAGAATGATCTGGACTTAATCTGTAGAGCTCACCAGGTTTTGTGTTCTTTGTATCTTGAATATGAAATTCTGATTGGGTTTTGATTGTATGGCTTTGTGTGATTATGTTATAGTGTTGCAGGTTGTGGAAGATGGATATGAATTCTTTGCTAATAGACAGCTTGTGACTGTATTCTCAGCACCAAATTACTGTGGAGAGTTTGACAATGCTGGCGCGATGATGACTGTGGATGAGACACTTATGTGCTCTTTTCAAATTTTAAGGCCTTTGGAGAAAAAACCTAAGTTCAGCTTTGGAAGCACCGCCACAGTCAAGCCTAGTACTCCAACTAAAATAAAGGTTCTTTCACTTCTTGAATAAAGAACTTGATTAATGTATTCTTTGAAAAGTGCAAGACAAAATTGATAAATTGGTTACTATTCATGAGTCATTTAACTTCTTATGAATGGATTATATGCATAGATGTAGATATAGATGCTGCACTAATCAATTTGACCAAACTGAGGTTTGGTTTAAGGTTGGAATTGTGTAGAAATGCTGATAACCTTGTACATGCATATAACACAACCAGGCAAAAAGTGGCAAGTCAAGCTCGAGTTTGTCAAACTATAATCTTTATGAACAATATATGACTTGGAAGTCTATGAATAAGTAGAGGAAATTGATCAATAAGAACTAATTAATACGATTACTGAGGGTCAATATTTTGTGGTATTTTCTTTGTGTCTGAAATGCTACACTCACTCATATTAAGTCTCACTGCAGAAGGAAACAAGGATTTAATGGAATGGATGTATTTATCATACTTTCTTTGATATCTTGATATTGATCTTTGCCACCATTTAATAAATGAAGCAGTAACAAGTATCGTTCACTTGTGCTTATACTCGTATCTAGTTAGTTTAATTGTTCTGTTTTCCCCCTCAAGAAGGAGAAAATCCTCAAGTCATATCTCAATGACTAGAACCAATTGGTTCTTATGTGATGAGATGTTCATTTATGCTTTTTGTGTTGCAGGCATTTCTTGGTGTTTAGTGTGAAGTAATGGAGGTGTGTTAAATGAGTAATAAAAGGAGCCTGAGAAATGCAGTACATGATGAAGGAATAACTTCAACTGAGAGAATTGTGGGGTAAATGATGAATGGCTCTTACTGGCACTGTTGTGCTGCATAAAGCTCTTGATAGGAAGATTCAGGTTTCAATTTTTTTGCCCTTTTTAATTTCCTTTTCTTTTTCCGGCCTCTTTTTGGTGTGAGAGGCTGTTACGTTGAGTTTAATCTTAAAAAATCACGCTTTGTATTATAATGGCAGAAATGCCAAGATGACTTTGAACATCATTTGGGAAGTCAGAGATATTGATGCACTGTAAATTCTGATGGTGAAGCTTCCTAAGTTTCGTGCTCATCTGCTTTGGTAAGGTCTATCTGGTGTAGGCCCTTTGCAATTTTCAAGTCTCATTTTTTTAATAATAATTGGTTGAAACTAATATTTGCAGCTCTCCGTTGTGAACTGTGAACAACAAATTCATGAGTTGCAGCTCCATGTTTAATAAAAATTTAAAGAAAAATATGCTTATTTGTCTGTTTGTTTAATATATACGTGGTTTTCCGGATTAATTATGTTTGGCTGGGGAGAAGGTAACTTAAAATAACTGCATTTGACTATAGCTTAAGCTCGTACCAGTAATGCAGGTATCGGAGTAAATTCATCATACGATATGAAAGTCAAATTCTTTTGTACGGCCACTTGTGGATTACGATGATTACGTTTCCTTGTATAATAATATACACAATATTAAAAGCTTATCTGAATGTCAACGCATGTAACTTGCGCAACATGTTTTTACTTTGCATTATTGCCATGTTGGCTTTTTCTTTGTTTCTTAATTCATTCTTTATTTTTTTATTCACTTAATTGCGTACGCTGCATATAAAAAATGCTTACAATTATAAATAAATAATAGCATCTTAAAATGTTTGATCCAGCTTCGTTATTGGAAAAGTATAATTCGAGATTTTTATGTGATAAAAATCTTGATTATAAATTAATTGTAGTCTTGTTTTCACAAGAAATATATAGAATAACTATTCATTAAGTGTGTTTGGATTAATTCTTAGAAAATATTTTTTAAAAAAAAGAGTTAAAAAAAGTTATTTTGGAGAATGACTTCTGAAAATAAAAAAAATTTGGACTTCTCAAAAACCATGGTTTAAACTTTCCAAACCATGGCTGAGAAAAAGAATGTAATTATTAGAAATTAGAAATTTTTAATGACAAATGTGTAAATAGACTTGTTATTTTATATATTTACACTTGTTATTATATATTGCTCAGTGATAAAAATTTCGTTGATTACGTTATTTGCTTTGACCTTGAAACATTCTTCCCTCGTATAATATCAGTCCGGCCCGCCTTTATACTCTACCAAAATGGGATGAGGACCAAGTGGTGCAATATGAATTTAACAGGGAATTAAAAAACAAAGAAAATCATAGCAATATAAAAGAGGCGTTGGCTAATTAAATTATATTCCATCTGGTCCTATTTTATAAAGAATAATTATCAAAATCATGTAATTTAAAATGTTACTAGTAACAAATGTATGTGTAAGATATGCTCTTTTCAACTATACTGTTGTTCATTAAAAAAGTACATACATGAGTTATAATGAGTGAAAATTTATTATAAAGGAATAACGAGTGATAAATAGATTTAAAAAAAAATTATAGTCAGGTCTAAGTAAAAGGAAAAATAAAAAAGCGGTTCATTGAAACCTCAAAATAAAAAAATGGTCTCACTGACAACTCGAGGAGCGGTTGACAAGTCCAGGAGCTCTATTAACAAGTTCTTAGAAATTTTTTTCTATTTTGAGATTTCGAGAAACCATCTTTTTTATTTTGCCTCTTATTTAGGACCTAACTATAATTTTCCCTAGATTTAATGGGATAAAAATAAAAGAAAAAAATTGCATTTAGGTCCTGGACAAAAAATACAACAAAATGGTTCATTGAAATCTTAAAATTACATTTAAGTCTCATAACACTTTTTTGTAATGAATTCCAATAGTTAAATACCCATAAACTTGTTAATGGACGCACATTTGCTCATTTGGTTGAGCGGTGTCGAATCGGGCTTATTATATAAGCCCGATTTACGTAAATCGAGATAAATCTCATCCACATATTTACCTCGTAGACCGTAAAAGCTTCGTAGACCGTAAAAGCTACTTCGTATTCCGTGAATCACGATTTATAAACATTTATAGAGCTTCCATAAACTAATCCAAACGAGCTACCATGAACTTGTCAGTGTAAGCACATATAGACTTGTCAGTGGAATTATAATTTATTGTAAGAAAATCTCACGAGACTTAAGTGTAATTTTAAGAATTCAAAAGACTATTTTGTTATATTTTTTTTCTTATTTGAGACTTAAATATAATTTTTACAACATAAAAAGACAAGCTCAAAAATTCGGGCAAAAGAGATTTGTTGTTTATATGCCTTTGATGATATTTAAAGTGATGGGGGAGACAATGACAAACAGATAGAGGGAGCCAAACCGCGTTTGTGGATCATGTTATTTTTCTTCCCTTTCATATTCGGTGAAAATGAGTGAGGGTCAAGGTAGAAAGGATCATATCATTACAAAATTGTTACTACAAAATCCATAGCTATGAAGTTTTCTGAAGAGTGAGAAGATAAAAAGGGTTAAGATGAAAAAAACACCCATAAATTTATACTCAATGTATAAAAACATTCATAAACTTTTTTCTAATACAAAAACATCCGTAAACATTAAAATTCGAAGCAAAAACAGCATAATAGTTAAAAGTACCAAATGTCGATTATTTTTTATGGTGTGACCCACCATCTTATTTTTTTTATAAAAAATAACAATGTTAAGTGGTTTTGTAACTTTTTAGTTTTTACTCTAATTTTTAAGTTTGCAGGTATTATTTTATTTGAGAAAAATTATTGTATTTTTGTACCTTCAGTATGAGTTTATGGGTAATTTTATCCATTAACCTAAGATAAAATACATATTTAGATGTTAGTTGAAGAAAATGATGTCAGAAAAATTAGTTCAATATCCCAAGCTGATCTGGCTCAGTTAGAAAACAGGGTCAAACTTGAAGAAATCAAAAGGGCACTTTTTGACATGAAACCCCTTGAGTCGCCAGGAACAGACGCCTTGCGTGCTTTGTTTTTTCAAAGTTAGTGGCACATTTTGACATGAAACCCCTTAACTTCCTCTCTTTTGTACATGAGTTTTGGGACAATCATCATCTAAATGCTTATTTCAACAAAACTTTCATTGCCTTAATTCCCAGAGTCAGTAAGCCCAGCTATATTAGTGAATTTCGTCCTATCAGTCAATGTAGTGTGGTGTACTAGACCCTCACAAAAATTCTTGCGAACAGAATCAGCCCTTTCTTCCTCAGCTAATTGGCCTGTACCAAACAAGCTTTATTCAAGGCTGAAACAATATTGGTAATATTATAATTTTTTAAGAGGTGATTCACTCTATGGGAAATGACCAAGACAAAGTGGGATAGATGACTATAAAAGTTATTCTATAAAAGGCCTTTCATCGTCTTAAATGTGACTTTATTATACGGATACACGGATTGTTGGTTTATCAGAACAACTCATTAATCTAATAATGTCTACTACCTCATCAATGCAAATTTTATGGAACGACAAACCTTCTGAGGTTTTTTATCCTAAGTATGACATTCGATAGAGAAACCCTCTATCTCCTTATATTTTCGTTCTATGTATGGAGCGACTCTTACAGTTGATAAGTGATAAATCCCAAATTTAATATATTTTATCCCACCTTATTCATTTATTTTGGGGACTATTTTAGGCTAATTTGGATTTATTAGATAATATTTAGATTATTAGCCAATCTTAGAAAATAATATAAAATCTAAATAAAATCTGAGAATATTAGTTTAAATTATTAATATCTCATGATTAGAAAAAAATATTTCTAAATATATGATAGATCACGATTTTATTTGATTTTTGCAGGATAAGGGAAAGCAGATCCTACAGTGCAGAATTTTTTTTGAAAACTACAAAAGAATCTAATAAATAGATTTTATTGTCAATTGCATTAGTGCATTTAATTTGATTTTTTTTGTGACGAGTGACGTGGAGTTTGGAGGTGAAACTAAATTCATGATAGCTTAAATTCTTTTGGAGAAAATTTGGGATGAGTATGGAGGAAGTTAAGGTCTAAGAGCTTACACTTGAAGACTATAAGGGAGTATTATTCTTTTTATTAATTTGATTCAAAAACTTGAGATTATTTAATTTTAGATAATTTGGAGTTGTTTTGTTGGGAACAATCTAGTTTTAGATTGTAGACTTATTATTTGATTTGGATTAAATTAATAATTTGGATTTGATTTGTGCTTAAATGTTTATTAGAATTTTTGTTTGCAAACCCGTTAATTGTCAATTAATTTATTAATTGAGTTCTCGTTATTATTTTAATTGTCAATTTGGGTTTAACCTCTTAATTATTTAATTAGGTTGGTTGATTGTCGAATTGTTTAATTAGGCAATTGTGAACATTATTTCTAAACTATCTTAAATTATTTTGACTGGTTTTAATAGATTTAATTAACTAGCACTTTCTCCATTATGAGTTTTCTAGTGGATTAGGTGTTATTGAACTTGAGGGTTTCCCATGTTTCAATTAGATAATTGAATTTATTAATTTCAATCTTTCATCAACCTCCTTGTGGTCTAATTAATTAATTTAGGCTAAGAAAGTTAACTCCATGTTAATCCTAAGTTGTCCCTTCCTTCATCATAACTGAACTAAACCTTCGTTATTTGTTTTGCATTATCGTAATCTTTCCACTTAGTATCTTAATTTCTCTTTCATAAAACCCCCCCAAAAATTACATTCATCCTCACATAGATTAGTCTCATTTCCATATAGATTTTAGAGTCAATTGCATTAGTGCATTTAATTGGTTTAATTACATTTAGGAATTAGTGTCTTGCATCCTAGTTTAGGTTCATTCCATTGCATTTTTTTTGTCATTTAAAAATCAATCCTAAAGAAAACCTATAGCTTGCTCCTTGGGAGAATGACCTAGGTTGACCCTAAATTACATAATTAATTGGGACCTAGTTTAATTGATTGCTTTAGCGACAAAAGCACGACATCAATAAGGGATGAAATTGTCAAGAAAAACTAGAAATCCAACAAATTGGGTAGATGGGGTATCTCACTTTCACATTTGTTCTTTACGGATGACCTTATCATTTTTGGGCAAGCTTCACTAGTGCAAGCAGAAGTTATATAGAAGATTCTCTTTGAATTTTTGTCAGTCATCTTGGCATAAGATCAATCAAGCAAAAATGAAGATTTATTTCTCTAAAAATGTTGATCATTCTCTTAGAAAATCAATATGTGATACCATGAGTTATCAGCAAACTTTAACAATTGAGAAATATTGAGTGCCTTTTATTACTGGCCGTGTCTCTTTTAACACATACAAGCATATTCTCAGTAAAGTTCAAAGCAGACTTGCATCATGGAAGAGCCGATCCCTTTTACTTGTAGGGCGAATAACTCTTGCAAAATCGGTTCTCTCCATTGTCCCATTTTACACGATGCAAAGCACTCTCTTACCCACCAATTGTTGCAATGAGATTGAAAAGGTTATTAGGAAGTTTATATGGGGTTACTCTGACAACCATAAAGGAATTAGCCTGGTTAAATGGAGTGATCTCTGTCAATCTCTGAAAAATGGTGGATGTGGTTTGCTACGCCTTGAATTACAGAATAAAGCTTTCCTCTCCAAGCTGATTTACAAGATATACACACAACCACTGAGCACAGCAGTACACAAGGGACTGACAGAGCCAACATGCTTCTGGAACCTAACACAGGATGGAGATTTCACTAGGAAATCAATCTATAAATTGGAACAATGCAGGAGCTAAATGGACTAAAGTTTGGAAGCTTCCGGTTGCACAGAGAATAGACACATTCTCTTGGTTATTGCTGAAAAGAAAACTGGAGAGGAATGACAGATGATGCAAGATGCTCCCTTTGTTTTGGAGGCATAGAGAACACTGATGATGCATTGCCCGATAGCATCAACTTTTTTCAAAACCCATGTTGCTTCTTGGCTAACAGCTCTTCTAATGGTCCCCACGATGTTGGAAATTTTGGGAGAACAAGCCAATTATACCGTAGATTAGACCCATTGTGAACCATATACTTTGAAAAGTTTTAATGTTATCCACTCTTCACTGTAAATCATAGAGCTCAGGATTTTGTTCTTTTGATTCCTTTGTAAATCCGTAGCAATCGAACGACTTGGTCATGGGACAAGGTCACCAATGGAAATTACGATGTACGGACTCCTAACATTGCATGCTAACCGATGACGACAATGCCGCTGAGTTTGCCATTTGTCTAAATTTAGGGACAGTTTGTTAAAATAAGAAGTTATTTTAGTTGAACATGTGTTAGCAGTCAGTTAATTTATTTAATATAATTTGTGGACCAATGTGAACTGGATGACTCCATTGTTTATGGTGTGTTTGGGAACTCATTTGGTGATGAAAAAAATTCATTTATCAGAAAAAAGCTCAGTTGGCATTGTTAATGGTGTTTGGGAATACATTGAAATCACATGGACTTTACTTATAAAAGCAGCTTTTTTTTTCATAAGCTGGGAGAGACAACTTCTCTAGAAAAAAGAACCCATTAAATTTGACAATTACTGCAGCATTTATGACATTTTAAAAAAGCCATCTACCACCGCACAGATCCGACCATCAGGCGCACACACACCATTTTATCTCCTCCAGCCGAAAGCAAACCATATTCTCTCACCCTCAGTGATTTTCGTTCTTCTTCGTCCTTGGAAGCTTGCTGGCGTTGAGCGGTCATCAGAGGTGGGAGCAAAGGTCGCCGGCGACGGGTGGTTCCCGAGTTGGGAGACGATGCTTCACTGACTAGTCCTTCTTTGTCCCGAGTTGCGAGGCTTCTTCCCTATAGATCTGTTCTTCGGCGTCGTCGGTGGAGTAGAGCATAAGTTTGGGGCATCTAATTTTTTCCTTCCTTCCCAAATCTGACCAACGAGGTAAATGATTTGCTCTAATACTCATGAATCCCACTTCCATTTCAGTTTTCGATCTCATCTCTAGAAATAATTTGATGTTGGGCAAGTGAGATATGAATTATTTATGAAATGTGTTTCTGACTATCCCTACCTCCTTCTCGCTCTGTGTAATGGCCGAAGGTGTTGGCGGCTTGGTGGTCTCCATACTCTGAGAGGAAGCTTATTAATCGCATTTGTTGGCGTATTTTTCGGTTATTCAATGAAGTTCAATATGCTTTGTGCGTTTTGTTTATGTGTTTTTTCGATCGTAGAGATTGGAAGAAGATGAAGGTTATTAATAGCATTATGGGTGTATTTTTCAGTTTGGAATTTTGTTCAATCTGATTGTTTCGGTGATTGAATTTTGTTCACCCATCACAATGCATGCGCTGGCATTCTCTGTCACTCACTACTCATTGGGTTGTGTTTGAGCTTTTTATGACTCGGTCATGTTCTTCCTATCTTGTTTATTTCAAATAGTTGTTTTGGGTATATGAGATGGAGGTTAATTAATTAGGGATTAATCAAAGAGGATTATGAATACTGAGGACATATGTTGTAAATGTTTGTAAACTGTGAAAAGTGGACTTGGTTTTGTTGCTTTTGGCTTCCGACCTCCATTTTTGTTGCTGATTTGCTTTGCTGGCTTAGCTCTGTACTTGTGGTTTAAATAATCATGAATGAAGATTGTGAATTTATTTTAGATTTTAAGAAAGAAAGTGTTAGGGATCAAAAGAGTTGGGGAAGAAAATTTGAAGGAAGGTTTTGATAGGGGCCACATTGTGCAATATAACAACATATTTTCACAAGTAATATAACTGAATCATGAATCATGATCATCTTGAGGGATGAAGAGAAGAGAGGGAGAGGCAAGTAGGTAGTAATGAATGTGCAATGTTTAATTGTAGTCATCAACATAGATTTTAATATAACATAATACAAATTTTAAAATATTGGACTGAGTTGCAGAAATTTAATTGAAGTAGATATAACCATGAGAAGTGAGTCGCCTTTTAGCTTTAACAGAAAAAAATAATAATGATCCAGTTGATGTAGCATCCACATTAACTATTCATAGATTATCTTCAACACACATGAATTATGTTCGTGACATGATTAGAAATGAACTTGTTAGGGTTGTTAGAGGTAGATGATCCAATTATGATACACTTCATGTATGACATTCTGATTGAAATATATAATTATCTTTTTTTAAAATTAAGTGTTTTAGTGTATTTTTCTTCTTTTTCAATAATTATTGAAGTTTTTTATTTTAAAAAAAATTATTTACATTTTTTAACATCAATTATAACAATATATACACAAATAATATATATGTAGTATTCAACAAGATTCATGCCCTTTTCAGCCGTTTCTCATCTAAACGGACTTTTCAAACGCTAATCTAAATAGGTTCAACTTTAAAAAAAAACCACTTTTCCCACCGCCAATTCAAACACAAATCGCATTTCTAATTTGGCTTTTTTTTTAATTAGGCTTCTGTAAAAGCCCCATTAAAAAAAAATTATTTATCCACCGAGTTCCCAAACAGACATTAGTCTGCCAGGGGCATCGCAGCTGCCCTTGCGCCCACATTTCTAATTCAGTATTAAAAAATTAATTAATTAATCAACGTGCCCTACATGATCAAGGAAGTTTCCAATAATATGAAAACCAGACACACACTTACAAGCTAGACAATGGAGAAAGTAATTAGCTTGAGCTGAATAGTTTAGATTATGTTGATGACTTTTTTATTTGAGTTTAGAGCAGGGTTTTT
The DNA here is from genome assembly GCA_037074505.1 of Albizia julibrissin. Taxonomy (NCBI): domain Eukaryota; kingdom Viridiplantae; phylum Streptophyta; class Magnoliopsida; order Fabales; family Fabaceae; genus Albizia; species Albizia julibrissin. The sequence goes on along the minus strand of CM073482.1, from coordinate 4,814,397 downwards.
AAATCCGGGCCAGACTGACTGGTCTCATTCAGAAACTGACCAACCGGTCCAATCCAGTATTTTTTTATTTTTTTTAAAATCAATTTTTTTTATTTGCTTTTAGAATTTTATATTAATAAGCCTAAAATCTTTAATTTCTCACCGATTTGACTTTGATCTGACCCTTGATTCAGTACTACTCCGACTGGTTCAATATCCGGTCCAGGTTTCAGAACCTTGATTTGGAGAGTTGATTTTATATTGGCGCTGAGTATGCAATGATGTGGAGGGTGAGCTGGATGCTGATGTGGCTTATCTAATAAAGGAGTTTGCTTGGAATAGTGAGACCTTTAAAAACAGATTTTCAATCGTAATTTATAGTATACGAAATAAGTATTTAAGAGGATTTTTATCTTAATTTACATGAATAAACACTTTTACTTTTAAGGTCTCAAATTAATGCAAACATGATTTCTGCTATGAGAACGTGGAGAGGGTGTGGATGTTGTGACGTAATGAGTTAAGACGTATGTACTATTTATTTTCCCAATTCTCTGCCTCTAACGATGAATTTCCTTTCTGCTTCCCTAATGTCATGTTTCGTGACTCGCAAAAACCTTACACAGCATCAATCCAGTCCCTTCTTTGCTAGGAGATCAGGAGCCTCCTTACATATTTAATAGGTTTAATTTTGGTTGTTTCCCCCTAGGGTCGCAACTTGCAATTCTTATGTTTGTGTGTGTGTTAAAAATTAGAAGATAAAAACTTCAGACTTTTTCTTTTGTGGTGCAGTATAACTGAACAGAGTTCAAGTGCGTATATGATTGTGGTGTGCGAATTAGGTGATGGGAAATAATAACTTGGGTTTTTTTCAAAAAAAATAAAGAATTCATTTGATTCTATTTATAAGGCATCCCAATTACCTGTGGACTGTAGTTAAAGGGTATATTTATTATCAGCTTTTATTTTATTCCTATTAAGAAATTAAATAAGAATACTTTTCAGGATCAGCTCAATTTATCATGCAATTTACTATATTAGTTAGTCAGCCCTATATATAACTGTGTTTTTTTTTAAAAAAAAAGTAGCATGAAAATAGATTATTTATTATATCTGATCAATTTTAATTGAAATACGACGAAAAAAGCGAAAGATAAGGGAAGCGGTTATATATAATTGGGGAGAAGGACATGGAGCGACCCGATTGTAAGCGGGCAGTAGTAAATACCCGATACCCATGAGCCCAGCCCTCATCATCTTCCACAACCTCCTCCAACACCAGGTCATCCCTCTCCTCTCCTTTCCTGCATTTTTTGTTTTTCTTTTTTTATATATATATGATCAGGATTAAAAGTTAAAAGAGTTCTTTTCTCAGTTGAACCCCGTTGATGGATGGCCCCACTTCTTAAGATTTTTTACACTGTGTACGTACAGCAACCAACTTTTCTGGGTTCTGATGCATCACCCTTCGAGAGTTTGTGGGTTCCATGGAGTACTCATATCTTCTTAACCTGATTTCATGATTGGCTTTGCTCCTCTTTTTTCCATTTTTAATTCTCTGCCTTAATTATGATGAATCTGTTACCTATCAGTTTTGGTTATTTAGAAATCCATTATTTACGGCGATATTGTTTTTCCTTTAATTTGTCTTCATTTTTCAGTACCCTCATATTGTTACTTCTCTGGCCGGCTAGCACATTTTGGCACTCAAGTTTTCTCCCCTACGGCCTACAGTAGTTTGTGTCTTCTCTCTCTCTCTCTTCTGTGTCTTTCGTCTTTGTATCGATGTGGGACCAATGAAGAAAAGGAAAAATATCTCCAAATTCTTATCATGAAAGTATTCTAGCCACTTGATTCATCAATTTGTTAGGATCTTCTGGGTTTTTGTAACGAAATTGTTGAAGCCCCTCTCTTTGTAAAGAGAGACATCTTATCTAAATAATTCTGAACTCTGTTCCCATCCAAGAGTTATTCAGCTTGTTCAGCCATTGACTGTGCAGTTTTCAATAAAAAATAAATTACATGGATAAAGGTCGATTTTGTCTCATAGTGAAACGATCTTGAGAGGGAAGATAGAGAGAAAAGCAGAGAGTGAAATTGGAATATGTATTCTGTTTCACTATGCTCACAGCTGTCAATACACACACACGTGTTTGTGACAAATACTAGGTTATCCATCATATACTGCGGAACATGTTTGTGAAAAATACTGGGTGATATCTCTATATCATATACAGTATAGTCTGTAACTATTATTACGGGTTTTTTATATATGCAGGAGAGACATTTTGAATTTTCATAGAGATTATGGCTAGGGAGACATTGGGATTACTCACCGCACTTGACTTGGCAAGGACCCAATGGTATCACTTCACGGCGATCTTGATCGCCGGAATGGGTTTCTTCACAGATGCATATGATCTTTTTTGCATCTCCCTCATCACCAAGTTGCTGGGACGATTATACTACACTGACCTCAACAAACCCAAACCAGGAACTCTGCCTCCTAAAGTCGCAGCTTCTGTGACCGGTGTTGCGCTCTGTGGTACTTTGGCCGGCCAACTATTCTTCGGTTGGCTCGGGGACAAAATGGGCAGAAAAAAGGTCTATGGTATCACCCTCATTCTCATGATCGTCTGCTCCATTGCCTCTGGCCTGTCCATTGGATCTAGCCCTAAGGCTGTCATGGCCACACTCTGTTTCTTCCGATTCTGGCTCGGTTTCGGAATCGGAGGGGACTATCCTCTTTCAGCCACAATTATGTCTGAATATGCCAACAAGAAGACTCGTGGCGCTTTTATAGCTGCAGTTTTTGCTATGCAAGGCTTTGGTATCTTGGCTGGTGGGATTGTTTCTCTTATTGTTTCAGTTGCGTTTGACCACAAGTACAATCTTCCTAGCTACAAGGAAAACCGACAAGGATCCATAGTCCCTGAATTTGACTACGTTTGGCGTATTATTTTAATGTTTGGTGCTGTTCCTGCTGTTCTTACCTACTATTGGAGAATGAAAATGCCTGAGACAGCTCGTTACACTGCTCTTGTCGTCAAGAATGTGAAACAGGCAACCGCTGATATGTCAAATGTTTTACAAATCGAACTTGAGGAAGAAGATGAAAAACAGGTCATTAGGTATGAAGAGAATGAATCCAACAAATTTGGCTTGTTCAGCAAGGAATTCGCCAGGCGCCATGGGCTGCGTTTGTTGGGAACCACTAGTACCTGGTTCTTATTAGATATTGCCTTCTACAGTCAGAATCTTTTTCAGAAGGACATTTTCTCTGCAATTGGATGGATTCCTCGTGCAGAAGAAATGAGCGCAATTCATGAGGTCTATAAGATTTCAAGAGCTCAAACACTTATAGCTTTGTGCAGCACTGTTCCAGGGTATTGGTTTACAGTGGCATTTATTGATTATATGGGCCGGTTCACAATACAATCGATGGGTTTCTTTTTCATGACAGTGTTCATGTTGGCCCTGGGCATACCTTACCATCACTGGACCTTAAAGCCCAACCGGATTGGGTTCGTCGTGATGTACTCACTGACCTTCTTCTTCGCCAACTTTGGTCCCAACACGACCACGTTCGTTTTACCGGCAGAGATATTCCCAGCCAGGCTCAGGTCGACGTGCCATGGAATCTCGGCTGCAGCAGGAAAAGCGGGAGCAATTGTGGGTGCTTTTGGGTTCTTATATGCTGCACAGAGCACAGACCCTTCACAGACAGATGAAGGGTACCCTACAGGAATTGGGATTCGATACTCTCTCATAGTGCTTGCCGCGATAAACTTCATTGGGATGTTGTTCACAATCTTGGTGCCTGAATCAAAAGGTAAATCATTGGAGGAGTTGAGTGGAGAGAACGATGATGATGAAGAATGTGTGGAGGCAACTGGTAGGACTAGTCCAGTTTAATGTACGTATGTTTTTGCACAGTCTATGTTCATTAAAAGAGGTTCAAGTTATATAATATGGTAGCATGTGAAAATTTTTACTGCCATATGCCCGTATTGGCTAGATGATGTGTGATCATTAATGATGCATGTAGATATATTTCATATATATTTTCTTTGAGATGCTTCAAAACTCTCATGGCAATAATCACGGTGTGTATACTTATGTATGTCCAAAGTGTTAATAAGTTCTGAAAGAATTTTCCAGATCTTATTACAGAAATTTTAGAAAGGCGCTCTCATAAATGAGAAATTAAGCCATTGGCATTTCAAAGTAATGAGGGAGTATTAAAGCATTGGCAGTCAAGCTATGGACACAATCACTTGGTGTGTGTGTGTGTTCCCGCTGCCAAAAACAAAATTATAAAAATATATATGAATTGATAAAACCAGATTGACAAGTAAACTCGCGCTATTGAGTGTCCCTAATTCAGCAAATTCCACCGCCATGTGAATCCAAGGTGTTTTTCTCAACATCGCAATTTGAAGTTTTAAACCACGTTTATTTGTTATTCTGATTTTTAAGAAATTTATTATTTTTCTTGCGCTGTTTCGAAATTATTGTCACTTGAGAGAGATTTTGTGGGATTAGATTCTAATACCATCAAACTCTCATATATGAGATCGCTCTTTCAATATAGTCATTTCCATCAAGAAGATTGAAATCTCAACCTCCAAGAGAATGGAGCTATTTGCTTGTCTCCATGCCGTGAGAGAGTGAGAGAGTGAGAGAGAGCTCAGATATTTTTTACTTGATTTTTCTTTACTTGGAAGAAGTATATTAATTAATACTATATAAGTAACAAAGAAGATCATAAATAAATCTAAGAGCCTGTTTGGTTCGATCTTATTGCATGCATCACTAGTACAAAATACTCTTTTTAGATCGTAACATTTAGACCGGTTGTTGCGGATAAGGTCTAAAAAATATGACCGGTGACAGTTTCGTAATTATAAAGAAATTTTAAGACCGGTTCTTAAAATATGCGGTCTAAAAGATATTATTTAGACCAGTTATCTAAACAACCGGTCTAAAAATATAAAATTAATTAAAAATTGAAAAAATTGAAAACTTTTTAGACCGGTTGTTACTAATAACCGGTCTAAAAGATAAAACGTTTTAGAAGATGAAAATATTAAGACAGACTTTTAAGACTGGTTGTTTGGATAACTGGTCGAAAAAAGACTTTTTAGACCGGTTCTCCAAATATTTGGTCTCAAAAGTTCGTCTTAATATTTCAAATCTTCTTTTGCGAGCCTGAAAATATAAAATTAATTAAAAATTAAAAAAATTGAAAACTTTTTAGACCGGTTATTACTAATAACCGGTCTAAAAGATAAAATTTTTTAGAAAATTTGAAATATTAAGACGGACTTTTAAGACCGGTTATTTGGAGAACCGGTCTTAAAAGTCCGTCTTAATATTTCAAATATTCTCTTACGCGCCTAATTTCAACTTTGAAATATGATATTTATCAAGCTTCTTGTAAACCCTTCATTTGTGCCTCGACAGCTTCTCCTTCCCACGTCTCTCCTCTGTTCTTGAACATCGCTGATGTCGACGCAGAGGTCACTTAGTTAGTTCATTTGTTCTCTTGTTTTCTAACTCTTTTTAATTTGAATTCTCTATCTCAAGGCTCTACTTAATTAAAAATCTTCTTTCAACTTGGGATCTAATTACTTTCTTTTCTAATTCATTTCCTAATATTATTTCAGATATGCTATAGACTATCCTTTGAAACCTACAACAAAGCAGAAGTATCAGGTATGTCAACCTGTTTTCTCGATTATGCTTGCTGATAATATGTTTTTGTGGTGCTCTTCTACATTTTGAAATATGATTTTGTTTTGTCAGGTTATTCATGATAGGGAACAAATCAATCTTTTATTTTTACGACAATATATGGTGAACCAAGGTTGATTCAGCCAACTGGTAAGTGTTCTCAGTAATTCATCTGTAGATTTTTTTTTTGTAGGTATATGTTGTTATCTAAGCAAATGTCAGCAGTTAATTGATGTTGTGTTTGACTAAATTTTGTTATACTTGTTTTTCGTTTTTTCAATGTTAGTTTCTTGAGATCTGACCAATCAATTGATATACTAACGAAACCAATGAACCAGTAAAAAAAAAAAGACACTTTTTAGACCCGTTGTTTGGAGAACCGGTCTAAAAAAGACTTTTTAGACCGGTTCTCCAAACAACCGGTCTAAAAAGTGTCTTTTTTTTCGCTGGTTCATTAGTATAAAATGCGCACTTTTTAGACCGGTTTTCCAAACAACGGTCTAAAAAATGTCTTTTTAGAACATCACACTTTTTAAACCGGCTGTGTTAAGACCTCATCTAAAACCGATCTAAAAAATTATTTTTACCTGGTCTAAAAAGTCATTTTTCTACCGGTGCATGTAATGGTAATCATGATTGCATTATCATGAGAAGAGTGTTTAGTTGCTCTTTAGCATGGTAATAGGGTTTACCATGGTAATGATGATTACCAAAAAATTGGTAATCCTCATTCATACATCACCTCCTATGAATCCTCATTACTATCTCATTTGCATAGTTAAAAAAGTTTAATTTACCTTTTAGTTTCAATTCTCTTTATTTTACTTATATCTTTTCACTTAGCTACATCGCACAACTGCTACCGCTACTACCTCCTCCGCCGCAGCGCAACTGCCACTCGCCGCCGCAACCACTACCTCCTCCTCCGCCGTCGCCGCGACTACCACCCGGCACCACCACCTCCTCCTCTGCCGCTGCTGTTGCCGCCACCACCTCCTCTTCTTCTACCTTACTCTTAACTTTCTTTTTATAACGATTATAGTAAAGGTAAAATAGACTTTGTGTAATATATTAATTTTAAATAATTATTAAAATAATAACTTATTGCACCTTACTTAAAAATTAAATCAAACACTAGTCATGTAATTAATATTGCATTGCATTACCATTATTAAACAAAAATACACTTTTAGTCCTTTAACTTCACATATTATTTCATTTTGGTTTACTAAGTTTTATAAAGTGGTTTTTTAATCCTAACCTTCTTAATTATTAATTATTAGAAAAATGTCGATTTTGTACTTCATATTTCTCATTGATTTTTTGTTGGCGAAAACCTAGGGATGTCGTTAAGATCATAGGAGTGTATATACTATATATATTGTTCCAATAAATCCAGCATAATATGCGATTTGATTCTGTTGACTTGTTATCACATGGTGAATCATATAGGAGAGAATCACAAGGCGGCATTTCTATTGCTTGTATTTGTATCTAAGCGGCGAAGTTATTTAATATTTGGATGGAGAGAAAAGTTAGGGTAAAATATGAGGAGGAGATGGAAAACTTTCATAAATGGCATAAATTTTTTTTTTGCTATTTTTGGGAGTTTTCTCTCCTATTTTTATTCCCCTAATTTTCTCTTCATTCAAATATAGGGTAAAATTCCAAAATTTAAAAATTAAACTCATGCTCATCTTTCACAAAAAAATACAGTAGTATTTTGCGATACTAATAAATTTGTGTAACAGATCATTTTAAATGCGGGAAGTTAGGACTTGTAGCACAAAGAGGTGGAGGGGGCACTTAGTTATATATTGGGTATGCCCCAATGGTTGGTTTGTGACTTTAGTCAAGTATGACTAATTATCTTGAGAAGGGCACCACCAATATTGAGTTAGAAATAGGCACAAGAAACATACTCCCTCATTCTGGTCCTAAACCAACATTGAGTTAGAAATAGGCACAAGAAACATACTCCCTCATCCTAATCTTAAATATAAGATAAAGTTAACACTTTAGAGGTATTAAAAAAATTAATTACATTACTTTAAAATATTTATATTTATCATTTTTTTCTCTAAACTATATTACCTACCTTATAAACTGATACATAATCGATTTAAGGATACACAATATACGATATGATTAAGTAACTTATTTAACTTTCTTAATTTCTTTAAAAAAAAGTTAAATGTATCTTATATTTAAAATCGTATAGAGTATATTGAATTTAAAGTAAGTGGGTTTGGAGCTATCATCATCGTTACCTCTCCACTTCTTCTTCAGTTGCCAAATTAAACCTGAAACTTTAGGGTTTGTGTCTCAAATAAATCACATGGTCCTTTATTTTATCCACTATGTATCATATTGTTGCTACATGACTCATCACCCAAATTAATCCTGATATTTTCCTGCCTGTGCATGCACTTTCTCCTTTCATTATGATTCATTAATTGAACCTTGCTTTCAAACTTTCCCGCATGTTCTAGGATATTATATTGCTTTTTCCTTCTTTATGATGATGATATCAGATAAATTAATCATAGCATGTTTGGTCTATGAGGTAACTTTATGATCTATAAAATAAATATGTGAAGGAGGTTTATCTCAATTTATATGCATAAGCCTGATTCAAACAAACATATTTACAATACCCTTAACTACACAAACAAGTGGGGAGAAAGGTAAGTATAGTTTTGTTAGAAAATTAACTTTACTATGTCAGTGAGCGTGTATTAGATTAACTTTTAAAAAATAAGTAGGGAGAAAGGTAAGTATATGGCTTGTTTGCCTGAGCTTATTTACATCGGGCTTATTATATAAGTCCGATTTACGTAAATCGAGATAAATCTCCTCCACATATTTATCTCGTAGACCGTAAAAGTACCTCGTAGACCGTAAAAGCAACTTCGTATTCCGTAAATCACGATTTATAAGCACTTATGGAGCTTCCATAATTTTGTTGGACAATTGACCGTACGAAGTCAGTTATGAAAATGGAGTCCACACACAGGTTGGACATGGTGGGACACTCAAATGGAGCCCACTTCACTGTTTTCTTGCTGCCCGTGTTGACTCTTATTTTCTCTTTTCTTTATCCAAAATTTAACTAACTACTCGTTATTACTATATTTACTGAAGTAGAGGAACATTCAAGAGAAATGATTCAATTTCAAGAGGCTACAACATGTTTTATAAGTCTATTCTAACATACTGAAAGCTCGAATCGCGAATATATACTGAAAATGGGCAAATTATTACACCCTAATATTGCCATTTTAAGCCCAAATGCACGTCATAATAGATCGTGTGTATTCATGGACATGAATAGGAGTTATTCAATTCTGCATGACAACCCAATCAGAATCCTACACGTGGCAACCCCATCTTAGGTGATACTCAACAAACAAGGACCCAGAGCATAGTCATCCAAGGCCAACACACATCATACAAGCCATTACTTAGTAAAATGCTCAAGTTAAAGATTCAATGCAAAGAACTGAAGATCCAAGTTGAAGATATATGAAGATGAGTTTGGAATCAAAGAAGTCTGATTCGATCTAGTTCAGGCTTGAAGATTCTCTCCCGTCAGACATTAATAAAGAGTTATTATATTATAAATAAATTTATTCACTTTATTGAATAAAGTATGAGTGCACAAAAAATATAAAATTGCATGATGAGTTTCTGAGTTGACCGTGCGCATCAGGCATAGTACGAGGGTAAGGTGGTCCTTGCCTTTTTCTTAATACCTTTTATACCCTCTGATTTAATCTCTCTCCACCCCCACCTGTCACCACAATTTTTTTCACTCACTTGATTTTATTAGGGAAACTATATTGAGGGGTTCTATTAATAATTTTTTAAAATTAATTTTTTATTTTATAATTTTGAGGGATTATATTTTCATATTTTTAGTTATTTGGGACTACATTGTAATTTTTTCATTTTATAAAAAGTAAATAGAAGGATATTTTTATCTCTAATCATTAAAAAATTAGTTTTATTAAAATATTTATTGTAACTTTTATTCACGTTCTTATGAAAGAAAAGAGAAATAATCTCTCATTAATAAATGAACCGTTTCAGTTAATTTTCTTAAAGGTATTCAGAAAAAAATTCATACCCAGCTACCTATTTTTTCAATATCAAAAAAATTAAGTTAATTTTATTTAGAGACTTTATATCATAATATATCCTATTTAAATAATATTCTATGGAATAAAGCCCAAGATGAGAAGCTATGGAGAAGTCAAATGAGCAATGGAGAATCATAGAAGCAAAAATGTTCTATTATATAAATGATAGAGTAAATTGATCTTTTATATTAAAAATGAAAAATTGTTTGTATCAAAACCTCTATCAAATTGAATATCAGAATATAAATAATGAAATAAAAATATTTCATTTTAATTTGTTCTCTATCAAATATAAATATCATAATAGTTGCTATAGTTATGTTTCAATTGATTAAAAGTTCTAAAAGAAAAGTAGGTGGGAAAAATAAATTACGATAAATATTTTAATAAAAATAAATTTCTTTTATAATTAGAGACAAATTTATATTACTATTTACTTTTTATAAAAACAAGTGAGTGAAAAAAATTGTGGTGACAGGTGGGGGTGGAAAGAGATTAAATCAGAGGGTATAAAGGGTATTTGAGAAAAAGGGTTGGTGGAGAACTCAGAGGGGAGAGAGGAGGGCCCATGCGTGACAAGTCATCCACTCTCTCCGTTTTTTTTTAAGAAAACAAAGTAATTCAAACTATATTTAATTAAAATATAAGAACCCAGAGTATTTTAATCCTAATTGACAATTGACTCATATAAAAAAATTCATATTTTAATTTATTTTTAAGAAAAATATGAGTTTATCATATTTTTTAGTTATCTTTTAAATTAAGATGTGTATTTTTCTTAAAAATAAATTATAATGTGAATTTTTCAGATGAGTCAGCTGCCAACTAGGATCAAACTAATCTTAGTTGTTATATTTTTATTAGATAGAGTTTAGATAACGTGATACTTCTAAAATATATAAATATTTTTCTCGTTTTATTTTCATCTCATTCGTGCAACCGCATCTCCCTTTTATTTGTGTAGATGATACCGTTTCATCTTAATGTAGGAAAATGGAGAGAAGATGGAATGGAGAGACCTTGCGCCCATTTGCTTAATGGTAGGATAGGAATATTCTAAAAAGATGGAAGATAAATATTTTTATTGATTTCTTTCTCTATTGAATATATCCATTATTAAATTAAGTTTTAATAGTTAGAATTCAAAAAATTAAGAAAAAAATCAATAGAGGTATTATTTTCTGAAAAAGATAAGGTGGTTGGCATCAGGATCAAATGGGTAATTAATTAGTTTCATACATGTGTCCTCAAATTCATTAGTTGAGAAATATAGCTCCCGCAGGTAAATGGACTAAAGTGGAAAAGCAACATTAATAATATATATAAATGAGGTGATAAGAACTGTTGCGTGAAAAGTTAACCAAGCTTTTATACCAAACAAACCCGTGACGAATCTTTTGCTTTCTAACTTTTGTGAAAGTCGGACGAAAAAAAAAAAGCAGCTTGCTTTCTCGTTCCCCCTACGCACACACGTTCATGTGCTACTCGCCCTCTTCTAAATTGATCATATTGTCACATATTCGGAACCCCTTCTCTTTATATTATATCGGTTTTAACGTGAACAATCATTTGATCTTATATTAAGTCAGCCGAACCCTCAAGTTGTAGGTAAATAAAAAAATGAAACATAATAATATAAGTGAGAAAATTCTTGAATGAGAGAACTTGAGAACTTGTCTAATTTACTTGATGATTACAAATGGAGGGTGAGGTGGCATTTATAGGCCTCCTCTTTGTTTCAGAACTTTCTTATCTCCTTAATGGTCGGTGGAGATCAATTCGATCTATCGGTTTACATTCATCATCCAGAATATTCTATAAAAATATATACAAATAATATCTAAATATTTACAAGGAGAATTTTAGATATATAAGAGAGATATATCCCTAAAATGCTTTAGAATTATCTAGTATTCTCCATACTATTTTAGATATATCCAATATGCTCCAGTCTTCTCAAGAGTACTCCAGTGTTGTCTTGAATACTCTGAAATTCTCTAAATCATTCAAGAGCCTCTTAACATTTGTGGTTGTAACAACATGCTCCTAATTAGCTTTTTTCCTCTTTTATGGATTTTTGTCTTCAAAGAAGAGTAAAAAAAAAAAAGCTTTATTTTTAGATTTAGATTTGGAATTAGAGTTTCGCTCTCTTCCTATATAGAAAAAGTATAGAAAAAGAAAAACGCGCATGTAATTTTTGAGGATACGGGAAGGTATAAAATTTAGTTTTTCTCGTGAAACACTGGCTTATCGATCTTGCTCAAGTGGGGCAAAAAAAACCAATGATTTTAAGTTTGGCGTTAAGTTTCGTTCCTAATGAGTTCACGCCAATGGGAAAGATGGTGCCGTTGCGTTGTCACGTTTTAAGACCCACCCAACCTCAAATGACTAGCCTCCAATTCTCTTTTTAATTGTCACTTTTTAGTACTTCATCATTTTTTAATATAATATTCTTATCATAGATATAAGACATATTTTTTAAAATTACGAATTTTTTTAAATTTATTTTTATTAATGCTCTATAGTAATATTTAAGGAGGAGGGAGAATGAGAAAACTAAGAAAAAGAAAATACACATTATATTAACTAATTTAACTGAATTCTTTAAACTAATCAAATTATCTAAGTATTTTATATTAAGGACTGGAGCGAGTAATTATTAGGAGAGAGATCCCTTTGACTTATGAATCACATTATATATATTAATCTTTCCGAATTAGGACTCATAACATAGTCACTCCCTTTAAGAGTCGATATCCTCGGCGGCTCCATACCACTATATTTCACTCGGCCTCTTACCTATCAGAACCCTCCGTAGGTACCCCTTTTTGTAACCACCAGATTCTCGATGAAAGCACCAATGTGATGATTACAAGCATAAAGAAAGAGCATATACCAAATGACTAGCCTATAGGAAGGAAAACCTTTTGACCTATAAACCACGCTACACTTGTGAGGTTTTTGGTGGGACTCATCATAGGTCCTTTCATATCATTACATTCTGTTGACGAACTCTTGTAAATACACCGTGTAATCCGAGTCACATCCAAGGACGTTATCCTTAAGAGCTATTTTGCTACCATCGGTTGACTGGAAGTGGCACTCCCTAGGAAAAACGGACCCTTCCTGCAGACACAAGGTGAACAAAACAACAAAATATAGAGCAACTAGAAGACAAAGAGAACAGAGGAAAACCAGAGAGGAAGAGAGTGCTCGAGATTTCTAAGCGAGGTGCCTGAACCTCTTGCAGCCTGCAGGCAACACCTTTTATAGGCCTCTCATGCACTCGAACGTTGGGCAAAAATCAATGGCAACAAACACTATTAAACCAAAGGTTTTTGAATGTTGAAGGCCATAAACATATTTTATTGATCAATTTTGGAACCTGGAGATAATGGCCTGTAATATGAACATTGACCATGATGGCCGGTTGAACAAAATAAAATCTAGTTAATGCCTTTGTAACCGAAATATTGAGATCTCAAATTCAAATACATCAAACCTTGGTTTTTCCGGTAAGCCATTTTGACAAAATTAATTTTAGATTTTTTTTTAAAAAAAGATATTTGGTAAAAAGTGGCTAGTCCATATTTATCTTACGGACGGGGGGAATTGTCGGATTTCCGCTATATTTGCTTCCTGGTGGCCCATTGTTGTGTGCGCGAGCCCACTTTCCTCTTAGTCCATTTACTATCCCAAATTAATAAGATGTAATATATACACTTGTATTCTCTTTCCTAGGCAATGTGAGACTTGTTCCATTTAACACACCTACTTGCAAGTTAAAACTCCAACAATCTCTCACATGTGTCAAAAGGAACGCCTTTAGCTTAGTTGTACACATGGGTAGAACCATTGTATCTAGTGGTCTTTAGTATATGAGCTAGAGCTAGACTAATAACACTTAGTACACAGAGATGTCGGTAGTCTTATGGACTATGAACTCCCATCTCTTAGGCATATACTAAAGGCATTAGAAGTCAGATTATAACGCCTCATTTCATTGTTAACGTGATTTTGCACGTTAAAATGGCCATACGCGTGCCTGGTGTATAACAAATGCTCTAGAAATTTTGCCACGATCTCATAGGAGTGGCCTCGCTCCACATTCGTAAAGGTGATTTCATGAAATATGCTTGCAATAAGCACATCATTCCGTAGAATTATAAAATCATTAAGAGTTTTACTCATCCTCACCAAAATGCATTCCAGCACATTCTCGGCATCATAGAAAAGAACTAACAATTTACTTTAGTGCTAGCAAAACTAACACACGACTTATTCTTACCTATTGAACCTCCTCCATAGGATCACCAATCACAGAGGTTGGATTGCCATCACTGTTAATTTCGTATCGGTTTAAGTCTCATTCCCATTGATGAATCAAAGATTTGTATCCTTCCCAGGGGTTTTGTAAACGGATACGCAAGGTTCACCGCTGACCTTACATAATCGATTGAGATTACACCATCTTTTAGCAGCTGCCTTATTATATTATGTCTCAATCGATTATGTCTGATTTTATCATTAAATGTTTTATTTTTAGCTGTAGCTATCGCAGATTGGCTATCACAATATAAAGACACTGATGGTGTTGGTTTTCTACCTAATGAGATATTCACCAAGAAGTTTTTCAACCACTTATCAGCCTCAGTATTAGCTAACTCCATAACAATAAACTCAGAATCCCTTGAGGGACTGGTTAAGATAGACTATTTGACTAAATTCCACGTTATGACACCACCACCAAGAGTGAAAACATAGCCACTAGTGGATTTGCTCTCCTCTGAATCTGAGATCCAGTTAGCATTACTGTATCATTCCAATATAGTGGGAAATCCACTGTAATGAATATCATAATTCATGGTACCTCTTAGGTATCTCAATACCCTTACCAAAGCCTTCCATTACTTATTGCTTGAACAATAAGTTTATATGCCCAATCTACACACAACATATGCTATGTCTGGCTTGGTTTAGTCATTAAAGGCGACAGACTCCCAATAATTTGCGCATATTTAGATTGAGCGATCGGATCTGCTTTATTTTTCTTTAAATGTATATTAAGATCATAAAGAGTCTTTATAGGAGACTCATAAAATAGTTCAGATTTTCTCAAAATTTTCTCAATATAATGTTCTTGAAAAAGTATGATGCCATGATCATTCCTTATGATCTTTACGCACAAAATCAATTTTGCTTCACCTAAATCTTTCATATCAAAATTATAAGACAGAAAATGTTTTATCTCAAGCATAACACCCATGCTAGTACCAAAGTTAAGCATGTCATCTACATACAGACAAATAATCACACAATTAGTATCTACAAGTTTTGTATAAACACATCTTTCTACCTCAACAGTAGAGAAATCGTCACTTAACAAAACTTGATCCAGCTTTTTATGCCATTGTTTAGGTGTTTCTTTCAAACCATACAAGGATTTAACAAGTTTACAAACTTTATTTTCTTGCCCATAAACAATACAACCTTCAAGTTGCACCATATAAATCCCCTCTGTAACATCCTAAATTTTTTTAAACAATAATTAAATGTTCTTAGGATATGATTTATTAAGTAATCTGAGGTTTAGAGAAGATTTAGAAGTGTTTTTGTATATATAAATCAATTTATACACTATATATATATATATATATATATATATATATATATATATATATGATAAAATAATGTGGGACCCATTATTATTTATATCCCACCTTCCCTTCCTATCTTAGTAAAAAGATATATTATATTATTATAATATAATAATAATATAGTATATTATATAGTTTAATAATATATATATATATATATATATATAGAAGTGGGGGGGCAACAGCATGTGGGCTGCTGCCTACCTATTTTGAAAATGGGGAGGGTGTATAATCTCCACCTCTCCCTTCTATTTAAACGCACAAGGTGCGTATTCAGGAAGAGCAAGAAGAGAGAGAGGCATGAGCGAGAAGAGAGAAAAAGAATGAGAGTCTTGAATTTGAATTATTTGATGTTAGTAAACTGGAAATATTGGTAAAAATAGGCTTGGAATAGAGGTAACCTTGGTTATTTTCTTATATACTTGTCAATTATATATTTATATATGTATATATTAAACTGTTTTGGGATTTGTTGTGCCTATAGAGGGTTTGATTTGGAATTTTATATTGGACTAAAATTATATTGATGAGTTTGGATATTCTTAGAGCCCTTGGTATCACCTTTCTTTTAACCGGGTTAAGGGACAGTGACATCTCCTTGTTTGTGTTCTTAAAAGGAGGGGAGTCATATTCTAATCATGACAAGCTAGGGACCTTGATAAGGGTGACGCCTTATGATTTGGAAATTATGTGTAATGGATGTATTTCTGTTGGATTATGTGTTAGATATGGCTCCAGTCAACGGTTATAAGAGGGTGGACAGGGTAATAAGAATAGTTTGTACATCAATATTTTTTTGACATGTTATACATGTGATATCTCTTATGAAGAATATTTTGAAAATGAAATAATGTTCAATTGTTTTGAAATTCTTTTTGGGAGGAGGTTTTGGTAACCAAATCGAGAACTAGTTTGTGAAAGGTTTTATATATAAAAGAATATATATATATATATATATATATATATATATATATATATATATATATATATATATTGTGAGTTTGAATTGTATGTTCTCGATCTTGGTTTACATGTATATTTCTAAATAATCAATTGTTACAGAGATCTTTAGATCTTATGATTATTATTTTTACTTTTTTCCAGGTGATTATTTCAATAGGGAGAAAGGGAAGGCATATATGTAGTGAGTCTTGAAGGCTCTTTTGTACTCCTAGAACTCATGTTATGTTTTTGTATTTACTATGACCATAAGGCTTCCACATTTTTATTAATTTTAAAATATTTTGGGGAATTAATTTGACCTTGTAAAATTAGGTTTTTGTTTATTATTGGCCATATTACAAATATGTATTTAGTTGTCGGATTGAGATTTTACACCCTCTTCAAAATCACCATTTAAAAAAGCTATTTTAACATCCATTTGATGAATGAAAAGTTTATTAATAGAAGGTAAGACAATTAGGATTCTAACAAAAGAAATCCTAGTTACAGGAGAGAATGTGTCAAAATAATCAATATTTTCTTTTTGAGTATACCCTTTGGCTACCAACCTAGCTTTGTATTTATTAGTAGTTCTATTAGGAAAATAATTTTTTCCTAAAAACCCATTTACAACCAATATGCTTTGCTCCTAGAGGCAAGTCTACCAAAACCCATGTTTTATTTTAATTTAAAGAATCAATTTTAGCTTTTGTTGCTTCTTTCCAAAAAGATTCATCCAGAGAAGAAATAGCTTCATAAAAATTTTAGGTTCATCTTGTACCAAGTAAGTCTAAAAATCATTTCCAAAAGATGTTTGATTTCTTTGTCTTTTACTTCTCCTTAAATCTTCAACTAAAACTTCGTTTGAATTTTGTTTAAAAGACGCAGAGGAATTTTCAACTCTTTTAGGAATATACAAAACATTCAAAGGAAATATATATTTTAAAAAAATCTGCATCTTTTGTTTCAACAATTGCATTATGATCTAAAACATCACTTTTCAAAACTAGAAAACGATAAGCATCACTTTATTGAGCATATCCAATAAACATGCAATCAGATGTTTTAGAATCAATTTTCCTCTTTTTAACGGCAGGTAGTAAAACTTTAGTAAGACACCTCCACACTTTCAAATATTGAAGATTAGGCAAAAAAACATTTCCATAATTCATAAGGCGTCTTCTTAATTTTCTTGTAAGGTATTCTATTTTGTAAAAAACAAGCAGACAACAAAGCTTCACACCACAAGTTATTAGGTGCTGCAGAACTTATTAGTAAGGCATTCATCATTTCTTTTAATGTTCTATTTTTCCTTTCTACAACATTGTTAGACTCAAGTGAATAAGGAGGAGTTACTTCATGTATTATACCTTCTTTTTTACAAAAATCATTTAGTAATAAATATTCCCCTCCTCTATCTGATCTAACTCGTTAAATCCTTCTATTTAACTGGTTTTCTACTTCTGCTTTGTATAAAAAAAATTTGTCAAAAGCCTTATCTTTATTTCTCAATAAATATACTTTAGTATATCTTGAAAAATCATCGGTAAAAGTAATATAATATCTTTTACCTCTTATGGTTTCAGTTTGTTTCAAATCACCTAAATCAATATGAATCAAGAATAACAACTCATTTTCTCTTTGTGTAGAAAAATGTGTCTTTTTGGTTAATTTAATTTCTTCACAAATCCCGCATTTATTTTGAAAATCATTTTTAGTTTTAAAAATCAGCCCTAGATTCTATAGCCTCTTGATATAAGATTTATGAACATGTCATAATCTAGCATGCCACACATCATAAGAATCAACTAAGTAGAAGAAGATGCATTCTCATTCATTTTAGTAACACTCAAAACAAACAGTCCCTTATTACAATAGCCCTTCCCAATAAAAATATTGTTCTTAGTCATGACAATCTTGTCAGATTCAAAACACACCCTAACCCTAGCTTTCGCAAGCAGCTCCACAGAGACTAAGTTAACTATGACTTCAGGTACATACAACACATCAATCAATGCCAAGATCTTTTTAGATGTGAGCTTCACTACCACTCTCCCTTTTCCATGAACCTTAATGGTTAAGAAGTTAGCCATATAAATGTGGCCTTCTCCTTCTTCAAATGAGGTAAACATCTCTTTATTTGCACAGATGTGCTTAGTAGCTCCTGAGCCTACCACCCATTTATTCACATCAAAGACAAGAAAGGGCTTGTGACACCACAATAACAATGATTTCTTCATCACTGCTATCATCTCCTTCAACCAAATTCACATTTGGCTTAGGAGGATTTCCACCCTTTTGAGAGTTATCTTCCTTAGCCTTTTTCCTGCACTAAGCTGCATAATGACCTGGTTTTCCAAAAAAAAAATGCTAATATTCTTTATGGGGTTAGTATCATTGGGCTTGTAGTAAGGTTTCTTGTTTTTATTCTTTCTATTTTTAGGGTCGTACCTCTTGTTGTGCGGCTTTTCATCAACTGAGTTTGCTTTAGCAGCCATTTATTTGCCCTTTGCAGCTTGGTATCTTCAATGATGATATGAGTGATCAGATCATTAAGGGAAAATTGTTTCTATTTGTGTTTCAACTGTTGCTTGTAGTCATTCCATGAATCTAACAGCTTTTCAATCAGTACACCAGCCACAAACTCATCTGGCAGATTGATCTTCTCAGCCTAAAGCTCTTCATTCAACTTATAGTACTTGTTGATTTGGAGCTTGATGTCTTTGTCATCTATCATCTTTACTTGTAAAAGTTTCTTATCACGAACTTTTGCTTTCCAGCATCCTCAACATTATACTTGAGGATAAATGATCCTCATATCTCATTTTCTTCTTTTGTAAACATGGTACACATCGAACAGATCTTTAGATAAAGTAGTAATAAGAGTATGTCTACAAACCTTGTTAGCATAGGCCCAAGAATCCTTCTGGGCTTGGTTAGTATCTGGGGATGGTGCAGGTTGTGTAAGCGCATCAACAATTCCATGCATATCAAGAATAGTGTAGACACGTTCCTGCCAGCGTCTGAAATTCTTCCCTTCAAACTGCTCTATCTTAGAAACGTCTGGAAATTGTCTCAACATAAGCACTGCCATCATAATAGAACCAGCACAAGTGTTGTTAGCTTTGAAAGCAGTAGCATTGTTAGGTTGGGCATTGGTTCCAGAACCAGGAGGAAGAACATAAGCCATATTAGCTCTTAAGATTGTTAGCGAACTCTTGCAAATACATCGTGTAATCCAAGTCACGTTCAAGGACGTTGTCCTTTAGAGCAGTTTGCTACTACCGACTGACTAGAAACGACGCTTCCCCAAGATAAAGTGGACCCTTCCTGCAAACACAAGGTGAACATAACAACAAAATATAGAGCAACTTGAAGGCAGAGAGAATAGAGGAAAACCATAGAGGAAGAGAGTGCTCAAGATTTCTGAGTGAGGTGCCTGAACCTCTTGCAGGAACGCCTTTTATGGGCCTCTCATGCACTCGAATGTTGGGGAATAAACACGACTAAACCAGCGGTTTCTGAACATTGAAGGCCATAAACATATTTTACTGATCAATTTTGGAATCTGGGGATAATGGCCTGCAACATGAACGTGGTCATGATGGCCGGTTGAACAAAATCTGTTTAATGCCTTTGTAACCGAAATGTTGAGATCTCAAATTCAAATACATCAAAATTTGGTTTTTCTGGTAAGGCATTCTGACAAAATTAATTTTAGATTTTCTAAAAAAAATATTTGGTAAAAAGAGTACATTCCATATTTTACTCACGCAAAGGGGGGAAATCGCCGAATTTCCACTACATTTGCTTCCTAGTGGCCTATTGTTGTGAGCGCGAACCCACTCTTTCTCTTGACTCATTTACTAGCCCAAATTCACTAAGCGTAATATATACACTTGTATTCTTTCTTTCCTAAGTAATATGAGGCTTATTTCATTTGACACACCAACTTACAAGTTTAAACTCCAACGCAACCCACAATAAACTGGATTTAATCCCGTGCCCTTACACATGCCCTTATATATTCATTATATATGTGCAGCATTTATTAGGCAACTAGCAGTCCATCATTTGTTTCTCACTTAGTATCAGAGATAGAAAGAAAAGTACTGTGAATGTGTTTATCAATTTTTATGTTAACGTTTTAATGCTATTTTTATACTTTATTTGATAGCGCGTATTACTCTTTTTGCGAGCTTTTGATTTATCGAGTAACCATAAGGGTTGTGACTTGTGAGATTATGAAAGTAGGTACATGTTTGAGTTAGTATTTAAGAAGTATGTTCACGTAAATCGATAATATAAAACTTCTCTCACATATTTATCTTGTAAACTTTAAATCATGTTAGAAAAATAATTTTTACCGCTAATAGAAATAGACAATAAATCTCCCAACAAAGTTCTGAGGTTATCACAGTAAATCTTGACACCCATCCACACATGAAGTTATTAGTCCAAACTTCAAAAAGAAAATTACTATAGTTAACCTCCTTGTTACTGAATTATTTTTGTATTTTAAAAGATGATAGGATAATCATGTCTTTAGGGAAAGAATCAATCAAACCCTTTTAATTACTCGTGCCTTATTTTCACTGGATGTTGTTGCTATCATAAGGTTGTTTCTGCCTTTACAGCTCTTAACAACCTCATTTGTAACATTTTTATGCCAAATATATTAAAGAGTTTTGGGTAATTTTATCTTTAAAGTATTAAAAATGTAATAATTTTATTCTGACTGTTATATCAGTTAATTTTGACAGTTAGTTAGTTAAATATGTTGATCTGATAGTCAGTCTATATATCACACACGTTATTTTTATTAAGGTGTAAATTTATATCAGAAATTTATATCTCATCTACTTCATTTTTTTTAATTTATATTTAAAATTTTTATGATAATTTTACACTTTAATAAAAATAAAGTAGATAACATGTAAACTACCAATTTAATATTTTGATAAATTAATAATCAAAATCAATTGAAATATCGGTCAAAATAAAATTACTCTATTCTATAATCATTCGAAAAAAAATCCCCCAAAACCGCCTATGAGGATGATCAGATTTCTTTGCCGATATGCATTAACTTTTTTTTTTTTTTTTGAAAAATAAAAAGTTTACAGGATAGGCTGCCCGCATTACAACGTCTGACGCAGTTGAATTCAAAGTCAAAGTAGTCTGCCAAAACAGGTCAACCAAGGTCCACTCTATCTAATTAGAGAGATCAAAAGTAAAATATTAAATTAAAAAAAGAAAAAGAAATCAAAAGTAAAATATTAAATTAAAAAAAAAACTCGTTGGCGCTTATAAAAGGAAGGGAGGAGTATAGGTTTGCATTATAATTGATCATGAATATTTAATAGATTGATGCGTAACCGAGTCAGGACCATAATAACAAATTATTAACTTTTGCTTTATTAAAGAACAAGGTGCAAATATAAGTAGAGTATAATGACTGCGGAGAGGTCATAATTGAGAATTGAAATTGAAAATAGTGGATATGGAAACATAGAAAGGGACAAGATGATAATGAAGAGGGTACACAATAAAGATAGTCACATCATAAAAGATAAATATATTATTAAGAGAAGAAATTAAAGGATGGGGTTGGAAGACACTAGCAGCAGCATGTTACACACAAATTGTATGGATTTCGCTTCTCACTCTCCTATCTCTTCCTATCTTTTTTTCCTTTTTTTTTAATCATTTATTAAAATCTCAATGGTTTAGATTTATCATATTATAAAAATATTATTATAATTTTATCTAAAAATACAAAAATAATTTTAACAATTCAAATTCATTTTGCTTCTGGTATCCAAAAAAATTATTTTTGTATCTTTAAGGTAAAATTATATTAATATTTATATAATATATTAAATCTAAACCATTCAACGGTGTAAAAAGGAAAATGAGAGAAAATGTTGGAAATAGGTAATGGAGAAAAGCCAAATCCAAATTGTAACTATGCGGGTTGCTTTCCCTTCACAATACTCTCTCTTCTCCTATTAATTAAAAGTTTGATTGGAATAATGATTGAAACTTTTAAAAACTATTTTTCAATCGTGATTTACGGTATACGAAGTAAATATGTAAGATAAGTTTTATTTTAATTTACACAAAAAACACTTAGAAACTACTTATAAATTCATCCAAACATGCTATAATTAAAGTTCTTTTAGCCTTCTTGTTGACTTTCCCTCTTTCTTATTTAATGCTCCATCAAATTCATGTTTGTTTCTTCTTCCCAACAATCTGACCATTATCTTTACAAGTAAATTAATTGGTACTAGTTTTCAAGTATAACAACTCAACTGATTTACTATTTTTTAAGAAACAGAGACCAACAGAACATATAAAACAAAAATACAAGGCGGTATGGTTAGCCATAGGTTTAAAATGGGCAGGCTAGGCTAAAACCTGAGGCTGTATCTTCTTACCATGTGAATTGGCGCACTTATTCTAAAATAAAATAAATTGTCATTATTTGAAAAAAAAAAATTGCTGCTATTTTTCGCTGTAGAATTTAAAAATTAGGCATTTTTTTAACAACTTTAAGGATATAAGCTGTTGTTGCTTTAAAATTGGAAGGCGTATAAATGAAACCACAAGTGAATTGATCTTGAGGGGAAGGCAGAAAGAAGGTTGTGAAGTCATATTCATTGTATTTGGAATTTGCTCCATCCCTCCTTTTCCATTTCTAAATCATTGGCCCCTCCCACTCTCAGGAAGCCACGAGGAAGCTCGCCACCATCTTCGCATTTATTTGGATTAGCGGTAGAAACTATTTTTTTAATATAATTTATGGTATATGAGGTAAGTTTGTGAAAAGAGTTTTATCTTGACTTACGTAAACGTATTTTTCTAACGCCAACTCAAACATGCTGGTCGTCCTTGTTTCGATTGATGGTAAAAGATGTTTTTTTCAATGTTATTTATGGTATATAAGGTAATAATATGAGGAGAGGCTTATCTCAACTTTCGTAAACATAATTCTCTAACTCTAATAAGTCCGCATTTCAGGCTCATCTGTGTGATGAGAAGATAATTTTTCATCACCTAAATGACACTGATTCATTTAATGGAGAGATCTGAGCCGTTGGTAAGAAAAAATCATGGCCGTCTCTTTTCTCATCTCAGCTCATTGTCCCCCGCCATTGCAGAATAAATTTCTAGATTATGAAGCAAAACAAGAGGAATTTGCCAAGGTAGTGGCGTACACGGACTCCCTAGAAGCGCTCAACTTGATTATGAAGTACCATCCCCTTCGTCCACAAATCTCTCTGATTAGGGAGTTGACATCCATGTAGCACATTAAAGCTCCTAGCTTTTGGTTTCAGCTTGGCGGGAAATTTATTCTGTAATGGCAGGGGACGATGAGTCGAGAAGAGAAAAGAGACGGCCATGATTTTCTCTTACCAACAGCTCAGATCTCTCCATTAAATAAAATGGCGTCGTTTGGGTGATGAGAAATTCTCTTCTCATCACACCGATGAGCCTGGAATGCGAACGCAACTCTAACATGCACTTCTTCTTTTTACTAGACAGAAAATATTACGCACTGATCACTTGCACTTGCAGCAACTAAACACTATACAAGCTATCAATGTTCACAAATAAAAATTTTCAACACAGTAACTACTCTTCTGGTCTTTATTATAAGGCATCAACTAACAAATATTTTTTATCCTTTGTATAAGGTACTTACAATTTTTCAAGGATCATTTAATTTATCTTTCCATATCTAGCCATATTTAATAAGGATAGTGGGAAAGAGTAATAATTAGTATGATATTTGAATTTAGTGTAGTACGTTAATAATGATAATATTAGAAATCATTATAACTTTATGACAACTTCAATACTTTTAACTATTTTTATTAATTTATGAAAATTGCTAATTAATATGTTATAATAAGAATAAAATGGGAAGATGTTTAGAGTACTAGTTTAGGCAGGCTTGAGGGGCAAATGACGATATTTAAGAATTTACAGTTCAGCCTTCAGTGTTGACAATTAAAGCAACTGTGAAGCAATTATCTTTTATCTTAGGCAAACCGAACGCATCGTCTTTCCAAAATAGAAAACTCTCTCAACAACAGCAAAACACACTAAAATCTGAATACACCTGGTAAGGAATATACTTGAATATTCAAAGGGTTTAGGGTGTTAGGTTTAACTTTTATTTTTTTATAAATTTAATTAATGGTAAATTGAAATAAAATTTTTTAAATACTATAAAACTTACTTTATATATTATATACAACAATTAAAAAACACTTTTAAAAATTTCAACAGATATTTTAAACATACTACGAAATAGTTCAAAAAAGAAAAGGAAAATTACGATACGAAGGCATAAAAAAGAAAGGTCGGCATGTGAAATAAACAAGAATATTCTGCCAGTTAAAACAAAGAGATTCTCTTTGCTCAGATTTTTACTCTACAGTACACAGACCCTCCATTTGCGAGCCTTAAATACGGAGGCCTGCCCCCTCACCTTCCCTCCATTCTCATTACTCAACATTTATCTTCTCTCTTTCTCTCTCCATCTCACCCCTCTCCTCTTTTTTCCTTATCTCTCTGCCAAAAACACCAAATACAAACATCCCTCTTTTTCCTCACTGCATCACCATATATCCTAAGCTTTACGTCGAACTGGTGTTGTTCTTTTGCTCTGCAACTCTGTTTCTTCATCACTGTTCATGTACTCCATAAGCTTCTGAACCTCAAAAGCCAGGCACGAAATCCCTTTGGTCTCTGTCTCTCAGGTATAGATTGCTCTCTCTGCCTTTTCCCATTTCGGTTTTTTCCATTTGATTGAGTCTTCGTCTCTCTGAATCTGAATGAATTTCAGTTAGTATGATGATATATCCAGTTCTGTTTTACTATGTGAAGATATCCTGTAATATCTATGAGATTCACATTTTTTCCCCCTTTCTGTCTCGTATCCTCTGACTTTTCTCTTGGGTACAAGTGTGGTGATACTATTGTTTATCACTTTCATTTGTTTGTTTCCCACTGCCTTTTCTATTTTCAATCTTCTATTATTATATGGCGATTGGATCCTTTTTGTTTTGTTCTATCTGCTATTGCGTTGTTGGGTTAAATTTGACTTATTTTATAAACTCATTCATTCATATGATAAAATTTATTTACATATTTATTTTATAAATTATAAAAACTACTTTATAAATATAAAAATTATTTTATATTTTATAAATCATGATTAAAAAATACTTATATAGACTATCTAAACTACCAATTACATAGTTATAAACTCATCCTTCCAAGTCCTTTCATTTAATTAGCCTCAAGTTTATACTTCCAAATTCCACTAATCATGACTATTTTACTTTACTCTGTAAAATAGAAAGCGAACAGGGAGCCCGCATGGTCCCTGACTTCAACGTACTATCATTTATTTAATATTTAATAATAATAACAATAACAATAATAATAATAATTTCCTTGCCGGTGCTTGTTGTTCATCACTTTATAACGTGTGTTGGTTGAGTTTTAAAAATAATTTTTTAATTATAATTTATAATATATAAGATTAACATGTAAGAAGAATATTATATATATAAATATTTATAAATCTTTTATATAATCTGAGAAGAATATTATATATATAAATATTTATAAACTTTCATATTGCTCAGCCTCGTTAAGTCATTTTCAGACCCTGTGGTGTGTGGTCCCCACACGTTTGAAACCTGTCCTCTTGTCACCGCCTCATTCCTTAACCTCAATTCCGAATTCCGTTCACATCTTTTTTATGGTCGAAACTAAGAAAAAAAAATGTGATCGGTTAATAAATCGGTCAACTCAATGTGTCAATCATATTATTAATATTAAAATATTATAATTTATTAATAATATATATATATATATATATATATATATATATATATATTTAATTTTCTGTATATAAAAATAATTATCTTTATAAAAAATATTTAAAATATATTAATATTAGTTATGATGTCTATATTTTTTTTATAATTAATTTATTATTATATTTCTCAAATTTTTTTTAAATTTTTTTAATCTATTTTTTTCATATTAAACTTTAAATTTTTATATTTTCTTAAAAAATAGCATGAGATAGTAGTTAGAAGAATAAAACAAATGTGTTTTAACAAAAAAAAAAGATTAAAATATTCTACTAGTTTTGACCGGTTCAAACCGGTCCGCAGGTTAATACATTAACCGGATCGGATCACTGACCGATCCAATTCGGTTTTTTATTCATTGGTGCACTGTCCCGCGTCCTATTTTTTCTGTATATATTTATTCATCTTCCTCTGTTTCTGGTATTTCAGGTGGAGAAGGCACACAACACAAGTGAAGAGCAAAAAAAGCTAGGGAGTTAGTTATGGCAGGAGATCAGCTTAAGGTGCTTAACGCACTTGATGTTGCAAAAACACAATGGTACCATTTCACAGCAATTGTGATCGCTGGCATGGGTTTCTTCACCGATGCCTATGATCTTTTTTGCATCTCTCTCGTTACCAAACTCATCGGTCGTATCTATTACTCTGATCCAAACTCTGCAAGCCCTGGTTCACTTCCCTCCAATGTTTCCTCTGCCATCAATGGAGTTGCATTCTGTGGGACCCTCTCAGGGCAGCTCTTTTTTGGTTGGCTAGGGGACAAAATGGGAAGGAAACGTGTTTATGGGATGACTCTTATGCTCATGGTGATATGTTCAATTGCCTCTGGCCTCTCTTTTGGTCAGAATCGAAAAGCTGTCATGGCCACACTCTGTTTCTTCCGTTTCTGGCTTGGCTTTGGTATTGGTGGAGACTACCCTCTCTCTGCAACAATCATGTCTGAGTATGCCAATAAGAAGACTCGTGGGGCTTTTATTGCTGCAGTTTTTGCCATGCAAGGTTTTGGTATTTTAGCTGGTGGCATGGTTGCCATTATAATCTCTGCTACTTTCAATGCTAAATACCCTGCACCGTCATATGAAGAAAATCGAGTTTTGTCTACTGTACCAGAAGCGGATTATGCTTGGAGGATAATTTTGATGTTTGGTGCTTTACCTGCTCTGCTTACTTACTATTGGCGTATGAAGATGCCTGAGACAGCTAGATACACTGCCTTGGTCGCTAAGAATGCGAAGCAGGCTGCTTCAGACATGTCGAAAGTTTTGCAGGTTGAGATTGAAGCAGAGCAGGAGAAGAATGAGGAGGTGGAAAGGCGGAGAGGGAATGATTTCGGGTTGTTTTCCAAGCAGTTTCTTCGTCGGCACGGCCTTCACTTGCTCGGAACAACCAGCACTTGGTTTCTTCTGGATATAGCGTTCTACAGCCAGAATTTGTTTCAGAAGGACATTTTCTCTGCCATTGGATGGATTCCAAAAGCTAAAACCATGAGTGCTTTGGATGAAGTTTACAGAATTGGCAGAGCTCAGACTCTGATAGCTCTTTGCAGCACTGTCCCTGGTTACTGGTTCACGGTGGCATTAATCGATAAGATTGGAAGGTTTGCAATCCAATTACAGGGCTTTTTCTTCATGACTGTGTTCATGTTTGCGCTGGCCATTCCTTATCATCACTGGACCTTGAAGGAGAACAATATTGGTTTTGTTGTCTTGTACTCATTGACCTTCTTCTTCGCCAATTTCGGTCCCAACGCCACCACGTTCGTGGTCCCGGCCGAGATTTTCCCTGCGAGGCTTAGGTCAACCTGCCACGGCATCTCAGCGGCGGCCGGCAAGGCCGGGGCTATAGTGGGTACTTTTGGCTTTGTTTATGCAGCCAAGGACTTTGGGGTGAGAAATACTCTCATAGCCTTGGGTGTGGTTAATCTCTTGGGGTTGTTGTTTACGTTCTTGGTGCCAGAATCTAAAGGAAGATCACTTGAAGACATGTCTGGTGAAGCTGAGGAACAGGATTCTACTACCACCACTGGTCCTGATGCTAGAACTGTTCCAGTCTAAATTAAAATGACTTGGCTCTCACAGTTTCCTACCTTAAACATAGGCTCATAGTATTTGGCGCTGTTTGCATTAAAGATAGATCGAGAGGAATAATGTCTTTTAATGTCGCTCTATTTTGCTGTTTCTGATGCAAGCCATGTGTAGATAGATAACTAGATACAGTTTGAGCCGATTGAGTTCCTTGTATGACTACTTCAATGTCCTAGCCTATTAATATATAATTATGAAAGAAATGTTAGAAGATTTGCTCTCACTTAAGTTTCTGATAATCTTGCACTTGCTCAGTACTGCATAATCAAATTGTTGAGCTTGCGAGGAATATGAGGAAGAGGGGGAAGAATGTGAGTCAGTTCAACATTGTTCATGTTTTTTTGGCGGGACAAAAATTTTAGGCAGCAAGTAGGGTCACCCATAAACCAAGGCAGGACGTTTGTCCAGTCACACACAACCTAGTTAGTCGCGTGTCAATCACACACTACCATTTGGGTAAGGTTGTTCGTGTTGGCCTACCTATGTTTGTAAAATTAGGTACATGTGTGAATGAGAGATACTTCAGCAGGGTTTAGTTACTTGAGGCATATCTATAAGGAGCGGTTTGCTTTCGAATGAAGATAGAGATGGGCCCAGTCTTTGAATTGTACTAGATACGTAGTTAACTTTTTTTATAAAAAAAAAATATTAAGAAAATTAATTAAATTATTTAAAGTATTTATATCTATCGTTTTTTTTCTAAACTATTTTGCTTAACTTATAAATTAATATATAATCTAATAATATATAATATATGATATGATTAAATAATTTATTTATTTTTTTTAATCTCTTTAAAAAAAAACAACTAGATCTTGTATTTTAAAAAAGAGGAGGAGGAGAATGGAGTGCCATAGAACGTAACTACACACGCCAATTATTAGGCCCAATTGACCAAATAATAGGCAATCTGACGCAGTTTAGGCATTAAGCATTTGGAAACTTCCCTTAACCACCGTGAAGAAGGACATAGCTATGGGCAACTGTAGTTGTCTATTTCAGAATTAAGCCTGAGATTTAAAAAAGAATCTTTGGTGGGCTCATAGAAGAATATGATCATGGAATCAAATATTTGGAAAGAATGATGCATGTTCGCTGTCAAAACAGAGCTAGCTGGGTTGTTGGCAAAATGCAAAAAGAAGGTGCAAGTAACTTTATTGACGCATTCATGATTCATTCACATTTGGCTGCTCAGAACTCTCACTTTGCCTCCACGAATAAAATCACTTCACTTTGTTTTTCTCCACAGCCAGCCAACCAGACTTTAACACAGAAAGTGAAGGTTAAGAAGAAACCTAACATGAAATGCAAATGAAATGAAAAACAATTTGGAAAGAATCTTAAGTTGAGAAATGGTCACGGTGACTTTATATTGTGATATCTGATGCTTTCAAGTTAAAAACCGAATGGACCCTCATAGATTATGACTAAAGGTTAAGCTTGGAAATTGATAGGCCTCCATGTCACAAAATATCTTCACCCTCACTCTATCTCTTGCTATTTCCCAGA
Source organism: Albizia julibrissin (assembly GCA_037074505.1). Classification (NCBI taxonomy): domain Eukaryota; kingdom Viridiplantae; phylum Streptophyta; class Magnoliopsida; order Fabales; family Fabaceae; genus Albizia; species Albizia julibrissin. Next base: position 4,784,446 of record CM073482.1, on the reverse strand, counting down.
TCGATAAGGCCACCGCCCTCACGTCACGCTTCCACCACCCATGACATCAAACCTCCAGGTTCCTGTCACCTTCTTCAATCGTGCATGTTTGGGATCATGTTTGAGTTTTCAAAAGTGTTTATGTTTGGGATCATGTTTGAGTTTTTAAAAGTGTTTATTTACGTAAATCAAGACAAAATTCATCTTACATACTTACCTCATATACTGTAAATCACGATTGAAAAGTTGCTTTTAAGGTTCCAATCATTATTTTAAACAAACAGGCATTGCTCGCCAGTCTCATAAAGTTTATTCTGTTTTTTTTAATCATTATAATAATTGATTTTGGAATATTGGGTCGGATTTTAAAATGTATTTTCTGTTCTTGGGCATTGAGCCCAAAACAAGGAGGTTGGGCATTGGGCCCAAAACACTCTGGGCTAGGCCCGTAACTTTAAAAAGTTAGAGTCGTTGCTTCGTAGGTTGTTTCAGTTGCATCCAACAGTTACTCCCAGGACTAAATGGGATGAATGCTCTCAAGTAGAGCAAAAATGCCTTGTGCTTTAACCATAACTAATGTCCGTTATTTTATGGTGCTTGGATATTAAGTGAGCCTGACTGAAGTAATAGACAACAGGCATTAGTAACAGACAACATTTTTTCCTCCATTTGAATATTGTTGCACCCCAAAAAACTTCATGTGGAGATGCGCAAAAAGAAAAATACTTGATGAACAGATTTGTGTTAACCCATTTTTATTTTGTATGACACATCAAGATTCAACAACGGTTAGAACCAAGTTTAATGTGTGTGTGTGTATAACATTGTGGCAAAATGAGACTCACTTTATTTTACATCTACGTATAGTATACGTACAAACTCTATATAGCGAAAATAAATCATTCCTGTTGCGCGTAGGCAGCTACAGTAAAGTGCTTTATTTCACAGATAAGCCCATACATTTGCTAATCCCTATTTATAGGGATACTTCCTCTAACTAACTAATAACACATTAACTAACCCTCCAGCCACGTAACAATATTCACAAAATCAATAGACAGCCTTGGGGGTGAGTGTGAGTCACTCACGATGTCTTCTCTGCATCAAATATGCCGAACCAAGGATGACCTGTTTAAAACCATCCCAAAAAACGGCTTATTAATTACAAAATCATCTGAAATAATAATAATTATAAATGAATATAAATTCAATTATTTCAATCTTAATTAAGAAATGAAACACGCAAATTAAATTAAAAACTTACGCAGAACTTCCTCAGCAGATAACCTCCTGCAAACATCTTTACAGACCATTCTTTTGAGCAGATCCTTAGCCTCCCGCGACACAGACTGAAAATACTGTCTCGGAAATCTCAGGTTACCTCTAAGCACTGCCTCAAATATCTCCACCTCGGTTTCTCCATCGAACGGCGGACTCCCTGATAACATCATGTACAATATCACGCCGCTGCTCCATACGTCCACTTTCTCATTGTACTCCCTTCCGGCCACCACCTCCGGTGCCACGTAGTACGGCGTCCCAACCACCCCTCTCATCAGCTCCCCCTCCTTGAAAAACTCAGCCGACCCGAAGTCCGCCAGCTTCAGCCGGCCGCCATGCTGCTCGGCGAAAAGTATATTCTCCGGCTTGATGTCTCGGTGAGCCACGCCGAGGCGGTGGCAGTGGGACACGGCTTGCATGAGCTGACGCATTATCCGGGAGGCGTCTGATTCGGGTATGGCGCTAGTTCCTTGGGCAAGGCGGCGGTGGAGGTCGGCTTCGTCGCAGAGTTCGAAGAGCAAGTGGAGGTGGTTTTCGTCCTCGTAGACCTTGTGGAGGGTAACGATGTTGGGGTGAGGGTTGAGGAGCTGGACGATCTTGGCCTCATTGGAGAGGCATAGGGCGTCAAGAAAGTCGCCGGCCCCGACCACGAGTTTGTCGATGGATTTCACGGCGAAGATATGGTCGGCGTTCCTCCGGGAGGCGCACTTATAGACTGTGCCGAATCGGCCACGTTGAAGCTCCGTCAATACGTCAAAGTCTCGTTGCAGGTCTTTGCTCATCTTGCTTTCTTTCTCCCTTCTTCACTAGTGCGTTATTCCTAAGAAGTTAATTAACGAGGAAGTTTCGTTAGTCTCATTTATATTACTATTTTAATACTAATAGTATAATTAAATATTCAGATATAATAATTTATAGTACAAACAATATTCAGGCATAATTTAATCTTGTTTTGGGAAATCATATATTATTTGAATTTTTTTTTTGACTTGGATATATTATTTGATTTGATTGAATACAAGATTACTAGATTAGATGTGGACAATCGTAACGTATTTCTTCCAATTTGATTTTTGCTTTTTTAAATTTATCATTGAAAGGAGATAAAAAAAAACTATGAATAAATTAACTCTATAAAAAGAAAAGGAAAAGGGTGAATAGATATGGGAGTTCATTTTCAGTTGAGTGACTACTCCCCATGCCTTTTTCCTGAAGAGTCGCTTGATGACTTTTTGGGAAAGCAAAGAGCAAATCACAAGACAAAGTTACAGTATGCATTAGGTCATTACGTAGAATTAATTTTTGAGGTAAATGCCATTTTTATTTTAGAAGTATTGTCTCAGTCACAATTTTATTTTAAAAGTTTTGTCTGAGATAATTTTATCTCAGAAATTTTAAATTTGAGATAATTTCATCTTAACCATTATTTTAATTAAGTTTGATCGTTATTTGATTAAATTTCGTGATAAATTTGCTTATGGGTGAAAACTTCCAAAATAAATTTGCTTATAAGTTGAAACTCTTGGGACAATTTTTTCGTTCATATCATTTTGTTAAGGTGTAAATTTGTCTTGAAAGTTTTCACTTTCGAACAAATTTGTCCTAAATTTTATCAATTAACAGTCAAACTTAATTGAGATAATAATTATGACGAAATTACCCTATATTTAAAACTTCTAAGACAAAATTACCCTAGATAATTTCCTGGGCAAAATTTCCCTGAAGCAAATTTTCCAAGGCAAAAAAAATGCCTTTAATCCTTAATTTTTTATTATAGATTTGGATTCAATTAAATTATTTTAGTTTTTAATATAAATGATCTATATCTTTAGCCTTTAGGATTGAGATGTGATAAAGTGAGATGACTATAAAATATCAGAAAATTATCTAGGATTAAATTATTATTATTCAGAGAGTTGGTCTTGGTTTTAAATATAAAACATATTTTTTATATTTATTATTTTTTTTAATTTAATGCTCCTTCAATAATAATGAGAAGGAGATATAATGTGAGAATTAAGGAAGATGACTTTGATATTTTAGAAAATAAATATCATATTAACAAACTTAACTAACTTCCTTAATCTAATAAAAGTAAGTAAATATGCCTTATACTCCTCTGTCCTTCATATAAGACAACTATGAGGAGTTGATCTTGATCATAAATATAAGATATGGTTTCTATATTTGTCAGTCTTTTTTTTAATTTGTCCTTTTTAATGCTTGCATAATAATAGTCAAGGATGAGAGGGAATGAGGGAATTAAGGAAAATGAGTAGATTGTTTTAGAAAACACATATTATATTAATCAATTTAATTAATTTCTTTAATCTAATCAAATTAAGTAAATATGTCTTATATTAAGCATAAGGAGGATTCAGTTTATTTTATTTTGGTTTTTGACATAAATGATGTATCTTTAGGATTGAGATGCCATTAGGTGAGAAGACTACAAGGTTGCAAGAAAATTACATATACATTTTTAATAATGTTAAAGTAATACTCTCTCCTATAATTAATATAAGAGTTAATTGACTTTTTTAGATTTTTATATTCTTTGAATTATATTTTCATTAAAAAATTAAAATAATATAAGATTTTCACTTACTATTAGAATGTATACAAATTTTAACTGCAAATCAAATCAAATTTTATTGAGATAGCACAAATATTTTTTATTTTATTTTTGAAAGTAAACAAAACATCTTCAAGAATAAAAAAGTTGTTTTTAGCAACGCTTAATTGAGATACGTGTAATTTATTCTTTTATTAAAAGAGAAATGTATATGCATTTAAAAATGAATAAAATTTGGGTAAAATTCATGTCGTTTAATCAACCTGCGAGAACAAAGAATTAGATGCTCCGTTTCACAAACATGTTTGCGCTAATTTTTTTGTGAATTTCAGGGAAAAAATTGTATAATATATTATTCATAAAATATTGGTAAAATAGTCGATTTCAAATAATGTAAGCAATGGGAAAAGAATGATGTGTCGAAAAGGGACCGATTTGTCTAGCAAGAATATTCTATATTAGCTCCATAAAGCCAGCCAATTGCTGAGTGTAAAAATGTCCGTTTATCACAGAAAACAAATCCATATGCAATATTTTTTTCTCATTGCTGAGGCTTAAGCCATCGAATGTAGGCTACTTTTTTAAATTTAATTATATGGTACAAACAACTTTTCAGGATTTATTTGGTATAAAACATTGCATGAAGCTGCTATCATGGTATTATTCTTAACAATTACTTTTGTTAAGGAAACCAGATCTTCCATGATGTGAGCAAAAATAGTTTTCTATTTATTTTATTCTCTTAGCTTTTATATTAACTTGGTTAATCCACTAGTATCTGATTTGTGACAATAACTTGGTTAAAACGAAGGCAAAAAAAAAAAAAAAAAAAAAACACCTTGGTTAAACCACTAGTATCTGACTTGTGATTTTCTGTTTTGGCTCATTGTCAAATGACGTGTTGTCGTTTTAACTCCTAGTTATATTGAGGTGGCTCTCGTACTCTTTATTATAAATATTTTGGAAAGTATCAAAACAAAAAAAGTAGTAAACTTGTATTTAAATATATTGCAAAATACAAGCCTATTTATTAACTGATTCATTGATATTTAATATGATATTTATAAAAACTCCATAAGTGCTTATAAATCGTGATTCACGGAATACGAAGTAACTTTTACGGTTTACGAGATAAATATGTGAAAGAATTTTACCACGATTTACGTAAATCGAACTTATAAAATAAACCAAGCCCATACAAACATGCCTTATATGTTTGATTTTGCATGGTAAACTACTAAAACTAAAATTTTAATAGTTTTTAATGTAAAACCAACCAAGCTACTACCTCATGTCCGTTCTTAATATAAGATCTCACATGGAGGCCGGAGGTAGTATTAGCATTGACCAATAGAGATTGTCCAAATAATGATCTGCTTGGAAATATAATACAAGGATTTCTTCGTCCCGTGACCTCGTAGCTTCTAATACAAGTTATGGCATTAGCATATATGTACTTCACACAACACAGTTCTATCTTCAAAGTATAGATATCTCATAGGTCTCGAGTTTTTTTTTTTACAAAAAAAAAAGATACCAAAAGCTAACCTCAAACCTACGAATATATATATATATATATATATATATATATCCACGTTAACTTCAGAATTTACACATGGAGAATAAAAGCTAACCCGATCTTATCCAACAGAACATACTATAATAATGAACCACTTGAATACATCAAAAGATACTACTCCACCAGTCTGCGATGCAGCTTCTGTAGTGAAATTTATGCGAAAAGCATTAACTTCCGATGGTTCCTGCATTGAATTATGGATTATTAGGATCTTACACCGAAGCCAGCTTGTTAACAGCAAGAGATTAAGAATTTAAATCCTGATGGTTTGAAAAAATAATGGCAGCGTGAAGATAATTAAAAAAAATACTAAACTAACAACAACATTTTGATCCTAAATTGTTGGGAATTTTAGTTTCAGTCTCCAAAACTAAAGCGTGAAAGTTGAGATGATGAAAATTCGGGTCCTTCAAGATTGTCTCAGTGATCAATTTGGTCCATGAAGTTTAATCTTTATCAATCAAGTCCCTAAAATTTCATAATAATACACACTTAGTCATTATGATGTTATGAAACTTTAGTGATTTGATTGATAAAGATTAAATTTCAGGACCGAATTGATAACTGGGGCAAACTTATGAAACCAAAAGTTTTGTTATCACAAATTAAATATTCGTAGTCTTTCCAACATCCCAAGACCACTTGACCAAAAATTAACACGCAACAAGTTTTGTATTTTCAGGGATTAACTCTTGTACTTGACATATTTTAAGAGACAAACCAAACAGGTTTAACAAGCAAATCATATATATAAACTTTCTCAGGGATTAACTTCCCAAGAAGTCCGTACTTTCTCAGGGATTAGATGAACCAAGCAACCACTAAGCGTCCTAGAGATGCTTTCTATGATTCCTAACAAGGCCAAAAGACTATCTTTCATCTCCTTCCCTATTTTTTTCAAAATACGTGATGTGAGGAAGCTTACCATCTTTACTTGAACTCTGCTCCATGTCAATCTGTTCTTGCCAAGGCCGCTTCATTTCAGAAGATGAGGAACACTGTTGGGGAACAGAAAATGTGTACGTACTAGCACAAGTTGTACTCTTCTGTTTCTTACTAGAAGAAGATTCGCCCGTGGAGCACATACCTTGATCAATGCTGGATACCTCAGGGCCATTTTTATGATTCGGTAAACCAGTCTGATTCTGTCCCTCTTCTTCCATACCTTTTGATCTTTTCTTATCAAGAGATACAACATTCTTGGGATTCTGAAGTGTTGGCACCTTCTGATCATTTGATGAAATAGTAGCACATGGAGTCTTCTCCTTCAAGACAACTTTTGGAATGGCTGAGTTTTGAACACCAGTGGTGTTTTCACCAACTTCTTCATTTGTCTCACCTGAGCACCCTGCCTCAGTTTCCCACATCTTGAATATTGCTTCTGTCAGCCGTTGCCTGGCCAAATCAACCTCGATTATTGGTTTTGGATAATTTAGACCCAACTCTACACCAGCTGCTCTGAGCACAATAAGTGGTGCGTCCCAAGGATGATGGATCCATTCAGTTGGCATTCGAGCTAACTCAGGCAGCCAGTGCCTTACATATTCGCCTTCTGGATCAAATTTAACCCCCTGAATCTGTCCCCCAAGAAAGAGCAAAAAAGGAAATAAAAAAGTCGGTGTGTTTACTTTAATCTTTTGGAAGCTTTTTGGCTCTGAAAGACAAGCTTTTACTCCTTAGATATGTAGCCAGTAAGGGGACAAACAAAATTTACATTTCTTTAAGCATAAAAGCTAATAGTAGTCTTAAGAATCAAGAGGGACAGAATTTTAGCAACGTTTTATTCCCCATATATTACAACCTTACTCAGATCCAACCACTGCTATCTCTCAAAATGCATAATGATATCCCCAGTACTACATGAATCAGAACTTATGCATGAATATAGATTAAGTTACATTCACGAGTGCCTTAAAACAGATATGTAAACCCTTCAGATTGTGTGTACTTGTCAATAATCAAACACGTAGTGAAAGCAAGAAAATATGGAGGGAAAAAAAGAATGCACACTCTGCCAACAACCTAAGCTTAAAAATGAGAAGCAATTATGAACATCAGATAATCTTCTGTTAAATGTCATAAAGCCATCTGTATAACATTTTAATACAAGAAAACGTGACAAACCTCTGGATTATCCATGCGCTCAAGCTCATGACCATCTGGTAAGCACCCAGAGATATACTGCCAACCCAGGATATCACATTCAAGGTCTGCATCCAAAAGTGTGTCCCAGAAATATTTCATTCCCCATCTCCAGGGAAGAAGCAAGAATTTCACGGCAAAACTAGAAACAATCACTCGTATTCTATTGTGTATCCATCCTGTTGCCCAGAGTTCTCTCATTCCTGCATCAACCAGAGGGTAGCCAGTCCTGCCCTGTCTCCAAGCCTTAAAATTGACCAGATCAGAATTCCAAGGAAAAAACCTCAAGTTCCCAAGCAATGGTCTTTCATGAGTGAATGGGAAATTGAAACAAAGATAACGTGAGTACTCTCTAAGTCCAAGGGCCCTGAGGAAAAGTGTGACACTCTGTTCACCTGCTATGTTTCCTTCATTTGCCCATAATATCTGCTTCATACGTGCCAATTGAAATACTTTCCTTGCACTCAATTCTCCAAAATGAAGATATGGAGAAAGAAGTGAAGTGGAGTCTCCACCAACCTTTAGTCTATTCTTTGAGTAGTGAAGTAGGTGGTGTTCAACAAATTCAGTTAAAGCCTTATCAGCATTGCTCCAACCTGGGGACCATGCTCTCCCTAACAATGCATTGCTGGACTTTTCTGATTCGTCTTCAAGTTCTAGTTCCTCAATTGAACATTTCTTAACAGTTCCTGCCATCAACAAAGGAGAAGAAAACAAAATTTCAACAGACAGACTTTTGGTTACACTAGATGTTTCTCTCAAATTTATATCTCAATTTGAAAGCAAAATAATTTATGAAGAGAAGAGTATGATTACAACAGTGCCAAAACTCATAATGGTACTGTCTAAGAGAATAAGACCTCAACTAATTTTTAGACTAAAAGAAGATATGCTTATTGTAAGGCTCCCTTACCCACATTGATTGAAACATATCTCAAACGTCTGACAGTAACCTTGTCAGCCATCATATTATATGAAGAAGGATCAATTCATATTAACTTGCATTTATAGTTATACCTTCAGCTGGAATTAGTTGCCAAGGGGGAACAAGTGAAGCAGCTGCCACTTGCTTTTGCAAGCATCTGTCCCAAAAATGATCAAAGGTAGTAAAAGCATGACCCGTCTCGTCATATATCTCCCATGGTTCATACAACAAATCCCCATTGTAGCTTTGCACAGATAGACCAAGTTCGACTAGTTTTTCTTTGATGTTGTGATCTCGGACAAGTGAAACAGGATCTGATAGAATAATTAAGGCAAAGAATAGTTATCAGATATCTTGCACATTTTGGTGGAGAAATAGGTTACACTATTTAGGTTGTAATAAAGCACTCCTCTAAATTTCTGAAGATAATCTTTTGCAAGATGAAATGGTTCTTTTAAAAAAAATTGTTTATCTACTATATGATGTGCTGTAAGGAAATGCCCTGGCATTCAAAAGATGAATGAATATTTCCTCCTTTTCTAGTTTGGACTTACTAATTTACCAAGCACGGCAGCAACACTTGTAACATGTACACCTTATAAGCATGGTATTTCAATGAACAAACCAGAACATCAACACAAATAGTTCATCATATATGTTACATGATGCACAGTAAGGAACCATCTAAAGAACCAAAGTATTATCCTCCAAGCTCACATTGAACAAATAAGCATTGTTCATTTTGCAATTAACCAATTTTGACCTCAATATATACCCAGATGTGACAGTAGAGAAATGATCCAAGCTATGGTGTAGATATGATCACTAACCATGTTAAGATGCAGCAAAATCAAGTTCTGCTTTATTAAACTCCAGTCTATCTCAGATAATTTTCCACTTCAGGCAAGCACTTACCAAGCATTTTTGAAATTCAATGTTTAAAGATGTATTGTTTCTAGTTTTGGAAACTCAAACTCATTGCTTCTCTAACATCTCATCACAATACATCTCCATGTCTTTTGTCATTCCTGATCAAATGTCACTTATAACCTAATTGTATACAAAGCCAAGTTTTCAAGTTTTGATTAGTATGCCTTAGAAACCGGATATATATTTCCACTGAATTTCAATAACACAGATTAAAGTTGTCCTCCATTGGAAAATGAAGAGAAAAACAGAGGCCCTGCCCCCGGGGGGGGGGTGTCCTTAGTTTATACCACAATGTGTCACACAACTTTTCCTTTCCCAGTTATGGATGTGTTGTTCATTAACTTTTATTAATCACATGTTCAAGAAATTGTTATAAGCCAAAAGATAACAACGACATAAAATATCGTGAGGACATTCAGAATTCCCAGTGTAGGATTGTCTTCAGGTACCATTCTCCCTACTTAAAATGAAATGCTCTTTTCTTCTTTAACCTTTAACACTGAGAAATCCAAAATTTTAGTGGTTTTAGGTATGGATTAGGAAGCAATTCAAACCAGGCTACAGTAGTTGACAGTTGAAACGCAAGGTTCATCTACCTCTTAAACATCAGTACTTACCATAGAGATGATTAAACACTACTTTTGTTGCTTGAATAGCATTTATACACTCCAAAAGAGCATCAAGAGTACTGTGGGTTTTGATCAGCACAAGTTCGGCTCCAAGTGATTTCAGCGACTGACTTAAGTGGGCAAGCGAATGTTTCAGCCACCATCTTGACACTCTACCTGGATAAAACTGTCCTTCCTCGGTAGGGCACCATATATAGACAGGAAGGACAGAACCCTCCCGCGCAGCGGCTGCTAATGCAGGATTATCCTCAATCCTAAGGTCCCTCCTAAACCAAACTATGGTCCTGTTACATCCCATATTGGCTAATCAAGGTTTTCCATGGCAAACCAAAGCTTTAAATAACATAATTCTCTGTGAAGCTTGACACAAGTTCTCTGTCACCCAGCAACAATCACAACTTTCACTCAGAGATCCATTTTGATATCGCCACAAGCTCTAAGTATATTAAAATTGATAGTTCTGCCACTGCCGACCGACCCTTGAATCTGATATTTTGCGAGAAAAGCTAGAGATATATTGCAGTCACTGAAGATCAAATCACTGACAAATAGACTCAACACGCAGATATGAGACCAACGGGGATCTTATCTGGACATTAAACTTCAGTGTCAATTTGTCTTCCATAAGGCGTCCAGTCTAAATCCGAGTGAGGGACACCTTCCCCACATGTCTCAGTCTCAGCAATTCAAACCCCACAAGTTAGGGAGGCAAAGTAGATAATTGAAAGCCCATCTTGGAGCTGACCCTACATCCACGGATAATGGAAAATATCCAATTATTAAATTTCAGAGAAGATTTCTCTGAGATCCAACAAAAACAGTGACCTAGAGAATAAGATTCTGCTTCGGACTACGATTATTAAATGATTCTACACTATGTAGAACACCACCAATCATCAACTTGTGCTGGAAATTATGTCAACAGTACGTAAACAAAACCTTAGTGATAAGATAAGATGACAACAGAGGAGATCTAAATCTAAACTCTACCCACAAACCCGCTTCCAGCTCCTGCTACAGAAGGACGACAATACATCAAACACCAGTAAAGCCAATTATACAGCAGGCGATGAAAGTATAGCTGGATATGATTACTAGGAAGCACCAAATCACATGGAATAATCGTATATTATGGGCAAGTTAAACCCACGCCGTATGTAGGCATCAAAGTCAAGGTGAGAGTGAGTCATGAAATGTCGCGTTGCGAGAGGTGTAAGTATACAATTAGAGAGAGATCACGTGGGAGAAGATAGTGGGTGACAGGGGCATATAATTTTTCTATCGTGGACAAACGGGAAACGGAGAGGGAAAAGATAAGAACGGATCTTACGACAAGCAAGCCGCTTCATCACTTCCCTCATACATAAAACAAGACAATTTTTTTCCTGCAGAAGGGTGTACCCGATTATGGTGCGAAAGAAGTTGAGTCTTGAATTGCGGGATCTTGGATCTACCGTGATGTAAGGAAGAGCAATGTAGCGGAGGGTAATCGCTGTGCAAAACTGTTGACTAGAGGAGTCCAGAACCCCAAGAATCCGGAACATAAGAGCTGCTTAAGCGGAAACTGATGGACTAATTTGGATATAATAAAATAAATTAATTATTATTAATTATTTATAATAAATATAGTGTTATGAATATTAAATATGTAGATGTCCATTAGTCCATATTCAGGCCAACTTACTCCTCTAATCAATATGATCTATAAGATTAAATATTATTGTACATTACTGTTTATTATTGTAGCAACGATGGCTGGAACTGTAGTAACGGCGGATGGCACTGTAGCAACGACGACGGGCACTATGTCAATGACGGTTTGTTACTATTCACTTGTTTTTCTATAAATAGAGGCTCTGGGTGATGTATTCTGACACACAGAAGTGAATAAAAACCTCTCTCTAATTTATTTCTTTAGAATTTCTCTCTTCTCTCTCTCTAATTATCTATATTTTCATAACACGTTTTAGCACGAAGCTCTAACGAATGTATGATCTTCTCATCGTTCCTTTGGAAATTTCATCTACCATATTTCACAATACCTTTATTTGATAGATCTGAGATAATCTGAACCAATATATGGAATTAGAGAGATATTCTTACCGATTGTTATAAATATCGGGTTCCATAGTTAAAATTGGAGGTCACTATTGTTCTTATATCTCATATATATCTTTTACAAATTCATTTATATTATTATTATTATAGCTAGAAATCATACACATCTGATCCTTGAAATTATATGACCAAAAGTCATATTGTTTTAATTTCTTATTTTGATATGATATGACCAAAAGCCATATCCATATGACTCTTTGTTATATGGCAAGAAGGCATATCTTTTTTCATCTTCTTGCATGGCCAAAAGTCATATTTCGTTAATTTTCGTATTTCTAAATTATATGGCCGGAAGCCATATTTATTTGATTCCTATTTTGAAATTATATGGCTAGCAGTTATATAACTTTCATCTTCTATCTTATTGTATGGCCGTAAGCCATATTCAACTTTTATTTATCCTGAAGATAAATGGTCAGATGTCATATATATTTAATTTTTCATCATGAGATTAATTGGCCTAAAGCCATGATACAAATTAGTCTAAAGCCATGATACAAATTGGTCTAAAGTCATGAGAACTAAATGGCCCGAAGCCATAAAGTTTTAATGTTTGTTGCAATATCTTACTTTATGAATTATTTATTGTCTTTATGAATTTCCTATTATTATATTACATTTTTATATGTTATATTTTATGAATGCCCCTCTTTTATTACATTAATCTGAATTAAGTTAACTTTTGTGATATATAAATTGGTAGCTCTTGTCATTACTAAAAAGAACTATTTATCTTGAATGTCTGGTCTATAATTTTTCTATACCACCATTTGCATAAAGGCCTCAAAATTCAATATTTGGCCATAAAAGACCCACTTGTTATTTGAAACAATTAAAAATAAATGTATGATCACCAGAAGATGGTCATCCTTCCAAAAGTTTGTATAAATGGATCCATCCAATTTGCCCCTGCAGTAGCAATATTGTGAAAGAGGTTTAAGAAATATGTTAAATTAATTTATTACCTCCTTATGGATGAATAGAGCAATTAGCTTTTATTGAAAAACTATAAATCACGTCCAATAGGCTTAACTCCATTCCCAGAAGCGAATGTAGTAATAAATGAATCTAATTGTGGCAGTGGACATGACTATAGTCGTAAGCATGACCATAGTCGAAATCGTGGTGGTTCAAATTCCTACCAGAAGTGGGGAAATAATAATAAAAACCACAAAAGGGAAAATAGTGGGCAAAATAAAAATATTGAAAATCTATGTTATCGTTGTGGTGGCAAGGGTCATTGGTCTCGTACCTGTCGTACACCAAGACACCTAGTTGAACTTTACCAAGAATCAATAAAAAATAATAGTAAAGGATCAACAACTGAAGTAAATCATGTGGATCAGGCTGAGAATTCTAAGCATGGAGACATAGATTTTACTTATTTGGATGTTGCTGATTTCTTAGCATAATTATTTATCTATTTGAACTTTTATGTTACTTTTATCGAATGTATTTATCTTAATTATGTTTTTATATTTCTTTTAATGAAAAATGAATCTTACTGGCATCAATCCTAAATATTTATGTCTCGTTGATAGCGCAACAACTAACACCATACTTATAAATGATAAATATTTTTCTTCTTTGGTAATGCAAAAAGCTAATGTCCAGACTATATCTGGTAGTATAAATTTGATCGAAGGCTCCAGAAGAGCTAATATTTTGTTACTTGAAGGAATAAAATTATGTATTGATAATGTAATTTATTCTACCAAGTTTGGAAGAAACTTGTTGAGTTTCAAAGATATCCGCAGAAATGGATATCATATAGAAACAACAACTAAAAATGATGAAGAATATCTTGTTGTTACAAAAATAGTTGTTGGTAGAAAATACATATTAGAAAATTGTCATGCTTTTTCTTCTTGTTTATATTATATATTTATAAACACAATTGAAACACTTGTTATTGAGAACCAGAAGTTCACCAATACAGACCAGAAGTCTGCTAATGTAAACCAAAAGTTTACAAATGAATTTAATATTTGGCATAACCGGTTAGGCCATCCCGGTTCAATTATGATGCGAAAAATAATTAAAAATACATGTGGACATACCCTGAAGTGTAAACAAATACCACAATCCCATGATTTCTCATGTGCTGCATGTTCCAAGGGAAAATTAATTATTCGCCACTCACCAAGCAAAGTATAAAGTGAGTCTCTCACATTTCTAGAACGGATACAAGGAGATATTTATGGGTCATTACACCCACCATGTGGACCATTTAGGTACTATATTGTTTTAATTGATGCATCAACTAAATGGTCACATGTGTGTTTATTATCTTCTCGCAACTTGTCGTTTGTGAGATTACTTGCTCAATTGATTAGATTAAGAGCACATTACCCTAATTATCTTATCAAGAAAATACGTCTTGATAATGTTGGTGAATTTACTTCAAAAGCTTTTAATAAATATTGTATGTCCTTTGGAATTGTTGTTGAATATCCTGTAGCTCATGTTCATACGCAAAATGGACTTGCAAAATCATTGGTTAAAAGGTTGCAACTGATTGCAAGACCTTTACTTATAAAATTTAATCTCCTAATTTCTACTTGGGGTCATGCCATTTTGCATGTTACAATGTTAATTCGCATCAAACCAACTAGTTACTTAAAGGTTTCTCCCTTACAAATGGTTTTTTGTCATGAACCTAATATTTCTCATATAAGGACTTTTGGGTGTGCGGTATATGTGTCAGTAGCACCACCACAACGCACTAAAATGGGTCCTCAAAGAAGGATGATAATATATGTTGGGTATGAATCTCCTTCAATCATAAAATATTTAGAACTATCTACATGAGATTTATTTACGGCACGATTTGCTAATTATCATTTTGATGAATCATTTTTCCCAACATTAGGGGGAGAGAATAAGCAGCTGTGTAAGGAAATTAGCTGGAATGAATTATCATTGGCTCATTTTGATCCTCGTACAAATCAATGTGAACTGGAAGTTTAAAAGATAATTCATTTACAGAATTTAGCTAATCAAATGCCAGAAGCATTTACTGATCCAAAGATAGTGACAAAGTCACATGTCCCGGCTGTTAATGCTTCTGTTAAAATTGATGTTCCTGAAGGACAATATACTATGAATGAATCTAAAGCACGCCTGAAGCGTGGTAGATCCATCGGTTCCAAAGATAAAAATCCTCGAAAAAGAAAAGGAGCAAAGAATATAAATGGTCAAATTGAAGATAATCAAGAAAAGTTAATAGCTCCAGAAAAGTCATCTCCTGAAGAGTTATTATCTCTAGTAGAGATATCTCCAGAAGAGAATGTTGTAGTCCCAGAAGAGACCTAGGTACCTGATATATGTGAAAATAATGAGATCTCAATAAATTATGTTGTGAATGGAATCCGATGGGATCAAAATGAAGTCAATGTTGACGGCACATTTGCTTAACATATAACATATGATGTAATGCATAATTATGAGGATAATGAGCCAAAATCCATTAGCGAGTGCCACAAAAAAAAGATTGGCCCATATGGAAAGATGTCATTAATGCATAATTAAAATCATTAGAAAAACGAAAAGTATTAGGACCTGTAGTCCTTATACCTGAAGATGTAAAACCTGTTAGATGCAAATAGGTTTTTGTACGAAAGAGAAATGAAAAGGGTGACATAACAAGATATAAGGCACGTCTTGTAGCCCAAGGCTTTACATAAAGACCCGGCATTGATTTTGAAGAAACGTATTCACCAGTAGTAGATGCGACTACTTTTCGTTATTTAAATTAGCCTAGCAGTAAAAGAAGGACTTGATCTGTATCTAATGGATGTCATGACTGCCTATTTATATGGGTCACTTGACAATGATATGTATATGAAAGTCCCTGAAGGACTTAAGGTGCTAGAAGCATCTAATTCAAATTCTCGAGAACAATACTCAATTAAATTAAATAAATCCTGGTATTGCCTGAAGCAGTCAGGGCGCATGTGGTATAATCGTCTTAATGAATATCTGTTGAAAGAAGGATGCAAAAATGATTCGATATGCCCATGCCTTTTTATAAAAAGATCTAATAGTGAATTTGCTATAATTGTTGTTTATGTTGATGATATCAATATTATTGGAACTCCTGAAGAGCTCCAAAAGGCAATTAATTGTTTGAAGAAAGAATTTGAAATGAAAGACTTGGGAAGAACAAAATTTTGTCTTGGATTACAGATCGAGTACCTCAAAAATGTAATTTTTGTGTATCAAGAAACTTATACAAGGAAGATCCTAAAGCGATTTTATATGGATAAATCTCATCCATTATGTACTCCAATGATTGTAAGGTCTCTGCATCTGGATAAAGATCCATTCCGACCGCGAGTAATCAGCGAAGAAGGTGATGAAGAACTACTTGGTCCAGAAGTACCATACCTCAGTGCTATCGGAGCACTAATGTATATTGCTAATCACACACTTCCTGATATATCATTTGCTGTTAATTTATTAGCAAGACATAGTTCTTCACCAACACGAAGGCATTTGAATAGAGTAAAACACATTTTTCGTTACTCCAGAGGTACTATAGACATTGAGTTATATTACTCAAATAAATCGAAGCATGAACTGGTAGGATATGCAGATGATGAATATTTATCTAATCCACACTATGGCAAATCACAAACGGCCTATCTGTTTACATGTGGAGGTACAACTATTTCATGGCGTTCAATGAAACAAACTATATCAGCCACATCATCCAACCATGCAGAAATTTTAGCAATGCATGAAACAAGTTGAGAATATGTATGGTTGAGGTTAGTAATACATCATATACGAACAACTTGTCATTTATCTTTAGACAAAATGGCACCAACAATTCTATATGAGGATAATACTGCATGCATTACCCAACTTAAAGAAGGCTATATTAAGGGAGATAGAACGAAACATATTTCACCAAAATTCTTATTTACTTGTGATCTTCAAAAAGATGGTGTAATATATGTCCAGCAAATCTGTTCAAATGAAAATCTAGCGGATTTATTCACCAAGTCACTTCCTGGTAAAATTTTTGAAAAGCTTGTCTATGACATTGGCCTTCGAAGACTCAGAGATATCAACTGATGTTGTCAAGAGGGGGGAGTCAATACACGTTGTACTTTTTTTCCCTTATATAGGTTTTGTCCCACTGTGTTTTCTTAGAAAGGTTTTTAATGAGCCAGCTCTGGACAATGTATCAATGAATGATGTACTCTTTTTTTTAGCTAGGTTTTTATCTCACTGGGTTTTTCTTAGTTAAAGTTTTTAATGAGGCACATTCGTAATAGACATCCAAGGGGGAGTGTTATGAATATTAAATATGTAGATGTCTATTAGCTCATATCCAGGCCAACTTGCTCCTCTAGTCAACATGATCTATAAGATTAAATATTACTATACATCATTGTTCATTACTGTAGTAACGACGGCTGGCACTATAGCAACAACGGTTGTTACTATACCAATGACGGCTGTTACTGTGCCAATGATGGCTGGTTATTATTCACTTGTTTTTCTATAAATAGAGGTTATGGGTGATATATTATAACACACAGAAGTGAATGAAAACCTCTCTCTAATTTATCTCTCTAGAATTTCTCTCTTCTTTCTCTGATTATCCATATTTTCATAACATATAGGTTGATTTTTTTAAAACATCATTTTTTATCATAATTAGGTAGAAACTCTGTTCCGTGTGTACCATCAATTCTTTAGTGAAAAAGTTATACAATTGAAAGATAACATTTATTAAGGTATTATATTTAGTGCCAATTTTGACCCTAACTAACTCTTATATTAAATAAATTAGGTAATAAGTAATAAGCTGGGCAAGTTTTTTGAATAAGGCTTCAATCAATTTTATCCTTTAAATTTATAATTTTGGCCCAAAATATCTCTTATTAATCAAGTGGGATATTTAACTAATAAGAGGGTACGGAAATTTCATAAATTAGCTATATATCTCTTTATATGAACGACTGAAGATGGTAATTAATTAATTATAAAATATTTGCATTTATAAGGAAACTAATTGAAAACACGACTTCTCTCTAGTATAAACAAATTATATTTCAATATACGAATATCACATGACTGCGCACTGCTCATCTTGTTGGTGCATCTTAGATTCCATTGCACTGTTTCTTTTTAAGTTTAGAACGAAAATTGCATCTTTGCCCAGAAAGATGATCCCACGATTAACTGACTCCTTTAAATTTTGTGAGATCACTCCGTAATGTGTAAGTTTAATTTCGTTCTCATCAAGATTAGCATAACCTCATTTTACGACTTTCAGAAAAGAGCAAAATTGAAACAAGATCTTATTTTTTATTATTTAAAAAATTTAGGAGCATTGGGGAAAGAAAAGGGCACCTTCCTGGGCTGCTATTTTATAAAGATGTTTTTGTCTCGAAGATATCCTTTTTGCCCATATCAAAAAAAGAGAAAATCCTTTTTGCGGGGTAACAGTGAGAGGTAAGAATCAAACACAGATTCTTTCGATGCATTCAAGAAAGGGATGGGCTGCGGTATTTGCTCCTCATGTTCTCTCGTGTTTTGTTTTTGTGCTTTTGGAATTTGGATAGCGTGCTTTATATGAATTCTTCTTACTCATTGTTTTATGTTTGAATGATTGAGTGCTTTTTTTTTTTTAATAGGTGGAAAAGTGGATTTTTTTAATGTGACTTTTGCAGAAATTAAATTAAAAAAAAGTTAGATTGTAGATGTGATTTGTGTTTCGATTGGCGGTGAGAGAAGTGACTTTTTTTTAAACTTGAACCTATTTTGATTAGCATTTAAAAAGCCCATTTAAATAAAAAATGACTAAAAATGATATAAACCTTATTAAATACTATATATATATACACACACATATTGTTTTTCTAACTTGTCGATTCTCTAACTTGACTCAAAAGTTTCTATATGTATTTTTCAATTGAAATATACATTTTAAAAATAATATCTATAATTTAAACAAATTTGAAAAGTGATATAATTTTTAAAGGATTAATATATAAAAATCTTAAAATTGGTTATTCCAGAATAATATCATACACCGACTGAATTAAATTAAATTGAGCAAAGCTACAGAGAACAATAAAGTTGACTGGGACTTTGGAATAAGTCTTGGTCTGTTACTAAATTATTATAATAATAAGAGTTCATTGATGAATGGAGATTGCTCAATATAAAAATGTAAGTCTTTGTCATATATGGACAGCTAAGTTGCTAAGTTGTACTCTTTTCTTTATATGCTCTTAAAGCTTATGAGAAGTTGGGACGAGAAGCTTATGAATAAAAATAACTTTTTAAGCTTAAGTCTATTAATATGTAATGGATTCTCAAACATCCTATATTAAGCCAACTGAGCTTTTTAGTATAAATGGACTTTTTTTTCTTGTTCATTGAGATTTCAAACAGACCGTGAGTTGTTAAATAATCGTTGTCATATTTTGTGTTTCTTGACTATTGAACATATTATATAAATATCTACTTTATTTCTTAAAACCAAATGTGGGACACCATTCATTATTGATACTTAGTCAAAGATACATTAACAAATTTTTGGAATCAATGCATATTTTGATATAATCATATTTGATATACATAAAGTTGGTTACATTCTTATTATAATAAAGTGAATAAATATTATTCTAATAACATATTTAAAGTTAAACTAAAATATAACATAGTTGTATGTTGGTAAAGAAATATAAGTCTATATGGAAATAAAGAAAGGGTGAAATGATAATTTTATCTTGGAAGTTGTCACTAAGAAGTAATTTTGTCCTTGCCGTTATCCCAATTGATTCTGACTGTTAGTTGACTAAATATGTTGAGCTGGCACTCCACATATCATCCACGTTATTTTTCTTCAAGAGAAAATTTGCATCAAAAGTCCATGGGTAATCTATTTTATCCTTTTTCAAAGTTATATTTAAAACTTTCGGGTAAATTTGCATCTTAATAAAAATGACGTGGATAACATATATACTGTCAGTTTAGCATATTTGGTCAATTAACGATCAAAATTAAATAAAATAACTGCAATGACAAAATTGCTCCATCTTTTATTCTTCCAGAAAAATATTGTCCCTTAGTGAAAACTCTAGGGAGAAAAATCCCCCTTAACCCATAAAGAAAAGATGCATAATATTTATGAAAATAGGGGGTGGGGAGAATAATTTAATTTTTCATGTTCCATTTTTTATCTTTATCAGATGTCCAGATGTTACTCGTAGTGTTTATTTTCATTATATATATGAAGAAGCATTTTTTTAATAATATACTGAAATTCATTAAACATTAAAAATGTTAATACAAAACTTGGTTATAAAACCAATCATTCAACCCCCATCACCAACCGCTTTATGATAAGAAGGTGGTGGGTGATTAAGGAGAATAAAACTCCCAGTAATACTGTAAGCTGATCTAACTAAATAATCTGTTAAAAGTATTATACTCTATAGGGAAATGACTAATAATCACTTGCCAACTTTTAGTCATCTATAATCTAACATCTTCAATAATCTCTCTAAAATGGTGATTACTTGCATAACCCCTCATGAGTAAAGAAACTGCCTCAAGACAATTAGAATTATGATACTTTTAAAATTCATACTCCAGCATACTTGAAGTCTTTATATGATGGCAATGATTTTGACCACTTCGGGAGGTACTTGAGTAAACTTTTAGGGGTTGTTTGATATGAGGGATTTGGAGGGGAGGGGAGAAAAAAATTTTATGACTTGGATTTAAAAAAAATTGAAGAAGTGAGGTTTGAAATTTTTAATTATTTTTAATTATTTTTTTTTATTTTACATTTTATCTTTATTAAAATTTTATAACCCTACTTCTCCAATTTTTTAAAATATAACTTATAAAAAAATTTTCTCCCCTCCCTTTCCCTCCTACCAAACAGACCCTTAAGCACATAAGAAGTGCTAAGAATAAGAAATCAATGTTAAAAAAATGTATACGCGCACGCGCAATAGTTAAAAGGCCATTTAAGATGTGACCCGGGGAGGGAGGAGGGAAGGTGGGGGTCGAGCGACCATGCAGAAGGAAATGGACACCTAATGAAGGCAATTATCTATCCCAATTGCCATGATGGCACTCCTAAGAATGATTTTTATAGAGTCAAAACGCCCAAGGATAGCTCATATTTTTTAACGAAAGCAGTTGTACCCGTATCCGAATGCAATTAATTAAGCTTCTGAAATATATAATTTTTAGCCCAAGTCAGTCCTGGTAAATGGAGGTTTGGATGCTTATGCATGATTTCTTAAATTCAATTTTTTTGGGAGAACCACCCTCAATTGGGCATGATGATGCTAGAATTTGACCCAATCAGTTATGTATAAAAAATATATAGTAATTTTTTGCCGAAGTAACTGTACCCACGACAAATCAACTAGAGCGTAAAAGCTACACTATCTGATGCTAATTTAGGTGGTATAGATTATAGAATGATATCCGAGGGTACAAGTATCGGAAGACTTGGTCCAACTTAACATGCAGGCTTATAAATCAGCGAGAGAAACGAGTACTGAAAACGAGTATATAACAATATTTCTAGCTCACAATATCTATAATATTACTATTATTATCCGCTAGAGACCACTTTTTTCCTTTAATATTCATTTTATGCGAACACAAACTTCATAGTTGGCCAAAAAGAACAATTTACAACGATTTAAATACTCGTCACTTTTTACCCGCTTTAGTAATCTAACATTCAATTATATATCAACTTTAGCATCAAGCTATATGCCCCCAAAAAAATGCAGCAGCAAGCTTCCACCTACGCTGATAGCTAGCAGTCTCCATCAACATAAACATTGATTCCATAGAGCACAAGTCAAATTTTCAATATCCATAATAGTAATATGCACCCGAGAAGCATCACAGTAAGGAAGAGCTCCAATTTCCCCCAGCTGTGGGGTTGTAGGCCCAGGAGCCCCTAATCAGCCTTCACAGGTGTAAGTTATTTACTTGCTAAGTAAGCTATTCATATGCGATGCATCAAAACAGACACACAACATAGTAAACTAGAAGTTCAAGGAACAGGTCAAATAAAGAGCAATCCTTCAGGTTGTTTCAGAGATATCCCAAGGGCATCATCCAGATGCAAGCCTTTGAACCCAACTTATTCTCAGTTTGCACGGTCCCTGATGACTTCAAGATCCATCTCTGTAGGGTCTGTTGCCTGAATCTCATAATGTATGCCCTCCAACTCCCGTCTGAACCTGTCCTTGGATGTTGCATACAGCATTTTTGCACGAATCCGAGATACAGAAGGAGACCTGTAACAATTGAATTAAAAAACCCATATCCAAGGCAATAAACAGGTGATATATGAGCCAAATTATGTACTGCTTTAACCTGCTCTGGTTTAGAGATAAAATTATGCCATCACCAAACATACATGGATGCTTGCATGTATGTTAGGCAATGGCATAATTTTATCTGCAAGTCATGGCATAATGTTTAAATCACTGATTCCATGTAAGCTTGGCAATGACCAAACATACAGGGAAGCTTACATGGAAAAGCACAAGAAAGGAAGATGATAAAAACATGTAAGCTGAGAAAAGACTATACTAACCAGACAAAGGGTCTCAAGCACAGGAAAGGACCATAACGGTGGGTCAGTAGAGCAAAATCACTGATTCCAATACACTTTTCAGTCAAATATTAGGCACACAGATATGAAAATTTTATTGGAATACATCAGAACAATCTTTTTCTTTCATCTAATGAAATTGACACATAAAATAAGCAGCTTTAGAATTAATGCAAATTAAACAAACGAGATTGTCTTTCCACTTTCAAATACAGGTCACACGGTAGACAAGAAAATTACAAGTCTGGCTTCAGTATTTATCTTCAAAATAAATGAATAGCATATTGAATCCACCAATCACCCTACTAAATATATATACCACCAACATAGCTTCTAAATCTTAAACAACTAGAACCATAATAGATCTACCGTAGCAACATTCCAGATTATGTGACTTGAGCAAAACTTCGTAACTTCAGCATCTCAAAAACAAAATGGTTCAGCCAATCAAACGTATGCTCTGTTCTCTATGTGGAAGAATTTGGGAATGATGAAGGTTTAAACAACACAAAATGCAATCTAGAAAGAGAGCATTCATGGCGTAGCAACATTCTGTGCAGAAATGTTTTATAACTATGTACCAAAAAAATAGAAAAGGAATTCAAAATAACAAGAATATAATTGTGCACATAGACATCAACCATATACATGAACTCAATCGCCTGATTAACACAGACTATGAAAATCTTGACCTAATTCAACTTTAGGTCCTAAACAGACACTCAATCAGTAAAACAAAAATATAAGGACGAAGAAGTCCGGATTCGAAATACATGGAACAATAAGTAATTCAGACTTGTCAGAACTTTTCATCAGTTCATCCTTCACCATTGGCACATACAAGGTAGGCATGAAAAGTAGACTAAGAATTTATATTTATCATATTAGAAAAGTACTCATGAGATAGTGAGCAAATACTGTCATCTTCCGCTCACTACCCATCAACCCATCCTTCAGGTGAGCTTTGGTGCTTGCTCACTCAAAAATATTCGTAGCCTCTTACTTTCTTTTCAAAAGATGTCTGTTATAAGTCTTCAATCCAAATCAAGAACTAGATAAATGCACTGATTTAAAGCAATTTATATCCAGTCAAGGTTAAATTTTTCTCAAGATGAATTTAATATGCATTTCAATGATTTTATGAGAAATCAAGTGACTAACCATGCGATAAAGAAGATTTTGCTCTTCTGACAGTTCTCGGCGGTTACAAAATCAAAGTCATAGACTGCATAACGGCAATCATTCTCAGGTAAGGAGGCAGCGAAATCATCATAGCTCTCAGCAGGGCCTCCTGTCTTCTCAACCACGACTTCTTTCTTTTTCTCATCAATCTTAAAAATGATATAGCGGTGTACTTTCTTCCTCTGCAGTTCCAAGTATGTGCTTACACTATGCTCAGCAACACCCATGCCAGAAGAGGCATTTCCCTAAAATGAAGTCACATGTTAAATACTTTGTCCAATCAAGGGCCAAAAACCAAATTATTAAAACCAAATATGAAAAAATGGGATTTAGAAAACAAATCAAAGGCATCGCCAAACTTAATTGCAAATCAAAGGCGGGAAATCGTTTTAGTGTATAAGGTATGAATGAAGCATGCACCAATCTTTCATTTGATAGGATACATCTAAATCTGATCTAACATTCAAATGATTTCGTAAAACTTGTGTCGTGAACCAACCAAAATATTTCAATTCTAATAAGGAGAACATCAAACCAAAAGCAGGTCCCAGCTCCCGAGCGTGAGTAAAAACCATCGAATCCCAGCAGATTACATTAGAATTGCATCAGGAAAACTGAAATGAAGTTGCAGACAAAAAGGCAGCCAGATAGCGAAAAGCACAAAATCCACTGCCCCGATAGCCCAATATCAATAATCACGTCTACAGGAAGCTGGTAAGTCGTAGCTACCAAATGCTAAGAGAAACATCAATAAATCCAGTTTCTGCGATATATTTAAAGTTTTCTATTAAGATCAACATCGATTTGAAGCCAAGTCAGCCAACGTAGCAAGCGACATATATAATTAAGTAGGTACCGCAAAGAAAGGGAAAATTTCACTCCAGCACAGGAATCATATCAGAACGACTGCCTAAAAAGAAACAAAAGTTGATACCGAAAATCTCCAGTAGCAAGTACATGGAAATCAGTCAGCGAAGCCGTCAAAATGAGAGTAAGAAAGAAAAACAAATCCACACACGAGCAAAACAAGCCGAAAGCACTCAAACTCAAGGAAAATTAAAACGATTGAAGCGCATTTCCAGATCGTCAACAAAATTAGAACACGAATCAGAAGAGCTAGAGAGCAAAGGAAGCATACCCCTCCTACTCGGAACGCCATAGTTACAGAAACCAGCGAGAGAGTCAAGCAAGTAGCAACCACCGAGGAGAGAATGATACTAGTTAAAATTTAAAATAAGAGATGTAAATCATTGAGACGAGGGGGAAAAAAAAAGAGAAATATTTGTTTTGGTAAAGAGAATAATGAGAGGAGTATAAAAGAGGAAAGGAAAGAGAGGAGAGGAGTGAGAGGGAAGGAAGAGAGGAGCGTCGTTTTGTTATTTTCTGAAAAAGAGGTTGAACCGTTGGACCGCCACTATCCCTATTATTGCGTATCGTCTGGTACAAAATTATGGTCACCCCTTCGCGTACCCACGCGCTTCGTCCCACACGGAATCCCTCGCTATCAGGCGTCCACGTGTGCTCTTATTTTTATTTAGAGGAGGAAGCTAGGTAAATTCCTTTTTACAAGTAAAATACTCTAATTTTTTTCATAACTTCATCTAATTTTAATAAAACTGAAAATTAGATAAAACAAAAATAATCATTTTTTAGATAAAAGTGTAAAATAATACAGACCCGACCCGTTGGTAAATTTTTTGCAAAGTTCGGAATTCATAATTTTCTTACTTAAAAGATTCAAAGAATCCAAAGCTGGGCCTATAAATCATAATTTATTGCAGTACTTCGGTAGGTTTTGTGGAAACTAAGCGTTGCATCTCATCACGATAAGCCCATCAAAGGCCCAATGAATCATGAGTTGGGCTTACATAAAACGTTGGTTAAGGGTTATACGCCATTATGCTTTCTGGGCCTATAAAACATGCCCAATATGCGCGCGTGTGTCTGATCTGTGAGGGTTTTTTTTTTTTTTGTTAACCCATAATATCCATATCCGTATATCACTCTAAACAACTTGAGTCTAATTTCAATTGGGTCGGGAGTATTGAGGTTAAAACTTAACCAACAATTATATTTTTTAGGATTTGAATTTGTATTTTTCTTATTATAGGGTGAAACAACCTACCATATTAACTAATAACTTATTACTTAATTGAGATTCAGTCATCATAACTTTTTTTTGGAGTTTCCAACTGATAAATAGAAAATTAAGTAATTAATGCATCCCAAAGCGAAACACGTGTGGTCTTACATGTATGAAGATCCTTATGAAGTAGAAGTGTCAGCCCTCCTCCGATATATTTAATCCAGCTCGCATGAATGATCTGTGTTTATGGATATACTGAGGTCATATGTGTGATCATACGTGATACAATATGTCACAATGAATCACGCCAAAGGCTGGGGTGAAAAAGTATGAGAAATTATAATTGAAAAGTATTCATGATTGACTAATTAATTAGTGTGCTTGGAAAGTTATGCATCTACAAATCATGTTCAGAGGAAGTAAAAATGAAATTCCTTTTTTTGTTTTGTTCTTGTGAACAGTTAAAATGAAATTCTGCGAAGCAAAGATAAGGGAAACTTCGCATCGGCACAGCTGAATATAGAAAGTGACCATGAATAAACAAAGCTGACACGAAATACTTATAGCATGTTTAGATAATTTTATTTTAAATCGTGATTTATAGAATATGAGGTAACTTTTACGGTTTATGAGGTAACTTTATAATCTACGAAGTAAATATGTGGATGAGGTTTATCTCAATTTACATAAATCGGGCTTATGCATAAACCCGATTCAAACAAACAAACCTTAAACAAAGCTAGGGTAGATAAAGAAGGGTTCATATTAAGTTTTTATAGTTTTATTAAATTTTGATTTTAATTTCTTTAGTTTTAACTTTATTGCTTCATAAAAATTTGATACAAATTAAATGACTAATCCCTACCAGTCTCCATCCTAGCTTTCTGGATCATCTTTTTTGGATGTTTTGTGGATTCCGGGCTCGAGACAACATATCATTTATTCCGTCCTTTGAACAAAAAAAAAAAGACTAATCCCTATATTCTGAGTAAGTTTTGGTTTTGAATTTTATACTTCAACTCAAATTAAATTTTGATGAAATTATGAGGATAAAAAACAATTATTTAAAATTATAAGGAGTAAAATCAAAATTCGATCTAACTGTAAGGATAAATACATGTTTGGATCAGCAGTTACTTAATTTATAAGTGTGATTTACGTAAGTTGAGACAAAACTCATTTCACATACTTACCTTATATACCGTAAAACTTACCTCATATATCATAAATCACGATTGAAAAGTATTTTTAGAGGTTTCAATCGCTATTCCAAACACTTATATTTATCTCAAAAAAAAAAAAGAGATAAGCGCATATTTAATATTTATACGTACACGCGCAAAGGGTACGTGGATTGATCTGATGTATAATAGGCACATCGCAGGCAACACGGAGGTCACTATCAGATAATGAATGGATTCGTAGATTCAAAGTTTGGCAGTATATGAAATTCCATTCAATGTAGCCTCACTGGAAATTTTGGGCCTCCTGGATGACCAAATGGACCAACCAGCGATATTTTGGGCAGACTACTCTTCATATGTGTGCTTGTATATATTATAGTTCCGGCTTCACACTGCTTACTTATACACCAGCTAATGCATGATCTCCATTTCAAATACACACATACGTACAAATTTTTTTTAATTAGTATTTATTTTTTTACTGACTTTTCAACATCTATATATCTAAGCAATCGTCTAGTTAATCAATAGCATCCTCCTCCTCTTTAATTTCTTCCCTCTGGAAATAAAGAAACCGACAATTCTGTTAGAACCACAAGATTAGTTGTGACGTTGGCCATGGTTCTTGCTTATCATTACCATTTCTTACTAAATATTACAAAATTATAAACATCAAATTAAATTAATAAATAAACTTTTTACTTTTTTAAGAACAATCCATTGATATAAAGAAGAAACGTAGACCAATTCATTTTATCTTAACTGGGAAATGAGTTGATCCGCTTGAATATATGTTACTTTATCTTATCTTTAATATAATGTTTAGTTTGTAATTTAATTTTTTTTATCAAAGTAAAATTTATGTTAATGATAGAATGTAATATATAGTAATAGCCAATACCTTACTCAAAAAAATGACTTTTGGTGTTTGTACTTTTGAAAGGGGATTTTGTTCACCTCAAAAAATCTTCTCTTTAGTTGTTATGATGAGGGAAATTCTATATTCAATAATTTGACAATACTTATATATCATAATTCATTGTATTCAGCCAAATACACAACGAACAGAGACAAGCTAAGTTACGTCCCAACTTTGATTTGCATGGTCTATCATTCTTAGTCGTCGTTATATTCTTATTCTCATGATGTCCCTAGCTAGCCGGCTCATAAGCTGTCAAGGAAACCTCCACTTTTCTCATACACGAATCATCGACTATTAGCTCGTTTGGTTGAGCGGTGGTAAATCGGGTTTATATTTACATAAATCGAGATAAATCTCCTCCACATATTTACCTCATAAACCATAAAAGTACCTCGTAGACCGTAAAAGTTACTTTATATTCCGTGAATCACAATTTATAAGCACTTATGGAACTTCCATAAGCTAATCCAAACGAGCTATATATGGCGCTACGTCTGATATAGTATTACATATGGTACTAAATATAAGATTTAATTAATTTTTTTAAAAATATTAAAGTAACTAATTATATTATTTTAAAGTATTTATATTTATCATCTTTTCTTTAAATTAATTTGTCCGGCTTATAAATTAATATATAATTTAATCATACACAACATATGATATGATTAAATAACTTATTTAATTTCGTTAATCACTCCAATAAAAGTCAGCCATGAGGCAGTATATGACCTTCTGGATTATGCTAATTAATTATTACCAAAAACTGTTCATGCGCTCTCAGTGATGTTTATTAAATGATCATCTTGCCAATTTTAATTGTTTTAAATAAACCAATCTTGCTTCTTTGTCCATGCATCATTAATAATTTTGTGTGTACAAAACGATCCAAATTTTTTATTTATTTATTATCACCTTATCAGGTTATACCTAATGCATTCATAATTTCATATATCTATTCTTTTAATTTTGACTCTAGAATGGATACATTGATTTTTTCCCCCTCAAATAAGAGGGACGTTAAAAAAAGGCCAAACGAGTGGATGCATTTTTAAACAAGTTTTTTCATTAAAATATGGTTTAGAGCTTCTTGTACGTTAAGGTTATTCAATATTAAGCACGCATATCTTATTCACGTGGTTGAATATATAATTGAATGATTTTTTTTTTGAAAAAAAAAATCATCAATTGTACGTTGGCTTAGAAAGGGAGGGCTTAGAAAATATATGTTTCAGAACACGCACGCACACGTATTTATATCAACTCAGCTTTTGTAATTTTGTGCATTTTGTTACGGCTAAATATATTTAATTTAGCTGCTGGCCAAAAAAATATATTTTATTTGGCTTCACCATACTGTGGGGCTGAATTGAAAGGCGGTTTGTCAAAAGGAAACTAACCAAAAAAACCATTCCACGAAAATCGCGTTGCTATATATTCAATTATTGTCTTAACTCGTATTAATTAGTGTTGTTAAGAATCTTCTGATTCACCTAGACTGTAATCAAGAGGTAGTATTAAGTAAAATCTTTTATGAGCTATGTTTAAAGTGTGAACCACAGTGAAAATTTTCACATTAGAATATAAAATGAATGATAAAAAAACTAAATAAAATTTCGAAAGTTTTGATACGTGACATGAAGTGGATAAATTTGGATACAAAAATAGGATATAGAGACATATATACAAATATACAAATATAGTCCTTCCCAAAATTTAACAACAAAATTAAATATCATAATTTCTCATCATAAGAGTTTACCATATTACTTTTTAATAACACGAGTTTACCATATTCTCTCGACGCAAGCAATAAAAAAAAATTTAAAGATCGATTTATATGTTTATGCTAGTAATTAATACGACAAGATTATCCAATCATTAAAACTTAAAGCACTAAATATTTACAAGTCGAGGCAAACAATAAAAAAAGATTTACAACGAGTTCATCTACGGTCACTCAATGTTCAGGGTTCTACACATCTTACTCAGAATTAATCACACAATATATTCTCATAACTTATCCAGAAATATTACAAGTATATGATCAATGTTCGTTTGAGGTGACCAAGGATGGCTTGGGTTGCTTTCGACAAGTTTCAGTCTTTAATTTGTGACGCCGACACAAATTATAACCAAGTTGACACATGAGGATAACATTTGACAACCATCACGTCTGACGTCCCAAACTCGGTCGCCTTTGTACAAAACTTGAATCATTTTAATTGATCTCAAATAATTAATAACCAAAACTTAATTTTGTACAGGCCTATATCATATAACTTTTTAATAACTTTAATTTTCTAAAAATACATTGTGAGTTGTAGAATGTTGCTACTTATGCCAAACAAAATTTGATTTGGCATATGCGTACGCAGACAAGCTACATTTATATGATTAGTGCCTCTGTTTTTTTTTTAACCCTCAAGGCTTAAATATGTGTTTATGTGTATATTATATTAGATTATATTTATATATAGAATCCTTAAAAATGATGCTCCGATCCTCTCTGGTGGACCCTGTGCGTTCACTAATAAAGACGAATGATTAACACTCAATTAAAAAGTATATATATCACCCAAAAATGAAAAGTTAGTCCTATATATATAGCATTAATGGAAACTATATATTAATGGTGCAATGATATAATAAGGTTAAGAGTAGTGATTCAAGATTTCAAATCCCTCATAATATAATCAAATAAACAAAAGATGCTTAGCCGGTTAGCCCAAATTTTTTGACGCCACACTTAAACGACATTTTTTAAAATATATATATCCATATTCATCAGCACTGTTAAATCAATCAAATCATCATTACTTGAGCTGTTTAATTTCCTGGTAATTAAATTCTTATATACTCTTATTTTAAAAAATATTTTTTGTTCCTAGAAATTTGTCTATTCTACTCTTTCTTATAACAGCGGTTACCAGAAATGAACTTTAAATATTGCCCGATTAGTAGGTTCAGATTGGGAGACAACTCAGAATTTCATTTAAAATTATAGTTGAAGTGCCAGAATAAAGCCCAATATGAACAAAAGACAAGTGTTAGATAACATATACAGGCCATGCAACCAGTAATTAAAGATAATTATAGGTAAAATAACATTAATTAACGTGGAGTCTAGCATAATTGACTAGGACTATAGAGGAGACAGCTATGAACCATGGACAAAATCCAGCTAATTATTTGTAAGCAAATAGCAGTAAGGCCTATTCTATATGGTCCATTCATCATCGGTATTTTCGGCTTTTGAATACTTCATCCTTAATTATTAAGAGCAAGTCTGGTCAAAAAAATTATTAAGAGCAAGTCAAAATCCGTGTACTTCAGTAATTTTAATTTCTTTTTTTTTCTCTTTTAATAAATATGGATTAATCTTTCACAAACGGTAATTCTACAACCTAAAGGTGTGAATTGTTGTTTCACAGATGAAATTTTCGATTTTGACCAGTTCAGATAGATGCTGTCAAAACAATGAAATATCGCTAATCATAGAGAAATTTGAATATTCAGTTGTAAAATTTTTCTTATATAAGTTTGATGATTTCAATAATTAACATGCATGTTTGAGTGAGAGTGAACTTCGAAATAATAGTAAAATTTTTATCACGACCTGAAAGTTTTATGTTTAAATCTCAAAAATAACCTTTTTACTTATAAAATTAAAACTACATACATCTATTATTCCTTAAACATCATATGATGAGAGCTTTGTACACCCCACCGTTTTTTAATATGTATGTTTGGTTGCTTATATATTGCAATTAAATTTAAGTAAACTTGATTATAGGAAAGGAAAGAAACTACTCATATCTCATGATGAAAACAACTATACAACTTATGATGGACATATCCATTAATGAAGTCGTAATTGTATCACTCTCAAGAAGTTTGAAGAGAGATCGGATATATATATATAACTTATGATGGACATATCCATTAATGAAGTCGTAATTGTATCACTCTCAAGAAGTTTGAAGAGAGATCGGATATATATATATATATATATATATAGATGATAATAAGTTAGAATACTTTAAGGTTACGTTTGAAGCAGAAACTTTAATTAAATGTAGCTATATAAATATCAAAGCACGTGACTTTACAAAGTGGCTGTCAATATGGCAAGTGGTGAGGCCTGGTTTTGTCGTATTATTCGGCCTTGGCCCCCCCCAATGCAGCAGTGTACTCATGCCTAATGAATTATACAATTCATCCCTGGATCCACTTGACTGGGCTCGATCCCTTAAATTATTATCCCAAAAAAAAAAACCTTGCCTTCCTTTTTTTTTTTTTTTGTATGTACTCTGTTTTTTACTTTTTTTTTGGCTTTTGAATACACACACACACACACCAATCCGCTATTCTGGGCCCCTTGTCCTTTGCACGTCAAATTATTATTGGATTTAAGTTCGTTCCTTTCATTACTTTTACTTTATCCAGTTAACTGTAGTTTCACATGTAAAAAAAGTATTATCAAATATCAACCCAATTCTCTTTAGCTGGCTCTAGTGTTGAAAAGTAATTTTGATGTATACATATTAATTTGTAATGCCTGTTTGTTTGATCAAAGGGGTAACACATCATGTTAAACTCAACGATGTCTGCACAAATGAGTCAATTGAAAATAAATATAATATATTTTTATTAATGAATTTGATCGACATGAAATGACTCAATATATATTAATTAATTTTATTTTTTTAAAAAAATTGATTTAATTCAACTAAAATTGAACGGCTATATAAATGGGATTAACCAAAGATGTTTGATTTAATTAAGCCTGATCTTTATTTTGATATAAAAAATTATACCCAAATATTTAGCAAAGAAGACATTCATATGACCGTTCGCAGATAAATCATAATTACATTTTTTTTTGCCATTAAATCATAATTACATATATAGTTGCGTTAGTATATAGCTTCATATTTCCTTTTAATAATTGATGGACGTGCCCTGCATACCTGAGAGGTAAGAATATCAACTGTTCAAATAAATTAATTTAAAAATATTCATAGATCTGATTATACACGATGACTGATGAGGGGGGGGTTGATTTCGAACTTGATGAAAATAATTAAGAATCCCAATTAATCTATAATGACCAGCCCGATCTAGGATAGAATTCGAATTGTTTATGTACAATATTCCACAAATAAAAACGTACAAGGAAATAAACTCCCAAAATATTTTATAAGGAGCTGAATATTTAGTAAGACCCAATGAGAAACAAGTGACGCAGATAATATAACACGAGGGGCCGGAAGGGGGGGGTTTAGGAATATTCAAAATAGTATCGCTACGTTTGCGTGGCAAACCAAATATATGTCTGCTAAATTGTACTTTTCTCCATCATTCAACAGTAGTAGGATTTGACATGTGGGAATCTCTCTCACTGCCAAGCCTCACTTAATTAATTAATCCATTATTTAAACCCTTAAGTTAAAGGTGAGAGAGAGAGAGAGAGAGAGAGAGAGAGAGGGGTGTATAATTTCCAGGAAGGTGCTAAAAGTTTGAACAAGGAAATAAATAGTAGTATAGTCTTAGGATTGACTATTCTAGCTCCTCTTGGCGTGCGCACTATATCCAAAAGCATAAATAGCCAGCTCTGCCCTTAGGAATCAAAGTTGAAGTTGAACTTGAACTTGAACTTGAACTACTGGTTTTTCCATATTCTACCACATATACACAAAAGCTATTTACAAAGCTTGTAGCTGCTAGCTTCAGTGACACTAAGTGTGTTCTGAAGATCAACAATGGTGAGAGCTCCATGCTGTGAGAAGATGGGACTGAAGAAGGGTCCTTGGACTCCTGAGGAAGACCAACTCTTGGTCCTCTACATTAACAAACATGGCCATGGCAATTGGCGAGCCCTCCCTAAGCAAGCAGGTATATATATATATATATATACACTTTAAACATCAAATTATATTTATCTTCCACAAATATATATATGCTCTGTTTTGCTTTTGTTATTGTTTTTGTGTGGTGTGATTGATTATATTGTGTTGTGATGAATGAATTGCTTATTAGGTCTTTTAAGATGTGGGAAAAGTTGCAGACTGAGGTGGATCAATTATTTGAGGCCAGATATAAAGAGAGGAAATTTCACAGCAGAAGAAGAAGAAACTATCATTAAGCTCCATGACAAGCTTGGCAACAGGTATTGTTAATTCCTCACTCTCATATGATGATACCTTGTGTGATCTTGCAACTCCTTACTCTCACAGAAAAAAAGAATATGCTGCCTAGTGGTTCTTCATTGTTCAATCTTTACTACACAGAAACTGTCTTTGGAGATTCAGTTTCAGAGAAATTGATGACTTTTTGGATTTTTCCCTTTTTTTAAAAAAATAATCCTCTTTTTATATTTATAGTGGTGGGGACTAGTGCTGGCATCCATTATATTAGTTGTCAACTTTCAGAAAAAATATATTAATTAAAAAAGAAAGGGACGGTTCCCATCATCCCATGTATATAGAAACGTTTTTCTTGAATGGCGACTAGTCCCATTTTAGATGCGAGTAAAACTAGGCGTTCTCCTTGCTGCAACTAGATATTCCCGGACTTAGTTTCTTACTGAGCATTTTACTTTATAGGAACTAATTAAATTTAGACGGTTGAAATTTAATTTGACGATTTAAATTTGATTTTTTAAAGTTTTATATTTTTTTTAAAAAAACTATTTTAAAAAGTATAAAACCTAAAATAAAGACAAATTTTTAACTATTATTTTTTTAAAAAATATTTTTTATTTAAAAAATCATTACTTTATTAAAATCTAAATTTAGATCGTCCAAAATTAAATATGAAACTGTACAGATTTAATTAGCTTTCCCTATTAAATAAAGTGTTTAAGTGGGAAACTAAGTTTGATATTGCGGTACAAACAAGTAAGAAATTAAAGCTGCATGATTCTCTGATTCTGAGATCTGATTTGCACAACACTGAACGAGGGATTTTTTGTATATAAACATGTCACATGCAGCTAGCTATATGTGCCGGAGATGGATATATAATCTGTCTCAGCAAAATTCCTAAAAATACGACAACCTCATCTTTGCTGGTTACTGATACGTCTTTTCTTACAAAAAAAAAACTCGTGTCCTTTTTTGTTTTTTTGGTATCTAGGTGGTCAGCAATTGCGGCAAAGTTACCAGGAAGAACGGACAACGAGATTAAAAATGTGTGGCATACCCATTTGAAGAAGAAGCTTCAAAAAACAAATGATCAAGCTCATCAAGCCATTCGTCATTCAGGTTCCAAAACCAGAGGCTCCATTAATAATAATAATAATAAAGCTTCAATCAAACGATGTGTTTCAAATTCCAGCACTGTGACAAGTCAATCAGAAGCTGCAAGTTTCATCACTTCATCCTCTACTTCTAGTGATTGTGGGCAGAGTTTGAAAGTGGCCATTAAGCGTGAAGACATAGATTCATCTTCTCTTGATGAGCCTTATGTTTTGCCTCAGATTGATGAAAGCTTTTGGACAGAAGCAGCCATGGAAGATGATAATAATAGCAGCAGCACCATTAATATTCAGAATAATAATGAAATATTTCCAGTTCATCATCAATACCCATTTGACGATGGAATGGATTTCTGGTATGACGTCTTCATCAGATCAGGGGATTTTACAGGGTTGACGTTCTGAAATTATAATATCTCAACTTTTCTTACAATCCTCGAGATTGGGCTATTTTTGTTTACTTGTCCAAGAGCTATTCTCATTCACTTACTTGTAAAACCTTACCACCTATTGGTTATTAAAAGCTTCAAGGATATTGATAATAAGATCAACGGGAACATATATATATATATATATATATATATATATATATATATATATATATATATATGCGCAAGGTGAAAGAAGGGAGATGAAAATGTCAGGCACTGAATAGTAGGCCTACAATTAACATTTTTCTTTGCTGAGGGTTATTCATTGATTATAATTTGCGATAACAAGTAAAGATGTACTATACGAAATGATGGAATAAATTCAACTATTTATGTCCGTTGTATATTATTCATTTTTTTCTTAGAGTTTATTTGAAAAAGTGTAAAAATATGTTTACATAAATTAAAATAAAACTTATTTTATAAATTTATTTTCTATATTGTTAATTACGATGGAAAAATAATTTCTACTACTAATCTAAATACACACCTACATTTTTTGATAGTGGACGTGATATTAACATTGCACTTCAAATGGAATGGATCGATGAATGATATATAGATCGACTCATTAAGGAAGCTCTGAAGCACTACGGCCTAAAAGGGCAATAAACGGGAAAAAGAAATATTCATTTCCATACAACAACAACAGCAACGATTAACAATAATTTTCACGAACATGCTTTTAGACATGAATGACAAATTACTTTGTATATGTATATATTTGTATATTGTTGGAATATACCTAATTCCTCTATTGATGGATTAGTATTCAAGCCCAATTCTAATGGGGACATTAAGTAAACATAGAGAGACATGAGTCCAGAAAAATTTCCTACCTTTATGATTTAAAATTTAAATCATTATAACTATCTATACGTACGATATGTGAGATATGAGAGTCAGTTGAAAGATATACCAATAGAAAACTCACTTGTAACTTCTCTTTATAAGTTCTCTTTTCCATCATAGTAAATCATGGTATAACGTGATCAAAGTTCCTATCGGTTGTATTATGTGGGTACTTCAATGAATGAGTTGGATTTTAAGTATGCCAGAAATCCTACTTATATGTATAGAGTAGCAGAAAATATATTATTTAGTGCAATGGAACTCAATTTTATCTATAGATCATCGGGTTTTTTTTAATAAAAAAGAAAGAGAACAATATTGAGGTATCTTTAGCTTCCTTCAATAATTTAAGTTGGTGCTTATGTGTTTTTCTCTCATTATTAAGTCCTTCAATTTTACTCTAATGCACGATTAGCTTTTGTATGGGGTCAACAATATTATTAGAACGAAGTTATAAGGATCAGTGCTGCTAAAAGAGTAAGGATTTAATAAGAAGAAAAATACAAAAATACTAAATTTAAAATTGAAAAAAACTAGAGCTACATCAAAAATAGTTCTCCTCTTTTTTATCTGAAATACATATATAGATAGATGCACATATGTTTAGTTTAATTTGCGTGAACCGTGGAGTAATATGGCCTGCTTTGATAGTAAACAGTAGCTGTTAATTTTCTGCATAGACTATTCCTAGTCTTAAATCACGTACGTCAGAATTGAACGAAGACCAGAAAAGCAGTAACAACCAAGTAGTTTCCCACTGGAGTGGCGAATGTTATTTAGCTCGTTTGGTTGAGCGGTGGTAAATCGGATTTATTATATAAGCCCGATTTACATAAATTGAGATAAATCTCCTCTATATATTTACTTCATAGACTGTAAAAGCACCTCGTAGACTGTAAAAGTTACTTCGTATTCTGTAAATCACGATTTATAAGCACTTATAGAACTTCTATAAACTAATCCAAACAAGCTAATTATTAGTGTGATGTGTGCATGAAGATATATATAAACATGTGTAACTTGATGAGTGTGAGGAAAATGCACTTGTGCTATTACTTATTAGTCAAGCAAAATGATATTATTGTATAATAGAAAAGATCAGACAGCTTTTGGAATGAAGGAACGCCTATACGATTCGTCAAAAGGCACTTCTTGCTTTCTGCCACAATCCAAAGTCGTTATTGGAATAATGCATGCTCTGCATTTTCCCAGCTTTTAAGTGGCATGAATTCTGCACAACTTTAATTTTAATTACGCTCCATTTGATGGGAATTGGAAACAAGAAAAAGAAATTGGAAAACTGTTTGTGCCTGATTGTTTGGTAATCATTCGCTTATAAGAGGTTGTTTGGTATGAGGAGAGGGTAGTAAAAGTATGAGAGTGATTTTTTTTTATTTATGTCATCTAGATTTTATATTTAGAATAAAAAATTAGATTAGAAAGAAACAGGATTCCACATTTCCACCAAAATACTATCATTATGGGTTGCGAGGGGGCAATATAGTCAAATATGCGTGGACTCTGCCGACACCCTTATGATGTAGGGGTGTGTAGGGTGCCCTATAGTGTCATTACTCGCAAGTGCAAATCGTGCTTGCAAGCATTTAACTCGCCAAACTTTAAAAAAAAAAAAAAAAAGCATGGTTTTCTCATTTAACATTTTTTGGACCATTTTGCCTTTGCCAGAATAATTTTGGACCCTTTTCCCATTCATGTCTCCATCATCCATCTCCTTTCTCTTCTCAGTTCTCTCTCCTCAATATCCCTTGTTATTTAATTTAATTTAATTTTCAATTTTTTAAGGATATTTTTGTTAACGTCTCTTAATTCTTAAGCGTTGCTTCCCATCATTTTAACAGGAAAATATTAAATAAATTATGTTATGAGATCTCTTTAGATATCAAATATATATACTAATTAAATTATAAAGTGATCCTATATTAAGAACTTGAGATTATATATGATTTTAAGTCAAACTTCTATTCCACTGGGACCAATTTCTCATTCCAATTCCTTTTAAAAAATATTTGCAATAACATGTGTCAAACGGGCGCAAAGTGGAAACAAAGTAAAGTTAAACAGTGATGATGAGTGCCATAAAAAATTCCTTGTCACTATAGTTGTTAATATAGTTAGTGGAAGACAAGCTATAGGTGGGTCAATACGATAAGATATTGCATAAGTGACTCTGGGGTTTCACAACCAATGAACATGTTGCGAAGAAGACATGTCATTATAGTTGGATTTATGTGATAATGTAAACTATTATGAAGAAGGCTTTTACTTCGTTCTTTCCATACTATAATATCGTTCAATTTCCCGAAGCTTTCTATTTTCTACGTCCCAGTCACCCATATAAAGCTAAAGTAATCTTAATCTCGTCATTTATTATTACAACTAATTTTGGAGTTTAAGTTAAGCCCAAGGGTGTGCAACTTTTTTAGATATTATATATATATATAATAAATTTTATAAATGTATAGAACTGATGTAGATTTTTTACTCTGCACGCGGTTGTATGTGGAGTCCCGGCTCCTCTCTCTCCCTCTCCCCTCCTTTACTCAAAATTACACGGTTTTGGGTGAGAAAATGGAGGTTGGATCCCTTTTTTTTAAATAATTTTTAGCACTCTAAAGTATTTTTTCAGTGACACTTAGTATTATAAAATAATTTTTTATGCATCAAACATTTTAAAATATTTTTCAAATGGGCACCGAGAAGTCTAAACTTAAGATGCAGAGTGTTAATGAAAAAAATGTTTCAAGGGATTAGATGCAAAAAAAAATTATTTTAGGGTATTAGATGTTATTGAAAAAAAATACTTTAGAGTGCAGTTTGCTAGACAATAATTACTATTGAAAAAAAATATTTGAAGGTGATCAATATATTAAAAATTATTTTAAGATACTAGATGTCACTAAAAAAATATTTTAGGATGCTCAATGTTATTTTTGAAAGAAAAAAAGAAGAAGCTCAACCTCCCTTTTAACACCCACAGAGTTTTGGGTAAAGTAGAGGAAAGTATAGGAGAGGATCAGAATCAATCCCGTTTCCTTGCTCATCCTGATGAGCAAGAGAACTTCTTTGCATGTGGATCGTTTATATTTAATTTTTTATATTTTTTATTTAAAAAAATTATTTTAATAGATATAAAATCTAAAATAAAAATAATCTATTAACTAACATTTTTTTTAAAAATGATTTCTTTATTTAAAAATCACCTATTAAAAAATATTAAATTTAAACCGTTCAGATTAAATCTGGATGATCCAGATCAGAATAACTTTACGGACTCATTCTTTAAATGAGCAGGAAACTGGATCCTATCCGGAATCGTTGTATGTGAATTTGAATAGCTTTATGTCCATGTCGCTGAATGATCAGTTCAGATTAGATAGAATCATTTTAATTCAGCATTTTCGTGAGGTCAGTTCGCTACCGACGCTTCTTAAATCACGTGATAAAGAAATTCCTTTGGGTTTTTTTACCTAAAGTTCTCTCTCCTTTTAATTTTTTTTCTCCGCTAGACACTAAAAAATATATAATTTCTTTTATTGGAAGCAATATTATTCAAGATATTGAAAAAAAAATCCTATACCGTCAAACACTAATTATAAATAGCTTTGAAGGGAATTCAGTTTAATAATGAGGTAGATTTAGAACTATTAAAACAGGTAGATCCGGCCTTGCTCAAAGGCTCAAGAAGCCCTTTTACTTTCAATTTGGATATTTTCTCAAGCTCAGCCCTAATTGCCAGCCGAGTAGGGTGCTTAACAATTTGCATGGTTGTTTTTTTTTTTTTTGAATCCTGACGTTATCCTCCACCCAATAACTAGAACCTAATCTTTTTAACGCGTAGAGATCATTGAAGTGGATTTTATTTTTTATGCACACGGCCTAATTCAAACCTATGACATCATGCTTAAAAATCTCAACCATATATCAACTATGCCAAGTTGTTGTTGATAAAAAAAAAAAAGAACTTGAACAGATAGCTTGAGCCTGTTTTTGATGCCTACAAGAGCCGGGCCCAGAAAGACTTTCAGACTAAATCCTCCCAGTTTTCAAGGCCCAACCTTGACTGATACAGGTAGCCCAACAAGCCTGATCCTGTCTCTAGGTAGAATTCCCATATGCCCATGGGTTTTTGGACGTCATCAATCTCCCTCCCTCAGTCCTCAAATATGCAAAAACAACTACTTACCTACGTTATTTTCTTGTTCTTTTACTGTTTTTCCACAGGAGAATATTCATGTGATAACTCAATTTGGCACTAAAAGACCACTTATTCGTTTCAGCTTGTTTACTTCAATTTCATCATTTCCAGAACAACCTATCCGCCAACCTCAGATTCAAAATCAAAACAATTCAGATGCCTTTCGGAATTTGTTTGCATGCATCAGCATGCTTGTGCATTCCCAAGAACAAGGTCTTGTACAATCATTGGTGCAGGGCACACCATCACAAGATGAAAAATTCCCAAAAGATGGATAACTAAGCTTAAGAATAGACCGAAGTCCACTCAAACGAAGCTTCTTGTGTCCATTATCAAGAGCGAAAACACAAGCTCCAAGTACAACATGCTGCAATTAGAGTGAAGCAGCATCTCCATAAACAGTTCCTCTGTGATTAATAAATTTCCTTATTCAAAATTGAAACTACCTCAATAGAATTCTATAACGATACCAATCAAAATGCAAGCAGTTTAAGAAAGGCATGAGTATGCTAAAGCCTTTTCCTCCGAGAGCTCTTCTGCTGTCGCATCCAGTTTCTTCCTTGAAAACTCATCAATTGAAAGTCCTGGCAGAAAAAAGAAAGTCAAAGTAAGATAGAAGCAGTGAAAGCTGAATAACTACAACTCCTGCGGTATGGTATGTGTTCTGTAAACTATGTACCACTTTCGTAAATATTTTTGAGGAATGAATTCATGTTTTACATTTAAAAAAAAACATGCTGCATAACAGCAAAAGTTGCGATGGCTAACATGCATGTCAACTGTTGAAGCGTCAACAAGAAACTAAGTCATTCATGGAACCGTCATCTCAGATGCCAGAATACTAAATCGTCCCAATTAAAATTTGACCAAGGATTCGTTTGACTCTATCCCAAACTAATTCTACTGTGAGACACTCACCACCCATTGTGCAATATGGACTGTAGTAGTAAAATTCTAATTTGAAT
Organism: Albizia julibrissin; assembly: GCA_037074505.1. Lineage (NCBI taxonomy): Eukaryota > Viridiplantae > Streptophyta > Magnoliopsida > Fabales > Fabaceae > Albizia > Albizia julibrissin. The sequence goes on along the minus strand of CM073482.1, from coordinate 4,742,568 downwards.
TGCCATTAAGAACTTTAAATTAGGTTAAGCATAAATCTTGCAGTGACAAGGAATTAAAACTAGCAATTGTGAAATTAGGGTCAATTCAATTTAAGATTCAAACTATTAAAGACAAATTTGTTAATCTGAAATCTGAATATTCAACTGCATTCTTAGAGCAATCAAACTCTTACCTTGAACTATCTTCCACTCCCCATTTTGACAAGTGACAGGGAATGAATAAATAAGCCCAGCAGGTACATTGTAAGAACCATCAGAATATACTCCCATCGACACCCAGGTGCCCTGTATTTGAATTGGAAGAATAAAGCTAAGCATGAGACTTTTACAGATTTTCAAATAAAAACCATGCAAAAGCTATCCAACCTCTGGAGTTCCAAGAACCCAATCACGAATGTGGTCACAAGCAGAACTAGCAGCAGATAATGCACTTGAAAGCTTCCTGGCTTTAATAATTGCAGCACCACGTTGTTGAACAGTGGTTATGAATTCCCCATTCAACCTTAAAAAGAGAAACTAGCTTCAATCCTCCTAGTCTTCAATAAATTCATAAATGGTAAAAATAAAAAAAATAAAAAATAGAGAGAGAAGCTAATATAAAGCATATAGGTAAAAGCATTAGTTCATCCCCATACCATGCATCATCAGCAACAAGTTCACGGGCAGGCTTTTCCCCAGCTGGGGTTTTAACAGTTGCATGGTTGACATCAGGATATTGAGTTGATGAATGATTACCCCAGATTATAACATTTTTCACATCAGAAACTTGAACATTCAGCCTTTCAGAAATTTGGCCCAAAGCCCTGTTATGATCAAGTCTAGTCAAACAAGTGATGTTTTTCTCAGGAATAGATGGTGCGAATTCCTTCAAGATCAATGCATTCGTGTTGGCAGGGTTAGCAACAACAAGAACCTGCAAGATAAAAGCACAAAAATGCTCTTAAATGTCCTATTTATTACATAAAACTGAAATTATTTTAATGAAAACGGAACATGCTAATTTCATATAGAGATGGATTCATCAACATGGAATACCATGGGCTGGGCTATAATATAGGATTAGGGCCTCTTCCAAATGCAAGCTATCTTTTATTTTCTGGCTCTCTTGGCCCTTTACTTCCTAACATTCCTCTCTTCCTTCTCTAGTGTTACAGTATCATGCATATATATCATACTACTAGCACAACTCCTATTATTACCCTTTCAAAGCCAATACACGTATAGTGTTTTAACACATCCAAAAAAAGATTTTAAAGTCAATTATTTACTGCATAGAACAATATAATGAAGAAGTATCACAAAAATGTTCGATTCTTTTGAAATAAAGCATCAAAGATGTGAATGACTATTGGTTACAAAGAGAGGCTTTGAAAATGGTGAATTCAGATTAAATGGATAACCTTGCAGTTTGCCGCAGCATGCTTTTCAAGAGCAGAAGCCTGTGACTTATAGATAGACACATTTTTTGACATCACATCTTTTCTCTCCATGCCTTCCTTTCTAGGAAATCCTCCAACCATGACTGCAACGTTGACTCCAGTGCATGCCTCAACCACATCAGTTGTAGCAACAACACCTGGAACAAATAAATTGACTAATTCAGAATCTAGCAGATCATTTAAACAAGTATAGGTTCAGAAAAAAATCAACATTAACAATTAGATGGTTATTTGTATGACAAACATTTTACAAGGAGGAAAAATCAAACCTTTAAGAAGAGGAAATGCAGCATCAACCAACTCCATTTTAACCCCGTTCAAAGCCTCTGCTGCTGGAGGAATGTCAAGCATGTGGAGGATTACAGGCTGGTCAGGACCCAGCATGACTCCCCTAGCAATCATAGGGACAAGTGCATATCCAATTTGTCCTAAATTTGCCAAAATATCATATCAGTACACCGTATATAATTAAAAACAGGCATTTCTTATTTGTTCATAGACAAGATAGGAGGTTCTGGCACATTCCATTACAAAGAGATTAGAAAGGATCTCAACCCCAGAATACCAAGAAGTGATGCGATTATGCAATTTGCAGCACAAACCCAGAAATTTTGAAGCAGATATCGAATGAAAAGATACAGAATCCAATGTAAAGCATAGTTACTCGTACGTTAGTATCTTTTCCACTCATCAACAATACCAATCAACTACTCCAAACAATCAAAATCATATATAATCGTAGATATAGATCTGAGCCAATATCAGATCGAGATCGACCACAAGAACATCACACCACAAATCTACTACATAGACTCAGCAAACAAACCTAAAACAAGGTTCGATCGAGCAGTAAAGTAGAGTAAGTGACGGATCTGGAGAAAAGGAGTAAGTATAGGATAATCGGGACGAATATCGTACCTGCAGCACCGGTGACCAGAACGCGAACTGGATCTTTCGCCATTGAGTTTTGATGGGAGAGAGGAAACGGACGCAGAAGGAGGAAGGATGGCCGATTTGCTGCTTCTCGTGGAGTGAAGCGTCAGGAGAACTACGTATATCGGCTAAAGAGTGGACTACAGAGGACCATTTATTCGAGGGGAGTCCGAGGACAGGATGGTGCCACGTCATAATTACCATTAAACGGCAGCGTTTCAGTACAATGTTCCGAAAGGTTATCCTCCTGACTCCGGATCCTGTGGGCGGATTTTTTTCTTGGGCCGGATTTCTTGTGGAGTGTTGACTATTTCAAGACACCGCGCATGCAATATACGTATAGTGTGTTTGGAAAAAAAAAAAAAAAAACACTTTTCTTACTAAACCATGGTTTCACTAAAAATTTATCAAACACTCATATTTTTTAGATAATCTATTTTCATTACCAAACTATGTTTTCACTCCTTAAAACCATGGTTTGCAACAATCCAAATTTTTTAGTTTTTCCCTCTTTTTGTGGATCCCACACTTGATTAGTGACATTTTTTCTTTTTTTTATGTTTGTGGGACCCACATCCTCCTTTCTTATTTGTAAATTTTTTTTCAAGAGATTTGAAAAAATAATTAAATTATTTTAGAATATTTATATTTTAATTTTTATATTTCAGAATATTTATATTTTAAAGAAAATTAACTCTATCTTATATTTAATATGGAAGGAGTACTTATTTAAATATAAAATATAGTATTATTTTAATTATACAATATATATGATCTTTTTTTTATGTTAGATAATTGATTAATTTTATAATTTTTAATTTTTCAGATGATTTTATGTGATTTTTTGCATTTATTATGAAATTTACTATTAAATAATATATAAAATATAATCTTATCCTTTATATGTAATTATCACAAAAGTTAATGTCCTTTTCAGTAATTTGACCATGAAAAAAAGCTATTCTTATCATAATATCCAAACACTCTCATTTTATCAAAATCACTTTTTTCTCATAATATATTCTCCATAATCTATTCTCAAAAATCACTTTTTTTTCACTTTTTCTTCATAAGCTATTTTCAGAAGCTGTTTCCAAACACACCCGTAATCCTTTTTCGTTTTGAAATGTTCTCACAAAAATTTGGAAATAATAAATAATTTGAATTATTGTAAAATGCAATAATAATTTATTAGAATAATTTTAAATGTTTTATCACTAATTTAATTAAGTATGTCTTGATTATTCCCTTTTTTTCATTAACCTAAAACAAAGCCTAGATAGATAACAAAAGTAAACAACTGCAATTATAATGCTTTTATTAAAATTTTAGTGATAATTACTGACAAATACTGTGGTGAGGATGAAGTGTAATATGATATAAATAGTATAATAAGTTTCTCCCTCTTATTCTTAATATAAGAGTTAGTTAGATGGTTAGATTTAGTTATATCGTCTTTTATATTTAATCATTTTTCATCCAATTGATTTATCTAATTTATAAATTGATATATAATTTAATATTATACAGATATTTTAAGAATATCATATTGTATTTGTTGAAATTAATCAATTTATTTTATTTATGTAATCCACACAAATTAGTTAGGCAGTTTTTACATTAAAATATGAGATGACATAGTATTTACTTATTTTTAATTTGTTCCAAACAAGAAAGCAAAATTTCTTATTATAAATTTTATGAATGCAACTCAAAAGATTGCATGCGTCTTGAATATCTTATCACATGTCAAGTATGATGTGGAGCTCCCGGCTGAGAATTTCAAATAGTAGCATTTAATTATATGCATGCATCACCATGCTTCTGTACTCTAAAAAACACAATCTTGCACGCCCATCTCCATTAGCATTTATTTTTTACTCCTTTCAATCCTTATTAAGATATATCCGTCTACTCTAAGGTATTTTATTATTACTGAAGGAATATTATTAGGAATAAATTAGAAAAAAGATTAATACATATAAGAAACATGTTTTATAATTAGGACTAAGATCAACTCCTCAATTAAGTCATATGTTAAAAAGTAGAGGGAGTATTTTAAAAAAAGTTACATTATTCAATATATAAACTACTTTCAAAGAAAACACCCAGAGACAGGAACAAGAATAACTCCAAACAAGAAATAAGCAAGAGTCTAAGAGAGGCATGAGTAAGCCAATTCCTTTTCCTTCTATAGCTTTTGTGCCATCAAATCCATTTTCTTCCTCGATAACTCGTCAATGGGAAGGCTTGCTAGAATATAAGAGAAATCCATTCTAGATTAATCCATTGATATCAGAACAAGGGCAAAGAATGTGGTAATAAAGTGGCTAAAATTGTACTACCTACTATAAGATTTACTATGTAGTTCATGTTATTTGTTAAAATAGATCTTATGTAAAATATATGAGGGAGTTATATTTATGAGTTATGTCATCCAATTCTAAGTTGTATTGCTAGCAAAAATTATAAACAATATTAGAGAAAAACTAACAATGACAAAGAATTAAAGCTTGCAATTAAAAAATCATGGCAAATCAATTCAAAATTTCATAATATTAAAGATAACATGGAAAGTTTCAATTGCATTCTCTTACAAGAGTAACTAAACTCTTACCTTGAACTATCTTCCACTTTCCATCACGACAAGTGATAGGAAACGAATAAATTAGCCCAACCAGTACATCATAGGAACCATCAGAGCATTGACACCTAGTTTCCTTGAATTTAAATAAGAATGCAATTATCATATTTTGTTTTTTTAAATTTTGTTAGGCATAAAAACAAAACTGAAGCAACCTTTAGGTTTCCAAGAATCGTGGTGATGGTGAAGGTAGTGACAAGACTGGCTCTGATACCAACACCCACATCGACCTGAACTTAATTTTGATACCAATACCCAGATCTACCCAAACCTGACTATGATAATAATACCCACATCGACCTAAACATGGCTTTGGTATCAATACTCACATTGACCCGAACTTGGCTCCGATACCACCTATATCGACTTGAAGTTGACTTTGATACCAATACTCATATGGACCCAAACTTGGCTCATGTACTATTACCTACATTGACCCAAACCTAACTTTGATACTAATTATACCATTGCTCTCATTGACTCGAACCTAACTCTAATAGCATTACCCACATTGACCAATCCGATACCAATTGTACTCAAATTGACTTAAGGTACCCAAACCTAACTCTAATACCAATTGTCAATTACCCTAAACCTGACATTGTGATACCTCTTATATCAATTGTAAAAGCGTTGGCTTGATATCAATTGTAGAGTCCCAATGTCTTGCTCATAATATTATCCGCTTTAAGGAGATTATCCCTCATGGTTTTTAAAATGTGTCGAGAGGGGAGACGTCCAGACTCTTATAAGGCATCTTTCATTCCCTTCCCCAGCCGATGTGGGGATTTTACACTCCACCCCTTACGAGCCTAGCATCTTTGCTAGAACATTAATTCCTCCCTAGCTGATGTGGAACTTCACATTTCCTCCCTTATTTCTCTTCCTCTCTCTCTCTCTCTATTATTTTTCTATATCAAATATCAAAATAAAAGGGTTAAGGTGTAAAAATACCCATATATTTCTCTAAAAATGTGTCTGGCACCATAAATTTATTTTAGATGCAAAAGTGTTTGTAAAATTCTCTAAATTAAACAAAAACACCACGTCCATTGAATCGTAAACCACCGTCACTTTTTTATTTAGTTGGCCACATACTATTAATTTTAAATATTTTTTTTTTTAAAAATCCCCATCTTTGGTAAAACCCGTCCCCTCTCAACTCTCCTTCTCACATTCATGTTCGAACCATTAATTCAATTATTATTCATATTATTTATTATTACAAAGGATTATAAAATGTAACACTATTTAGTAGGGTATATGTAAACAAATTTGAACTAAAAGCCATTTCCAATGAAGCAAACTTTCCTTGAAACTACTATTTGAGTTCTATTGTGTTGAAATAAAGCATCCATTTTTAGTTTCCTATTAACCAGATGAAGTGTAATTTTGGGTTAGCATCTGATTATATGCTTTTTGCCCCACAATATTCTAAGCTTCTTATCCATATATTGGCATAATCAAATTAATTGTTTGTTGGATCACTTTCGGTTGCTGCTTCATCTAAAACTCAAAATTCACCAAACAATACTGCTAGGAGAACACTAATACACTTGCTACTTTATTGTATACACAATTTATTCATCATTTAAAACAATTGAAAACCACTGCACAATTCTCTCTGCTGTATCACATGAAAGAATGGCAACAAATGAAAAAGGGGGAAAAAAGAAAAGAAAAGAAAGAAAGAAATAAAAATTTCACACAAGCCTAGTAATTTTCCTACACATCTTCACACATCTTTCCAAAAGAATTTGCATTTATATGGTTACTTGTTCTTTGAGAGACTGAACCCAAATCGAAGAAAACAAAATTTAAGATGAATACAATCTTATAAATTTGTATGGTATGTGGGTGAATAGTTTTTCTTTTTGACAAGATAGCAAAGTTTCATATTATAAATTTTATGAATGCAGCTCTACAGTTTGCATGCGTCTTGAATCTCTTATCACATGTCAAGATACGATGCTCCGCTCCAGACTAAGAATTTCGATCAGTAGCATTTAATTATCTCCATGCATCACCATCCGTCTGTACTCCCAAAAACACATAATCTTGCACAATCATCTTCAATAGTAATTATTCTTATTTATGGTGGCCTTTAATATAAAACATATTTATCTAATTTGATTAGAATAAGGATGTTAGTTATGTTGTTCAACATGATATGCTTTTCTGAAACACCCTAATCATCTTTTTTAATTTCCTCTACCTCTATCCTACTTGATTATTGTTGAGAAGCACAAATTAGAAAAAGATTGACTAATATGAAAAATATCTTACATTTAAGATCAATATCAGTTTCTCAATTAACTCTTATATTAAGTACTAGAGGGAGTATTTTGAAAAAGTTACATTCTTCAGTACATAAACTACTTTCATAGAAAACACCAAGAGAAGAACCAGCAATACAAGAAGCAAGCAGTTTAAGAGGCGCATGGTAAGCCAATTCCTTTTCCTTTGATAGCTCGTGTGCTGTCAAATCCATTTTCTTCCTTGAGAACTCATCAACGGGAAGGCCTGCCAGAATATAAGAGAAATCCATTTTAGATACATCCATTGAAATCAGAATATGTGCAAAGAATGTGATAACAAATTGGCTAAAATCGTACTACCTCTAGTCTATAATATTAAATTCACTTTGTAGTTCATTTTCTTTATTAAAGTGAATCTTATATTAATGACTGGAAAGAATAATACTTATGTCATCCAATTCTAAGTTGAACTGCTAGTAAAACCCATAAATAAGGTTAGTGAAAAACTAACAACGACAAGGAATTAAAGCTTGCAAATGATAAAAATCATAGTCAATCAATTTAAGATTTCATAATTTTAAAAGACAAAAAATTATTAATCAAAGATAGAAAGTTTCAGCTCCAGAGAGAAATCAAACTCTTACCTTGAACTATCTTCCACTCTCCATCACGGCATGTGACTGGAAACGAATAAATTAGCCTTGCTGGTACATCGTAGGAACCATCAGAGTATACTCCCATTGACACCCAGGTGACCAAATTTAGATAAGAAGAATACAATTAGCAATTTAGCAGATTTCGTTTTTTTTCAATTTATTTTGGATAAAAAAAAACTGAACCAACCTCTGGAGTTTCCAAAACCCAATCACGAATATGTCACAATCAGCACTAGCAGCAGATAGTGCACTTGAAAGCTTTCTAGCTTTAATAATTACAGCACCTCGTTGTTGAACAGTTGTTATGAATTCCCCATTCAACCTTTACAAGAGAAAATTGTGTCAATTCTTCAAGATTTCAACAAATGCAAAAATGGAAAAACTTTAACCGATAAGTATTTGTTCAGGTGCATACCATGCATCATCTGCAACAAGCTCACGTACAGGCTTGGATTTAACTGTGGCATGGTTGACATCAGGATACTGAGTTGAAGAATGATTACCTCAAATGATAACATTTTTCACGTCAGAAACTTGAACATTCAGTCTTTCAGAAATTTGACCCAATGCCCTGTTATGATCCAATCTAGTCACAACAAGTAATGTTTTTCTCAGGAATTGATGGTGCAAATTCCTTCAAGATCAATGCATTGGTGTTTGCAGGGTTGGCAACAACCAAAACCTACAAGATGGAAGTAAAAAAAATAGATTCTGAATATAAGATTTTTAAAACAAAATGAAATTTAAATCAGCACATGTATAGAGATTAAATTAATCAATATGAAATCTCATGCACTTGGCTACAAATGATCATCAGATAAGTTCACAGCTAAGTTCTTTATAACAACCTTTTTTTCCTCTTAGACTAAATTACCTTGCAGTTTGCAGCTGCATGTTTTTCAAGTGTAGAAGCCTGTGATTTGTAGATAGACACATTTTTTGACATCACATCTTTTCTCTCCATACCTTTTTTTCTGGGAAACCCACCAACCATTACAACAACATTGACCCCAGTGCATGCCTCAACTACGTCAATGGTAGCAACAACACCTACAACAAATAATCTCATAAGACCTCAAAATCTTGTAAACGACAACAACAATGACAAGTCTTATTTCATTAAGCAAGGTCGGCTACATGGATCAACTTCATACCTCAGAATCTATTGTATCATTTCAACAAAATCTCAAGATGATTGTCTATTAAGTTCATGAACGTTTCACATGGAAGGAAAATCAAACCTTTAAGAAGTGGAAATGAAGCATCCACTAACTCCATCTTAACCCCATTCAACTACTTGGTAGCTGGTGGAATGTCAAGCAAGTGGAGAATCACAGGCAGGTCAGGACCTAGCATGACTCCCTTAGCAATCATAGGGACAAGAGCATATCCAATTTGTCCTGTAATAGCCAAAAGATCATGTCAACACAGGCACAAAAGTACAGAACATAGGAATTTCTGTTGGACTAGTTTGCATTACGTATCTATTTTTTATACAATGAGTTACAGAAGCCACATATAGGAATTTTATCACAAAAGATACAAGAGAAACTATTAAGACATGATTTTAGAAACGGCTAAACTTAATTCAGAGTGAGCAATATGAAGTCAACCTCCAAAGTCCAAACTGAGTATGATAATTCTACAATAGGACGTAAACCAAGGCAGACTAATATGAACACGAACTAGTTCTTTGGCCATTGATTTCGGTTGGGAAAAATGGAGCAGATGAACGAGAAAGATGTGTGTCTTGCTCTGCTTCTCGTGAAGACCAGGGAGATAGTAGTAAGTAAGAATAACAGATGTGGAGGGGTAGGTGGACCTGGGTATTTATTCCTGCGGATTCCGTGGGGAGAGAACCAATTGTCCAAATTTAGAGGGGCTTTTGAGTTAATTATAGCCTTCTACGTCGTTTTGAAAACAAGTAGAATATATTTAAAGAACAAATAAATGACAACATCAACCTTTTTTAATCGCCTAGAACTACATCAAATGTTTTTTTTTCTTTTTTTTGTCAACGGCATCAAATGGTTTAAGGGGTTTTCGGCCAACAAATGGTTCGAAGGGTTAGTTTCGACTTTTAACAGTTTAATGCAGTTGCTATTTGTATGCATTCATTTTTCTTTTGAACAATTATGGTTTTTTTCTAATTAATTCTGATTTTTATATATTTAATTAGAAAACAATTGGAACCAATTTCCTTTCAAATGGCCTAAGGGTTACCAGCCGAATCAAATCCTCTACCTCCCAATAAAATAGGAGCGTCCTATCCTATTAGGCTAAAAGCCCTTGGTAAGAGCTAGAGCAGGGAAATCGGACCGAGCCTGTTGGGTCGGCTCTTTTAAATCACGGGCTGAGTTTAAAAAATAGAGCTTCAAAAGGAAGTCGGGCTTAAAAGGGCCAGCCCTGTAGGGCCAACCAGTTGGGCCCTTTAGCTTTTTTTTTTATTCCCTTGCTCCTCCTACCCATGCCTTTGCTGACTTCTCCCTAAGAACCTTAAAATTGCCAAATTTACATATGATATTAATTTATTAATTCTTGATATTTTTACCCCTTAAGCAAAGTCTACTACTTAAAGTAAAGTACAATTTAGAAATTGATGATAGTAGCAAAAAAGATGAAAACGATAGTCATCATAATCATGTTGCTTAGAGTGTTTAGCTTTTTGCCTTCTTATGCTTTGTATGAGACTGAGTTACTTGTAGACTATATTTTTTTACCTTTGATTATGAATTAATAACTGTATTTATTTTATTGCATGAGACGTGTAGACGTATAGTTAAATCTTGTGAAAAATGATTTCTGACCCTACAGGACGGCCCTGACCCGCATGCTCTCAGACCTGGCTTTGAAAAACAATAATTTTTCTTTTCTCGAACCCTATAGAGCCTGCCCTTTTAGACCCTGACCCGTCTAAGACCGGCCCTGATTTCCACCTTTATCGGGGGCATTTAAAACCTAAACAATGTTGTAGCATCTAAAACTCCAAAGTCCTTTAAGAGCATCACTCACCATAAATGAACTGATCATGATTGATCAGAACTTTATGATTGTGACATCCAACCTATAATGAAAAAGTTTGGCCTGAAAAAAACTATAATGACGAAGAAAAAGAATTACACATATATAAAAAAATAATTAGCAGGTTAAAAATAAAGGTATTAGTAAAAATAACACACTCAATCAGCAATACCATTATTAAAAAAAAAAATCAACAATAAAACCATGTACGTGCACAATGTCATTAAACAGCTATAAACTCATACTCACTTGATCTAATATTAAGGAGGGAGGATAGTATTGTCTATGAAATGAATTGTGCGAGAATTTCTTAAACTTATTATTGTTAGCCACCTTTGAAAATGTCAGTTTTTTCTTTGGTGAATACAATTATTACACAATCATATGCAATTTTGCTTCGCTCTTTCTAAACAAAACAATGCGGTTTGTGGGTCGGGTCGGGTCGGGTTAATAAGAGGTTATGATGCCTAACTTCTGAGACGAGGTGGATGCCAACTGGTGAAAGAGCGTGGAGACACATGATTCATAGTGACACTTAGCTTGTAAAGCTTTGACATAACATGTTATCTGTGATTGTCCCTTGCCTTTTCTGGTTGGACATTAATTTCATCTTAAGGCTGTTAAAAAGTGGCTTTTATAGAATGCCTCTCAAGCAATGGCTCATCAAAACTTGAATCCTCTTATTCCAAAAATAAAAACTTGAATCCTTCTTGCGAAAATCAAGTTGATTATTAAGCTATGGGGTGCTAGAAACAAGAGGTTTTTTTTGGCTAATGCTTCATTAACAGAGCATGGTCTTCTAAACAAGTATTGGCAACAGCCCAACATAGTATTGGAAAAAGGAACCGCCAATCTTGAACGGGTTCCCCCAAACCCAGCAGCCTTCACAAACAGAATGTTGCGTCCTGTGTCGCCTTCTTATTTGTCTTTGTTGAGATATTGTATCTTATATTGATATTTGATATATTCTATATATTTTAACAGTCTTCACATATTAGTCGGTCCGTGGTCCTGAGGTCAACCCGTTCTCACTGTTTCCACGGCGGCCGGTCGTGGCTTCGTCCCCGCCTATTTGTCGGTGGTTCTCTGTCTCTTAGCTCTTTAATCTCTAAGTTCTATGAATTATATGTGAAAGTTGGGAATGCTGCTACTATATACGGACCACTAATGATGAAGATGTCAGGATCTTAAAATGAAGCTTACTTTGTGTTCTATTGAGTTCTACAAGTGAAGAGAATCTTTGATGGACCAAACTTTGCCTTGAAGAATCTGAACTAAATCCTTGAAACTAATCTATTTGATTTCTATTGGGTTGAAGTAAAGCATCCATTTTTAGTTGCTTGTTAACCAGATGGAGCGTAATTTTAGGTTAGCATCTGAGTATATGCTTTTCCCCCACAATATGCTAAGTTTCTAATCCCTCCCTATAGGCATAATCAAATTCCCTGTTTGTTGGATCAATTTTGGCTGCTGCTTCATCTAAAATTCAGAGTGCACCAAACAGGACCGCTAGGAGAACACAAATACACTTACTACTTCATTGTATACCCAATTGATTCATCAGATTAAAACAAATGAAAACCACTGCACAATTCTCTCTACTGGATCACATGAAAGAGTAGCAACAAATGGAAGAAGCCCAATAATGGAAAGGAAAAAAAAATGAAAAGGAAAAGAAAGAAAGAAAAATCTCACACAAGCCTAAGTAATTTTCCTGCACATCTTCGCACATCTTTCCAAAAAGCCTTCGTATCTGTATGGTTACTTGTTCTCTGAGAGACTGAACCCAAATTGAAGAAAACCAAAACCAAAACCAAACCTCCTGCACATCAATATGTCATTTCAGCGTCTGACTCTGATATCAAATTCTCCATCAAACACTAAAAAAATTATACCTAAATTGTGTCCAATAATCAATCAATTTAGGTACTGCGAGCTAGCCTCTCTTGGAATTCAAGCAAAGACCTCTCTTTCTGAAGCTTCATGTCTTCATGGAACTTCTTGATGAACTCCTCTGCCTTCTCATCCACCTGCAAATTTGGTGATTTAGCCACCACAACCTTCCATGCATCCTCTAAAGTATCAAACTCATTGCTGCTCTCTCCCTTCCCAACCAAATCTTTATTTCCCATCTCTGTTTTGCCTCTGCTTTTCATTTCCCCTCTAGCCACATACCCAGAAGAAGCAGATAAAGAAAAAGAAGATGAAGATGAAGATGAAGAAGCTGAAGGCTCTGCAAAAAGGTCATCTATACGTATGGCACTGAAGTTCTTGTGCTGCTGAACATGGTAGTAAGTAGTAGAGGAAGAGTTATAATAAGAGTAAGGTCTAGTGGGAAGAGGACGACGACGACGACGAGGAACTTTGGTGGAGATAAAGTGTCGGAAAGAATGGAAGGTTGAAACCAGGCATTGAATTGTACTTCTGATTGCTCTGTGAATATTGAGCTCATTGACTTTGGATTGGATTCTAGTAGAGAAGCTCCTCCAAGCCTTCTTTGCTGGTTGAAGCTTCTTTGCTAGTCTTGGACGAGACATCAACGTTTTAGGAAGATATGAAAGAGATGATTTTGATATGATTATGTGAATGAAGCTTTTCTGAGGATGAGAGAAAAGGAGAGCTGAAAAGGGAAGAAGAAGATGATGAAGAGAATTTTGAAGATGGTCCTTATGAAGCAAGTTTTGATTATGCCCCACTCCACTAGTTTTATAATTCCTTTCTTCCTACCTCCTCCCTCCTACCATCTTGGTTTTTTCCCAATAAAAAACAACATATACTATCCAAAATTTCCCAAGATGAATTGTAAAAGTAATCATTTTCTCTTAAATTACATCATATTTTATGTGATATTGGTTGTTAACATCACAATGTCATATATGGTGTGTGATGTCGTACATGGAGAAATGACTTGCAGAGAATATCTTGGGAAGTTAGTATGCTAGCCCTGTGTTATACTGCAAAACTACACTAACTTTTCATATCAGCACATTTTCCATACAATTATATAAAGGGTTAAGGTGCAGATTTAATAAAGAATTATTTTTTAAAGTGTATCAAACACAACTAACTATTTTAGGGTGCAAAAATAGACATTATGAATTTTTAGGGTGTAAAAGTAGGCATTATGAATTTTTTTTAGAGTAAAAATACACCCTAAAAATTTATGATGTCTATTTTTGTACCTTAAAATAGTTAGTTGTGTTGGGTGCACTTTAGGAAATAGTTCATTACTATTTTTGACCTTAGTCTTTATATAAAGGCCATTCTTTTTTTTTAAAAAAAAAACTTCATAACAGCAAAATTTGAAACATAAAGCTATTCAAAGAGGGAGGGAACACATTTTTGTGCAGAAGCATAGTGTGCTCGTCATTAATTTGGACTAACTAAATTTAATTTAATTTTTTTTTTATATTTTAAATAATTTTTTGTTTTACTATATGTAAAATATAAAATAAAAATAATCTTATAATTATTACTTATTAAAAAATGAATTTATCATTTTAAAATTACATGTTAAAAGTTTTAAATTTAAATATTTAAATAATATTTAAACAATTTAAATTTCATCACAACGATAAACATTAAGCATTCAATGCTTGTCATTGTTATGATGGCAAAATTTACAATTAATCAAATATGAAAGGTGAAAGTTTCCAAATCAAAGTCAATCACTTTTGGCATAATAGACACTAGACCAGCATAAAAAAGTAACCTTAGGTGCTAAAGTTTTAGTGAGAATATGTGAGGGAAAGCTCAAAGCTCAATCCTACAATACCCACCAATATTGGCTTTTCCATGTGCATTGCCAGTTGGCTTTGTTGTGTGTGGGCTCTAGCTCCATTAGTTTTGTACTGTAAAGGCATTTTTAAATACACTTACATAATTGAGTGAACAATTGTAAAATCAAACATTTCTTATTTGTTGCCAGGTCTCAATCTAATTATAGTATAATAGCCACACCATCTTTTCTAAATGTTCAAAGTTTAGTGATGAGATTTTGAATGTTAGTTATTAGACTTTGAATATTGGGAATTGACCCGCACTAGCCGGCTCTTAAATACTCAAATCAATTTTCCAGTCACACGAAGAATACCCCTCTAGTGCTTTTCATAAATAATTTTTTTTGAGTTAGTCTTTTTTTATAAATAACTTTCTCTTTATGTTTTAAAGTTTAAAGTATTTTTTTTACTCTTATTAAATATATATATATTTATATTAATTATTACCACTAATTCTCTTTCATTTACTCATTTATTGTATATTCTTTCTTATATTTTATATTCATATTTGTTA
The DNA here is from genome assembly GCA_037074505.1 of Albizia julibrissin. NCBI lineage: Eukaryota > Viridiplantae > Streptophyta > Magnoliopsida > Fabales > Fabaceae > Albizia > Albizia julibrissin. The sequence continues at coordinate 4,727,324 of CM073482.1, read as the reverse complement.
CTCATTCTCTCTCCTATACTATTTCTATACATAGGGATATATTTGACAGAAATATGATATTTTTTACACATTTATTATTTTTAACTAACCGTCAATTTATTTTTATTTTGACAGTAATAAAGATTAGGTTTTGTTTGGTAGTCACTATTCAATAGGGGAATCAACGACCCACATGTCATCACTTTGAAAGTGACAGCCAAACGTGTTAGTTTGGAATCTGGATAGTTCCTTTAACCCCCTGAGGGATGATTATATGGATAGAGTATTTTTCTGTTGGAAATTTTATAACTTAGTGGCGTAAAAGAGCCTTTCAACTTTATATCAAAAAAAAAAAAAAAAAGAGCCTTTCAACTACCTGTGATCCTCTCCAGAAGTTGATCCATGTGCAGTTTTCGAGGAACACCCTGTTTTCCTATCAACTGGACTTTTCTTCAAAATTTGGCAAAGAAAATACATTAGATCCCTCTATTTGTTGAATATTGATCATCGTCTTGTTATCTTGTTCTGGCTTTTGATCCTTCAAGAAAATTCGAACTATAAACTTTTTTAACTTTTTCCTGATGGATAGCCTATCACTTGTAAGACTGTTATCAGAAAACTCGTAAGTAGTAAATTTTAAAAATAAAATTATCCTAAATAACCATGCATTAATTTTAAGGATAAGTATCAGCAAGTCCCACAATTGACAGATCATTCTATAATTTTCTATGATTATCACTTGTGACATGGGCTATATTAATAGAATTTAGTGTTTAAATTAAATAATTAATTTATGACCCCAAAACATTTCACGCACAGCACATCGTTGTCTGAATGTTGTCATTTTAGGGATGTGTTATACTGTGACAGCAAGCATTGTAGCTATCATGGTGACGTGCGTTGAAACTGGTTCGGCTTAATTTCTTTCTAATTGCGTCAAGCCATGCATGATACACCAAATTATTGGATAAGGCCATGGCCCTATGCCCCAATCTAACTTTATCCCCTCCTGCCACGAATAGTTCTTCCAAATTCAATTAATTATGAAAATTCAGTGCTGCAGTTATATGCTCTACATGCATGTGGGGAAATCAAGAACCAATTCTTCCCCACATTTTGTTCGTTTCAATGAAAACATAAAATGTGGGCTAATGCTTGATTAAATATCTGTGTCGGCAAGTCTTTATGATTTATGGTTAAGCCATTCATATTTCTTCTGTATTGAAAATTTTGGGAGAAAAGCTGCAGCCTAGCTGTCCTTGAAATTGAAAGAAGCTTAGGCAAATATGTATGATTGGAGAATCAATAACAGAATACTCCCCCGTTAATCATCTTAGATGTATTACATAGATTTCATATTTGTCAATCTTTTTATAATGTATCATGTTGATTCTTCCTCAACAATAATCAAGGAGAAAAAGAGATGAAGGAATTAAGGAAAATGATTTGAATGTTTAAAAAAACATATCATATTAAATAACTCAACTAACATTCTTAATCTAATCAAATAAGGTAAATATGTTTTATATTAAGGACTAGAAGGAGTAATAATATAAGACTCATTTGACTAATTTAGGAAGATTAAGGAAGTTAAATAAATTAATTATAACATATATTACATAATCTCTTTAAAATATTTATGTATATCATTATATTATATATCAGTTTATAAGTCAAACGAATTAATTTAAAATGACTTATTTAACTTCATTAATCTTCCTAAATTAATCAATTGGATCTTATATTAACAATGATAAGTAAGTAGTGTTATACAACATCTTTAAAACCTTCTTCATAGCCAACGAAGGTTGGTGGGATAGAGTACAAATTGAGGGCAAACGAGGGACGTACCATTGCTTTGCATTTGATGACGTGCATCTAGCATAGTGCCACATCAGATTTATCAATAGCCATGTCAGAAGACAAATACTAGATCACCAAGACTAGTTTTCATTTATAATGTCACTGGCAGGGGCATAATTGCAGAATTTGAAAAGTATAAAGGCATCGTTGCCCCAAAAAGGAAGAAGGAACCAAAATAAATATTTGACAAACTATAAAAGAACCAAAAAGCACATATAAGCTTAAGCTTAACATGCAAGTAAGCAAACGAATGGTATACCGCCCATGTTGAGATACAACTAAGCAAGAAGTACTCAGTGACACCTTTTCCATGTAATGAGATCTTCTGACACATAAAGTTACCACAACTTCTAGCAAAATTTTGGAGGGTGTAATGAACTTGTGGTCTGACGATGCCATTAGAGCTCTAAACTGGTGTTTGGTCGTCCTCAACTTCTTCTGCCTCATACCACCATGAAACAGGGCCAAGACCATCATGATCCAATGAACCCTATAAAATAGACAACTTGATAAGACATGATTCCCATAATGAATGACGTGATGAATCACACTTCCAAGACTCAATAACAAGAATTGCCGGAGAGGGTCCTACCCTACGGCTATTAGTGCCAGTAAAATTGAAGTCTCTTGCCAATAGTAAGACGGCTTTAAGATGCTAGCATAGATAATATAGTAATTATGAATTTTTCTTTCCCAAAGGTTGTCACAAACTCGTTTGGTTTGCGAAAATGATAAGGAATGAAGAAAGGAGATGGAATTAAAAAGAAAAGTAACTTTTTATATATAAAATTGCATGTGTGTTCCCAAATAGAAAGTATTAGAAAAAGAAAGAGCTGTTATCAAGTAATAAGAGATATAATAAATATTTCACATCTAAATTGTCATGCAATGGAAAGGAATTCCTTTAACTTGGTGCTAACCAAGGGGGTAATTATATGCTAAAGCTCAACATATACAGAGACAACAAAATGTCTGAGACAGTATATCTTTCTCCTCCCCCTTTTCTCCATGAATCAATCATTACTTACTATAAATGTCAAAATACTTACAGTAACCACCATTGGGGCAAATGGCTTTGATTCTTTTGGCTGCTCCACTGGAATTGAAGGGTAACTCACACTTTGAACTTGGAATTTGATCTGTGGTGTTGGCAACTTGCAATTAGCGTATTCTTACATTCCAAGCAGTTAGTTGACAGAATGCCAGAGTAAAAGGAAGTGAACCTCATCAGTATCATCAATAGGATATGGTTGTTCATTAAAATCCCAATACCATGTGCCTTTTTTGCTGTAAATCCGAATAGAAGCATATAAGTACGGCATTCAAAATTCAGATAAAAACATGTAATAATCTCAACAAAACGGAAGACAACTTGAAGGCACCATATCACAGAAGGTTTAAAGGTCATCAGAAAATTTAGATAAACAGTATAAGCAACATCACCTATTTTGTGCTTCACCCTCAAAATGAGATGGATTGGGCATGTGATGCATTGGTACATAAATGTCATCAAAGAATCCAAGTGATACTGTCAAACAGAGGTTAAAATTACAGCCACAAAGGAGCCTTCAATAAATAACTGAAGTACTGAACAATGAACAATCAGAAATAATAACATGATGTGAACATTGTATGGGGTTGTTAATGCGGAAAAAAGGAGCTACATGATATGAGAAACATTGAAGGTGTCAGACCTGCATAAAAGGAAACAGAGAAGGAAAATATAGACAGTAGATTTGATCACAGATTCACAGTTTAAGATGAAGGGTTATTTAAATTATTGCCTTGGACCCTCTTCTGGATTTTCAGTCACACTAGAATTCACTCTTAAATTCAGAATCATTCTTACTCTGACAAATAAATTAATTAATAAATAAAGAACTAATACATATATAAGGGAAGAAATTGAAGAAAAAAACCTTATTTTGCTAGAGTGGGGATTATATAAAAGTCATCACCCGGAAGAAACATAATATAAACTACTGTTTACAAATGGATTGCTGATTCAGAAAGAATATGATTACAGATACCATGCTTTGCACCCAGTAGATAGATTAGCAATGACAACGTCTGTATGTTGTACTTTGTTATTAACAGGAGTAAGCAACTAAGTGAAAAATGCTCTGCAAAAAAATAATAAAAGAAGCATGCATCTAGAGGAAAAAACAGAAGAAATTGGAGAACAGCTAAACAATGTAATTAAGGTGAAAATTGCAATCAAGAAGCAGAGGAAAATATTGGGCATACAGCGTAAGCCATCAGCATCCGATGTTAGCAATTTTGCAGTAATAATCTCTCCTACAAATGCCCGAAATATGATTAAAGTAAACACAACCTGCCAAAAATCAGAACAAAGTCAACACATCATAAAAAATAAAAAAAAACCTGATATTTTATTGAATAATGGCTTATAAAAGAATTATTCATATGTCTCCTGATCAAAAATTTGAGTGTCTTTCGAACATCAGTTTTCTTTTGTTCCGCATATAGCTAATGTAAGGCCAAAAAAATCAGTAAAGGCCACAGTTTATCAAATATTCAATCCCACAACAAACTTGGTGCACCAACATGATTTAAACATACAACAGATGATGAAAAGCTCAAGGCCAGATGTAGAGTTCATAAGTTAAGAACATATACTGTATAGGTTGCAGCACCATCACCAGGGAAGATAAATCCGCCCTCAATGGATCTAATGTCATAGACAGAAATGCATAGCCCCAAATTTGCAATAACCTTCATCATAAGACAACCATATCAGCACTGCAATTTCATAAATTAAGCTACACAAAAGTAGTTCATAAATAAAAATCAAAATGACGGCCCATCAAACCTTATCCAAGAAAAGTTTCTCAAGCTCCTTATGTATAGACTCCTGAATTGGAAGGCTAAGAACATGTGGAGGCAAGCGCAATGTGTGCTCAATTCTACTGAGGTAGAACATGAATGTGACTCCAGGCTGAACCAAATGGAGAGGCAATCAATATTAATAATCAGGTAATTATAGCAGTGACAATCAAATACAACTACTCTACATGTAACAGCAAAGGCCCTCGACAAGGGCATAGTCAATTGGTGTCAAGCTAAGAAAAGCAATGAGCAAACTAAACTGATCGTCATTTATAGAATTCAATTCAAGCCAAGCCAAGCAAAGCAATGGGCAAAGATAATCTGTGAAGAACAAAGAATGAAGACAGAACTCGAAGGCTGGAAACCAGAAAAATTAAACTTGGGAAAACTAAATAGAAATTCAACTTAACTCAAAACAAAGCATCAAAATCAAACATAAACTCGACTTAACTCAAATCGAAGGACTGACGGCGAGTGAGGAGTTATCCGGACCTTTATATTTATATATATGTTGACGTCGAGTAGATCAGTGGAGTGAGTGAGACAGTGAGAATGGAGGACTGGAGGAGTCTAGAGCGACGGGGAGTCAGACGAAGGTCGAAGGGTAATGGAAGCCAGAGGAGATGACGACCGGACTGAGTCGAGCGGCGAGTGCGAGAGAGGAAAGGCTCACTCGCCGGTTCAGACTTCAGGACTAGAATCAGAAATTATAAAATTCTAAAAAAAACAAAAAAACAAAAAAAAGAGAGAGAGGAGGGCCTAGGCCATGGATTAGCGGCGACTCGCAAGTTCAAATATAAAATTTAAGAAACGAACAAATGTCCAGTTTCTAACAAAACCAAAGGTATACTTTGGTTTATCTGAGGTTACGTTATGAGAGGTTTATTTAAGTTAGGTTATAGAAGGTTATAATTTTGTTTGATTTAAAAGGAGAGGTTTATTTAAGTTAGGTTATGGGAGGTTATAATTTTGTTTGATTTAAGTTAGGTTTATTTATAAAAATAATTATTCTAACAATTATATACACTTGTCATCTCTTTTCCAACTTTTCCAAGAGTAATCTAGGTTAGGATTTCTTAGTTGACTAGTTAACTAAGAGTCCGCATCATTCCTGAAAAAAATCTATACACTTATCATTTGGGAGAATTTTCTTCCAAACTATTGAAGCTAAGGGACAATCTTTGAATGTTTTCTGTTGTCTTTTGATATTGAAAGTAAATAGCTTAACATGATTTTATATTCTTGATTTCTTTCAAAGCGGAATGAGTGTGGAGATCAGATTCCATTGCCACATGCTAATGCCTTTTACATTACAATTAACGAAATGTTTTAAGCTTAAACAAACATATCCGTAATTGCCGAACAGTTAAATGTACTTGTGTAAGGTTATACATGAAGATTTATACAAGAGCAATATGAATATTCATACCTTCCAAAGTAAAGTGTTTAAATAGTAAAAGCACTTAAAAGGCCAACCTGAAAAAAGTATGATATAGCAAGTAAGAAAATAAATGGAACTCTGTTTTGAAAGACCAAATCTAATGTTTAATTTGTAGGGACTTTATGACTCATTGGGGAACAGTCAACCTAAAGACCCAAGCAGGCATAAATGAACTAAATTACAATTCTGAAATCAATACACCCTACAAGGCTTTCAAAGAGCATACTCAATGTGCTAGTTAAACAATGAGTCCAAATTGTATATTAATAACACCTAATGAGATGAATAACCTTGTGTGGAAGACAAGTGACTTCTAAAGTAGAAAATACAATGCTGCTTTGCATTCAGTATACACAATTTCTCACAGACTTGGAACAAATTTGTTAAGCACCACATCCACTTAGGCGGCAGCGTGGCACATAATTAGCAGACATCCCACTTGATTTCCAAACTAGTACTTGGAAGCCTGGTTGTTAGAATATACCAGCAATGTACAAACTGAATCAGTTGTTGAGAATATGGCACCAACGGCTTCACATGTATGGGTTCATGAACAATCACAATAGAAGGATAAATGATGACCAATTTAAAAAAAGAGGGAGAATTATAAAAAGCATGGCAATCAACTTTCTTACACTTAACAACCAACTACAAAATGTAGTTATCCCGTTAAACTTCTAAACTGAATAGTCATTTGTATTTGGTTCCTAAATATAAAAAGTTCATTAGAGGGTATTTATTTATAATTCTCCAGAAAATACAAACTTGTGTGTATATATATCTCTAGCTTCTTCGACCATATAAATAAAGAAAAAATTGATTTGATATTGTGAAATACAAGAAAGCTACACAATAGCTGCAATTCAGATCACTCAAGTTCTAATTCAAGAGCAGAAACGAGAGGTTATAAATCAAATTCTGAATAAACTATAGAAAGAAGAAGGAGCAAAGTCACGTTCAAGACAAATTATTCACCGGGACCAAAAAACACAAACAAACGCATAGCTAGAATAAATATGTCAAACATAAGGCTTGAATAACATCTGAGAGTTATATATGCAGCAGAAAGCATGAATGCAACCCAAATCAGATATCCAAATCACTAATAACAAGTAAGTTCAAAACTCACAAATCAGATATACTAGCGCACTGGATAGATGTGAGCAAGCAAGTTCAAGTACTAAGTTGGAGAAGTATGTTGTGCATTAGTAAGCTCCAAACAAGTCAAGAGTTTAGCACTCTTACAAACTCAAAGAAACAATGAAGACGATATATAATTGAAAATCTGATTTGCTCCAAACAATGAATTCAACGAAGTATTAAACAAAACAAAAACAAAAACTAAAATTGAATTCTTGCCAATAACATAATTTCAAAACTGCAAACTTTCTTTCTTTTCCTTATCTTTGCAGTGCATGAAAACAGGAGAGACGAGTGGCAACAATATTGCCGATGCTTTGGTCGAATTCAAATTATGCACAATAACTTCAAAAAATAGGGAAAGTCACAGCAGAATCCAGAACAGCTGAAAGGAAACAGGGAAGCACAAAATCGAGCTTCAACTCAGTTTCTCAAAACCACACCAAAAAAATAGAATATCACAGCATAAGAGCCAAAAATATCTTTGTTAGCCAGAAATTGCCACAAAGAAAGAAAGTAGCTTTTTTTTTTTTACCAGAAAATCATGACAGACATTAATCTTACCCGAACGAAGGAGTAACCGACCGAGCAGGCCTTGGACGAGCAACCCACGGAGCAGGCGACGGCGGCTGGAGGAGCGGCCCGAGACGACGCTGGAGGAGTAGAATCACGAAGGAGTCGACTCGATCTAAAGGACAAATGGACTGGAAGCGACCTTCGACGATCAGCCGATGGTGGCTGCAGAAGGCGGCGACGGCTTGAGGAGCGGCCGGAGACGACGCTCAACTACCGAAGGCGCGAAGGAGACGAGTGAAAAAGGGACTTCGAGAGGGAAAATATATTCTCAACTCACTGGTAAGAAAGACTGTCAATACTTCGAGAGAGTCTGAGTTTGAAGGTAGGAGACGCCCGTCGCCGCCGTTTTGCTGTGGGATTTCGACACTGGGCAAGGACGGCAATCAACCGCAAGAAATCTAGCGCGAAGAAATTGGGTCGAATCTATTATTATTATTATTTTAATGTTAAAATTTTCAAGAATAAAATACGCTAGGATTTTTTTTGCGGGCTTTGTAGGACTTGTTGCCGTAAAAAAAAGCTGTAGAATTATTTACGATAACCTGTTGGCTCTTTGGCTCTTTTTGGTATGAGGTATTGTAGGGTAGGGATAGGAATTGGATCAGGGATTGAGTCAAAATATATCGTTTAGTATGAGGGATTACAGATAACTAGGGATTGAGAGTACTATGAAGGTGAGATTGCTGCAAAGCCACCTCCCCGGTATTGTGTTTTCAATTCCTGAACTGCAAAATTGTAAAGATAAAAATATCCTTAATTAAAATATTTTTGGACAAAAATAACCCCTAATTTTAACCAAAAATCCATCACTCTCACATAATCATAGGGTTTTGAAACCCGGACCGAACCGACCGGTTCGGACCGGGAACCGGCCAATCGCCTAAAACCAATCCGGTCCGAAAACTGGTCAAATCCACCATTTTTTAAAAAAATTAATTTTTTTTATTTTCTTTTAGAATTTCATATTAATAAGCCTAAAATATTCAATTTTTCACCTATTTGGCCCCGATTTAGCTCCGGTTTGACTCCGATCTAACTCATTAACCCTTAACCGAGTACCCTAACCGATTCAACGACCGGTTCGGGTTTCAAAACATTGCATAATCACTTTCTCTGTTTTTTTCCTCGCTAATAACATAATTAGTGACGATTTATTAAATAATATTAATAAAATTATTCTCTCCAACTATTACTTCGTACCAAACATATTTTTAAAGCATCAATCCCAGTCTCAATCCCAATCCTAATCTCAATCCCAATCCTAATCCCAATCTCAGTCTCAATCCATCAAAATTCAGTGCCACGTATCAAACTGGGCCTAACAGTTTGAAGAAGGTTCAGTGTAATTTTCTCTAATGTGCCCAACTAATTGCTATTATGGGAAAGCAACTCATGTGCTTTTTGAATATTAATTTAGCAGTTTACATAACTACAGTATTTTTTTGGGGGGCCAGCCATGACTACCTTAAATTGAACATTATTTTCCCCGATATGTTTATTGAATATTATTCTAGTAGATTTTTTCGCTTGAGTATTCTTGGAGATTTAACGATGACGTGACTGACATATTAGTTGTAATTTCAAACAATATATCTACTGAGTAATAAATATATTGAATAGAATTACCTCTAATAAAAATATATCCATACTTAGCAAAAAGAGAACCTGCAAAAGAACAAACACGGAGTGGATATGAAGAAAACATAAAAACAATTGCCCAAGTTGAAACAAGAAACTCAAAGAAAAGGCATAACATATTACAGTCAAAGTTGTTACACCAATCACGGTATTATAAAGCTTGAAAGAAGATTTCGAGGTAAAACTAGATGAATAGAAGTATTGAATTGAATCACACCAATTGCCCAAACTAAAACAAGAAACTCAAACAACTGGCATAATACAGTATAGTCATAAGTAGGTGAGAAATTTCGAGCTTGTTTGGAATAGCGGTTGAAAATTTTATAAGTGTTTATGAATTGTAATTCATAAATACGAAGTAACTTTTACGGTCTACGAGGTGCTTTCACGGTCTACGAGGTGCTTTTACGGTCTACGAGATGCTTTCACGGTCTACGAGATAAATATGTGGAGGAGATTTGTCTCGATTTACGTGAATCGCGCTTATATAATAAGTCCGATTCAAATAAATGATAACAAACAAGCACTTCATCAAAAATGACTTTTGGTTCTTCACGATTGGTTTATCAACTTTATTAATAAAGATGACTTGACTGCAGCCAATTCTTTTAACTAAAGCTATATTTGTAATGGTTTTTAGAGTCTTAAAAATTCTTATGTATATAAATCGAGATAACACTTATTTTTTTATTTATTTCGTATGCCGTAAATTATAATTAAAAAATAGTTTTTAAAGACTCTAATAGCTCCGCTGAGTATTCACATAGTTTTGTTAATAATTCTTGTACCATTGATTAATTCCCACTTTTTTTTTTTTATCAAGAGGTTGAGGTTGATGAGAGGAAATATCAAAATAGGCATTGACTAAAACATTGTACTTTTTTTTTTGCCAGAAAAAAAATTAGATTATCATTCAAAAAAAATTCTCTTAAAATTATGGAACGAAATTAATTTATAAAAAAATCTATTTCCACTCATAATTGATGGTCAAGAAGGACATTTCCGAAAAGTCAAAAAAGGCAACTTAATGTGATCAAATACTCCTACATGGTCCATTAAATGATTCATATAATTATATAAACTCGGAATTAGAGAGAGAATCAAAGGGATGAAAAGAAAGCTGTAATGGGAAGGGAAGATGTGAAGGTAGTGAGCTTCTGGGCAAGTCTATTTGGGAGGAGGGTAGAGTGGGCTCTGAAGCTAAAAGGCATTGAGTACGAATACATAGAAGAAGATATCTTCAACAAAAGTAGCCTCCTTCTAAATCTGAATCCGGTTCACAAAAAGGTCCCGGTTCTGCTTCATCACCAGAAACCCATCATCGAGTCATGCCTCATCCTCGAATACATCGACGAAACTTGGATTCACAAGCCCCTGCTCCCTCCTCTGCCTCACCAGAAAGCCCTCGCTCGCTTTTGGTCTAAGTTCGCTGATGAAACGGTACCATTAATCAATTAATCAAACCCCCTCTCTTTTTATTAGATATTATGTAATTTCTGTTGAGCTTGTAGGGTTTAGATGTAGAGAAGCTTCCTTCACAATTCTGAGTTTTTGGACTGCGTGATTTGGTAAACAGATGGTGGACGCTGCGTGGATGGCCATGTGCTTCAGTGGGGACGAAAAGGAGAGTGCGTTGCAGGTAGGAAGAGAATCGATGCAGAGAATTGAGGATGAGATTAGAGGGAAGAAATTCTTCGGAGGAGGCGACATAGGCTACTTGGATATCGCACTGGGTTGGATCTCTTACTGGCTTCCTGTTTGGGAACAAGTTGGTTCGTTTCAGATTTTAGACCCTTTGAAATTTCCAGCGATTATGGCTTGGATGACCAATTTTCTCAATCACCCCGTTATTAAGGATTCCTTGCCTCCAAGAAATGAGCTCCTCCTTTATTACCAACGTATCAGATCTCAACTCTCTTCTGCTTATCGCGACTAGCTAGCTACCTATGAAGTAAGGAAAATAAAAGAACCTTAGAGTAATTCCTTTTTTTTTTTTTTTTGAGTGAGATTGAATTGAAGTTTTTAAAAGTAATTTTTTTTAATTGTCATTTATAGTATTATTATATGAGGTAAGGTAAGTATATATAAGAAGAGTTTTATTTTAATTTATGTAAATAAGCATTTTTGAGTATCCTAAATGTGATTCCAAATATAAGCGAGGGTTTGCCAAATATTGAAACCATGGTTTCAAAAATATTTTTCAGTAAGTGAAGATAAAACTTCTCTCATATACTTACTTAATAAATTATAAAAACTATTCTCCAAGAACTAATAAAACATATACTAAGTTTATGTATGGATTTGTTTTGGACAAAGTATCCAAAAAAAAGTTTTATCTGGAGTTACTGAAAAGAGCTTCGGAATTTATGGTTTTGTGGTTTCAAACATGCAATAACATATATGTATTGATGATATGGAACTTCAAGAAGTGTGGTGTATTTTTTTTCCCCAATTGTGTGGTGTATTGATGCATCACAATTACGAGCCTTTGATGCATGTTGAATACGGATGGATCTTTTCCGCAAGTGTTCAATATTGCTTCATACGTAGAATTCATCGGCAGACCGCAGACATTTCTAAACTGATAGACCAAATTACTTGATCTGTTTTTAGTTCAACAGTTAGAGTACTCCTTCAGTCCTTAATATATAGGACATACAGTTGATTTTTGTTATAAATATGAGATAAAGTTTATATATTTATCAATTTTTTTTATTTTACTTTTATTGATGTTCTCTAATAATAACCAATGAGAAGAAGAGATGATATAATTAAATAAAATGATTAGGATATTTTAAAAAATATATATCATATTAATTTTTTTAACTAATTTTTTTAATTTAATCAAATTTTTATATTAAAGATTGGAGGTAAAGATAGGAGGAATAGCTGCATCTTGTGGTGCATGACTCGTGCTAATTCTTCTCGTACCGTTTCAAGACAACATGTGGTCATCACTCATCACTGTTTCCGAGATACCGGTCCATGCCATATTCACCATATATAGCATTGCCATTCAAAATGAATAGGACACATGATTATCATTAGGAGTTCCTCCAATTCATGACACTGGGCACTTTTATAAAAATTGTATGGGGTAGAATATAAGTTACCTCATGTTTAATTAATATTCTTTTTTTTTGTTTTACCCTTATAATTAATACATACTTTTCAACTTTACTTTACTCACTATATCCCCATCTCTCTAAAATAGCACCCTCAATACAATTAAACACATTTTTCAATAAGGGTAAAAGTAGAAAAAAATTGTATTTTGAGACATATTAAGTAACTTAACTATTATTTTTTGTCTCTTGTGATATAGCTAAAGTGTCATATATTGTGGATCCGAGGAAGTAGTTAACATTAGTTAAAAACAATAAAAGACCTAAGAGATACTCCATTCAATCTTAAATATAAGATAAAGTTGATTTTTTTAGAGATATTAAAAAAAATAATTAAATGAATTTAAAATATTTATTTATAATCTTCTCTTTAAATTATTTTACCTAACTTATAAATATGTAATTTAAAAATGTATAATATATGATATGATTAAGTAATTTATTTAACTTTATTAATTTTTTCAAAATTCGCCTTGTATATAAGATAGAAAGGAGCATGATTTTTTTAAAGATGAGGAAAAAAGAATGAGTGATGAAAATAAAAAAAAAAACAGAGAGAGAGATAGTGAGAGAAAGAGACCAGAGGGTCATGCAAGAGTATTTAGTATTTACAGGGTTTTTGAAGGGGAGAAAACGGCCACGTGTGTTTATAGTTTATACTCAGCCTGCGACACTTTTGGTGATAACACCCAGCACTCGCCTATTTCAGAGATGAGGGAGTAAAGAAAGGGAAGTATTAAGCTCACTGCTCAGAGTTCATCGTTTGGGAAAACGGACGACAAGGCCGAGCTTGGAGCGTCTCTGCCATGGCCATGTCATTGCCGTTCCCTGGAATTCCTCCTTCTTCCTGCCAGAAACCTCCTGCCTTTTGTCGCAGTGTAGAATTGCCATGGCCCCTAAATACTAGAATTTCGAGGTTTCCAAAGTCCACACCGAGCACCATCGTCCGTGCCACGCTCGCCCAGAAGAATGCATTGGAGTACAGGAAACTTGGCGACTCTGACCTTAACATCAGCGAAATCACTCTTGGTACCGTAAGTATTTTTGGGGTTATGACTTCTTTTCATAAGATAGAATTAGTATAATAGCGATTGGAAGAAATTCCACTGTTAAGATTTGAGTTCTTTATATCCTTTTGGGCCGTCAAGAAAAATGAAAAACAAGAATTGGCTTAAGAAATGATCAAGGGGATAGTTTATGTTTGAGTTCATGCTTAGTAGAACGTAATTTGTTCTTCTTCGGATCGCTACTTCCCAAAAATCTTTCAGCCTCATTACTCAGTGCTAGATTGATAGAAATAAGTTTCTTTCTCAAAATCCCTTTCTCTGAATAGTCAGAATATGCTTCTTTTTCACCAAGATTTCTTGCACCTTCGAAGCCCTGTCGCACTATAGATTTGGCACTATATTTTGTGGCATCTTGTTTGGTTGTTGATGGTTAGTTCATGTAACATTTCAGATGACATTTGGGGAACAGAATACAGAAAAAGAAGCTCACGATATGCTTAGCTATGCATTTGAGCATGGAATTAATGCTCTGGATACTGCTGAAAATGTATGTTCTTCAAATCTTGGTGTGCATCTACTTAAAAATATATCTATTGTTCAGCTGGAGTTCATGATTGTGCTTAAGTAATTGTTCTTTTTTAATATGTTTCTCATCTTATAGTTACTTTCTACATATTATATTTAGCTATTTCAGTTGAACTAAACATGGAAGATTCGCCAACTGGACCCTTTAGAACATATGATGATCATAATGTACTATTTAATAATATTGTAATAGAAAAATTATCATTAGATCAACAACACTATCAAGGCCTACAAACCCACAAACTTCATTCTCTACCTCTTGTTGCTTTGCATTTTTTTCTGATTTGCATTTGTGCAACCTATATGGCAAGGATTTATCTAAGCTACATAGACCTTATTTTGGATCTTGTCCCTGCCCTCAGATCTATTCAAATTCATTGTTTCAATTCAATATAGCATAATCATTTTTTGTTTTCTCATCTACCCTTTCTGATTCCTGGCAGTCGGCAGACTTTTATGCTGTTTCATTCTAAAAGTTGGAATTTTGATTGTAGATAAAAAAAAAAAAAAAATTTGAAAAACCATGTATCGTCTGTTTTCACCATTTCACCTGAATTTTCCTCTTTACATATCCATGTTGGATTATCCAGTAACAGTTACAGTTCTAATAAAAATTGCCTTTGTTGTCACCAATAAAAAAATTGCCTCTGTTTCAGTTTTCCACATATAAATGTCTTGCAATCCACTATTTTTAACCAGACTGACAATTAGCCATTGTTTTATAGTATCCAGTTCCCCCAAAGCAAGAGACACAAGGAAGAACGGATCTCTATGTTGGTAGCTGGCTGAAGTCACAATCTCGTGACAAGGTATTGGGCACACAGCTAACAACCATCTTATTAATTGTTATATGCGCTTTTCTGACATAGGCTGCTGGCCTGTTGCCGACATTATGACTTGATAACTTCCTGTGTGGGACAACTCATTTGAGGCTAGACAGTAACTTGATATGTAAGCATAATATTGAAAATATAGCTGTTAGACTAATTACAGTTGCAAAGGCAATTAGTTAGGGAATTAGTTAATTAGTTTTAGCTTGGCTTGGTCATTAAGTCATTCTAGCATATAAATAAGGACTAATCCCT
The DNA here is from genome assembly GCA_037074505.1 of Albizia julibrissin. Classification (NCBI taxonomy): domain Eukaryota; kingdom Viridiplantae; phylum Streptophyta; class Magnoliopsida; order Fabales; family Fabaceae; genus Albizia; species Albizia julibrissin. Next base: position 4,712,035 of record CM073482.1, on the reverse strand, counting down.
TATTGTGAATCAGACTTTTGCACATTAATGGAAACCCGTACTATTCAATCATCTACTATTCCCTCTGTCTTCTACTCTTCTCTACGTCTCTTCCTTCTCTAATCCCTTCTGACTTCTCTTCAATTCTACCTAAATCCCAATTTCATAAACATTCAGATTATAACAACATATCAGTGGTATCAGAGCATTGACTTCTCGGCCTTGGTTATCGGCTTCCCACGATTGACACTTAATGGTAGAAACGTGATTTTAAGAAAACTCAAGAACATGGCTCCCTCATCTTTCCAAGACTCCAATGAAAACAAGATGTGGCTACGACAAAAAGGCAGCGTGAAGGAATTTAATGCTTTCTTCGATGATGCCACGAGTAACATACAGCTACCGGAAAGATATCTCTTCATGACATATGTGGTGGGGTTGAAGAGAGAGATCGCAGATTCAGTCCGACTTTTCCAACCAAGAACTATGCGTGAAGCTCGTTCTATCGCTAGAGCGGACGAAATTTCCATACAGTGGCTAGCCAAAAAAGCAAGAAAAGAATTGGAAGATCAAGAAGAAGGCTTGGCTGCTCAAGAATCTGATGGGTCTAGTTCATTTAACACCCAAGAGTGCTTTGTTAATCAAGCAGCTTCTGTTGAACATGAACCAGAGGAACAAGAACCTTCCGTTGCGCAAGAAACAAATGACGACGATCACGAATTTTCTATCATTCACGACGATGATGCGTCTTCGAAACCTATCAGCGATGTTTCAAGCTCTGTTTCGGCGAGTTTGGCGTCAGTTCCTCCAATTTCATCGAGCAACGCCTCTATTTTAAACCCCCAAGTTTCACTATCGACGAATGGAAAGCTTGGAGTAAATGGGTCTCTAAGTTTTGATCCTGTTGACGCTTTACGTGCAACTTCAGTAGCAACAAGCAGAAGAGAAGCATCAAAATTCAAAGTTGAAGTGGGTGAACCCAAGAAACTCGACTTCCGTGAACGTTTTCAGGAGGAGTCGCACAAGACGTCTTCATGCTCAGCACCGCTGTTACCTACTCTTCCTCCCACATTGTCGATAGTTTTTGTTTGCTCTTTGCCAAGGACTATTCTTCCTTCATCACTGTCTTTGTTCGTTGTTACTCTCCGGTTCATGAACTCTCGCAAGTCGAGAGGAATAGTTGTGCTTCAAAGGAAAATATGTTTGAAGGAGCTGAGTGGCAAGATTTAGGTTTGTTTCAGGTTGAAAAGTCCAATTTACAGCTGTTTCCCATTTTTGTTCACTGGCTATGTGAGTTTGAAAAGTCAAGAGCACAGCTGTCCTGCACTCTCCTCCACTGTCAGAGATATTTTTATAGTGCCCTCAATTTTTATATTCCAGATGAGTGTCTGGGCTTCAAATTCCATAGCCCAATATCTCTACAATTTGGTATTATAAGTCCTTTGGGTCCAGATTTAAACAAGTTGTTGCCGGCATTTCTTCTATGTTCTCCTACAAGAATTCTACTGCAGATTTGGTTTAAAGGAGAATTGATTAAAATGCTTCTTAGCTCAGGGTTCCTACAATGTGGTATGAATAATAATTTGGGGTTCTGCAACATACGAAAAGGACAGCAATCGAACCAAGATGTGAAGGGTGTGGCAGCTTTCAAGACAAAGAATTAAACATTGTTTAGCTGAAGTTTTTCCAGAATTAAGAAGCTTATGTTTTCCATTTGGTTTCACTCTGTCAGATTTTATTTTGGAGGTCCAGTTTTGTATTTTGTTTCACATCCTTGAGGGCAAGGATGTTTTTGGGAGGGGGGTATTGATATGTAAGCATAATATTGAAAATATAGCCGTTAGGCTAATTACAGTTGCAAAGTCAGTTAGTTAGTTAGTTTTAGCTTGGCTTGGTCATTAAATCATTCTAGCCTGTAAATAAGGACTAATCCCTTACTGTGAATCAGACTTTTGCACATTAATGAAAACCCGTACTATTCAGTCATCTACTATTCCCTCTGTCTTCTACTCTTCTCTACGTCTCTTCCTTCTCTAATCCCTTCTGACTTCTCTTCAATTCTACCCAAATCCCAATTTCATAAACATTCAGATTATAACAGCATATCATAACTCTAAATAGTAATTATTATTTTTTGGCATATATTTCACTTTAACAAGTTTTGCATATTATTAGATAATAGGATGATTTATTGAAAGTATGAATTGGAGCTTTATTACTCTTTACAAGCCGTCTTGAATTCAATCTTGAGACCTAGATATAGGTTTTCGTTTGGAAGATTTTTTATTCATGTCTTAATTGATAATCTAGAGTTTAAGACTATTGTGATCCATGTTTGTGGATAGATTATTTTAGCAACAAAAGTAAGTGGTTATTCTGAGCGGTCAACATATCTTCGTGACAATGCAAAAGTTGTGCGGGTTGATGCTTCAAATATTAGAGAAAGTGTCGAGAAAAGCCTCAAGCGCCTTGGCACTGATTATATTGATTTGTTGCAAATTCACTGGTAAGTATACCAATTGTAAGTGCTTAAATCATGCTTAATTTTTTATTTATTTTTTATAATATGTATTCTTGACAATGACTACCTGTGGTGGCTGCTATTTTCTTTCAATGTCTATGAATTGGTTTTTTTTATCATGTTGGAAAAATTTCATCCCATACTATCCCTTGTTTCTCTTTCTTCTCATTAATCATCCTTTTAAAATGAATGGTAATATGCGTATTAGAGATTTATGTTGAAATCAAAATTGCTTATACTAGTTTCTAACAATAAATTTACATACGCTTAGCACATGGTCAAGATGGTGATGATTGATTGATGAACAACATCGTGCATGAGTAGCTAATGTGGGATTGTTTGGATTTTACTATAGGCTTATACTAGTCTCTTTTCTGTTTCACTATAGGCCTGATCGCTATGTGGGATTGTTTGGATCTTACTATGACCCTTCACAATGGAGGCCCAGTGTTCCATTTGTGGAACAATTGCAAGCTTTTCAAGAACTTATTAATGAAGGAAAGGTGATTGATTTCTATTTCTAGTTGTTTAACATCATCTTGATGAATAAAGTCAACTTTCATTTCTAAGACTGGGGTAGACAAGAGGGAGTAACTTTTGGTTTACTTACTCATGTTTGAATGCTGGACTTGAGCAAAAGAGCAGTATAGGTTTTATTTGTTAGCTCCCCCCCCCCCCCCAAAAAAAAACAAAAGGGAAAAAAAAAGTCTCACGCGTGCACGTACATGTGTTTATGCATGCACATGCTCTTGTACTGTGGTGAAATACTTATGTTAGGCTGAAGAGATATGTAGAAGGAAACTGAGTTTTGGCTGCTAGGTTTGTTAAATTATGGAAGTTGTCATTAGCGTTAGTTCTAACAGCCCAAATAAGCTGTGTAGACCATTGGGAGGTGTTAATTTTCTGCATCGTCTTGTGCTTGGGTTTATTCATTTTACTTGGATAACTTAAGCCACTTGGTTAGTATTGTCACAAGCTTATACACTGAGACTTCTAACAAGGCTTATCTCCCACACTCCCCCTCAAATGTAACTGAACTTGGCTTATTTATTTGTTCTCATTCTATTTATTATTTGGGCCCAGTTCTATTTGCCTGAGTATGTGTTTTATGAGTCTCAGAAGCCTCGAGTCATCATACTCCTCATCTTCTATTCCCTTTTCTACCTATCAGATTCTGATCACATTGTCATGTGCGTACTATCATGCATGCTTTTGGACGTTATTTTTAATACCAGCTATTTTTATGTGAACCAGGTTCGTTACATTGGCGTATCCAATGAGACCTCATATGGGGTGATGGAGTTTGTCCATGCAGCTAAAGTTGAAGGTCTTCCAAAGATTGTTAGTATCCAAAACAGCTATAGTTTGCTTGTTAGATGCCATTTTGAAGGTTAGTCCCTATCTTACATGAATCCTATGTCATTCATATGACATATTACCTCCGGTCCTAAATGTATGACCTGGTTTTTAGTGTAATTTGTACTACAAACTAGGTCCTACATTTAAGATTTGAGGAGTATCATTTTTGTTACCTTCATCTTGCTCGAGTAACTACTATATCTTTCAACAAAAAACACGAAGCATATGCCATCAGGGGGGGGATAACATGGCATAACCTTACAAGCAATATTAAGTTGTTCCTGAACAGTCCCCAAAAAATGGCTCGTTTTGTATCTGCGTCATTGAGTATGCCGATTGCTCTTGTTGATGATGAAATAACTGATGCCTCCTCATGTGCACAGTGCATACAAAGTCACATTTACTCAATTGACCTCTTTTCTGCTCTCTGAATGACAACATGTTTTGAAGCCTCTGGCTTCAACAAAAATAAGGTCAAAATATTTAGTTGAAAGATTATTATAACGGCAACCTATAACTGGTGTAAGTCCAAGTATCTAATAACACAATGTTGAATTATAAAAGATATTGTATCATCTAGCATAGCAGGCCTACCTCTACAATACGCAAAGATGGAACCAAATTTAACATGGAGCTGCTTCAATTTAGAACGCATGCCCTGGAATTTTCCTATAAAGAAGTAAAAGTCGAGGAATTCCGGTTGAGTAGCGTTAGCATGAAACAGATAAACGGACCTTGTAAACACTTGTTCCAAATTGACATTCTGACAGCATGGCAAGATATTCCAATTTCTGGCCCAAAAAAGCATAGATTTTCCGAGTCTAAACACTTAAATATTCATTCTTGACCATACCCGTCTCTTACCTTCATTATTTTGTTTTAATTTTTCCACTCTCTTGGTCTGATTTAATTGCAGTTGATCTTGTGGAAGTTTGCCATCCAAAGAATTACAATATAGGCTTGCTGGCCTATTCCCCTCTAGGAGGTGGATCACTGACAGGAAAATATATTGATATAAATTCCAAAGCTGCAAGAGAGGGAAGGTTTAAACTTTTCCCCGGCTACATGGAAAGATATAACAAATCTCCGGCACAGGTACGTTTTAATTATAGGCCATGATAAACATCCTGAAGATTATAGTATTCTGGTAATAATGATCTTTTTATGCTGCTAATGGCATGTGTATGAATTATAGGAAGCAACAAAGCAATATTTGGAGGTGGCCAAGAAGCATGGCCTAACTCCAGTTCAGCTGGCACTTGGGTTTGCAAGAGATCGTGTGTTTGTGACTAGTTCCATTATTGGTGCAACCTCCGTTGATCAGCTCAAAGAAGATATTGATGCTTTCATTGAAACTGAGCGCCCTCTACCACCGGAGGTCATGGCTGATATTGAACATGTTTTCAGGAGATACAGAGATCCTACTACTAACATTCTTTAATTTTAACTGCTTCCCGCATTGTTTTTCTTAACCGACAGAAGTATATAAATTGAGTCTTCCAAACAAAAACTATCATGTCTTCATTGGAACTCAGTTATTCAATTTTAAATAAAGTGGCTCGTAAATTATTGAGAGAGCCCAAATGTATCATCAGATTCAGATAAGATATTGGGGAATAAAAGGAAACTCTTAATCTAGAAACTCTCTAATTTAATTCAAGCACTTTTTTTTTTTTAAAAAAAGTTATTTAATCTAATGTAAGTCAAGAAGAATATTGGAATGGGTAAAGTTACATTCTGCAGAAGCTACTTTAAGAATAAAAGTACACAATAAATTCCTGAAAAATACTTTGGGAGCGGGATACAACTTAACCCTATTAAAATTAATATTCTTTTTTCAATTCAAAGAAAGAAAAAGAACCAAATAATGTAGCTTAGTGAGTTTAGTTTAATTTCCCCAGATATTTTTAAAGCTGATCAAACTTACGCAGCTCCATTGCCACGTGGCAGTGACGTTTAGTTAGTTGGAGGACGTGAATGCGGTGTACGAAGCGCGCCAATATCTGAGACCCTTTTCTTTTGAGCTGCAAGCTGCCCCCTGGTTCCGCCTTCTCTCTTGTAACCTTCCGCATAGCTCACTTTTGCTTAATCCAATTTTGCTCAGAAAACCCAGACATTCTTGCTAATTATTATATGCATGACTCTTGTAACTTGTTTTCCATCATAAGAATCTTGTAATATATTAGTATTAAAAAGTCGCAAGTGCGAAAGAATTTGTTTTGCCTTGATATCGTTAGTGCCTTGAAATTAGGTTTGTCAACTAATGCATAAAATGTCCCTTGTGAGTCTATATACACAAGGGGTGGTAAGACTTTAGGGATCTCAGTTTGTATACAGGTTTGGTGATAACAGTTCAAAGTGTTTTCTCATAATGAGTTTTTTCTACAATTTTTTTGTTCTTCTAAAAACTTAAAGTAACATCTTATTTGTTTCTAAAAGTTTAAACATGTTCTGCACTTGCCTCTTGTTGAAGATCTTGTGCATTTGAAATAATTTAATCATGCTCGATGGTTAAAGAATGAGTTTAGTGCAGAGAAATTAAGGTCCTAGAGTAGCCTGACATCTAAAATGTTAATAATAAGGCCTTGGACTAAAATCATGATGCATTAAGCATCACTTTTTAGGCACTTTTAACTCATATGGTATTATAAATTGCACTACATGTTAAGTCTTATATTAACAACTATAGGTAATAATAAGGAAAGAATTCAATATTTTTTTAATCTAATCAAATTAATTAAATGTAACTTGCATTAAATCATATGTCACTCAATTCTTCATAAATAAAGTCATTATAAATTGTATAAAAAAAGGCGAAGTTGCAAAAATAACTATTTACATATCCCGCATGTGCGTCTAACACCATGTATAATCTTTGGATGTAAAAATACCTATGATCATTAAAAAAGGAGACAAAAATGCCAGCTCCATTAATGAAAACAAACGTTCACTAATTTATGGTTTTATGGGCCTCACTTTAATAACTTTTAAATAATTATTTTAAGGGCAAAGGTGTAAAAATATCCATCTATATATCCTACATGTGCTTCTGACACTATATATAATCTCGGGTGTAAAAATACCTATGATCATTAAAAAAAAAAGCAATAAAATGCTAGCTCCATTAATGAAGGCAAACGTTGGTTAATTTCTGGCTTCGTTAATGAAGGGAAAAGTTGTGATAATGAACTATAGAATGGCATTTTGAGGGAGTGGATAGCAGAAAGGCGGTGACCATGTGAATGGTGAAAGAGAGTCATTTTCAGTGTGAAGGTGGGGCTTTGATTTGGAGGGTGAGAGGGAGAGGGGTACAGATAGAGTCGGGAAATCGGGCCAGCCTTTTTAAGCCCTTTTAAATCACGAGCCGAGTTTGAAAAATGGAGCCTTAAAAGGAAGTCGGGTCTAAAAGGGCCAGCCCGTTAGGCCCTTTAGCTTTGTTTATTTATTTTAATTTCACTGCCCCTCCTACTCATGCATTTGCTGACTCCTTCCTAAGAACTTTAAAAGTGTTAAATTTAAATATGATGGTAATTTACTAATTCTTTATATTTTTACCCCTTAAGCAGAGTCTACTACTTAAAGTGAAGTACAATCAAAATTCCTTGAAATTGATGATAGTAGCGAAGAAGATGAAAACGATACTTGTCATAATCATGTTGCTTAGAGTATTAAATTTTTGCCTTCTTATGCTTTTGTATGAAACTATGAGTTATTTGTAGACAATATTTTTTTACCTTTGATTATGAATTAGTAACTGTATTTATTTTATTGCATGAAGCGTGTAGACATATAGTTAAATCTTGTAAAACTGGCCCTGACCCTAATGCTCTCGGGTCGGGCTTTGAAAAATAACAATTTTTCTTTCCCATAGGGCCGCCCTGTAGGGCCATGCTAGCCCTGATTCCCACCTTTAGGTGTAAGAAGAGAGAGATTAACATAGTTGTCATTTTTGTGGGGCTCACAGAATTAGAAATTAACAGACGTTTGCCTTCATTAACAGAACTGTCATTTTTGTCTCAATTTTTAATGATCATAGGTATTTTTGCACCCAAAGGATTATATATGGTGCTAGACGTATACATGGGATATGTAAATAGGTAATTTTGCACATTCGCCCTTAAAATAATTATTTAAAAAAATATTAAAATGGAACCCACAAAATCAAAGATTAGCATATGTTTGCCTTCATTAATGAAGCTAGCATTTTTTCCCATTTTTTAAAGATCATATGTATTTTTACACTCAAAGATTGTATGTGGTACTAGACACACATACATGATATTTAGATGGATAATTTTACACATTCGCCCTTAAAATAATTATTTAAGAATTATTAAAGTAGGACCTACAAACCAAAATTTAATGGATGTTTTCATTATTAATGGAGCTGGCATTTTTGTCTCCATTTTTTAAAGATTATTTTTCCACCCTGAGGGTTATATATGGTGCAAGATGTATATGCGGGGATATATAGATGGGTAATTTTGCATCCTCGCCTTTGAAATAATTATTTAAAAATTATTAAAATATGACCCACAAAACAAAAAATTAATGAACGTTTACCTTTATTGTTAGAGCTAGCATTTTTGTCCCTTTTTTTTTTAAGATTATAAGCATTTTTGCTCCTAAAGATTGTATATAGTGCTAGACGCACATGCAAAATATGTGAATAAGTAATTTTGCAAATTCATCTTTAAAATAATTATTTAAAAGTTATTAAATTTGACCACATAAAACCAAAAATTAATAAACATTTGTCTTTATTAATATAGTTGGCATTTTTATCCCTTTTTTAAAAAGACCATATGTATTTTTACACCTAAAAATTTATATAATGCTTGACACACATACATACAGGAGATATATATATATATAGTTATTTATTTGCGCGTTGCCGTATAAAAAAAAGTCCTGATAAAAGGGTTGGAGCCCAAGAAAAATAAGGTTTCAAGGGCTAAACTCCTACCAGGTAAAAAAACCGGGGGGGGGGGGGGTTGCTAAACTCCTACGTAAAAGGATTCTCGTTTGTGAAAAGCTATTTATAGTTACAGGTTTTTAAAATGAAAAAAAAAAGGCCTATTTGTAGCTTGTACTCAGCCTTTGATACTTTCTGGTGATAACACTGAGCACTCGCCTATTCCAGAGATGAGGGGGTAAGATAGTGGAGTATTGAGATCACTGCTCAGAAATAAGGCCGAGCTTGGAGCGCCTCTGCCATGGCCACGTCATCGCCCTTCCCTGTAATTCCTCCTTCTTCCTGCCTGAAAACTCCTGCCTCTTGTCGCAGTGTAAAATTACCATGGCCCCTAAATACTAGAATTTCGAGGTTTCGAAAGTCCACACAGAGCACCATCGTCCGTGCCACGCTCGCCCAGAAGAACGCATTGGAGTACAGGAGGCTTGGCGACTCTGACCTTAATGTCAGCGAAATCACTCTTGGTACTGTAAGTATTTTTGGGGTTATGACTTCTTTTCATAAGATCGAATTCGTATAATAGCGATTGGAAAGCTCTGTCTGTGTCTATAACATGAAATTCCACTGTTCCTTCTGTGTATTTTCGATTTAATGAGCTGCATTGCCGGGGTGTCTTCAATTCATATCTCAATTTCTACTTTACTTGACTCGACTTTTGTTAAATAAAGCCTAAACTCAAATGCTTGTGGATTTCCAGAGGAATAGAAACAGAGAGGATAAGAAGACGAAGCACTAAATGGAAATCTAAGACATGAATGTTACGTAATTTCTTTTTAAGATTTGAGTTCTTTATATCCTCTTGGGCAGTCAAGAAAACTGAAAAACAAGAATTGGCTTAAGAAATGATCGAGGGGATAGTTTTTGTTTGAGTTCATGCTTAGTAGAACGTAATTTGTTCTTCTTCGGATCGCTGCTTCCCAAAAATCTTTCAGCCTCATTACTCAGTGCTAGATTGATGGAAAAAAGTGTCTTCCTCAAAATCCTTTTCACTGAATAAACAAAATATGCTTCTTTTTCACCAAGATTCGTTGCACCTTTGAAGCTCTGTTGCACTATAAATTTGGAACGTATGTTGTTTATGACACTAGTCTATTTTGCTGCTGACTTTATGTCATATGTGCATTTATCTATTTATTCATGGCAAGTCTGAATCATTTGATCAATCAAGCTTTGCAGAATTGTGGTGTACTGCTATTCCAAATAACCTTTTACTCCCATTATTTAAATTTTTCTCACGTAATATGGGTACCTTTAGTATTGCAACTTGCATATCCCATGTTTTCCTGCTATCAGTTCGATGTCACTATATTTAGTGGCATCTTGTGTAGGTTTTTATGGTTGATTCATGTAACATTTCAGATGACATTTGGGGAACAGAATACAGAGAAAGAAGCTCACGATATGCTTAGCTATGCATTTGGACATGGAATTAATGCTCTAGATACTGCTGAAATGGTATGACCGTCAAATCTTTATGTGCATCTATTTCCTATGTGTTCAGTGCTCTCGCCGTTACGCAAAAACATGTCTACTGTTCAACTGGAGTTCATGATTGTGCTTAAGTTATTGTACTTTTTTAATATATTTCTCATCTATTACTTGCTTTCTGCATATTATATTTAGCTATCTCAATTGAATCAAACATGGAAGATTCACCAACCAGACCCTTTAGACGATATGACTAAAATTTATAGTATTGTAATAAAAAATTTATCATAAGATCAACAACACTATCAAGATCTACAACACATATTCCTTAGGGGATTAGGAATTCAGATGCACAAACCCATCAACTTCATTCTCAGCCTCTTGCTGTTTTCAATTTTTCTCCGATTTGCATTCATATAACCTATCTGGCATGGATTTATCTTATAGACCTTCTTTTGGATCTTTTCCCTGTCTTCAGGTCTATTCAAATTCATTGTTTCAATAAAGTATACTCTTTTTTTTTTCCTCATGTACCCTCTCTGATTCCTGGCAGACTTTTATGCTGTCTCATTCTAAAACTTGGAACTTTGATTGTAGATATAAAAATAACTGAAAAACCCATGTATCCTCTATTTTCACTTTTGCAACTGAATTGTTCTCTTTACATAATCATGTCTGATTATCCAGTACCAGTTACAGTTCTGATAAAAATTGCTCATGTTTCAGTTTTCCACTTATAAATATCCTGCAATCCACCATTTTTAGCCAGACTAACAATTAGACATTGTTTTGTAGTATCCAGTTCCAATGAAGCTAGAGACCCAAGGAAGAACGGATCTCTATATTGGCAGCTGGCTGAAGTCTCAATCTCGTGACAAGGTAATGGGCACACATCCAACAACAATCTTATTAATTGTTATATGTGCTTTTCTGACATAGGCTGCTGGCTTGTTGCAAACCTCATGACTTGATTACTTTCTGTGCGGGACAACTCGTTTGAGGCTAAACAGTAACTCAATAGTAATTATTATTTTTCTTGCATATATTTCATTTTAGCAAGTTTTGAAAATTATTAAATGATAGAATGATATGTTCAAAGTATGGATGGGTGTGTTATTACCCTTTACAAGCTGTCTTGAATTCAATCTTGAGATCTAAATATAGGTTCTCTTTTGGATGATTTTTTTCCTCGTGTCTTAATTGATAATCTAGAGTTTAAAACTATTGTGATCCATGTTTGTGGATAGATTATTTTAGCCACGAAAGTAAGTGGTTATACAGAGCAGTTAACCTATCTTCGTGACAATGCAAAAGTTGTGCGGGTTGATGCTTCGAATATTAAAGAAAGTGTTGAGAAAAGCCTCAAGCGCCTTGGCACTGACTATATCGATTTGTTGCAAATTCACTGGTAAGTATTCAGAAAGTAAGTGCTTAAATAATGCTTATTTTTTCTTTTTTTAATGATATGTATTCTTGACAATGACTATCTGTGGTGGCTGCTATTTTCTTTATTTTCTTTCCACTCAGATCAGTGTATTAGATTATATACAGCATTAGGATAGTGCATGTGTGCCTCACTGAAATTTACATAATAAAGAATGGCAGAAATTTTTTTCATGTTTATTTGATCACGTGAAAGAAAATGAAAGATCTGCACAGCAAAATGCCTTCTTTATTACTGAAAATGTGAGTGGGGAACTGGGGATGGCTGAGAAAATTCCTTGGCCAAAATTTCCCCCTTTTTTATCATATTGAAAAAATTTCATCCCATGCCATCCCTTGTTTCTATTTCTCCCATTAATCATCCTTTTAAAAAGGAATGATAATATGCGAATTAGAGATTTATGTTGAAACCAAAATGGCTTATACCAGTTTCTAGCAACAAATTTACATACCCTTAGTACATGGTCAAAGATCGTAGTATTAGTAGCTAATGTCCACAATACAGTAATACTATTATTTTTGTGGGTAAGTTGAAACATTCTTCAACAAACATATTTTTTAATGGCACCAGAGAAATGGCCTTATAATTTGAAAAGCTAAATTAGAAATTTTTAAGTTAATGGCCTTATAAAAAATGTGCTGATCTGTTTCTTGTTTCACTATAGGCCAGATCGCCATGTGGGAGCGTTTGGATTTTACTATGACCCTTCAAAATGGAGGCCTAGTGTTCCATTTGTGGAACAGTTGCAAGCTTTTCAAGAACTTATTAATGAAGGAAAGGTGGTTGATTTCTATTTATATAATTTTTTCTAGTTGTTTAACACCATCTTGATGAATAAAGTTAACTGTCATTTGGAAGACTGGGGTGATTCTACTGTTAAAATATGTTATTTCTGAAATAATGAGCTATAGGGGATCTTAGTTTCAATTGGTCTGTTTTAGTGCCACTTTGATAGAGAAAATGGAAGTGAGAAGTGATGGAGATTGGAAAGAATAATTTGTCTCTCAAGTTTGTGTTGGTAGACAAGGAGTAAATTGTGGTCTACTTACACAAGTTTGCATTGTTACAACCCCCCCCGGGGGGGGGGGGGGGGCCCAAAACACTCACACATATGCGTATATGTGTTTGCGCGTGTGCATGCACATGTACTGTGATGAAATACTTATGTTAGGCTGAAGAGATATGCAGAAGGAAGTTGGGTTTAAAAGATGGAAGTTGTCAATGGCGTTAGTTCTAACTGCCCCAGTTACAAATAAACTGTGTAAACCATTGGGAGGTGTTAATATTCTGCATGGGCTTATGCTTGGGTTTATTTATTTTACTAAGATAACTTAATCTATTTGATTAGCATTGTCACAAGCTTAAATGCAGAGACTTCTAGTAAGGCTTATCTCCCACACTCCCACTCAAATGTAACTGATATTGGCTTATTTATTTATTTATTTATTTATTTTAATTCTAGTTATCATTTGGATCCGATTCTATTTGCCTGTTATGTGTTTTATGAGTCTCAGCGGTCTCAAGCCACAACCTTTCTTTTTTGCCTAGGCTTGTACTCCTCAAAGACCTCAAGTCCAACTTTCATTTTAGGGTCTCAAATCTTGTGGCAGTGAGGTTTTTCGCATGCTCTAACACCATGCTAATTTTCTGTATAAGCTTGTGCTTAGGCTTATCTATTTCACCAAAATATCTTAAACTAATTAGTTAGGATTGGCACATGCATATATTCATCAAGACTTTTATCAAGGCTTATCTCTAACAGAAGGCTGTGACTGATTATCTGAGTTTCTTTTTGGGCTTGGATGATCTAAGTTAATTCTCTCAAATTCTCTCTTTTCCCATACTCTCTAGCTTCCATTCCCTTTCTCCCTATCAGGTTCTGATCACATTGTCATGCACGTTCTATCTTGCATATTTTTGGCCGTTGTTTGTGATAGCAGCTCTTTTCATCTGAATCAGGTGCGTTACATTGGCGTATCCAACGAGACCTCGTATGGAGTGATGGAGTTTGTCCATGCAGCTAAAGTTGAAGGGCTTCCAAAGATTGTCAGTATCCAAAACAGCTATAGTTTACTTGTTAGATGCATTTTTGAAGGTAAGTACCTATCTGACTTGAACCTATGTCATGAATATGTCATATCATTTTTGTTGCCTTCATCTTGCTCGAGTAACTACTACTTCTTTCAACAAAAAACAAATAGCATATGCGATCAAGAAAAAATGAAACAAAATAACATGGCATAACCTCAGCAAACAATATTTAATTGTTACTGGACAGGCCCCAAAACAATGATTCGTTTTGTATTTTCATCACTGATTATGCTGATTGCTCTTGTTGAAACTTATATGCTTTTATTGGAGGCTAGATGCTAAACTTAACAGTTAAAAATGAGCAAGAGGCTTGGTTCTAGTTAACTACCAACAACTATTTCCAGGAAATGCCTGCGATGCAAAATTGAAGATGGAAGGAAGAAGAAAAATGCTACACAAAAGAGGATGAATTGGGTTTCCATACAATGATAACTTCTTTTTTGAGGGAAAAAGAACATGAAAACAAATAACCAACTGAACTGAATATATGTGTATGCATTTCATGCCTTTCAAGACCATGAAATGAGAGTCTAGTTCTATGTCTATCCTATTCTAAAGTGTGTTGTCCTTCAATCTTTATGAACCTGAATGTTTAGAACAAAGGCAGAAAGTGGCAAGACTTGACAATGTGCTCTTCAAAGGGTTTATTTCACCTCCTCATGTGCATACAAAGTCACATTTACTCAATTGACCTCTGTTCTGCTCTCTGTATGACCACATTTTTGGACACCTCTGACTTCAACAAAACCAAAGTCCAAATATTTCGTTGGAAGATTGTTATATCTGCAACCTAAAGCTGGTTTAAATCCAAGTATCCAGGAACACGATGTTGAATTATAGAAGATATTGTATCATCTGGCATACCACTACAATTCCCAAGAATGGAACCAATTAAATAGAACTTGGAGCTTCTTCAATTTAGAATGCATGCCTGGGAATTTTCCTATAAAGAAATAAAAATCTGAGGAATTCTGGTTGAGTAGCCTTACTATGAAACAGATGTGAACCTCGTTAACACTTGTTCCAAATTGACCTTCTGACAACATTACAAGATATTCCAATTTCAGGCCCAAAAAAAAATGAAAAATTTCTAGTCTAAATACTTAAATATTCATTCTTGACCATACTCGTCTCTTGCCTTTATGATTTATATAGTTTTCCTTTCTCTTTGTCTGATTTAATTGCAGTTGATCTTGTCGAGGTTTGCCACCCAAAGAATTGCAATATAGGCTTGCTAGCCTATTCCCCTCTAGGAGGTGGATCCCTGACAGGAAAATATATTGATATAAATTCCAAAGCTGCAAGAGAGGGAAGGTTTAAACTCTTCCCCGGCTACATGGAAAGATATAACAAATCTCCGGCACGGGTATGTAGTAATTTTAGGTCATGATAAATATCCTGACGATTATAGTGTTCTGGTAATAATTATCTTTTTTATCCGAAAATTGGTAATAAAAGAGTACAACAGCTTGATTTCTCACCAAACAAAAAAAAAAAAATCCTATATCAGTAATTTCTTCGACTTTTGGTATTGTGCAAGAAATATACGCTTGTTTGGATGGTAATTCACCAAAATGCATTATATTGTGTTGCATTTTTAAACATGATCAGTAGTCAGTAATCATCAGCATATTAATTGAGCGGACTTGTTGGCCGTGAGAACCTGTGTACTACCTCCGGTCACAACGAACGAGATACTCCTCCGGTCCTTAATATAGGAATTAGTTGACATTTTTTAGAGAAATCAAGGAAGTTAAATTAGTTACTTAATCATAACATATGTTGTGTATCATTAGATTATATATCAGTTTATATGTCAGGAAAATTAATTTAGAGAAAAAATGATAAATATAAATACTTTAATATAACTTATTTAGCTTCCTTAATCTTTTTTTTTTAAAAAAAAGTCAATTAGCTCTTATATTAAGGATTGGAGATAGTACTCCCTCCGGTACTAAATACAAGACCGAGCTAACTTTTTTGGAGATATTAAGAAAGCTTATTAAATTATTTTAAAATATTTATATTTATGGTTTTTTCTCCAAACTATTTTCCTTAACTTATAAACTGATATATAATCTAATGATACATATCATATGATATGATTCAGTAACTTATTTAGCTTCCTTAATCTCTCTAAAAAAAGTTAACTTTGTCTTATATTTAAGACATGAGGGAATATTATATTAAGTTCCAAAGGTAGTGATAAATATCTCATGGCCCTCAAGCTTTTTGTTATTCAACTACAGAGGGTGTAATTCTGAAAGTTAGATTTAAGTCTAATCAACAGAGGAACAGTTTTTTTTGTTTGTTCATGGGTGGTCAGGGCTATGGATTATAGGAAGCAACAATGCAATATTTGCTGTCATAAGATGGATACTTATCTTTTTCCTCTTCTGATTTATGCTGCTAATGGCATGCCTATGGATTATAGGAAGCAACAATGCAATATTTGGAGGTGGCCAAGAAGCATGGCTTAACTCCAGTTGAGCTTGCACTTGGGTTTGTAAGAGATCGTGTGTTTGTGACTAGTTCCATAATTGGTGCAACCTCCATTGATCAGCTCAAAGAAGACATTGATGCTTTCACACAAACTGAGCGACCTCTGCCACCAGAGGTTATGGCTGATATTGAACATGTTTTCAGGAGATACAGAGATCCTACTACTAACATTTTTTAAATTTAACTGCTTCCCAGATTTTTTTTTTTTTTTTGGGGTGCCCCTTGTATAGTTGTATGATTTCCCCATTGGATTGCTTTGTAAAATTGTTTGTGCCTCAACCTGATACAAATATATAAATTGAGTCTTCCCAACAAAAACTGTTCTGTCTTCGTTGAAACTTGGTTCTTCAATTTTAAATAACGTGACTCGTAAATTATCATCAGATTCAGAATAGATATTTGAGAAGAAACTATTAATCTAGAAACTCTCTAATTTAATTCAAGCACCTTTTTTTTTTAAAAAAAGTTATTTAATCTAATGTAAATCAAGAGGAATATTAAAATTGGTTAACTTGGATTTATCATCTTGGAATATTTTTCTTGTAACACTCGGGTATTTTAAAATAATTTTTGGTCTGTCTGGCACCTAAAATATGTTTTTAGAAATATTTAATATCTTAAAATAATTTTTTATGCATTTAGTACTCTAAAGTTTTTTTTTTCAATATCATTCAATATCCAAAATTTAGGGTGATTCATTGCTAATGTGAAAATAATTTAAAGATAAAAGTATGCAAAAAAAAATTGCTTTGAAATATTGAGTAATAATAAAAAAATATTTTAAAATATTGGATGCACTAAAAAATTATCTTAGGATACTCAATGTATCCTATTAAAATTAATGTTGTTTTTCTTTTTCTTTTTCTTTTTTTTCAATAAAGTTAATGTTCTTTTTCAATTCAAAGAGAGAAAAGAACCAAATAATTAATGTAGCTAATTCTTTATTGAGTTAAGGTGAATTCAGGAAAAAAGATAAATAAATACTATTTAAATTTCAAAATCCTAAATGAGTGGTTTTTTAAAAATCTGAGTTATTAATTACTATACTATCTTTACCAATCTCATTACTCTTATTATGAAAAAACCAATTTAAATTTTGGAAGTTCAAATGATATTTTTTTAATATTTTTTCCTTTAATTTCCCCCATAAAAAAAAAGAGTTAAGTTTAATTTCCACAAATATTTTTAAAGCTGATCAAACTTACGCAGCTCTATTGCCACGTGGCAGTGACGTTTAGTTAGTTGGAGGGCGTGAATACGGTGTAAGAAGCGCGCCAATATCTGAGTCCCCTTTCTTTTGAGCTGCAAGCTTCCCCCTCATTTCGCCTTCTCTCTCTAATGGATCTGCAACTTTCCGCGTAGCTCCCTTTTGCTTAATCCAATTTTGCTCAGAAAACCCATAGATTCTTGCTAATTATTTTCGAAATCTCATCCTTCTTCCAAATTTGATTTTAAAATCCAATTCTCCAGTAAGTGAACCCAGACTTTGTTCTTCCCGGAGGGTTGGAAGATCTCAGATACTTCATTTTTTAGATGGAGGCCGAAGGAGAAAAGCATGAACATCTATGAAGACTAGGGCGCGAAAGTCGCCACCGCACCACCTGATGCAGCTGTTGACACTTGAGCTCTGTCTTTGGCGGTTTCATTGCGAATTTTTCAGATGGAATGGCAGATCTTGATGGCAATGTAAATGTTGAGCAAGTAAGTTTCGCTGAATTTCCTTCTTCATATTTTCCCTGACTTGTTTCTCCATAATTTGTCTGTTCGGTAAGCGATATTTAATTTTCTTGATACACACATACACAAACTTTTATACACACGCCATATATGATCATGGGACTTTCAAGTTTTCTGAGAAAATACTGAGCTAATTTGATGATATTAGCTTTATAAGTTTCCTAGATATATATTTTTGCGCCATCGTTCGCTCTGTACAGATAAAGGCCACCTGTTTACGGACACTCATAGGTTTATGACTGTCGATCGCCCCTGTAGAATTTTAGAAGCATCAATGTCAGCATAAAATATAAAAATTACAGCAAACTATTCTGTTTATAAATCATAAACAAAAAATAAGATGATAAACAACATCGTTCATTTTTAAAATTATATACTATGCATAAAGCCCATGTCGAGCTCAATACTATTGATTACACGGGAAAGTTTCTCTAGCCCAATAAGTGAATACTTAAATCAAAATTTGAAGGAGGGCAGCAAAAGGGAAACTGGTGTCCCTAGTCTTGTGCATAGATAATATGATATGGAAATTGGAATATTTTACTCGACTTGGCATAGCTGATGTTCTATCAGGGGTAGGATTAATACCTGCTTCAACTGATCGAAGGGGCATGACATTGAACCTCCCTTAGTGATTTCGGTTGACTGATAATTAAACTACTTTATTTGATCCGGACATAGAAAGACAAATAATATAACTTCTACTGTCTTCTTGAACTTGTTTTCATTTTTCCAATAATTTTGTGTTGTGATTAATTGTTTTTATTCTAAGAAGGATTATGTTGGTTATATTCTTTATCTACTAATATTTTATTTCTGTTTCAATCCTTTTTAAAGGCACTTAATGCTTTGAAAAAAGGCACTCAGTTAATTAAGTACAGTCGGAAAGGAAAGCCAAAACTTTGTCCATTCAGACTCTCACCGGTGAGCTTTAACTGCATGCATGCATACATACATACATACAAACATACATACATATTGTGTGTGTGTAAGAAGATATCTTCATAAGTATGATTTTAAAATTTAGTGACACTAACAGGATGAAACAACATTGATCTGGATAAGTCACAGAGGGGAAAGAAATCTGAATTTGTCTTGTGTTTCAAAGATAATCTCTGGACAGAGAACGGTAAGTCAAATATTAGGTCCGAGTTTGTGTCAAATTAGAGTTCTCTTCCACTCAAAAATATTTTTTGTTTAAAGAAAATTGTTTCTTTGCAGGCTGTCTTCAGAAGATATTTGTGTCCTGAAAAGGATTCTCTATCATTTTCTCTTCTTTACAGAAACTCTGAACGGTCACTTAATCTGGTCAGAAAAGTTGTCAACTCTCACTATAGATTTAAATTATCAATTCGATAGTAATTGAGTCTAATGCTTCTCCTTTTTATGTTTATAGATTTGTAAGGATAAAGCTGAAACAGATGTATGGTTTACAGGCCTCAAGGCATTAGTATCTCCTGGTCGACGTCACAGGCATAGGCATACCAGAAGTGACTTTTCTAATGTGAGATTTAACGTAAATCCTTTGAATGATAATTTTTATCCAAAGGGTCAATCTCTCATTTTCTTTTCAATGGAAGACAAACTTCCCAATATTAGCAAATACGTGGAATATGAATACTCTGCACTTTTACGGAGTTTTACTACTTCCTGCCACAATTACTGCACCAACTTCAATTTTGGCTTTAATTTTTCTTTTATTTTATTTTCCTCCTTTTGTTCACCATCTATATTGCTTTCAAATATCTACTTTTGAAAATTTTGGAAATGACATCGAATGTATTGTAAAGCAACGCACTTTAACCCTTTGATCCCGAGTATTAACCCTCTTTTGTCATTTATGAAAACATGGTCCAGAACTTTCGGTTTTCATGAAATTTATATGACTAATCTATCAATTATTCACCTGAATAAAATGCGAACCTTTATGGTCTACTAATTTTATCTTGTGTTTTGAGATCTTGTATAAGAGGTTGCTGTTTCCATGAATTCAAGAAACTGCAAGTCACAAATGTTTTTTTCATGCAGTGAACATTCTTTGCAGGATTATATTTTGCAACATGTCACTGAGGTACTTCTTTTCTTTTCTCCTTTTTTTTTAAAAAAAAAAATTTCAGCTGCAAGGGAGCATTGACTTTACTTATGATAGTCATCCTTTTAGTGCAACGGTAGAGTATCCTTCAAACAGTCCTCATGGTCGAGTTTCCATTGATTCAGTTTCTCGTGACACTTTATTGAATTGGGTAAACTCAGATGTGGGGTTAGAACGTGTAAATATGCAATTGAGGGGAGGAGCTGGAGACAATTTCCGTCTTAGTGTGTCAAGTGCAGGATCTGGAATAGATGACATAGAATCACTTGGAGATGTTTATGTATGGGGAGAGGTTTGGGCAGATGGGGTTTCATCTGATGGATTGGGGAATCAAGTCCCTGTGAAGACAGATGTCTTGATTCCCAAATCATTAGAGTCAAATGTTGTTCTTGATGCTCAACAGATTGCATCTGGCATCCGCCATACCGCCCTAGTTACAAGGCAAGGAGAGCTTTTTACTTGGGGAGAAGAATGTGGGGGAAGACTTGGTCATGGGATTGATAAAGACTTTAGCCGCCCTTGTCTGGTTGAATTCCTGGCAGTCACTAACGTGGAATTTGTAGAGTGTGGAGAGTATCATACATGTGCTGTATCTACATCCGGTGATTTATTCTCTTGGGGTGATGGTACCCACGGTGCTGGACTTCTTGGTCATGGAAATGACATTAGCCACTGGATACCAAAGAGAATCATTGGCCCTTTAGAAGGACTTCAAGTTATATCTGTTGCATGTGGCACATGGCATTCAGCATTGGCAACCTCCAATGGGAAATTGTTTACCTTTGGTGATGGAGCTTTTGGTGTCTTGGGCCATGGAGATGTACAGAGTGTGCCATATCCAAAGGAGGTGCAATCATTGAGCGGACTAAAGACCGTTAAGGTTGCATGTGGAGTATGGCACACCGCAGCTATTGTAGAGGTTATGGGCCAAACTGGTTCAAATGTCTCATCTAGGAAGCTCTTTACTTGGGGTGATGGTGACAAATATCGTTTGGGTCATGGTAACAAGGAAACTTACCTCCAACCCACCTGTGTCTCTGCACTCATTGAATACAATTTCCAACAGGTAGCATGTGGGCACATTTTGACAGTCGCCCTCACTACAGCAGGTCAAGTCTTCACTATGGGAGGCACAGCATATGGTCAACTAGGGAATCCTCTCTCTGATGGAAAATCACCTATCATGGTACAAGATAAGCTGGTTGGTGAATTTGTTGAGGAAATAGCGTGTGGAGAACATCATGTTGCTGCCTTGACGTCAAGAAGTGAGTTATATACTTGGGGGAAAGGTGCCAATGGAAGATTGGGACATGGAGACACACACGATCGAAAATCTCCTGCATTGGTTGAATGCTTGAAAGATAAGCATGTAAAAAGTATCTCATGTGGCTCCAACTTCATGACTTGTATTTGCATCCATAAATGGGTCTCTGGAGTTGACCAATCTGTTTGCTCTGGATGCCGGCAAGCATTTGGTTTTACTAGAAAAAGGCACAATTGCTATCATTGTGGATTGGTGCATTGTCATTCTTGTAGCTCTAAGAAGGCACTGAAAGCAGCATTAGCTCCAACGCCCGGAAAACCACATCGTGTCTGTGATGCATGTTATGCAAAACTTAAAACTGCTGAGATCGGCCATGCTTCCACTTTTAGCAGAGGAACTACGCCTCCACGTAGATCAATAGATAATAGAGAACGAATAGAATGGGTAGAGGCAAAGTCTTCAAGAGTTCTCTTATCTCCCATCAAAGAACCTGTAAAATACCTTGAGATAAGGACTAATAAACCAGGAACTAGATCTGATTCCTCTTCCATAGTTCGACCTTCTCAAGTTCCATCTCGTTTACAGTTAAAAGATGTTGCATTTCCAAGTTCGCTGAGCACCATTCAGAATGCTTTCAAGCCTGTTGTTATACCTCCTAGTCCACCACGAACCCCACCTGCCAATTCTAGATCCTCATCACCATATGCAAGAAGACCCAGCCCACCTCGTTCACCCGTTCCCGGATTTTCTAAAAGTATTATAGATAGTTTGAGGAGGACCAATGACATTTTGAATCAAGAAGTCTCGAAAATGCATAAACAAGTAAGTTTCTTACTGTTATAACTCCAGCAATCATTCGGTTTATTCTGTGAGGATTAGCATTATATGTCTACATGTATAAGTTTATGGATATTCCTTTACCCAAATACAGATTCGAAGTTTGAAGCAGAAGAACGAAACACAAGATAAGGAGATACAGAAGCTTCAGAAAAATGTTGAGGAAGCCACCTCATTGGCTTGGGATATATATTCCAAGCATCAAGTAGCAAATGAATTTATTAAGTCCATAAAAGATCAGGTATATTCATTCTATATTCCAATATCAGATATGAACTATTTCACTGGCTTAATAAAAACTTGTTGCTTCTTTGAAGGCAAAAATGGAAATGTGATGTATCTTAAAGAAATGGATAAAAATTCTTCTCGACTAATCTACAAACATGCTCCTTTGCAATCTTCCTGTGAAATATTTTATGTACCAAGTCTTCAAATGAGTCATAATTTCGAAGAAAAATGATAGGCAAAAAGAGAATAGAAGTAGAATGAATAGGAGAATAGAGCAAATCCTTGAATTCTGAACTTCGCTTGAAATCATAATCGTCACCCTTCATCTATCACATAATTATCAATAATAGTAAGAACTAACTCCTTTAACAACTATTCTCTTACTAACAAAATTAAGTACTTAACTACTCCTCTCTACTCAGAAGTTACACCTAAGAAAAGCAAACAAATAGCCGTTCTTTCAATTTGCTGACTTTAACTGTTTAACCAGGTAGACTGAACAATTTATATGCAACAAATTATGTGCAACCTAAGAAAAGCTTTTAATCAGCATTTCTGGTTAGTCATCCTAAGTAGCTACAGTTGATGTTGTTTTTGTTTGGATTTAGCTGAAGGAAATGACCAACAAGCTGCCACCAAAGGTTTCTGACTGTAATAGCTTGAAAATCATGCACGACCAAGCAGAAGATTTTCTAAGAAAAATTGCAGAATCTGAAACTCCTTCCTCTCTACCATCAAACTTACAGTCTGATCAACTAAATGCAACTACTGATATAACTGCTTCAGATGGTGACAATGCTAAACCACGAGAACTAAAACCGGAGGACAATGAAGATGCTGCAGGAATCGATTCATCTCAAGATGGTGGAAAAGTTCAAGAAAGTAATGGACCGTCTGCTTCTTCTGGAGGAGCAGCAGTGGCTCCACAAAGTTCAAAGCATGGTTCAGGCTCACTGAACTCTTCAAGACCTAGGATTGAAGGAGAAACAGAGACCGATGAACAATTTGCACCCGGTGTGTTCGTGACAGTCATAGTGCGGCCCGGTGGTAATAAAATTTTCAAACGAGTTAGATTCAGGTACAAATGTTACTTCTTGTCTGAAAAGTTTCATCATATTTATAGTTTTTGTGTTCCATTTGTGTCTGCACCCAGAACCTTTTTTAGAAAAGTATATTAGTTGACTTCACATATTAGTAGTGTCTGTATCTTAAATGTTGTTATGTGTGTAATTCAATGGTCGTATTCTTGAGAATGAATGATTATGAATTACATCTTTTGGTTCTTCTATGGTCTTAATTTGCGGGCAATCAAATTTAACTCAGACTTCCATTAATAGTTATAGAGGATGCGCAAATGTTTAAACACAGATTCTCTTACATTTGTAGGAGATTAACTTTTCTTCATACATGTGTGTGCAACTAGATATGGCCCTGCATGTGTTGTCAAGGACTTGAAATAAGTTGCACCATTCATAACTTACAGTAAATAATACAGCGTTTTGTGTATATCTATATTTTCTATATATAATATATTAGGACAAGATAAAGTTTGATCCTATTCTTTCCCACTTTGATAAGTATTGGCTAACTCAACAACAGAACCCATCGAGTCATTATTACCTATTCTGAGGGAGTAATTTTCTTACTTTCGGCCTCCCAACATGTCTTATTCTGATGTTTTTTTCTCTATTTTCTGGTCGCAGCAAGCGAAGGTTCGATGAACAACAGGCAGAAGAATGGTGGAGCAAAAACAAAGATAAGGTGCTTAGGAAATATAGTCCATCGGCAACAAATTTTGCAGCTACCTGCAGGGCCACCTAGCACTAGCACTCCACCACCACCACCACCACCACCAACTGTTGAAGAGAACGTTGAGTCTTCACCTTCCTAAACTTAGCTTCCTATTATTTTCACAAAGGCATCAGGTTAGTTTGATGGAGTGATAAACTTTAGTCTTCTACCTAGGCATGGTCTTAGTATGATTATACAGAATAACAGCATAAATAACCTACCAGATGTAAAGAGGGCTTATCCTAGTAGGCACATTAGTGCAAGTTCTTGGCGGCAGAAAATTTTGTTCAAGAGCATTCCAACTATATATGAAATATAAATACAAATCCACTGTCTAATTTTGACAAACGACCATAGTGATAGGATGATCACCTTTGATTTTAATTAACAGGCTTCTTGTCTTTGGTAAAAAACAAAAAAACAAAAAACAAAAACAATTCTTCTTGTCTTCCTAATTCACTGACACTCTTCTATCATGTCTTCTCTTCTTTTGCGGGATCCATTGATCAGTGGGTTTATTGTACAGAAGGGAAAACTGCGTAGTAATAAAACTACATGTGCAATATACCGTTCATTTCGAGCATGTGTAGCTTTTTCATCATGGCTTCAACTTGAAGTTAGGAAACTTTCACAAAAATTAAATTGCAGCTGCAAAATGGCTAGCACTAGTTCATCCAAAAAACAGTGCTAGCAATTTACATTGTTAGGATGGATTTTCTACAACCATATACCCCCTTCGATCCTAAATCTAAGACAAAGTTAATTTTTTTTATAGAGATTAAGTCTCTTTTTTAAATAGTGATTAGAGCCTTCAAAAGAAACTTTTCAATCGTGTTTTACAGTATACGAGGTAAGTAATTGAGATGAATTTTGTCTCGATTTACGTAAAAAAACTCTTTACAAGTGATCCCAAACATGTACTAAGGAAGTTTAATAAATTACTTAATCATATTGTATGTTGTGTATCATCATCATATTATACATTAGTTTATAAGTTAGGCAAAATAGTTTGAAGAAAAAATGATAAATATAAATATTTTCAAATAATTTAATTAGTTTTCTTAATATCTCCAAAAAAATCAACTTTATCTTATATTTAGAACTAGTTAACATACATAGTTAAAATTTTTATCTTTTATTGTTATATCAATATCAACATAAAAAATCTAGCAAGTGATACTATTTACAAATCAATAATATAGCTCATTTATCATTCTATGAATCAGGAGTTCACTTATCTAAATAATAAAAGCGCTCCTTTATACTACTACTTTTATTATAAATTAGGTCTTATATTTAAAATAATAATAAAAAATTCATATGGCTATACAAGATACAAAATAAATTATACTATTTGTAGTTAAAAAAAATATAAATTGTTATATATTTTATAGCTCAATATAACAACAATAATATTGATCGTTAAGCTCTACCCTTATAAAGAGTACGCAAGCATATAAAATGTGATGAAACAACTACACCCAAAAAAAAAACTGGTGAATACAAAGTAATCAATATTAGTAAATATGTGGTGAATACAAAGTAATCAATATTAGTAACAACAACTACAACAATAATATTGATCGTTAGGTTCTACCCTTAATTATGTTTTTTGATACATTACATTAACTATATTATTAAATAAATAGCAATATTTTATTAATTATGCAATTAGTTAAATTTTTTCTATTACATATGTATACATTTTAAGAAAAATTATAATCAGGTCCAAAAGAAGAAAAAATGCGAAGAAATAATCTCAAGAAATGTCAAAATTATAGTAAAGTCTTATAAAATTATTTTATAATAAATTAGAAATAAAAAAATCCAAAATACCCTCAAGTATTTGGCAACAAGGCAGCTCAAATCATATTTCCTGTTGCAGTTACCCGATATTTGGCTTGCTCTTTGATCCTCGACACACGAAAATCTCAGCTAACGGTAGTTGTCGTCATGAGCAGCGGTGTTCATGGGTTATCACCGTTAAGGTTCGGTGGCCGCCGCCTAAGTAAACCAACTCCAAAGCAAACGGAAGCTGTTGGCTCTCTGATCATTGACACGCAAGATCCTCGGAAAACGGAAGCTATCATCATAAGCGGCGGTATTCGTGGGTTATGACCGTCGAGGTTGGGTATCATATTCCCTCATTCATTTGTTCCTCACCATCGAGGTTCATTTGGCATTTGTAAGTTTAGGTTAGGGTTACTTCTCTTCACCCTCGTAAATTAATTGAATAATCGAACCTTAATTCTCCATGTTCTGAGAGATTAGCCTCTTCCGCTGGTCTTAAGCCCAGTTGGTTGCTTGATTTTATGTGCAAATTGGAGAAATCACTAGCAACCTGAAAAATCTGCATAAAAGAGTTATTTGACGGTGTATAACCGCTGCGGTGATCTATTGGTTAAAATAATTAAGATATTTGCCAAGCTTCAGTTGACTGCTTGAGAACCAAAATATTCAATTTAGAATCTGAATTCAGTTTAATGTAGATTGAGTTCTATTCTCCTGGTCACGTACA
This sequence comes from Albizia julibrissin, assembly GCA_037074505.1. Classification (NCBI taxonomy): domain Eukaryota; kingdom Viridiplantae; phylum Streptophyta; class Magnoliopsida; order Fabales; family Fabaceae; genus Albizia; species Albizia julibrissin. The sequence continues at coordinate 4,685,269 of CM073482.1, read as the reverse complement.
TAATTCAAGTATCTGCTCTTTGTCTTGGTAGACAAGTGTGGCATGTAGCTTAGATTCTTCCAGAGCATATCAATGAATACTCTTTTGAAGCCTCCTAATAGAAAACATCTCCCTGAATTTTTATTTCGTATTTATTCCATAGTTACAGCTTCTAGGCTCTAGAGCTTTTCTTCACTTCTTACTTTAAACATTTTAAAGTATATAGTCATTACCCCCCTGAAGTTTTTGTTTTTAAAAAAATTGGTTCTGGAGTACATATGCATCAGGCTATTCAATGGGTCATATTATTATGGAAAAAGCAGTTATTGTATAGCATTGTGTTACTGCCAAGGCCCGTTTAGTTTTGCAGTTCAATATGGAGAATCCTGACCTTTGGAATATCTGCTTGTGATTTTAAAAAATAACTTTATGATTCAGATTTGTCACATTTGGCCTTTCACAAGCGAAGCCTATGTTGGTTTGGTTATTTTCTTCAGATTTAATTATGACCTCTGCAATCTAAGAGCCATGATTGAACTTTATAATTGAAAGATTTGATAACTCCTACTTTTTATTTGGCTAATATTGGTTCATATCACTCATTGGATAGTAAAAAATGGAATTTAATGTACAAGCCAATAAACAATGAACACCATATATTTATTTATGCCACAGATTAGTATCTTTCTTTCGGGGCTACGGTTTTCTTTTGGTAAACACACGGACACTTAGAGCAAGTGAACAGTATTTGTGTTTTGTATGCAGGAGCTAAAGGTTGTACTTCGTACTGTTCCTGAGGTTGTGGAATTAGTCGGCACTATAGGTGTAAGCTTGGTCTTAAAAGTTAGTAATCAGGATAGTGAAGAGAAAATAAAAGCTGTTTTACAGGAAGTTTTCACCAAACTCATGTCAGAGAGTAAAGAGAAAGTGACTGAAGCTATGATTGCCCAGTCTAAGGTTCCATCTGCTAGTAATTTCCCTGTTTGAGTAGGAATTACTTTGCTCGAACTATGTTGTTTACTAGAATATTCTTACAGAGACTAGTGCTTATTATGATAGGTTGTTGTTTATGCACTTGTTATTTTTTAGGAAACTTTGGTTAAAATATATATAAAGTAGTGTGATAATGGTGTAATTGGTATAGAGTCCTGATTTTTATACACTTGTTATTTTAATGTTTAAAGTAGTAGTAAATTAACATTGTATGATATCTCTTGCAATTTATCTTGCCTACCCTTTCTTCGCCAATGTATCTAAACCTTGGGAATTATGCCCTTTTCATTTGTTATAAAAATATGTCCTTTGCTTGATGATGATGCAACTTTTGTCTTTTCTGTTGTTCTTAAGCGCTTTCAAGATTTATTTGCTTAAACCAAGTATAAGGAATTTGTAGAGCTTTATGATAGAAATGGAAGAGGGATGGAATCTAAAGTGCTGAAATTTTTTTTCCCAGAGAAACAAGATGGACGAAGAAAAAGATGTTAAAGACAAAGAAGGAAAAAAAACACACAACATGACTAAGGGCACCAAGCTTTTCTGGGTACACTTTATTCACTGAAGAATTTTACATCCAGAAGGAGAAGCATAAGGAAAAGGAGAAGGAGAAACAGAAGGGGAAGGGGAAGGGGAATAAGTTGCAAAATTCTAGAAGTGAGAGATGCCTAGAATAAGTTGAGTGAGAAGAAGAAAGTGAAATATACTAAATGAGCTAAAAAATTTAGAGCCATGGGTAAAGAGAAGAGGCATGTTGTTTCATTCCTTACAAGATGCGCATCAAACAGTTTATGGCAATTTGCAAGAACTTGAAAGACAGACCGGATGTAATGAAGAGGCTTAAGAGAATAGGGTTTGATAAGTTGGTGAATATTAGTGGCCCACAAATTAACTGTGACTTATGTGCAGAGTTCATGCGATGTTTTGACCCTCCCACCAAGCAAGTGTCAATTCAAGGGGAGACTCATGGACTAGGGCCTGAAGATGTGACACAATTGCTCGGTCTTCCTAATGGTGAGTATGACATACAAGCACAAGTAAACGATGAAGATGTTATTTTCAAGGACTTAAGGAGTGTTTATAAGAATATAAGTATCAAACAATAAGAGAATAGTTGATGCGCAAAACTGATGAAAATTTTGAATTACTTTTTGTCATATTCGCATTAGGAACCTTATCGTCCCCAACTGTGATTATTTATGTAAGTAACCGTGTGTTAAACCTGATGACGGTCACGAATGATGCACTTTGTCAGTTTGACTGGTTATCCTTTATTGTTAAAGAACTCTGCCTTGCAATTGGGGGATACTAAAGGGAATTGATGAAAGGGAAAGGTAAAGGGAGAAAGATTGTAGGAGGTTGTATATACTTCATGATAGTAAGTGTCTATCATCTCTTTTTTTTTTTTGTTACAGTAGAAATGTGAAAGTATAATTCTTATTTGTCACAGACATATCATGCAGATGTTTTGCTTACAGCATTTTTGTTTGGGCAAGCTGAAAGCCCTTAAATATGAAGATATCATCACATATTGGAATGAGGAAAGGGTGAAGAGTAGAGTACATACAGAGAAGGAAAGCAAGAAAGGCCTGCTCCATAGTGCCAGACACGGTGGTGGCCAGTCATCTATAATATTTAATCCTGAAGCAATGCTTACTCACCCGGTAATTGTGATTGTTTTGATATATACACTGTGTTTTTAATTTCATTTTAGTAAATTAGTGATTAAATTAATTTGCAAATCTAATGAAGATGTTCATGTTTCAGGAATTACAAAGGATATATGTTAGGCTGGTTTCTATGGTAGGAGAGGAGCTCCTTACCCTTCAAAACAAGTTGTGGGATAAGAAGAAGAACGAGGAGGACGATGTAAAGGAAGATGCTACAAACAATAAGGCATCAAGCTCAGTTCAGTTTGAGGAGGACAATAAGAAGGCTGCTGAAAAGGAAGATGATGAAGACAGAAAAGGTAGAAACGACGAATCAGAAACTGATGAAAAGGAAGAAAAAGATTATGAAAAGGGAGAAGAAGACACAGAAGGTGACAATGCCATCACAAAAACTAAAGAGTTTGAAGGCCATGATGGCGGTTAACCAGAAGACACACAAGTCCACAAGCTGTAAGATGGAGAGAAGGAGAAAAAAGGGAGTGAATTGGAATTGAGAAGGTCAAAAAGGGTCATAACTCCCAGCTGGGTTGTAAAATCTCCCTGAATTGATATAATCAGGAAGTGTAAGGGTAAAAGAAAGGTTGATGACAAGGACATTCTATTTAAGTTGTGTACAAAGAGGTGTACTCAAGATAAGAGTGACCAGTTAAGGTTGGGATCTTGTGGTGGCTAATTACTCATCCTCACAACAAACATGCGAAAAAAGTTATGTATTTGGTTCAAGACATACATAAGAGGAAGAGAACCAATTAGGATGCTGACTTGGATTGTACACTCCAGTAGTGGTTAACTTTGACATAATACGCATTGATTGTATAGATAGCATATTATAGGATTGTAATGATCACGTACACATTGTATTTGTGCTAACTTTTTGGTAATGATCAAATGCAGTAACATTATATAGATGTGATTTTTTTGGTTATGATAAAATTCAAACTTCTTGTACTTGAGATATTTATTGTAATTATGAATTACAGAGTCATTTTCATCACTTAATGTTAGTGCTAAAGTTATATAATGCACATATCATGCTCTTTCTTCCACATTGTTTTACTCCAGTTGCAACTGCATGAGACTGTGATAACAAGTCAATGGTGTTAGAATCCATGTTTTGATGATAACAAATGATAATGAATTGTTTTGCAAAGGAATAACAAAGTTTAATCAAGAACATTGAGTTAAATTAATTGTTAAATACATTTCACAAACTGACAGATCCATGTTACTGCAGATTATTTGATACACTCGAGTTTAGGAGAGGAACTTGAGTTGTGATTAATGAAGAACTCGAGTTTGGTCAAAAAACTTTAGTATAACTCTCGCAAGTTTAGGCTAACACTTGAGTTATAGACACTGCATAAATTTGTCTCAAATTCATGCACTCGAGTTTGGCAATGAAGAGAACTCAAGTCCTGGAAGTTCCCTCATGAGAGTTTCTAGTGAAGACTTATTAAGTTATGGTAACCAAGATGAAAACTCGAGTTTGCCTTGAGAACTCGAGTTATGCATTTAAAGAACTCGAGTCTTGGAAGATAACTCTCGCAAGTTTTACCTAGAAGCTAACTAAGAAAGTTGAACTAGCTGAAGAACTCGAGTTTTGGATTAAAACTCGAGTTATGGTGTGAAAAGAACTCGAGTTGGAAAATTAACTCTCACAAATTTCAAACATAAGGTTAGTCAGAAAATGAGACTTGCTGATGAACTCAAGTTTTGGGTTAAAACTCGAGTTATGATCTGAAAAGAACTTAAGTTGGCTATTTAAACTCTCGCAAGTTTTACACAGAAGATGATCCAGAGACAGGTGCTGTCACAAGAACTCAAGCTTTGGGATAAAACTCGAGTTGTAGTTTAAAAGGAACTCGAGTTGGCAAGTTAACTTCCACAAGTTTTATGCAGAGACTTACTCAAAAACTTGCAATACATGAGGAACTCGAGTTTGGAAGTAAAACTCAAGTTATGGTTAGATGAGAACTCGAGTTTGCAAAATGAACTTTCGCGAGTTCTTGACAAAGACAAACTGAATAAAAACTGTCAACAATAAAACTCGATTTTCTATGAAGAACTCGAGTTGAGACTTTAAAAAACAAACAAGGAACTCGACGAGTTGAGACTTTATAAAACAAACAAGGAACTCGAGTTATGGGTAAGAACTCAAGTTTATAGATCAAAACTTCTTGGTAACTTGAAAGTTCATGCAACTCGAATATGGATTGAGAACTTGAGTTTGAACAAAAATTCTTCACACAATCTCCAGAGAACACTCGAAAGTTACCACTACTCAAACATTCAAAAATGATGAGAACTTGAGTTTGGTTTTGAGAATTCAAGTTTAAACTCGAGTTTGCTTTGAGAACTCGAGTTTAACAATTATTAAAGCAGAATGAATTACAGAGATACAAAGAACAATCTGAATATTGTTCAATGTTATTTATTTATTATGTTTTCACTTGTTACTATACATAAACATCATCTAACATGTATTTCAAGTGTGAAACATGAAACTAAACGTTCATATTATATCTTCAAATAAGAAGGACAATCATGGCGAACATCATGACTCGAAGTGATGAGTCCCAGAAAGCATAAATTCAGTCTCTAATCATTGAATCAATATATTCATATCTAACACTTCATTGTATTAGTGTTTAAAGTGTTTTTCCAGGTTAACAATGAAGAATTCATGGGAAGAGACAAAAGGAGACTTTACGGACAGAACCAGGATAAATCACATTTTGCATCTTCTCTTCCCTAAACTCTTATATTTCCAACATATACGATTTATATAATTGCTTATGATTTTATACTTCCATACATATTGAGTTAATAAGATGCAAAAAAAAAAAGATTTGAAAGTTTTTTAATTACTAATCGTACACCCAATTCACCCTCCTCTTGGGTGTTAATCAGTTCTAACAAATGGGCCTTCATTGACAAGTTGAGGAGCATCTGTTGATAAGTCATTAGGCTTCCATTGACAATTGCAGAGCCCTCCATTGACAAGTCATTGCACCTATATTGACAAGTCGATGAGCCTCTATTGACAATTTTAAGAACCTCCATTGACAACTCATGTGTCCTCCATTGGGAACTCAATGGCCCTCTATTGACAACTCAATGGGCTTCCATTAACAAGTTGTGGAACCTCTATTGACAAGTTATTGTCCCTGCATTAACAAGTTAATGAGCTTCCATTAACAAGTATTGGAACCTCTATTGACAAGTTATAGAGCCTATATTGACAAGTCAATGGGCTTCCATTGATAAGTCCTGGTGCCTCCATTGACAAGTCATTATCCCTGCATTGCCAAGTCAATGAGCTTCCATTGACGAGTCTTGGAGCCTCCATTGGGAACTTAATGGGCTTCCATTGACAACTCAATAGCCCTCCATTAACAAGTCATGAAGCCTTCATTGACAAGTCATAGAACCTACATTAATAAGTCATTGTTCCTGCATTGACAAGTCCTAGAGCCTCCATTGACAACTCCAGGGCCCTCCATTGACAAGTTGAGGAACCTCTATTGACAAATCATTCAACCAACACTGACAAATTAATAAGCTTTCATTGACAAGTCCAATACAGTCCATTAACAAGTGATATAATATGTCCACCTAATTAATGTTGAATAACAACAACAGGGGTAATCTATAAATATATACACATAAAATATCATATTCCAAAGTGATCATAACCAAAAGATATAATAACAACTGTATGGGCGTCTATTGACTATTTTATGTGTATACATTGACAACTGAATTTACATCAGACTACAAATTCGTATAAATGAAAGTAGAACACAAATGTGTAAACATAACTGGATATATATAATAACAACTGTATGGGCGTCTATTGACTATTTTATGTGTATACATTGACAACTGAATTTACATCAGACTACAAATTCGTATAAATGAAAGTAGAACACAAATGTGTAAACATAACTGGATATATATATTAACAACTGCATGGGCGTCCATTAACAAGTTAATGTGCGTCTAATGACTACTTCATATCTATACATTGATAATTGAATTTATATCAGACTACAAATTTCCATAAATGAAAGTGAAATACAAATGTTCAATTGCTTCATCATCTAGTATGTCCACAAATGTTCTATCAAACATTAATGTGAACTTCATAGCAAGTCTGCCACTCTCTTTGCCCAAAATAGAGGATATCATTGTTTTAAACTCTTCATAACTTGTCCCTTCGACCCTCCCTAAATGGTTCTTGATCTGACCATTCCCCAATATATGTTATATCATCGTCTCCACTAACTACAAACATTCCCCTTATATGAAGAAAACAGAGTAGATTCTTGCTATACGTGCTAGCCATCACCGCTGTCCACCTGCACAATATAGTTTTCATTAACAAGTTTACTACCTATATTAACAACTATCGTTGGCCCTATTAACAAGACATTCTGACTTCGTACATCAGGAATTCCATCCACACAACTTTTACACCATGTTCATTACCTCTCACTGTTAATGAGTAAAAACAGCTAAAAAAAACATAGCAAAGTTTTCAAACCTTGCCAAACATCATTATACTACAAGTAAAACATCTAAATATTACATATAGTTGTCATTAACAAGTTTAACACATATATTGACAATTATTGATGTACCTATTAATAACACATTTTTTCCTTCGCACCCTAGGTTATATAACCACTAACATTTCACCTTCATCTTCATTCCTTACTTCTTTTGCAGAAACACAACACAATAAATCTGAAAACAAAGCATACTCATAGTGAAACCATAGCATATCAAACCATACTCAAACACATTGAAACCATATCCCAAGCATATTTATTACATTTAACTAGGTCTGCCTTTATAGTTTACAAGTATAATAGATGACAATACTCACAAAAGATGGCAACTTTTTCCCTTTTTTCAACCAAAACGAAAACCTCAAAAACATGTTTACCTACTCAACAAAAAACATGAATCAAATGGAATAATGAAGATAAGAGATGTGTTGACATTAATTTCATACCTTACTCTTCAACCTTGGCTAATAATCAAACTTTTATTAAGTTTTTCGCGCCAATACCAGAGGTGTTGCATTCAGACTGACAAATTTTTCTCTTCCCTCTCTCTATTTATCTAACAGGGGTATTTTGAACTTTTGTCATTTTTAATTTATTACAAAATAGTCCCATAAAACTTTATTATAATTTTGACATTTTCCAAAACCATTTCTTAATATTTTTAATTTTATAGAACTTGATCGTAATTTTTCCTACATTTTATTTATAAAATGGTTCAATCAATTGAGGGCAATGAAAGAGTGGAAATGAGTTGATGATTGAAATCATTAAAGATCAAACGGGCCCTAAAGATCTCTGGGGATTTGCACTTACTGAAAGGGACCCATTTGATGATGGATGGTAGGCTAAGACCCTCATGAGTGTGAATCCATCTCATCCGTTGAAGCAAGGTAGGTCCTAATCCCACCTACGAGACATCAAAGGGCAGCGAGGTCATTTCAATAAAGGTGTTGTCAATCAATCCAAAAGGCAGATGAAACAATATCATGTTATTCTCCTTTTCATTTTATTTTATTATTTATTTATTTTAATCCATCTTCTTTATATCCTGTCTGCATCAATCATCCTTCAGTGTCAGCCTATTTCCAACTTCTGCAATAAAAACCCTAAAAAGGCCCAAACCCACCTTCCTTCCCACTTAATTCATCAATTATGCCTCTCCCTCGCTTTCCCCCTTGGATCTCCCATCTTTCATGTATTTGTGAATGTCTTAGGAACTTTGTTGCTTCCATTTTTACTGAACAACCCAACCAAAAAAAAAAAAAAAATACAATTTAATATAATATTCCTCCCATTTTTAATATAAAACATATATTTAAAGAATTGCTCTTACTTCTAATTATAATATAAAGTTTTCATATTTATTAATATTTTTTCTAACTTATGTATATTGATGCTTCCTTAATAATAATTAAGAAGAAGAGGAAAAAAATGAATTAAAAAAGATGATTAGATTGTTTTAGACAATATATGTCATATTAACTATTTTAACTAATTTTTTTAATTTAATTAAAATAAATAAATATATTTTATATTATAGATCAAACACGGATATTCAGTGTCATGATATCAATCTATAATAAATCGTTATACTATTCTTATTTCTAAAATCTATAAAGTATAAACTGTAGTGTAATAGTAGTGCTAGCTCTTTAATCATTATACTTATTATATACTGTATAGAGTAGAGCTGCCCATGTATATAATAGAACTCTTAAAAGCTTATTGACAAGCATATATGGGAATGTTGTCAATCACACTAATATAAAAACAGTCAGTGATATATATAAAAAAAAAATGTTCTTTTTAAGTGAGAATGGAAGAAACATGACTTCAATCATTGGATTCTTAACTTTTAATTTTAAAAATAAATTAGATGGTGGATTAGTGTATTATATAAGATCCAAAATTGAATCACACTATTTTTAATTTTTTACACGCTTTATAACAGTGAGAGACTTATATTTTATATTTATTTATTATTTATATTACAATTTATCTTTTTAAGTGATAAATATGAAAAATTATATTTTTAAGTGATATGGTAGAAATTTCAAAAATAAATTAGATGGTGGTGGATTAGTGTATTATATAAATTTGGTTTGAATCGGGTTTATACATAAGCCCGATTTACGTAAATCGAGATAAACCTCCTCCACATATTTACTTCGTAGACTGTAAAAACTACTTCATATTCCATAAATCACGATTGAAAAGAACTTATGGAGGTTATACAACCATACTAATAATTTTTTACCCACACATAACAGTGAAAGTAAAACATGCTTTGTATTATACATACTGATTCTAATTTAATTTTTTTCTTCAAATTATAATTTAGATTTTGCTCACTATTCATAAATAAAATTAAATCCCCAAAAGTCTTGTACAAACTGAATTATGCGTACGTGGTGTTTAATATTTAGAGGCTGAATAGTGAATAATCTGAAAACATATAGGACCTATGACCTATCAAAGACCGAAAGAGATATTTGTTGGACCATGAATAATCTTAACTAAAGCAAGGCAATCACTTACGTTACGGACCCATAATAATGAGTCTAATTATAGATAACAAGGGTAGGTCTTGAATTATTCAATTTGAAGCGTATAGAGTGATATTGGAACAAACAGCCCACCAGAGCTCCCCTGAAAGAATTGATGGGGTTACCAAAAAGCACCCACCATATAACAAACGTTTGAAGTAATCTAGGATTTATCAGAAGCAAAAGCCTCTTGAAGCAAACAGCCTGATAGGAAAAGAGAGACCCGTGCATAAAGATCTCATCAAATGTAGTTTTGGGAGAGTAAAATATACGCAGTTTTATCTCATAAACGGTCTATTTTTAAGATTTAAACTTATATCCACCTTATCACATATCAACAACTTTCACTATTGCTTCAAGGTTCTGCTCTAAAAAAAAATAAAAGAAATATACAGTGTTGCCCTCTTCATACTGTTCTTTTACCCTCCATCTCTTAACTACTATAACTTCGTCCCCACCATTACACCACCTTCTTCAGATCTCTCTCTCTCTCTCTCTCTCTCTGATGAATTAAGCAGAGAGAGTTGAATCACTGTGCTGAAATCAGATCAAAGTCACTTTCTTTGGCTTTCATCTTCAAAAGACCAACCTAGCTTCATCGGCTTTCTCTTCTTCCACATCCTCATTCATTTCAGTCATAAAAAAAAAGTAAGTTTTGGTATACCAAAAATCATAAATCATCATGAATCCTCTTCAAGAATTTGACTTCCCACCATCATCAAACACAGCCTCAAATAATAATCTTACATCTTCATCCTCATCCTCACCCCCATCATCATCCACCACCACTCTCAGCCGCTACGAGAACCAGAAGCGCCGTGACTGGAACACCTTTGGCCAGTACCTCCGGAACCACCGGCCTCCGCTGTCGCTGTCCCGATGCAGCGGCGCTCATGTCCTAGAATTCCTCCGATACCTAGACCAGTTCGGGAAAACTAAGGTTCACAACCAGCTCTGTCCCTTCTTTGGCCACCCAAACCCTCCTGCTCCTTGCCCTTGTCCTCTTCGTCAAGCATGGGGAAGCCTTGACGCCCTCGTCGGCCGCCTCCGCGCCGCCTTCGAGGAGAACGGAGGTAAGCCGGAGACAAACCCTTTTGGTGCTCGTGCCGTGAGGCTGTATCTCCGAGAAGTTCGAGATTCTCAAGCCAAAGCAAGAGGAATTAGCTACCAGAAGAAGAAGCGTAAGCGTCCTCCTCAAGAGCCTCCTCCTCCACTACCAGCATTAATGCCACCATCTTCATCATCAGCAAGTCAGTAAGCCATAAAAAAAAGAAAATTATCGCAAATTATAAATAATTTTATTTAGTCCTTCAAATGAATTCACGACCCTTTTCTTCGTTACTGCGCCTGATTGGATTAGTGTTAGAAACTGTTTTTTCTAACATGAATCCCAGTGAACAAGTTTAATTCAAACAGGACACTCTCTACGAATTTAAGCGCCGTTGGATTGATCGATGCTTTAAAAACGGGATATACTATCCTGATCATATTCCTCTGGGAGAGATAGAGCTTCAATACATTAATTTGTATTATGTTGTACTGTGATATATAATTGTGTATCATATGTTGTATCCTTATACATGTATCTGTGTGTTATATTTATGTCTCTCTTTCTCTCTGCTCATTAGGTTGCTTCTTAGGTTATTGTGGCTAATGGCTATATATATATAAGCTATAGTACCTTTTAGTTTGCATCATTGCTTATCCTTTATTATATTAGTTTACTTTTAAGTTTTTCTTTGCTTTCCATTTTGTAACATTTCATTCATATTAGGAGTAATTAGTGGGGGTGGGTGTTTGTGGTGGGTATGCGTTTGCTTGTGCAATAGTTCTGGATGCTAGTTTTGTAGCTTCCTAAGAACCCACATCATCTATACTATTAAATCACATCTGGTTGCTTAGTTCATTGTGCACTGAAATAACACGAAAGCTAGCTAAGGCAATCTATAACGAATTATGCAATGGAAAGGAAATAATTCTAAGATACACAAGAAGAGCACAGTGGTATAGATGAATAATTTCTATATGTTAAGAGGACTATATGTGACCTAGCTCACATCCAATTTCTATATTTTGTCATAATGATGACTTGGAGATCATCAAGTACAATAAATATCTGTATTGAACTATAGTGCCGCCTCATGCCTTTAGTATAAGACTTAATTCAGAGCATGAATTGCACTACAAATTATATTTTATATTAATGACTGAGATAGTATACTAATAATGAGTAGTTCCTTATTCCTTCTATTGTGTATTTGGTTACGATTATGTATTTGACAAGAGAGGACAATAGTTCTGTAATTTGTGGATAATTTGGTTTGATTCCTCCTCGAGACAATTGATTTCGTCAGATTTCATGCATGGATTGCATTAGAAGGTGTGAGTGCAATTGTGCATGCTTGTATAGTATTGATTCTTCCGAATAGACAAAACAACTCAAATGAACATAAACAGTAACTAGCTTCAAGAACATGTATAGTTTTTTTTTCCAAAAGAAAAAGAGAGAGAATGGAAGTGACGAGAGATACTGGCGAATATGTAAATTTACAGAGAGGAGAAAAGAATGACTAGACAATGCAGGGTTCAAAGAGTGATGTGATTGTGGTCAGGTTCTTGAAGTTTGTGTTGCCATTATAATATATATGTGTATGTATGTATATATGGATATACACTTTATGTCTGTGGAATTCTGCTTATCTAATTCAGTGGGAGTTTAAGAGGCTGCACGCAAGCACCTTAATAACCCCAAACATGGGGCTTCCTTTGATCCCATGTTTAGTGCCTGTTTATTTAATGTTTTTAGAGGTAATTCTATTATGTTGGAGGTAATTATGTGGAAATAGGTTTGTCTGGAAAAAGTATTTAAAAAATAATAATTTTTTGTACTTGTCAAACGAGTACTTTTTAGGGGAGATGCATACTCCCCCTTTTTACAATTAAGAAAAATTCGCAATGGTTCAATGTATCTGATCCCATTTGTAATATCATACGTTTTCCATTGTCTGTTTTTTCACATTAACTTCTGCATAATATGAAAAACATTTATGGTATCTGATAAAATCCTGAAAATTCCATTATCTATTTTTTTAGATTTACTTCTGTACAATATGAAAAACATTTATGGTATCTTATAAAATCTTGAAAATATAAAATTACATTTGAGATATCTCACATGTCTCTATTTTATTTAAAAGCTAATGATTGTGTCATTAGAGAGGTCGTCTCAGGCCCTAATTCTGTTTGTGGCTGTTTTATAAAGCATAAGTCAACAGTTGTAGTTTGAAATAAATATATATACCTCTCCATCTGTTTTCAACCGTTTTACATATTTTACAACAAAAAATTGTTACTGAAATAAAACAGTACACTCGTATAAAAGTATTCCAACGTTTGTTTTTGTCTTTATTTATTAGACTACCTTCTTAATAAGACCACTTCTTATAGCTAGTTTGAGTATAAACCAAAAAAAGTTTGGAGGGAGCACTCTTTATTCTTGCAAGTCACATTGTTTAGTTTCTAGTCTGGTTAATTTGTTAGACTAGCTCGCGTCTCTATTTAATCATAACAATATTTGGTAGCTCTCGTTATTTCTTATTCATGATACTCTCGTTATTATAAGACACTAACTATCAATTTTCACCAATTAATAAAATCAATTAAAAATATTAAAATTGTTCTAAAATTCAAGTGATTTCCAATCTTATTCTTACTAACTATCATAAGCTTAAATATCATATAAATTATTACTCTTTTCCACTACTTTTATTAAATATGAGCAAATGTGATAAAATAAATTAAATATACTTTGAAAACTAGCAAGTACCTTGTAAAAAAGGTCCAAGAACACTTTTTAGTTAGCGTTTTATAAAGGGCGTATGTTAGAATCCTCAATTTTTTTTAAAAAAAAAAGAAGTATTGAATTGATTAATAATAGTAATTATTTGCCAGTATTAAATTGATTTATACTCCCTCCACACAACGTTAGTTTCACTGTTTAAAGTGATCGTTAAAAACAATAAGTATGTTAGAATTGCAACCCTTTTTTACTAAAATATTTTTATTTATGAGGAGATAGTGAATAAGAGAGAAAATAAAAAAATTAAGAAGGATTATAAAAGAAAAAGAATAAGAGAATAATTATAGTAAAAGTAATAGATTTTTTGAGTTTGTAAAAACTTATTATATTGACATTAAATAACGGTAAAATAAAAAAATAAGAAAAAAATAAAACATTCTTTAAATATTTCTTATAATTTAAAATGGAGTATGTGCATCGGTTGTTTTTTTATAACAACGGAGGAAGTAGTAATTATTGGCCAAGTGAGCAAATGGATTTTGAGAGGATATTGAGAATTGATTAGGCGATCGAGTTAAAAGTAAGGTTATTAAATCTGGATCGGTTATTGAATTGGTTGAAGTACTGGGTTAAGGGTTAGTGGGTCAAACCAGAGTCAACCCAGAATAAACCGAAGTTAAATATTTTAGATTTATTAATATAAAATTCTAAAAAATACAAAAAAAACAATTTTTAAAAAATAAAAATAAAGAAAGTGACCCGATCTAAACCGGTCGGTCCTAATCTAAAAACCATGGTTAAAAGGTGTTTGGTAGTTCCCCATGTGTATGTACATCTCTCATCCAAATTAAATGCTTCCTCTGACCCCAAACGCAACAAAAACTCAGTACTGTGTTCTCTCTGAAACAAGGACAAGCTCTATAGTACTAGTAACGTGCAAAAGCCAATTCATGAGGAGTCGATCGCTTGTTTTTTGGATTGACCACATTCTTCATGGTTTTGGGTTCGAGGTTGGTGGAGGACTTTGAGGTTTGACCATTAATCAGGCCTTTTTTTTTTTTTTTGGGTCTTTAACACCAGGGGAGAGGCTATAGCCCACAAAAGAGTTTAAAAAACTAAAGGCATATCATGTCCGTTATAGACATAAATCGTAATTCAAAATATGTTCACAACTAACTTAGAGTCTATTTGGGAACATGGCAATGAGGTAAAAAAGTCCAGTTACTCCATAAAAAAGCTGAAAAGCCTAGTTGCCACCGTTTGAAAACATGGCATTTTCCACTAAAGTTTTAAAAAAAAAAACAACTTTTATAAGAAGCTGACTGCAGGTACTTTTTTCCTTGGCGCCGTGAGGCTACTGAAAGGAAGACAGGAAAACTTAGGGTATTATTCTTATCTTGCCCCATTTGTGGGCCTACCCTTGTATGCATGTGGCCACGTTTTATCCTCTTTCATCCTCCTGAAACCCTTCCTTTATTTACTTTTTTTTTATGAATTTTACAGAAGGTAACGTATATGATTATTTCCTTCATCAAATAAAAAAAATGGAACTAAATTTTTACTATTTTATGTTATTTTATCTTTATAACTCATCAAAAATATATGTTTCCTTATAACTAAGTATTTGTTAGTTTTGAAGTATGTCTTGAATAATTCAGTAAGTCTCATGATTTGATTAACTTATAATATATACAAATAATATTTTAGTGTAATTTTTTCAATAATAATTGAAATTTTTTAATTTTATCAAATTTTATTTACATTTTTTTATTTCAATTATCACAATATATACAGATAATATAATATATGTAGTATCCAATAAGATTCATACCATTTTAAGTCATTTTCCATCTAAATAAGCTTTTCAAATGTAAATCTAAACAGGTCCAATGTTAAAAAAAAAAGTCACTTTTGCTACCGTCAATCCAAACACAAGTCACATTTACAGTCTGACTTTTATCCTATTTAACTTTTCCAAAAGTTATATTAAAAAAAACTAATTCTCCACCATTAATCCAAACAGATACTCAGGATAGAGGTGGTAATGCATGCTAACTCGCAAGTTGTGGTTTGGCTCACCGTAAATTTATGACCTTGGCGGGCTGCATTGAAAACAGCGCGGTATCAAAATTCAACCCGATTTAATGGGGATTAGACTAATAAATTCAACCCTAAATTTATCCAACTTTAATTTATTAATCCTAGAGCCACTGTCTTGACTAATCTAGCTTTTAGCACAAATAGGCTGACAGTTTGCAAACCCAAACCTGAGTGGGGCGAGTTAGAGAGAAGTTTTGTTAGAGATATTATGGTGAATTAATTTGAGTAGTTAATTAGTTGAAGTCCTAGTCTAATATAAATGGTCTTAGTTAATATGGTTTAGTGTGAAGGATGGTAGGATGCTCACCAAATGAGGGAGATTAACTTGGTCCTTATCTCTCATTAATCCTATAGTTTATAGTTAATAGTAGATTACTCAATAAGAGTTTGTTGTACTGCTATTGTAACTTATAATTTTAAAGAAGTGATTAGTATTTTTCACTAAATTCTGGTTTCTTAACATGAAAGGTATCATGAGCAAGTCAATTTTGGCCTAATAATATTGAAGCACGCTGGTTCTTGTTTCTCCACCGAGTCCCCAATTTCTTATTTTCTTTCTTGATTGTATGACATCGTTTCTTGGTTCCCGGCAAGCTACATCCTTTTGGCAAGTAGGGTTCAAGAAGTTTGTCACAATACTCCTGTCACCGTCGCCTCTGGGACCTTAAGCCGTCGAAGCTCCGCTGCAAAATAGCCTTTCATGCTTTTAATCTTCACACCATCTTCAAAATTAATTTGTTCGTCAAGGGTTGTTCCGATGTTCGTCCCTATCACTGCTACAAGATTATTGCCTCTTCACTGCCTTCTTCTTTGGATTGTTCTTTGTTGTCATGAACTTCCTCTGGCGGATCTTGTTTTGTAAGAGACAGATGCCTGAATTCTTCGAATCTGATTTCAAAGACTTTGTAAACTTGGTAGTAACAAAGGAATTTAAGGTTTTTTCGAACCAAGGCTACGACGAGACACACTGGGATTGAAATTTTCTGAATGGTTTAAGTATTCCTGATTCTTTAATCGATTCTTATATGATTCTTTAGTCGGAGAATGTTTCCTCAAAGATTTCTCCCTATCTACCGAGGTGATAAGCTCATTTTATAACCACACTTTATATAGATTTTATTATTGATGAGAGCATTTTAATGGATCAAAAAAATATGGAATTTGTCATAACATGAGAATATGGGTGCTGCCTGATATTTCTGCTAAATATAAGGGTAAAATGGAGAAAGGAGAAGTTTTGGAAGCATGCAAAAATCACCAGATAATAAAGGGTGAGATAATAGAAGTAAAGAAAGTCATGTGGGGACCATATTGTCATGCACCAAATTGCTTAGTGTTGTTGATCATTGACACGTGGAGGATGATCTGCATATTGGATTTACCTTGGATTCTCAAGCTGGAGAATACTTTTTGGACAGCAATCACGTAGGCTGGAATGGAAAAAAAATGAACAGAAAGGAACGGAAAAATTGAGGGGGTGTTTGTTTGGACGTTTGATATACAAATAAGCCAAATTGAATGTAAAAAAGCCCGATTATTACTGTATTAGTGTTTGTTTAAGCGTTTTACCCATTGGGCTTTCACACTGATAAGTAACTTAACTTAAAAGCTGGCCTGAAGAGCTTTAGGTTTGAGCTGCTTAGAATTTATTACCGTTAGGTAATGAATGTTAGTCATATTTGTCTTCTTTTCCGTTTTCCCATGCGTCTCCATTTCTGTCTCTCTTTACTTCTCTTCTTCCTCGCATACCGTCTCTGACTCTTCTTCGTCGCATACCGTCTCCGACTGAAGAAGAGCGCACACAGTCGGCCTATTTGAGCTCTCTCTCGCTGGTTTGATGTCCTTCGCCGTCGATCTAAACGGGTAAGTCCTTGATCTTTCCCTTTCATTGATCCATCTTCTCCCATTGTCTTCTTCTTCGCTTGACAAAAAATGGCGGAAGAAGAAAGTGCTCGATCTTTCCCCTGACGTTGCTGGTTTTCGGGATCTTGGCCGCCATTTAAATGGGTTTCAGGTGGAAAAAGAAGTGGGTCTTGGTCGTCGGCGGCTTCGGCGGTTATTTCAGACCCAGCCGTGTGTGTAGCCGTCGGTCACCATTGCATTTTTCCCGACGGCGGCCGATCTGTTCCTCCTCGCATTTTCCGGTGGCATTGCTCAGGCAAGTCTAGATCTAGTCTCTAATCTCTGTTCCTGTGGTGTCTGCTTGTCGAGAGTCGAGACTGTGAGCTCCAGAGTGTGTGATGATTCTTCTTCCTCTTCTTTTACTGCCGGTGTCATCTTGTCGGTGTGGTAAGGTTTTCAAGTGTCAATATTGTGAATGATGATATGTTTGTGACTGGATAGGTTGATACTACGTGTGTTCTTTGTTGCTCTATTTCTTTCTATGGTGGATCTGTGAAGTGGCGCCTTGAGAGTGGAATGGAATAGGAGTCTGATTACGTTTGGTAAAATGAGAATGATAGTTTGGTAAAATGAGAATTGTTCATACTCTGCTTATATGGTGATTTGCTTATCATTTTGCTGAGTGATATGTCAATGGCCGAGTTGGGGGAGCACTGTCCAATGCTCAAAGAAATAGTGCTCTCACACTGCCGTCAAGTGACAGATGTTGGTCTTTCTCATCTGGTGAGGAATTGCACCAAGCTGGATTCCTGCCACTTAGTTTATTGCCCTGGCATAACTTCAGTTGGAGTGGCCACTGTGGTTTCCAGCTGTCCGAACATAAAGAAGGTCCTGGTTGAAAAGTGGAAGGTTAGCCAGCGGACCAAGCGTCGAGCAGGCTCTGTCATCTCCTACCTCTGTGTCGACCTTTAGACATTTTTACACCTTCTCATCTGCCCTTGTACATTCCATAGCTACCTATGTGTTTTCTTCCTGCTGTGAAAGACATGACTGAGGCAATGTTCGGGATGCGGAAGAAGTATTTTCTGGAAAGAAAATGAAAAATACGCCTATTTCTGCATATGAACCAAACATTGCATAAATGTTTTGAGAAGCCTTTTGTCCCCTCAGGGGATTGAGCTTTTCTTGTACAAATTGTCAATGATCCTAAAGTCATGGCTTTGAATTAGGTTGTATGAAAAATGTAGCAACTGGTTGCCTGTAAGAATTAAGTGTTTATATTAGTTTAATCCATAGATATAGTAGATTATTATCACAGACAAATCTTGTTATGGAAATGGAAGATTTGCTTTCATCAGTTTGCTTGTATCTACAATTACTCTTTTCTTGTAAACACCCCCAACAGTCCAACTCACGCGCTCCCTCACAGTAATGTAATACAAAAAACCACCCTCATTATATAATTCTTTATTTATGTTGAACTGGACTACTTGTTCAATATGTTTTAATATTATGATTTTATAGATTGTTTAACAGAAGAAATAAATATTTGAATTTTTGAAGAAATGCTCTCTTTTAATTTAGTCTGTAATTAAAAATAGAACTTCATAAAAAGTAAATGTTTTACGAATTAAAATAGTTATCGAATCTGTGACCAAAAAGAAGTTATCAAAATAAAGCAACTTAACAAACTTTTTGTGACGAGTAAAAATTTTATTCCACTGCATTTAATCTTGTGTGGGCATCGTTTATACCCGTAATAGTGGTATTCCCTTAATTTCACCAAGTAAAACGAATCAAAGTAAGTGTCATGCCTCTATGGTTCGAAATCTTACAAAAAATGCGTAAGTACAGCTTCCAGACGTAAGTCCGTATTGTCTGTGCCACAATGACTATACATAATTTCATTAGAAGAAATTCTCAAACTGATGAGGACTTTATGAATGCAGAAAATGAGAATTTAGTTGATGAAGATAATAGTCAAGATCAAGAGCCACCTTCGACAAATAATCTTCAAACATCAACAACTCAGATGAATCATGTTCGTGACACTATTAGGGACCGAATCGTACGAGACCTGAGATCTAATTAGTTCTGTTATATTTTACTGTATCAAAAACTTTAACTTTGTATCTTTTCTAATTTATTGGCATTTTTATTATAATTTTATTATATATTATTATTTTCAAATTGTCAACATTTATTAAATCACTTTCAAAAAAATTTACAATTTTTTCTTTTAAATATCACAAAAGTCACTTATGAAAAGTTCATCCAAACACCCTTCATTTTCATAAAAAGCACTTATTCAATCGTCAATCCAAACACAAATCACTTTACATAATCTGACTTTTACCCAAAGCCACTTTTCTATAAGCCACTTTTCCACCGCTCATCCAAACACACCCTGAACAGAAAGGAAAAGGAGTAATGAAAAGGAACAAAAAGGGAGCTTTGGGTATTGCGTCGAGGGGCTTCCGATTGAGGAGAACGAAACAGAGAAATAAGAGGGAAGGGACGAAGTTCTATCATCTGGACTTGCCGATTCGGCTAACCAACTTCTGGAAGATCCAACGATGGTCGAAGCATCTCTCAAGTTCATTGAAGTTGATTCCAAACTCATGAGCAGCTAGATTTCCTTTCTTCCCTAAGAGAGGAGCCAGAGCCTGAGTCATCGTTTTATAAGGGAGTTGATTCAATCATTGTATCTAGATTAGGATTCATTATGTTCTGTTTAGAAATTGTGGATTTTAATCGATGATTTTATAGATTCTGAACTTCACTGTGATTGTTAAATCGAACTGTTAAGATGAAATTTGCTTGTGTTTAATCTCTCTGACTCAAAGTAGACTTGGTGATGATCTTTGATTCGTTTGAACCGATTGTTATTACCGAGTTGATTAATTAACAATGAATATTGTTAAATGTTCATTTAGGAGTTTTAAGCAATTTCATTCTCGGTTAATTTTTGAAGTCAGAATCTGAATTATTTCCGGATTAATTCATTCAATTAGTGACAATGAATGTTAGGTAAGGCTCTTAGGGAACACCATTTGAAACTGATATTTTCAACATCAGAATTCTCTTTTTAACTGTCATTTGCGTCTTTTCAACCCTGAAAATTCATAAAAAGTAGGAATAGGAGTATTAATAGTTTGAGCAAAGATTACTGAATAGTGTTTTTTCTTAACTTGTTACAATTGAGATTTAAGCATCTCTAGCTCTTTCAGAGAATCGACCTAGGTTGTACTACTATATTACATATTTGAGTGTCCTAGTATTTTAATAACTTTGACAGAGTCTATCACGAGGCTACAATTCCAGATCACTTATCAAGATTGTCTCCCTCATTTTATCATTTTCGCTACACAATCTCATCCTTTCGTTCAAACTTTTCTAGTGGATTTGGAGGATAAACTTATACTTTGGTTGGAGGTTCAAGATTCGTCTATGGTTTGTAGGAGAAAGTTCTTGGGTTCTTGAGATTTCAAGGACCTAGAGTATTTGGCAGGTGACCCAAGAAGCACTGCGGTGGTCCGTTCACATTACCGTGCAGTGGCAAAGGACTTCGTTGAGTCATCATCTTTTTGCTTCAATTCCTTTTCATTGAGGCCATTAGGTTTAGTCAATTTATTTTTCCTACTACAATCATTGTCTGAGCCAGGAGCTTGTGTGTGTGTGTGGCAGTCATACTGGTCAACATTTATTTACATGCTTCATATTTGGAAGCTATGGTCAGAGTACTCAACAGTTGTTCAAAAAGAACAATATATTGAAGCAGAGTTTTTTGTTCCTTGGATTAAGAACCATGAATTAGTCATGTATGATGGATTTAAAGGACTGCACTACTTGAGCACACAATTTGGTGTATGCATATTGAAGAAGAGGTAAAAAAAAAAAAAAAAGAATCCAGTAAGGAGTTCAAGCGATCTGCTCGAAAGTCAAAATTTCTTTCTCTGATATTAACAAAGTAAGAGCTCCTCGTGATCTGCCCTTGTTCATCTTTGAAGAGATTGATGTTTAAATCACTGTCCATGTATATTCTATGCTTAAGTACACGAGGTTCCTATAAATCAAAGTGGTCATTTGATGTCAAAATATGATCTCTGCGAAGATGGTTGAGCTCTGAAGTTCTTCATAGGCAGTTTGCTGCTTCTTCTGGTAAATAAGCTCTTGATATATTCTTCTAGTACTAGTAGCATTGGTTGTATAGGAGTTATCAGAAATGGATTCAAAATTTGTGCGTATGCAACGGAATGAGCTGGGGAGATTATTAGGCCAAGGTACCTTTGCAAAGGTCTATTATGTAAGGAACCTTGCTACTGGCATGAGTGTGACCATTAAGATAATTGATAAAGAGAAGATTTTGAAAGTTGGGATGATCGATCAAATTAAGAGGGAATTTTCAATGATCAGACATCCACATGCTTTAAGAGGTAATGGCCATTAAAACCAATGGCCAAAATTATGGAAAGTTCTTGGTTTAGGAAGGGATTAGAACATAATGTTGTTACAGAGACAGAAGAGAAAGACCTAGCTCCTTTGGATGCTGATGGTATATTTGGAGCTTGTGAGAATAATAGTAGTTCTGTTGCAGAGACAGAACAAGAACTCACTAGCAGTGGCAAACATTGGCAGAATCTTTTGACAGGTTTTTTGTGTTCAAGTTGATATAAGTGGGAGCACTTGAAATAGAGAATCAGTACATGTCCTATTCAAAGCTTGGAAAAGGGAGAAAATGGTCAAGTCAAGAACATCGTCATGGCAATAGGTGAATGAAGAAACTATGGGTTCATTAAAGACAGATATGTTCTTGCAATAATTGAAGAATGAAGTGTTGAAGAACAATATTCCAAAGATCAAGAGGAAGATGTTTCTATGAAGGCAAAGAAGAAGATGTCTCCTAAAAGTATTGTTCACAGGAATAAAATGATTAGCTTAATCTCACTTCATTGAACCCTATTTGTTGTATTGGCAAGTTGACACTTTCAAAAATTTAAGAAGTATCAATTTAAGGGGGTGTGTTATAGATATTATGGTGAATTAACTTGAGCAGTTAGTTAGTTGAGGTCCTAGCCTATATAAAAGGTCTTAACTAATAGGATTTAGTGTGAAAGATGATAGGATCCTCACCAAATGAGCGAGGTTAACTTGGTCATAACCTTTTATTAATCCTAGAATTTAGAATTAATAGTAGAATTGCTCAAGAATGGTTTATTATAATACCATTGTGACTTATAATTCTCAAGAAAAGATTAGTATGTTTCTCTAAATTCTGGGTCTCTTGACAAGTTTTAAATATATTCCTAAATTTTGTATTCATATAATGAGCAAATTGCGCATATATGTATGTATGTGTGTGTGTAATCATGTGTGGCCTCCGAATCGCTTATAAGAAATATTCTGATGTCTTTGACATTAATCAAAGCTATAAATGGGAAAGATCTCTCCCACATGCATCGTTTAATTTTAACATGCGCGACTCTGAAAAACGTGACATCATAATTGAAAATCAATTCAAATAAAATGCTTAGACTCTACGAATTCAGTGCTCCATACAATTTTTTATTTGATCCTGCCGGATATCTACTTTTTTTTTCGCAGCATGTTCAATCCACCGATATAAAACACAACCCTTCCAAACAAAAAAAAAAAAAAGAAGGAAAATTACGTGATAGTATTTTCTTTTGCCAGCAATTACAAGATAGTTTCATCTTTAAATTTACTGCATTTTAACAAATCAATGACAATAAAAAAATAATGAATTGAAGCCTTTAAAAAATATATTTAAAACTTCCTTCCATAATCAATAATCATATAACCTTTATTTAGTTCATTAGGTCATGTTGGAGATATCGTTAAGTATCCTGAGTTAAGCAAAAGGCTCATCTATATATATCGTGAAAGATAAACCTTGAAGAACGCAGTCGAATTTTGATTGAAATATTTAAAGGGAAAATTGTTAAAAAATATATTTGGGGTAAATTAATTGTCAAATGCTACCATGCGTGCAAATAATCTTCCATGTGTTCATAATATTTTTCGTCGTGTACAAACAATTTTCCGTGTATTCAAAAATTTTCCTTATAAACGTGCAAATATCTTCCGTTGTGTGTAAAATATCTTCCATTTATATGTAAAATATATTATGTTGTTTCCATAATAGCATTTGACAATTAATTTACACTAAATATATTTTTTAACAATTTTCCCATATTTAAAACTGGTGTGCAATTTATCCATTTCATCAGAATAATATTCTCCTGCAACGCCGTTTTCATGAGATTTTAGTGTCATTTATATTTATATTCTTTCCCTATAAATGTGACCCATAAAAAATTATTTAATCTTTCACTGATGATCCAAAAAAATGTATTAGAAAAGTGAGCAAGATAATTAAAAAAAGAAAGAAAGAAAAAGAAACAAGCACAATTCAAATTCGAAACACACCATTTAAAGTAAAATCTAATACACGAGACCGTCCATATAATGAAATTTTTTATAATATCTTTATTAAAAACCCTATGTATTAATACTTTTACTTAAATCAAGCAATTCAGCTAAATTTAGTTAGTGGTTTCAAAGAGATAAGATTATCCTAAATAAAATTCATTAATTAAAAGAATATTGTCAGGAAATGGATTTAGGAAAACAATTATTGTTTTGAGCAGAGTATTCTATATCAAAGACTACATATGGAAATCCTTATCATAAAGATTTGAAGGAGTACGTTGTAAAGTTTTTTACATTAAAAAAGGTTTAAATTAAGTTTATATCTTGAGGACAACTGAGAACACAGCAAGATGCCCGTTTGGATGCGATTAAGAAGAGGATTTAATGTATTTAATGAGGGATTGCAACAACACCAGTGAATGATGAATCTCAATTATTAAACTAGTTTTATGAGAGAAATTTACAACACTTCAAGACATGGAATGACTACGATGGAACCTCAAGCAAGAAGTAGGCAGAGATTTTATCAAGAAAGTCCAATAGGTCATCTTGTTCGGGTATGTTTGTTAGGACATATGGGTGACTCGATGCAAGAAAATGTTTAGCGAAGAGGCAGACATTGATAATACAAATGCTTATAATAGCCTTTTTCGTGCTAACTGGGACATGAATTTAGTATCCAATTATCAATTCTATAATAATCTCAATGCTGCTAGTTCGGTAATTCGGGAACGTCAGACTAGTTTTTTCTCTCTAGAAGTGGATGCATCAGTGCTTGAGTCAAAGAGAAGCAGCTGCGGTGGTGCTATTCGCGGACAAGATGGAAGCTAGATATGCGGATTTACTCCAAAACTTATATCTGTTCTTCCAACAATAGCGGAAATCATTGCGATCATCCAATGATTTAAATTATGTTGGAATCGAGGGTACAAGAAGGTGGTTGTATTATCTGATTGTGTTGAAGCTGTTAATGTTATTACTAGGGGATGTGATCAGACTCATCCCTTTAAGGATATTATAGATGATGCCAAATTTTGATTGTTAAAGAATTGACAAGTTGTGATTATGCACATTTCTAGGGAGGAGAATAGTTTAATAGATCATTTAGTTAAATTAGTTTATAATGTTGAAGAAAATTTCATTCTCTTTGATTAACCGCCACCTACATATCATAAGGTAGTTAGACAAATTTATTTGTATCTATTAATTTTGAGATTGTGTTAATAGAATCCAGTTTTTATTAAAAAAAAAAGTGTCCAAAAATTGGGACTTAGGGGCGGAGATCCCAACTATTTTGTATGGGAACAAGAAAATTGCCCCTCCACACTTATCTTTTTTATTTTTTATTTTTTATTTTTTACCGAGAGCCCCTCCACACTTCTCACACAAAGATATTATCCTCATGATGTAATATCTCACTATCTTTTATAATATGATCATATGATCTGGTTCCGGAAAAATATTTTTTGGTCAAGCTTGAAACTTAAGCTGTCAAATCCTCTTCTAGTAGGGTCATTTTTCTCTTGATATCCCATCTAATAATGAATATTTAGCAACAAAGATTGATCCGTACAAATAAAATAGGAAAAATCCTTAAAAACATACTTTCTGAAATTGAGAAAAAGACATAGTAGTGTGTCCAATATGTAAGCTCCCATACGTACTACCCGTAAACAGGCCACTCTGAGCCCGATGAGCTGGCCCGCACGAGTTAATGGGCTAAACGCGCTTAGCCTGAAAACAAACGAGCTGGCAAAATGCCAGCTCAACCCGTCAGCTCGTCTTTTTTTTTAAAAAAAAAAAGAAAAAGAAAAATTCACTCATTTTTTTAATTTTCACTTAAATTCTCTTTCATCTACTCACATCATACTTATTTTCAGAGTTATTAAACCCGGACCGGCCCGAAAACCGGCGACACGGGCAGGAAACCGGTCCGATCCAGATAGTGAAACGGTTTGTTTTTTTATATATAAAATCAATTTTTTTAATTTTTTTATAATTTTATATTAATAAACCTGAAATATTCATTTTCTTACCGGTTTGGTCACGGGTTAGCTTCGATTTGACTCCGGTCTGACCCACTGACCCTTAACCCAGTATCTCGACCGATTCAGTGACCGGTTTTACTTTCTTATTTTTTCATCTACTCACATCACAAAAACATATAAACACATCTTTTTTAAATTTAATAATAATAAAATAAATAAATATAATATGAAAATAAAATATCAAATAAATAATTAAACACAACATCACTAAAAACTGAAAACATTAAGATATAACTATTTAAAAAATAGAAGAATTTTTTTTAATTATTTAAATAAGTTAGCCCATTTAGGTTAAAAACAAACGAGCTGAGAAAATTTATCTGAACCCGTTTATTTTAGCTGGACTCAAGTTACCACCAATGCCGATACGAGATCATGAGAAGGAATCTGAAACAATGGAATGTTGTAAATTTATTAATATATCTTTTGTCCTTTTGTCTCTCTCCTCTTTCCTCTCCTTGTGGTTCGCCTTCCCTATTTTGAATCTATTTCTCCCTCCTCGCTCAAATTCTCACTTCTCCCACTATGGTCTTCATCTTTGAATTCCACTGTTGCTTCTCCCACCGACTTCATCTCCATAGTTGCTTTCCACAATCCGGAAAACCAAATGTAAGCTCCTCTTCTTTTAATGGCATTGTGGTGCAGATCTGAACTCATCGTAGCTTCAAAGCTCCTAACTCAATTTATCTTGCTCTCCTTGTTTATATTTAGATCTTCTGCACTTGTTAATTATTTTGTGGATTCTAGTGTGCTCTGTTATTGGGTTTCTGATTTCATAGGACTCTATAATCGAAAACCTATTGAAATCTAACAAACTCATTGAGAAAACCCATCATATCCCGAAAGTAAGACAGATTCTATGTGTTTTGTCTTATTTTACCAGGAAATTAAAACACATGATTTTGCTGTTGTTCCATCAGCAGCTGTCACTATTCCTGGGAGTCAAAGTTGGGTTTTGATGGATACTTAAGACCTTGAAGCGCCGGCATCCTTTTATATCTTCTGCGGAGAAGAGCAACATCTGCATGAGTAGAAATGTCCAAACTTGGGAAGCAATTGAGAACAAAGAAAGCAACATTCAAAAGGGGGCGTGCTGATGAATGTAATAACAAGCACAAGAATGAGATTGTGCAATTTAAGAGCTATCTATACTTCAATTTGTTTTCACCGTATCTTTGAGACAACGAGATTGTTCCGAGAGAGAGAGAGAGAAGAATGGTGAAGAAAGTGAGTTTCGTACTACAATTAGGGGTACTAAAGTCTTTAGGCAAGATTTCAAAATTTCAAACAAGTACAAATATATTGATTTCAAATTTTATATATTGGAAATAACAGTAGCTTGAAAAAGTTATATTCAGAACATTAAATCTTCAAAAAGAAATTCTGAAAAGATTTTTAATATTTTTTTTTACCTATCATGTATTGATATTTTGATTCTTCTGTCATAGTTTAACAGTTAAATAAAATTATTTAACACGTGTATTTTCAAAACTTATTTTTTGGTAAATATAAACCTGAAAATAGTATTTCGTCTGTCAATCTCAATCTCATGTTATTTAATACTTAAATATTTTGTTTAGTAGATAAAAACGAATAAATACAAAAAAAAAAATTTACATCTGCGCCAATGATGGATTAATACTAATGAATTTTCCCATAATAATTCTTAATTTTTTTAAAGTCTGATATAGTTAAATAAATTATTTACCCCTAGAAAATAATTTGGTACTCCTGCTTTATTATAGGAGGGCAATCATTCTACTACCAATAATTTTGTCCCACTCCTCCTTCCAATTGTTGCATTAAATAAGGTTATTTGAGTTCACACTGTAGCATTAAATGATGAATAACACTCATAATTAAGAAAAGAATTGAACAAAAAAGAAAGCACCATTTCTTTAATTCCTGTAAAATAAATACGGCCTCATTTTGGCGCTAAAGTATAGTTTTCCCCTTTCCTTTTTATTTTTTTATTCATTTCGGAACACCGACAGCCGTAGCATGAAACTGCGAAGATAATCACAGTAAGAAATGGAGATTGGCCCGATTGTTTAGTGACATCCCACTAATCCGAAATGGAATCACAATGGTAATGTCGTCTTAATCAATGGTCAACTTGCTTCGCCCTTCGTTGACAACATGAACGCGTTGAGACCCATCACCTTAAATTAACGACCTCGATGAGCCTCAGTGTGCCACACAAGCGGGAGTGCCTAGTTTTAGTTCCTACTTCCTAGTCCCCTCTTTCTCTGTGTTACTGCCCGAAATAGTATAGCACACTCTGTCTCTCAGATCTGATCCTCCTCCCTGCCTTTATTCCTCTTCTCATTCTTTGTCACTCATAGCTTTCATCAAATTTTGGATTCTTTTCTGTCTTCACACCACCCACTTAGATTTCGATCTGAATCCAGTATGCTTTCCTCTTAATCTATGTTTTTATTGCTCTCGCCTTGCTCTTTCTATGTTAGTTTATGCGTTTTTTTGCCGGATCTGGATGGCTTCGCCATGCGGGTTTGTTCGATTCAATTGTTTTAGTATTCTTGGAAATGGTTGCAATTGATATTAATCGCACCCCATGTTATAGTTTCACCCATCTCATTTCATCTCTCAATTGGTGAGTTATCATTGAGTTTAATCCGTTTTGAGGCAAATTTTGTTTTCCATTGCGCCAGATCTGACTCGTAATTAACATCAGGTTTATTATTTATAGATATTAATCAATTGAACTGTTCAGAATTTGATGAGTTGTTATGGGTTTTTATCAATAACTTCTTGCTTCTTTAGTTTTTCATGGATTCTTTATGTATCATATCATTGGTTTGGTCTTAATTGCAGTTGCGGATGGCTTTGTGATTTGTTAGCATTATTGTATCGTTCTGTTCTTTAATTACTTTTTATTATTTTCCCTCCTGTAAAATGGAATGTTTTAAGTTCATGGAGTCTGACTGAAAACTATGAGGGCAACCTTTTAAATGAAGTTGTAACTTTTTGTTCGTAATTTTGCAATAGCTGTAATTACTCTCCCTTTTGGTCAGTGATTACACTATCAACATGTTACTAATAGAGTGGCATTTAGGATTGGTGTGTTCTTCTCAATCTCGTAGGTTCGGATGCTGGGTCGAGCTAAATATCACAACTTACTGTTGAATTTTCCATGCTAGAAAAACACAGCAATGTCTGCATCCACAATGGCAATCGTTTTCCGTTTAAGATCCGTTATTTATGATGACCTACTACAGAGTAATGATTTTCTGAAACTTTCTTGCTGACATCTTCTCCCATCCTTTTTTTGCAGGTTGTTTAATACTGCTTGTCATATCTGAAAGATCTCGTCTGAAGCTGAAACTTGATATTCATAACAAAAATTTTAGGGTGACAGTTTTAGTGGGAAATTCTTATGGTAAAGTCGACATTGAATCTGTTGTGACACACAATCTAAACAACAAAAAGTGCAAGTTGGATTGGTATTACGCTTAATAAATAAATGTCGAGGGGGAGATCTGATGGATCGCAAAAGAAGCATTTAGTTGTTTCCATTTGTGCTGTGGCAATCTTTCTTGGCTTCCTATATGTGTTTTATGGATCCAAAAGTACCGGAACATCTGCTCTTGAATATGGAAGCAAATCATTAAAACGACTTGGGTCATCATATTTAGGTGCAGATGATGATGCCATCAGCAAGCAAGATGATTCTTCATCAAGTTTTGGGCAGGGAGATTCTGAGGTTGATATTGTGCCTAAGAGTTTCCCTGTAAGTTCGAGTTTCATGTCTAGAATTAGGCACCTAAACCATATTTTCCCCAAACTATCCTTATGTTCATTATAATCTTTCACATTTGATTTAACAGTCTTTAACGAAAAAAAAAATGAATAAAGGCACCTAGTAAAGAAAAGAATTCTCATGATTTATTTTACATTCTAATGCTTCTGGTTTTGAAGGTTTGTGATGATCGTCATTCAGAGTTGATTCCCTGCCTAGACAGGCACCTTATCTATCAAATGAGATTGAAGCTGGACCTCTCCGTAATGGAACACTATGAGAGACATTGCCCTCCTGCAGAAAGGCGGTTTAACTGCCTGATTCCTCCTCCCCCAGGATACAAGGTTAAGCTTATTTCAGAGTTGAAGCATTGTTCTATATATCCTCGTCAATAGCTGTCTTATTTTTATCAGTCTCATATCTGTTGCTGTTTTTGTGATGTTGCAGGTCCCTATTAAGTGGCCACAAAGCAGAGATGAGGTGTGGAAAGCAAATATACCTCATACTCACCTGGCACATGAGAAGTCTGACCAAAACTGGATGGTTGTAAAGGGTGAAAAGATAATATTTCCAGGAGGAGGGACTCATTTTCACTATGGGGCTGATAAGTACATTGCAGCAATTGCTAATGTAAGATTGCATATTGCTTATGACCAAACCTGTGGGAAAAAGTGAAAACACGAATTTTCTTTTCTCTGTGTTTATGTATCATATGAGTATCTATCTGTATTATATACACATTTATTTGTATATGTCAATATGTTGACAGGCATGTGTCTTACACAAGACTGCATGGTCTTTTGCGGTTTTGCCCTTTTTGACTGTGTTGAATCTGTTGATGTATGCATTCCATAGATGAGTATCTTACATTGAGTTTTTATTTGCAGATGCTCAACTTTTCAAACAACAAACTTAATAATGATGGAAATCTGCGGACAGTGCTTGATGTTGGCTGTGGTGTTGCAAGTTTTGGAGGATATCTTCTTTCATCTGATATCATTGCAATGTCCTTGGCACCCAATGACGTGCATCAAAATCAAATTCAATTTGCCTTAGAAAGAGGA
The DNA here is from genome assembly GCA_037074505.1 of Albizia julibrissin. Classification (NCBI taxonomy): domain Eukaryota; kingdom Viridiplantae; phylum Streptophyta; class Magnoliopsida; order Fabales; family Fabaceae; genus Albizia; species Albizia julibrissin. The sequence continues at coordinate 4,654,441 of CM073482.1, read as the reverse complement.
ATTCCTGCATATCTTGGTGTCTTGGGAACTAAGAGACTCCCTTACCCCAGCAGATCTTTCGAACTGGCTCATTGTTCTCGGTGTAGGATTGATTGGCTTCAAAGAGATGGCATACTACTTCTTGAACTTGACCGGTTGCTTAGGCCGGGAGGATATTTTGCATACTCATCTCCAGAAGCCTATGCACAGGATGAAGAGGATCTAAGGATATGGAGAGAAATGAGCGACCTTGTGGGACGCATGTGTTGGAGAATAGCTGCAAAAAGGAACCAAACTGTCATTTGGCAGAAGCCTTTGTCAAATGATTGCTATATGGAAAGAGAACCTGCTACTCGCCCTCCACTCTGCCAGTCTGATGATGACCCAGATGCAGTGTGGAATGTGAATATGGAAGCTTGCATTACATCTTACTCTGATCGTGAGTACCTTTTTTCTTGTGCTATCTGATGGCTTTTTCAGTTTTTGGTGACTATATCTTGGTAACTAAAAAGTAACAATCAATAGTTTGTTTAAAATTTTTCCATTATTTTTTACTGTGGTAGGAATGTAGAAAAGGAATTAAGAACAAAAATCCCACAATGAATTATGTTGCCACTGCCCTGCGGGCGACTAACAACAACAACACACCAAAAAAAAAAAAAAGTAGTTCGATTCTGCATCTACCGCCACTTGTCCAAGGAACCTTAGACTGCGGGTTCTTTTTACAGCTGCACATGGCAAAGTAGTAGTAGTTCTTTTATCTTAGCCTAAAGGAAAAGTGGGAGTATACTTCAGTAAAATAAAATATGCTGTGTATCTTCACTGCTTAAGCGTGCTATTATAATGTTAATTAGTCAATCTTCTAATACTATATTCTCTATTCATGATCTGATTCGGGTTGTCAGTGATGACTTTACCTGAAAGTCATTATTAAGCGCATCAGACCTGGGTATAATACTTCTAAAATCATCATTGATACTTTTAATTCAGTATAAAACAATTATTTCTTAGGGGATCTAGCCTTGGGTTGTTGACTTGAAAGTGGGTGTGAAATTTTTATGTACTTAAACTTTTGTTGGTTTTATCAGATGACAACAAAGTCCGGGGCAGTGGATTGGCTCCATGGCCTGAAAGGCTGACTAGTCCGCCTCCTAGATTGGCTGACTTTGGCTATACAAGTGAAATGTTTCTAAAGGACACGGTAATTTAGAGTTGGATGCATTTTTCTTGTGAGAGACTGGAAATTATTCTCTTAAACGATTCAGACAGATAATAAGTTTAAATCTTTCCATGTAATACAGGAACTATGGCGAAGGAGAGTCGAGAAGTACTGGAATATCCTGAGCACAAAAATCAAATCAAACACAATAAGGAATGTGATGGATATGAAGGCAAACATGGGGTCATTTGCAGCTGCTCTTAAAGGCAAGGACGTTTGGGTGATGAATGTTGTGCCTCCAAATGGACCAAACACACTTAAAATCATATATGACAGAGGCCTTATCGGCTCTATGCATGACTGGTACGGAAATCATTTTGCCTGAATTTTGTATTTTTTTTTTCCATAACACCATAGCATGCCTTTTAGTCATATATTTTGTTTAAACCCTTGAAGCTTCTGATTTTAACGTCAACACCTGATTATTGCAATGCAACTAACATTCATTAATCATTACAAGGAAAATGCTGAAGATAGCCAATAAAGATTTTTTTAACTTACTGGAGTCTGTTGGCTATACTTAATTCTATTCCTTTCATTAGCAGTTTCTCCTTCAGTTTCTAGTTTGTTTAGATTCAGATTGAAGTATATATATTTGATTGACTAGATCCATATTTCCTGAATATATCTTGGCAGGTGCGAAGCTTACTCAACTTACCCCCGGACTTATGATTTGCTCCATGCATGGACCGTCTTTTCTGACCTCGAAAAGAGGGATTGCAGTCCAGAGGATCTATTACTTGAGATGGATCGCATGCTTAGGCCGACAGGTTTCGTAATCATCCACGATAAACAACCTGTGATTGACTTTATAAAGAAATACCTACCAGCATTGCACTGGGAAGCAGTAGAAACTGTTGATTCCAGTTCTGATGATCAGGATGGAGATGAAGTTATTTTTGTCCTCCAGAAGAAATTGTGGCTGACAAGCGAAAGCTTTAGAGATACGGAATAGGAATAGGACCACGGGATTCCTCATTTTATCTAATATATTCTCTGCTGCTAAGAGGCACCAAATAAGTAAACCTCTAGTGGTGAAGCAGACAAGCAGTGAACAGTTTTATTTTGTAATATTTTTACTTAATGTTTACATTGTTCCCTTTTCATTCCCTTTGCTTCTATTTTTCATTTTTTGTGATAGTGGTTCAAGTTACTTTACTATCAAGACAGGATAGACTTGGTGATAGAATGTAAGAATTTGAGGCTTCTAAGTTATGTTACATTTATTTGTGCTCTTGTGGCATACATATCATATATTGTTCCTTGCTTTCTTGTTTTTGTTTTTGTTTTTGTTTTTGGTTATATATTTTTCCACAGCAGCTTAGCTCTAGGTCTGAAAACCCAAGTTACGAGGAATACAAGTGCTGGTCCAAGCTATGAAATAAAATTCTGGATTCAGCTTGGGCCAGGTCTACCCGCCCAAATGCCAAGTCCAAGTTAACCGAAAAAACCAAAGAAAGTTCAGACCCCGAAAGATATGAGAGAGAGGGAGACATTATTGTGAACTAAAAAACAACACTTTTCATATAATACTTTAACTTGGACTTGAAGCAAAAGGTGACCTGTTTGATGTTCTTTGCAAACAATTATTTTACGGAATTGAAAGGGCTTGTGACCATAAGTAATTAGTAATTAGTGAAGATGGTAAGCGGTCATATCCCTTACAAAGATGAAAATTCAAGTTCACATATCAAAAAACGTATTTATTGTTTGAGGAAATAACATGTTAAACAACGATCTCTCACTTTTTAAATTTGGACTAGTTGGTTGTTTGGAAACCTGGTCCAAATGAGAAAGTTAGAGTCCAAGAAAGGCGCTAGATGCTTGGTGGTGGGGGTTCCCCCATTACCAAAAATAAATAAATAAATGGCTTGTGAAGGTAAGTTTTCTTTTGAGAAAAATTTTGGCTTCAGTTTGATCCTCTTGTTCCTTAAAGTAAAAGGTGGCGTCATAGGATGTTTGGCTAGGATTTAAACAAAGTAGGCATAGAATGGAAGAACATGAGTCACAAGTGCTTGGGAAAGTTGGTTTTGATGTCTTGCTAATGAATGATTTTTTTTATTTCGGATACTTCCATAGGAGGTTTTAAGGAGTATGTCTGGGGGATCTTTCTTCTTCATATGCAACTAAACAAAGTGGGTTTTAATTCCTTTTTCGGCCATTGAGCAAAGTGGTCCCAAATTCTCCTTGGAGGCATAAACTTTCGACCAGTTTGTATCTTTTGTGCGCTTCCTTTTGAAGCTTCACCAGATGTTTTACCATAATGATATGGACCGGTTACATTTGAATTAGTAATTATAAAGTTGAATTATTTTGTCTCTCTTTCTTAATATTTTTTAACTGAATCTGGTGAGTTAAAAAAAAAAAGAAAAATTCTAAATAAATACCATTTAAACTTGAAAAACCTCAAAAAGACTATTAACATATGGAAAGGATAAATAAATCTTAAGGGACTAATATAAAATTTTAAAATGTTGTATTTTTACTAAAATGCCTCTAAAAACTTTTCAACTGTGCCGGAGCTCCAACGGCCAACACCACCCCACCAGCGACCGAGCTCTGATGACAACTTAAATATAACCATTAATAACCTTGGAAATACAATTTGTCAATTGCTATATTTAAGTTGTTATTGCTTTTATGTAACTTATTAATAACGCTGGATAAGATTTATGGAGCTCAAGTAGTCAATCTCATTACTCAAGTTGTCACCAGAGCTCCGGTAGCCCCACGGCGGAGCTTCAGCGATGGCGAGGGTTCTTTCTTTTTTGGGGAAAAAAACTTAAGAGGCATTTTGGCAAAAGTACAACATATCAAAATTCCCAAAAAATCCCTAGAAAACTATTTGTCATTACCATGTGTTAACAAATTTTTTAAGGTTTTTCAAATTTAAATGGTATTTATTTAAAATTTTCCTTAAAAAAAATTACCCCTCAAGTATGAGACTCAGAGAATGGCCATGGGACCTAATGAAACATCATCATTCTGCTTATGAAGTTGGAAGAGGAGACCTAGTATAGAACAAATTAATGGGATTTAGGTGGGAACTGGAAAATAACAAATACTAATATTTTCATGCTCAATTACAATGGGAGAACACTATTAAATCCTAACAAACTTAATTAAAAAAAGTATCATAATAAGTCATAATCAAGTAATAATAAGTCCCGGTGTAAAAAAATGATAATAGGTTAATAATACCCACATGTTATCAGAATTTTGGTAATTTATATTCTTTTATTGGGACTTGTAGTATTTTTCCCGTTAATAAACAAAATAAATCTCAGATCATTTGGTCCCTTGTGCGTGTAGGAAACTTATCTTCACTGGAACAATATGTTTGGCATCTTCCTTTATTCTTCATTCCTTTGGAAGTTTTGGATTCTGAGTGTGGCGATTTTTTTTTTTCTGATTACAGACCTTTTATATTACCAACTCAATTAAAAACCTACGGAGGTTTGTGGAAAGAACTTGTTCCTTTTTGCTACGTGATCATGTGAGAAGAATAGTGGAGAGCTCAAGAGCATGATAAGGATCGACCCGAAATCTTGTTTTACAATTTTAAGAGTGAGCTGATGTCATGTCAATTGTTAACTAATTGACTTCACCCGGAGTTTCTTTTATAATTAATATAACTTTTAATTTTTAAAGTTTGGTGTGATTTTAGTTTTAATCCCTTAAGTTTGAAATAAGTGATTTTGGCCCCTCAAGTTTACTTTATTTATCACAGTCAGTCCTTCAAGTTTGAAATCAATGGTTTTGGTCCCTTAAGTTTACTCTGTTTATAACTATTAGTCCCTCAAGTTTAAAAATGACTTAATGGTCAGGTTATGAAATTCATAATGGACTAATCGGTTTGGCCCAAAAACCAAAAAAACGGTCCAGGAATCAACCCGATTCAACTTTTTTTTAAATAGATTTTTTTTTATTTTCTTTATAATTTCATATTAATAACTCTTAAATCTTCACTTTCTGACCAGTTTGGTCACAATTTAGCTACGATTTGACTTCAGTCTGGACCTACTGACCTTTGACCCAGTACCTTAACCGGTTCAGTGACCAATCTGGGTTTAATTACCTTACTTGGTGGCACCTTTGACAGAGTTAATTCTTTCGATATAGCGCTAACACTGTTAAAATATTTTATGTGTTATGCCTTTTAGGATAGCTGATATGACAAATATACTATAATATAGCATATTGTGCTTAAAAAAAAGGAAAAAATGAACGAAATGCACGAGGAAAAAATAGCTCGTATCGTGACTTATAAACTCGTGCGTTTCGTCTTGATACCCTTTTTTCTTTTTTTTAAGCACAGTATAATATATTATAGTATATTTACTATATTAGCTGTCCTAAAAGACATGACACATAAGCTATTTTAATAGTGTTAGCATCATGTTAGACAAATTAAAGCCGTCAAAGGTGTCATCAAGTCCTTTTTAAACGGAGTAAACTTGAGGGACCAAAACCACTGATTTCAAATTTGATGGACTAACAATGATAAATGAAGTAAACTTGAGGGATTAAAACCAAAATCGAACCAAAAGTTATATTTACCCTTTTTAAGAAAGAAATTACTAGTAGGATATATGTATATATATATATAATAAAGCAAAAGTTTAGGATTGGATTTAAGGACTCATTATGACTATATAACAATTTTTTGACTCATAATATTTATAAGGGTATTTACTAATTATCTACCAATAAAATCTTTATATTGATGGATGGACGGATTTAAACTTACAAATGTATTATGAGTTAACTTATTAACAACTCGATCAATTTTATGGGCGTTGATAGGCTTTTCAAATCTAGGCAGGGAGACAGTGGTTATGCACTAAAGTTCACCCTCATTAGTCATTAGCAAAGAAAATTATTTTGGGAGCGCCTTGAAGATTATGTTGGATGATAAAAAGATCAAAGGGCGTAAATATGGCGGCAATACCTTTTTCTAAGGACAAATTATATGCAACCTTGATATTTTATTTTAAAGTCGTACTTTGAAAAACTACCGTTACTTTTTTTTAAGAAAAAGTATAAAGCATAGTCTAATTAAATTACCACCTATGGTTACTTAAGGGACTATGATGCCTATTAAACAATGTCAAAGATTCTAACCTCGTTAATAGACATTGAACTTAAAAAAGAACTTTTAATTAGACCTACCAATAATATTTGAGTCTAACCCAGCAGCACATAATGCTAAATAATTATATGAACATAAATTATTTGAATTGAATATTTTTGGGTGTAGATTTCTTATTCATTAACACTTCAAAATGGTCTTTGGTTAAGTAGGTGGATGGATTTCTGTTAAACAAAAAAAAAAAAAAAAAGTAGGTGGATGGATGAAGACAGCAACACACTTGGCTAAGCGATGCTTTTAAAAGGGAAATGCGTTCACTTCCCTTTAACTTAAAGAAAGATGAGACCACTTCCTTCCTTATCTCTCTCTCTCTCTAACACACACACCAATTAAACTCTTTATATAAGATTAAATTAACTTTTTTCAAAAACACACACCAATTGAACTCTTCATATAACATTAAGTTAACTTTTTTCGGACACAAACACACACACACCCTATTAAACTCTTAATATAAGATTAAATTAGAAAGATTAAAGAAGCTGAATAAATTATTTTAAAATATTTATATTTATTATTTTTATACTAAATTGATTTATCTTATTTATAAACTAATATATAATCTAATAGTATAAAACATATTATAATTAAGTTATTTATTTAATTTACTTAATCTATCTAAAAAAAGTCAACTAGATTTTATATTAAAGATTTCAAGGAGTATGAGTTTGGGTTCTTGTACAATCATTTATATCATTTTTCTTATCACAATCACATCTCCACCATCTGATTAAAAAAATAGATTGTTTAGATTTTATAAAATTATTATTTTAAATATAAATAAATAAATTTAAAATGTTAAAATATGAGTTACACAATTCATAACTATAATACAAAAAAAATTTAAAAAATTAAATTATAGAGTACTATAATAATAATTTTAAAATATATTAAATATGAATCATTCATTTTTTTTATTTAAAAATAAAGATGGGATTCCAAGAAAAAAAGGATTTTGAGAGTTTCCTTTTCTAATGGAGTATATATACAGTCTTTCGATACCGGATTACCCTTCCCATTCCTAATTTAACTTTCCCTTTATCAATATTTAATGAAATTAATTGTGGTCTCTGTAATAATGGAAATATATAATATTGTTCACCCTTCTCGCCATTATATGCATAGCCATCATTCCATCGAAGTCCTGCCCTCCTTCATTGTTTGTTTGTAAGCTTTACTTTCCTTCTTTTCCGCCTTTAATTGATCCGCATAAAATATTTAATTATTGATTGAGTATAATAATATCGTATAATCTATACCAGTTAATCTTATCTAATAGACTAAGACTTGTGGCTATTGTGGTAATTGATGTGGAAGCATAACATGATTTCTTTATTTAATCTAACCTATGTTTAATATTTCCTCCTCTTAAATGATTATTTATAAAAAAGGGACCGACTATTATCCTCTTCTCTTACCATTCTCTTTCACTCCTCTACTTATCTCAGTTTTTAAACTGAAATTTGAACGGTTTAGATTTAGTGTTTTATAAAAATATTTTTTAAAATATTTTCATTGCATTTTTAAATTATCATAACTAAAATTTAGTAGTTTTTGAATTTATTTATTTAATAATTTTATATTTTTATAAAATATTAAATATGAACTATTTAAATTTTGATATAAAAATTAATATAAGTTATGGAGGGAAAAAGAATAATAAGAGTGGTAACCAAACAAAAAGAAAAAAGAGGTTTGAATGAAATGAGTTATAATATTAATATTATTAAGTCATAAATAACATGGCTTGTTAATTAGAAATTTGAGGCTAAACAGATAGGATGGCCCTTCCTTTCAACCACAAAGGCACATGTAAGTTGACCACTTGATGGGTGCCATTGTAAAACGAAAGTCCCTCAAAATGGCCTATATTACTCAATATATTCAACGATAACGACAGCTCATACGCGCTTAAATCCTTCCTTTTTCCTCGTTCTCTCCTACCCTTTTTGACCTCTTTCTTACTCTGTAATTTTCTTCCTAAGCATGTTTCCATTTCAACTCTTTTCCCTTACATTCCGCTTTTTTTTTTTTTTTTTATAAAAAAAACTGTGTGCTCTTCGTAATTTTGTCAATGATAATATGATTCATTATGAATTTTATAATATACTCGTGTATATTATTTGGGCCGAATGGATATGTGTTCATATACTGACATTAATTTTATCTTCAGGGACTTGTATAGCCCAATGGCACTAGCTTCTTTCTTTAATCTTTAAGCGTTCCAACCCTTTATGAGCATAATATGTGGGTAAATTATGGCCAAAAACTATACTGATATTAATTTTTTTATTAAAAAATAGTTAAATAGGCAAATGACTAGTTAAATCTTTGATACTCACAAGAGAAAAAATGAAGTGAAAAATGGAAGAACTTGTGTCGTTTCTGAAAATAATTTGTAGTGTTGGATATTAATTATTGTTTTATTCTAAATACGTTATCCTTCTCGATTTTGAACGAGGAATAGAAAGTATATATTTTTGAAATTTATGACATTTATTAAGAATAATGACGAAAATAGAAACAATTTTTATACGACTTTAATAGCGTAGAGATCCCCTCATGGTAAGTTGGCTTTGAAATCAATGACTATAATGCTCCAAACTCCAAAGTCATTTACATATATATTCTCATTAATTCTTATTATAAGGTACCAACTATTAAGTTTTCTTAATCCTTTTATGAAGCACTTACAAGTTTCTAAAGAGTATTAAATTATTTTTTCATATATGTCCATGATTAATAAGGGTAGTGGAAGAGAGTAATAATTAATATGATTTTTTAGTTTAGTGTAGTTAATATGGGCAATATTGGAAGTCGCTTAAATTTTAAGACAACTTTAATATTTTCAACTATTTTTATTGATTTGTGAAAATTATTAGTTGATACCTTATATTAAGGATCAAAGGGAGTACTTCATTACCAATCAATTCAATTACAATACATAGCAAGAGATCTTGTTACATGAACCGGGTGCAATATACCATATGTATACTACCCAATAAAATTACGCCACATCAATTTCATTAAATCCTACATGTGTGAGAGAGGGGGGATTGGAGAGATGTTTTCAAATGATATAAATAAAAAAAGAGAAGATAAATTAAATCCATTAAATTTAATAAAATTGATATGATATGATTTTATTGAATAGTGCACAGATGATGTGACACCTAGTTCATACAAAAATTTATCACATAACAGAGGGTAACAAAGGGTTGGGTGCATGAGGGCATCTAATATCATAAATATCATAAAGTGTTTTTTTTAAAGAGCGTCAAATATAGTAAAATATTTAGTTGTTTATTTATGACTTTAAAATATTTTTTTAAGTACATTCAACATCCTAAGGTATTTTGTGGTTTATCTAATATTCTAAAGTATTTTTTCATGCATATCAAGCACCTAAAGTTGTTACTGAAAAAATACTTTAAGTTGTTAGATATACCTTTATTTGAAGAATTTTTTTAGAGTTAATAATGAGGTTAAAATTGTTCTTTAAGAAAAATACTTCATAGGCTAAATTTCTCCCAACAAAATCAGTACTTTAAAGATAAAATTGTACCATAAAATATTTTAAGATATTAGACACATATGAAAAAATACTTTAAACTGATGAATGTACTGCAAAATACTTTAAAATATTCAATGCACTTGGAAAAATATACTTATGATGATATACATAATTACATAGATTTTGGCAAAAATTATATATAAGAGTATCATACTTTCAATAAGACCCTAAAGATTAAAAAAATGTGAAAACTATAACTTAAGATTATTTTAGTCAAGATTTTTTTTTTGTTACTTTCAAGACCGTTACAACATTTTGGCATAAAAAAAAAAAAAAATCCTCTCATAACAGTTGATCGCGTTTTTACCACCTCACTTGTATAATATCATATGAGATTTAAGTTTGCCAAATTCATGAATTTAAACAAATTCATGATAACAATATAAATTTGTATCATAAATTTATAAGCATTTACTTTTATTATCAAATATGTATTAATAATGTATAATTAAATAATTAAAATTAAATTCATTAACATTCACAATTTATTATATTTAACAAATTTTTTTATAAAATTCATATATAAAGCTGCTGAACATAATCAAATCAAAAAAGTTAATATCAGTTGAAGAGTGAATTAGCACGGTTTTATAAGTTAAAAACGTAAAAAATGTAATATCAATATATAAATTCATGAGTTTATCTGAATTTATAATAATCACGAGTTTATCAACTGCTCGACTAAATTTTGTAAATTAGAAATATAAAAAGTCAACTAGCAAGTTCAACAATAATATCTAAGACATTTTTAAAGACAGAACTTCTCAAAGGATATACAAAATTTTAGACAAAAATTAATGGGTACTCATATTATTTAATAATAATTTATAAGATTCATTTTATAGTTCAAGTAAGGTAGATTTTATATCAAGGATCTAAAGAGTACTTTGTAGCAAGTATTTCCTTATTGGCCAAAGGAGTATTAAATGAAGGATAATTTTTTAATAAACCAAAAAAAGCATGGGGTTTTAAAGAGCCCTTAGTGTAATACTTACACATTCTATGAAAAAGGTATAAATAAATCACATAACCACCAATTGGACTGATTTTTACTTCGCAAATAAAAGTAATTTCTCAATCTAATGATTTGATTTTTCAAATTGGTTATTGTCATTGTTTTTCCCCCCTCTAGGCATAGACATAGGTATTTTCAATTGAAGACAATCCTATTTAAAGAAATGTCAAAGATTAAATGTAAATATTTTTTTTAACAGAAATTTAAACTTTAGTTTATTACGTTGTGAAAAACTAGTCCTTTTAGTACACCCAAACTCTGTTGTTAGTTATACTCTGTTGTCAGTTATTGCTATTGTTGATAACTCCCTTCTCATGTGTAAATGACATAATTTTCAACGGCCCAAAATAAATAATTGAGGTAGAAAAAGAAATGCCTAAAATCAGAGTATATGGAATTTATCACAGAGCGAGCCAAAGAAGGGAAGTGAGGGCAAAGCAAAGATACTCAGAGTGGCACTACAAGAGAAAGTCTTCGCGTATATAAAGTTTCCAACATTCAACAGCACAAGGAAAGGAAGGAAAAAAATAAAAAAGTTAAAAAAAGAAAGAAAGCAAAACAGCCAAAACTAGCGAATGGGGCATCAGAATCATGAACGCAAAGCGGCCCTTTAGTCCTCTTCATCGTGTCTTCGACACCGAAAATCTCGGCGTGTCCGCTTTCTGTTTCTCTCTCTAGGTTTCGCCATCTTTGTGCTTTACCTGCAATTTTCGCACAGTGCGCGCACACACTCTCTCTCTCTTTTCGCTCTCTGACATGTTCTGGTTCTAAAACCTCAAGATTCATCCGAATTCAAGGTATTTATTTCACCCTTTAGTTTTGTTCAATCCCCAATTTTAGTTGGATTGTCTGTGGAAGTGTTAGTTGATCAGTTATAATTTCGATTCAGATTGAGGATGCAATGATTTTTTTCGTTTTCCTTTAACTTTGGGCTTCCATTTGGCTGGTGATAACATGTGGAGGAACAGAAGAATGTCAAAATTTGGGGGAGGGGCACTGTAGTTGGTTAAATGCATTTTTACCATATTTTTCGGTGCCCAGATGCGGGATTTAACATATGCTATGAAGTATGGCGCGATGGATGAATAATCACCTTCTGTCTTTGTTCTTTTCCCCCTTTTTTTCTGTACACATGTATGTTTGATTTTTTGTGAAATCTGTAAGTTTATTTCAGATTGACTTATGCTTTCAAACTGTTTTAAACTGCATGGCGGGTGATTCACTTGTTTTCACCAAGTTTAAGCAGTGGCACTCCGATCACGTTAAAGTCTAAAGTCAAATTTTTCCCGAGCCAAGGATCTCGGACATCGGCTGGGATTTTCAAAAATTTGTTTTGGATTCTCTCTTTTTACCACCTTGTTGCGATTTGTGTTTGATTGCGTGTTCTTAGTATCGCAGCTGCTTTGACTATTCAAGTAAAATGAATTATTTGTGATAAAGCGTTCCCTGAGTGCTGTATTTTCCATTCACCTTCCAAATGGATCATTACCTTTACTTTTGTTTGTTTTCATTGGTAAATACTACATGGTGCGACCATTTAATGTATTTTGGAATATTTTCATATTCTATACGTTGCACTTCTGATTGTTGGAATCGATATGCATGATATTGATTTTGGTTTATTCTCCTATTTGGCAGAAGTGACATAAATGTTCCTTGGGATTTTTCTGGCGTACAATGGTGCCTTGATGTCCATGTTTACTGAGATGAATTCCTTATCGAGCAAACCTTCTAGTCTTTAGTGTTTGGTGAAATAAAATATCTGATATATTGGGCTTGAGAGACCTAAAAAATGGAAGCTACAAGGTGCTGGTTTAATAAGTTCAAGTCAAAGGACAAAATGAAGCCTCCCAAGAACAAGGAATCTACAGCTACTGTAAAAGAAGGGTCAAGACCACCAACAAATGAAGAAGCACCATCAAGTGTCACCAAGCAGAAGGCTGCAGCTGCAAAGCAGTACATAGAAAATCATTATAAGAAGCAGATGAAGAACCTGCAGGAGAGGAAGGAGAGGTATGTTTACTTTTTTTAGTCTTAGTTCCAACTCTTGATGATGGTGTAGTCCAATTGTTTATTTGTATTGATGTTTTAGTACCATGTAATGTAGTTTTAACTATTCATACAGTGATATCTTGGGATACATTATGCATGAGAACCGAGATTTTTCTGTTGTTCCTGCTCTTTGTTGCCAAGCAAGAAGTCTGCCTCATTGGAACTTACAGCATTTACTGACTTGAGACCATTATCTATATTGTTTCTGATCTGCTGTTATATGTTACGTGCAAATAGCTTCCAATAAATAGAAATTGCTTTGAGCCCTTAATATGTCCTAAACACATAGCTATCTGCAGACGTAATTTGCTGGAGAAAAAGCTGGCTGATGCTGAAGTTTCTGAAGAAGAGCAGAACAACTTGCTTAAGTATTTGGAGAAAAAGGAGACAGAATATATGCGCCTTCAAAGGCATAAGATGGGAGCTGATGATTTTGAGCCATTAACTATGATAGGGAAGGGTGCATTTGGAGAGGTATAATCTAACTTAATAAATAATTAATTTAGTATTTTTGGCTGTCTTGTGTTTATTTGCTTTATTTTTAACTAGAATCACTGTTCTTGGAGATAATGATAATGTCACTGTTCTCTTCAATGATACTGTGCATTGTGTAGATTGGGATCATCATTTGTTGTTTTGTTCTTCAACATTCTTATGTTGTTTGTCTCTTATTATTGCCATGATTGTTTTTGTTATTTATGGGTGGAAGGAAAATCTCAATTTTTCTAACCTTATTTATAATAGTGGCATTGATATTGGTAATTTATATTTGTTAGTATTTTCTCAACTTGTCTGTGTGATAGAATTTTTTACTTAATGGGATAAATATTTTTGTTGTCGTCATCATCTGTATGATAGAACTTTTGGAAAGGGTGAAGTAGTTCAAGCAATTGAAATGGGCAAGATTGGTGTATCTCAATTTCCGGTTCCTCCACAAGCTGTGCTAGAGGGATTCGAAAACTTCTCCTTAAACACAACAAAGTAGGGGTAACTCTTAATGGATTGAATTGATGGAAGCTCTTATGATTGGTATCGCTGCTGATTTTTAATTTTGACCTAGTGGATAGATATTTTGGATGCAATTGGACAAAGTAATAATACTCTGAACACTAAAGAATCAATCTCCATAATAAAGGAGTCAATTAAAGGGAGCATGCTTCTTGTAGTCATTGTATTGAATTAAGTGCAAGGATTATCTGCATGTGATCTATGTAGCCGACCTCACCTAGTGGGATAAAGGCTTTGTTGTTGTTGTTGTTGATGATGATGATGATGATCTGCATGATTTTTTTATTATGGCATTGAATGGTAGAAGGTAGGTTCTCCACGCAGTGATGAGCGAGTGAGTGGCTACAAAGCATATTTGGGGTGCTAATTGACCAGTTTTTTTGGTCTTTTTTACACGCTGCCAATCCTGAGGGCCTGAGTTAAAGACAATCCTTTCTTCAAGTTGTGCTTTAGAACATCATCCAGCTGGCAAAGTGTGACAAGTTTATCTTTGAGGTGGTCTTTTATTAATAGAACCATTAATACTGAAGTGTGGGGGGCCTCTAGTGGGCTGACCTCAAATGCAAACTGACACCTGAGATACTGATTCAATAGCTTAGGGTGGCCTGCAGTTTTCATTACTATGGTCTTGAAGCTGAATATATGACACGAGAACCTGGAGCTAAGTCTATGATTTCTTCAAGTTCTAGTTTGAAGAGACTGTTTCAGGATTGTTGTGTTCTCAAAGACAATCCTTATTCATCTTATTAGGAACCAAATAGACCCTTTGATGGAAAAATATTGTGATGCCGTATCACTGACTAAAACAGGGTTGGAACTGCCACATTTTATAGCTTTATGAGGAGGTCTTCTTAGAGTTCCAGTGTATTGTGGCATAGTCTTTCTTTTTGGCAAGTAAAATGTTAAATTTTCTTTCTGCATTAAAAACTCATACCTTTAGCAGCATCTGCTGCTTTCATATTTTTGGGTCAAGTTTACTCATACTGAAATTTAATCAGGTGATTTGTTGCCATTTTGCAACTTCATTTATGTAGGTTAGAGTCTGCCGAGAGAAGGCAACTGGTCATGTATATGCTATGAAGAAGCTCAAGAAATCTGAGATGCTTCGTAGAGGCCAGGTATAGATATCAAGTTTCACTCACTTTGTTAAATGCTTATTGCCTTTTATCCATATGATTTATGTTCATGTTCTTTAGGTTGAACATGTAAAAGCTGAGAGGAACCTACTTGCTGAAGTTGACAGCAATTGCATAGTAAAACTTTACTGCTCCTTCCAAGATGAAGAGTATTTATATCTCATTATGGAGTATCTCCCTGGTGGGGATATGATGACTTTGCTGATGCGGAAGGATACTCTGACAGAAGATGAGGCTAGATTCTATGTCGGGGAGACTGTGCTAGCGATTGAATCAATTCATAAACACAATTACATTCATAGGTCAATTCAACCTGTTGATAGTTATATCACATGATGGATCTTTTAGCATTCTAATTTTATAGCGGACCTATGCCCAGAATAGTTAATTTCCTGTTTTTGAAACGTTTTACAGAGATATCAAGCCAGACAACTTATTGCTAGATAGATATGGTCACATGAAATTGTCAGATTTTGGATTATGTAAACCACTAGACTGCAGTAATCTTCAAGAAAAGGATTTTTCTGTTGGAAGCAATTTAAGTGGAGCTCTCAGGAGTGATGGACGTCCTGTGGCACCTAAACGTACTCAACAGGAACAGCTTCAGCATTGGCAGAAAAATAGACGGATGCTTGTAAGTCATCTAGTATTCATGATAATTGGAATAACTGTTGTTTTACATTTATATTCCTTCTCATATTTCAGGTTGACAGTTTTCTCCAACTGGCATACTTTTGTTTATTGTGAACAAGCCTATTTGTATTTTAAGTGTTGAATGATTGGTTTTTATGAGATGAGCTTCATTGTGTGTGCCTTTTTGGATATCCCTGGTTCACTTTCTTTTCTATTGTTACTGTGTTTTCACAAATATTTTTGTTGCAAGATGGTATGTTGATGATACGTAGGTTTTTGGAGTTTTAGTCAAATTGCCTTTTGCAATACTGCAGGCCTATTCTACAGTTGGAACACCTGATTATATTGCCCCAGAAGTTCTTCTGAAGAAAGGATATGGGATGGAGTGTGATTGGTATGATGGAATGTGTTTTATTTCTTATCTTCATCAAATTCCATTGCACTCTCTCTTCTCCTTTGTTTATTGCCTTTTTATACTGCGGTAGTTTGATGAGTTTGTTAATTGTTTAAGGTGGTCTCTGGGTGCTATAATGTATGAAATGCTTGTGGGGTATCCACCCTTTTATTCAGATGAGCCGATGTCAACTTGTAGAAAGGTAACGTCTGAAACTGCTGATGATGCATCATGCATAGGTGTTTGTTGAAATTGAGTACATGGGTTGGACTTAGAATCTATGGGACTCTGCATATGATTGTTGTATTTAGAAAATGCTTTTATTGCTACGCCAGAAGCACACTAAGTGAAAAAATACCTGTATTTTAAAATAACGTAGATGTCTCCTGCATCCACTAGGAGATCAATTATACATTTATCTTTCTTAGTTGCATGTTCCTTGATAAACATTTATAGAAAATGTTTTTGCATTTAGTTTTGTTATTCCATTTTTTCAATGTTTTATATACTTTTATCTAATCATTGATTTGGATAATTTTCTATTTTTTTCAACCATACAGATAGTAAATTGGAGAACTCATTTAAAATTTCCAGAGGAAGCTAAGCTATCTGCAGAGGCAAAGGACCTTATTTGTAGACTCTTATGTAATGTGGACCAGCGACTTGGCACTAAAGGGGCAGATGAAATAAAGGTGTTGTGGTGTGTTCTTTTTAAATTTTTTATTTGGGTTGTTATGTAGTTTCATACTAGTGAAATAACTTGCTCATCTTTTATTTTCAGGCTCACCCATGGTTCAAGGGTATCGAATGGGACAAACTGTACCAAATGAAAGCTGCATTCATTCCTGAGGTTAATGATGAATTAGATACTCAAAATTTTGAGAAGTTTGAAGAGGTATATTTCACTTTATGATCAATGATATGGAAGAGTTTCTTGTACGTTGTTGCTAGCCAATGTCAAGCTCTCATTATTTGATGATGCTATGTAGGTTGACAGCCAAATTCAGCCTTCCTCAAAATCAGGCCCATGGAGAAAGGTTGGTTTTTATGACTGAAAAGTGGTTTATAGCAACTATTCATAGTCTGACAGTGGGGATTATGTAATGAATTAAATATATTTTCTTGTGTTGCATTTTATTTCTTTCATTTTTTAACCTATCCATTGTTAATCTGTCAATCTATCTAGCTAGATATCTTAAGCTTTATCCACATTGGTTCCCCTGTGACAAAACAGTAAATATCTTGGTCATATAAAAGGGCATATTTTTTGAGGTGAGGCTGTTTGAACAGTTCCATCTATATTAGATGAAAAAGTAGTCTTCCAAATACTTTGTTAATCTGCTTGTATCGTACTGTTAACAAAAGCTTAATTGCCTATGGATGGTACTGAATTTAACTAAATTATCTTTGGACGATACTGAATTTAAGTAAGTCTTCTTGGCGGCATCTCCAAGTCTAATTGTTTAATTTGAAAATTATGGTTTATTAGTGTTTGCTTGCAATATTTGTTCTGATGTAGCGTGCAAGTCTGGGATTTTAACTCTGGTTTGCTCATTGCTGCAGATGCTGTCTTCTAAAGACATTAACTTTGTTGGATACACTTATAAGAACTTCGAAATTGTGAATGATCATCAACTTCCTGGAATTGGTACATACCTTCTCAGTAATGCATGAACGTATTGTCATTTAATCTAAACTCCTATCTAAAACTTACGCTGTCTTTCTATTGCATTTTTTGCCTATGAAAGACAGGTATTATAGCTGCTTATGTCAGATTACTAATATTAATAGCCAAATTGGATATCGAGTAATTTAATTTCAGAGAACTGTATATATTGCTATCGTACGAGCATATTATAGTTGTATTTGTACTGAGCATTGAGTTTATTATTATTTTTTTCTCTTCTTTTAGTGTAACGATTCATTGTTTTATTTGCGCTAATCTTTGTAACTAATTATGTTGTGTGCTACTTTATCAGCTGAATTGAAGAAGAAGAGCACAAAACCTAAAAGACCTTCTATTAAAACTCTGTTTGGTAAGAATCACCTTACTGCTTCTCTTACATTTTTTATTTGAGGGTTTTGTCCTTTTTTTCTATGGAAAGTTTTCATAATCTCCTTGAAATTTAATCATTTGAGAGTAGTTTTCTGTTACTATTATTTCGAGATTCAGCTGTTCAGAGTAGTTTCTTACTTCATTTTGAATTAAACATTTTTTTTTATCATATTGGGTGGAAATGGATATTGATTGGAAAAGAGAACCAAGAAAATAAAATATGTAATGCCTGACTATTTGAAATCTAGATAAAACGCCCCCTCCCCTTTTCCTTTCTCTCAACATCCTTTCTTAACATGGATGTAGAATTTTCGTTTATAATCTTTCATGAATCACTCTTGAAGAGTAAGATGATCTGAAGTTTGGGGAAAATGAACGAGTTAAAATATTGGGTTTTAAGTGTGCTTAGAGGCATATGAATTTCCAAAGGCTCTGCTCATGGGATCTTGAATAAAAGATTGAGAACCATACTGAACTAGAGATATTTGAAATCTATGTTTCTACTCAATGTTTGCTTTATGCTACAGATGATGAGTCAACTATGGAGGCCAAGCAACCAGGCCAAGGGAGCTTCTTAAACCTTCTACCTACTCAACCGGAACTTCCAGAGAGAAGTGAATCACAATGATCATAACTTACACTTTGCATGACCTTCATTAGATGGCAATGGAGATACTACCAGGCGCTGGGTGGTCACTGATTGTTTTATCCTTTTCCTGCATTCTTTTGTTAATTTGGCGTGGATAGTTTTGGGAGTGAAGGCCCCAGAACTAGTCGATTTGGAGAACAAGGTTTTGGGATGATTGGGTATTTGTCTGTCTGTGCAAAAGGTCTTCAAAAGTATATATATATATTCTTCAAGTTTTAGTTTTCGTTCTTCACCTTTTTATTAACCTTCGATATTTGTGATCGATGTCCAATGTTTTTTTTTTTTTTGTAATTATGTAACATCTGAGTTATGATAAGGATGGGCAATTCACACGAGTGCTTGTCTTTGTTTATCATGTAGAAATAGGTCAGGTTGATTTCTGACTCGACCTACATCAATGAATATTCAAAACCTGCCTTCAAAGTCTCCCATTGCCAATTTCCACCTTCTTGTTTTGTGCTTTTAAATCTTGATTAAATGTGATAGATTCCTATAATATAGTTGTATAAAAGATGATGTAGTGTCTTTCAAAGTTATCTTGACTTCCTAGAGGTACGAGTTTTTTGCAATGTGATTACAATCGGACCGGCTGGTGCGACTACGGGTATCATCGAACCGGTTATCTAATTAGTCCGGTCCTACTGGTTTAATATTTATTAGGAAAAAATAATATTTATTAAGATTTTCTTGATTTAAAAAATTCACATTTAATTCTACATATTTTCAAAAATTGTAAATTAGAACTCTATGAAAAGTTTGAGATGTCTACTTTCTAATATAAAAAGAATCATGAAAAAATATTATCATTTGATTTTAAAAAATTATCATATTCTAAAACTATTCAAAAAATATTATTGTTCAAGTTTACTTCTTTATCGGTTTGACTTCAGTTTAGTTCTAATTTAATCCTTGATTCAGTACCCCGGTCGGTTTAATAACCGGTCTGAGTTTAATTACTTTAGTTTTTTTAGGTCAAGCCTCCATTTTGTCCTTATGAATTGGTAGTATGAAATTTTCTTCACTGAGTATTACATACAAATTGAAGTAAATTTCTATTGTAGAAAGCATTGTTGTCCAAGAAAATTTGTGGAAAAGTTTCCCATTAAAAATTTTATAGGTAAGAATCTCCTGAAGATTTACCAAAACCAAAGTTCTTCTTAGAAACTTGTGCAAAGAGCCACCTTGCTCTAGCTTAGGTCCTTTTAAGGGCTTGTTTGGTACACAGAAGTGGTGGAAAGGAAAAGGAAGATGATCAACTTCCCTTGTTTGGTACACTATTAGCGTTCAATCTTCCCGAGAATTCAAATTTCTGAGCCTACCAATCTTCCCTTAAAGGTGGGAAAATAAAATCCCACCAAAATTAGTGGGAACCCAAATTCCCTCTATGAATCGTTCTTCTCCTGCTTCCTCTGAATCATCTGAAAGTGCTTAAAGCCAACACTGTTCATCTCAGTACGAGGTTAGTTTCTTAATAAAAATCTGCCCTGACTACATATTGTTTAATGGTTCTTGCGGCGTTGGAGGAGAACAAGGAGGGAGCTAAAGCTGTGCCAAAAGCTTGTGGTTTGCCATTGATCATTAGGATGTTGTAGAAAATAACATGGAGGACAAAGAAAGAAGACCGAATGGCAATTTTGATGTCGATGTGCATGCTTGTAAGAGAAGAAGTTGTGGGTGTTTTGGTGAAAGATTCATCGTTGATGCTGTGGCTTTACTCATTACTCACTAGCGAAACTTCTCATGGGCCAAGATATAGGCAACGACCTCGTTAAGTTCCCTTGTTTTACCATTCAAACAATAGGGGATTTTTTGTTTTGTTTTGTGGTGAAATAAATGCTTCACTGCATGCTTTTTGTGACAATCAATAGCCCACAAAAGTACAACCATCCTGATTTTGCTTGTATACTTTGTTTATTAATTGAAAAGACAGGGATAAACAAAATTTAATGAAAGTTATTCTCTATAAGGTAAGAAAATAAGATTACATTCAAATTTATGCAACAAATCCGAATTTGATAAGAGAAGGTTTTAGAGAATTTTGTATGGTTTTGATTGTTAAATATGATTAGTTTTGATGATGTCAAATATAGATCTCAAATGTTAAGGGTAAAATGTTGGCACCGTATATTATTGATACACTCAAGTAATGAAGCTTCACTTCCAGAATTTTAGCAAATCACTTGATAGTGGAGTTCAAAGATAAAGTCACTTGATTATGGATCACTCGAGTGATTGAAGAGATCACTTGAATGATTTTTACTCATTTGCAAGATACTTGCAAATGATCTGAAAATCACTTAAATGATTGAGGAAAGACACTTGCAACTGATCTGAAAATCACTCGAGTGATTGATGAAATATAAAAGATCATTCAAGATTTCAAGTCATATTTCAATAATCACACCGTCTTGAATTTTTTTAATATTTTTTTAAATTCATTTAAATCTTGGTGATTTACGAGGACATCTCAAATCCTTCCAAACATCACATATATTGCTTTGTTGACCATAGTGTGTTATAGTCCCTTAATTTTTAAAGTGACACAAGATTTTAGAGATGACACTAAAGTCATTAAAGTCAAGCATTCTGAAACACCGGAAGAAAATTTGGTTCTTAACTTCTTATCCATGTTTCTTCCAAGCGATTGTGGGGCCCTAAATTTTTTGAAGAAAAAAGGCAAATAATTTTAAAAAAAATAGAAAAAAAGGCAGCAGATGCAGCAATGCATAATGATTAATAAACAGATCACCAATGCTTTTATTTGTTTTTGTGTGTTTGGGACCTGAACAGATCACCAATGCTAGACAACTGTCTAACAAAATCCCACTAAAATGCTTTAGGTGAAGTGATGTACCAACCAATTATCTGTTTCTGCGTGAGCTTACGATAGCTCTATTTCATTATCAATCCGTGCCACCTGCACCACCGAAACAGGACCATCTTGTCATTTTCTGTGCGTCAAATAATTATTACTTACATTCTACAATAAAACTAAACGAAAAATTTCAATTTTTTTAAATTGATTATTGACGTTGATGTTTTGGCAAAAGGATAGTCTGAACTGAAGTATCACAAAATTGAATTTAATGTTTGATTTATTATGGATAAATTCATATAACGTGAAGGGAGGCACGAGGGTGAATAGTTCCTTTCGATGATCGTAATGAAATAAAAGTGCAAGTCAATATTCTTTTTTCTTTTTTGATAGCGATATTCTGTTTAATCTTTTCATTGGAAAGACTCTTGTCACTCTCTTTAGTATTTATATCATGCTCACAATTGTAAAAGCTCTAATTTCTATTGATTAAGAGATTTAAAAACCCAAATCAAAATCAATAAAAGAAACAACTTGTTTAAACTTAATGAGAAAGTCAATTAGCAGCTCATGAATAAGTATTAGCGAAGCTAAACAAACCAATAACGAAAGATGCGCATAGTGCAAGTGAGGCTAGGCTTAATGAGTATAGGTGTACCAAAAGACAATCCATCTAATCTCCTTATTATTTTACGCAAACCGTAGCTTAAACTTACATCACGGTTCCAACAATGAGTCTTCAATGATCCTTTTAAAATATTTAAATTTGCGTAAGAGATAAAATTACCTGATAATATTTTCAATTTGTGTACTGTTTACATTAAGTTTATAGTATTTTTTTAATATATAATGGTGGAAATATTATACAGTGCATATGTTGAATTCATATTAATTTTTTAATATTTAATGATAAAAATATTATTTAATGTGATATTTTAATTTTTTAATGATGGAATATTTTTTTTTTATTTTTTTAGTGGGGGGATATTTTTTTAAATTTTATATTATTAATTAATTTTTAATATTTAATAGTAGTAATTATTTAATAGTATTTATGGGTGGGCACTTTGGTCAAGTTAAATAATTATAATGGCAATATTATATTTTTCATTTGATTACAGGACGATTGCATCCTCGTTCATCAGTTCTCGCAGTACAATCCTGCTGATTACATTAAATTAGGATTACAAAATGTAATCATTTTTATATTATATAAACTCAATCAAACGCTATAATTAATCTATTGCATTATGATTACATGTAATCATCTCCCATAAAATCAAACTAAACATGCTATTAGTTATTTGTGCTCTTCTTGGAATTTTTTTCCTTGGTGGATAGTAATGCCCCTTTTAGTAGCATTATTTATAGGAATAAATGAAATAATTTTCAATATTATCTCTATTAATTAAACTCAATTTTAATATCATATTAAATTCTACTTTATCTTACTATCTTTATTAAATATGGACATTATAAAAAAATATTCAATATTCCTTAAAACCATCAAATGCCATGCGAAAAGATCAAGAACATCTCTAAAAAAGGGATCAAAATGTAATACATAGGCAATGAACCGTAATAGATAATTAAATTGTAGATGTTAAAAAAATTAAATATCTATTAATTTTCTTATAATACCTATTTTAATAATTTCTATTGAATATTATCCTTTTGATGGAAAATCCTTTGAATATGCACAATCAATATGTATACTTAGAGAATAGATAATTAAATAGAGCTTGTTTGGCATTGCTTTTATGAATATGACTTATTATATAAGCCCGATTTACGTAAATCAAGATAAATCTTCTCTACATATTTATCTCGTAGACCGTAAAAGCACCTCGTAGACTGTAAAAGCACTTCGTAGACCGTAAAAAACTACCTCGTAAACCGTAAAAATTATTTCATATTCCGTAAATCACAATTCATAAGTACTTATAAAACTTCCATAAGTTAATCAAAACAGCCTCAATGTAAGAATTTTGTGGGTTAGTGATCAGTAAATGCTGTGTAAACTTTGGGATATACACAAATTCTCAGTAAGCCCTAAAAGTAAAACCCATCATCTAAATCTTTTTGTTATAAAAAAATAAATTAAATTAAAATCTTATATTTAAAACTACACGTATGAATATAGTATTATTTTGTTACACTTTTTACATTGGACATAATTTATCAATATTAGGATAAATTGAATAAAAATCGTAAAGGTGTCCAGATAGTTTCAGGAACAACAAATACCAGCACTACATAAAGTATGATCGAAGTAAAGCCGAGTGCATAGTATTTAGCACAAAAGGTTAACGATTCGATTAATTTAACCTTTGAAGGGAAAAAAGAATGATTTAACGAATATAATAAACTAAATACGGGGCCCCGACAAAGTTTCAGTGACGGCGGACCCCATATCGGGATGATTGATTGATTAAGGCTTCTGATTTTAGTTTAATCCATAATTTGATTTGATTCGATGGCATGTGTCAAGCCGATGGAAAATTTCAGTTTTCTTTTAAGATAAACACATTTTTAATGAATTTAAATTGACGGAAAAACCGTGTCTGATGATTAATTAACATATAATCTTGGCAGTTTAAGAAGAGTTTAAAATAATTGTAACGCAAATACTACGTGAATCGGGATTATAATATCGTCGTCGCTCTTTCCTCTGCAGTCATCCACTGTGTCAGCCACATTTTCTTTCTTTCTTTCTTTCTTCTCTTCTCTTCTCCCTCCTCACGTTTCTGTGATTTTTATCTCCTTACTTTCCTTCTAATATTCGTTGCGAAAATTCTCCTGGAAAAACTCTGTTGGTGTCATCGACACAGATCCGAAGATCAGGTCGAATCTAGACCTTATCTCTGGCCATGAAGATCTGAAGCATTGGATTCCTCTCGGGCTCTCTCGTCATATATTTTCCATCCGAGATACACCCAATTTTCTCGCACTCTTCTCAATTTTTAATTAACTTTTTTGGGCCTTTTCTCTCCGCCCCTCCTGAAGAAGAGGAGAAGGGGCTTCTCTTTAGGACCTTTCGGTTTCCCGAGCTACGTGTGTTTTGTAGATTATCGTTCCTGATCTTGTATTAGATGATCAGAAGTTTCTCTTTTTGTTCTTTTTGAGATATTGGGAGACTTGTTACCACATCGGATCGTTCTGTTAACTTTGGAACTTGATGGATCTGAAACTGAACTAAAAATGAAGATAGATCGCCGATGAGATATTCGGATTAATCGACTTTTTTAACGATTAATGCGTATCGGAGACTTTTTTGTAATCTACTAAGTCATAGGGGATTGAGCTTTTGGTGTATGTTTGGTTGGATTTATGGTCATGGATCACGTTATTGGCGGAAAATTCAAGCTCGGGCGGAAGATTGGGAGTGGGTCGTTTGGCGAGCTTTATTTGGGTATGCGCTTTAACAAGTTTGAGTAGCTTTTATGTCACACTTTTTTGCTTAAAATTTTCTGGGACTTTATCTCACGTGGCTTCTTGGTCCATTTGTAGGCGTTAATGTGCAGAATGGAGAGGAAGTAGGTGTCAAGCTGGTGAGTGCAGTCTGGAGGCATTCTCTTTACATTTTCGAACTTTTTTGTTTTTAAGGTTGTGTTTTTTTCATGGAGTTTAGACATCCTTGGAAATTGCAGTTGGTGGTATTATTTTCAAGACATACCATCAGACACTTTGACTAAGTTAGCAGCTATGATTATTATGCCTTTTGGTTGGTAGAACTCCAGTTAAAGATATATTTGCCGATATAGAGCACATTTTTGTGCATTGTTTTTGGTACCAGTTACTTTTAGAAGAAACTGGGATATTTTGGACCTGTAGAGCTATTAGTATAAGCTTATATACCGGTTGTTACGACAGAGTCACAAATCAGCCTTCCTCATAAATCCTCAACGTAAATCCTGGATTTGTACATTAATAGTTGTTTGTCTGTTAGATTGTTTTGGGGAGCATCAGACTTGGTACAGCTTCTGTGTTCAGACTTCGGACTCCTAAAGATTTTTTGATTGTTTGTTCCCCTCCAAGTTACAAGTTTTAACTTATGCTATTACTGACCCAATTTTTTCTTTCTTTTCCTTGTTCTGTCAGGAACCTGTGAAGACCAAGCATCCTCAACTTCATTATGAGTCAAAACTATATATGCTTCTCCAAGGAGGAAGTAAGCCCGTTGCCCTTTACTTTCTGTTCTTTATTCTGCCTTCTCAATTCCTTCTCCTGTGGTTAGTCCTTTTTGTTTACTCTTTTGAAACATCATTAGTAGCCGATGTGCTTCTCTGACGGAAGTGTTCAATTTTAATTGAAGCTGGTATACCACATTTAAAATGGTTTGGAGTTGAGGGTGATTACAATGTCATGGTTATTGACCTTCTTGGACCAAGTTTAGAAGACTTGTTTAACTATTGCAATCGAAAATTCTCTCTAAAAACAGTTCTGATGCTAGCAGATCAGCTAGTAAGTATGTTTTGCTTTCAAGCAAACTGTATTCGTTATAGAGAGCTGTATTTATGCTCTATTCCTCTTCATTCTTGTTTCGTAGATAAACAGAGTTGAATACATGCATTCCCGAGGTTTTCTTCACCGAGATATAAAGCCTGATAACTTTTTAATGGGTTTAGGCCGCAAAGCAAACCAGGTATTTTGTGCTATCCTGGATTTTTTTTTAATCCTTTTTCGTGTCCTTTACACTAAGGTTATCTATTTAATCTTATTTATTATATTGAGTTCAATGCGTTTCTATTCTTTAATAAATCTTTTTCAGAATTAGGTCATGAATAAATTTTATTTTTCTACTATTAGCTTAATGTTTAGTTGTTTATGTATTGGTTCACTTATATCGTTTGGTCGAGCTACGTACATCGAGATAAATCTCCTCCACATATTTACCTCGTAGACCGTAAAAGCACCTCGTAGACCGTAAAAGCTACTTTGTATTCCATAAATCACGATTTATAAGCACTTATGGAGCTTTCATAAGCTAATCCAAACGAGCTAAGCGGTCAATATTTAAGTTTGAAATGATTAGGTGCCATACTCTGAAATCGTTCTTTGTTATATAAAATTGATAATGCACAAAAATATATGCCTTTTCAACTTTTCAGGATTTAGATTTTTCTGTGGAGTTGATATCTTTTTGTAAAGTTTAGAACCAATACTGTGAATTTGTTATCGTGCTTGTTAGATGTTGATGGTTTGTAAGTTTAGCCCCGTGTTCATCAGTGTAGGAGAGAGAGATAGACAAGGGTCTGTCGTTAGCATCTCATTTCCAAATTTTCTTGGACATGCATGATAAGAAGTTTTTTTTTATTTGGTTGGCACTGTTAAATAACAAGGCAATCACTCAAATGTGCCCATGGTTATTATGTTGCCTGTGTCATAACTTTTGACTGTTTTTGATACATTGTAGGTGTACATAATTGATTATGGCCTTGCAAAAAAGTATCGGGATCTCCAAACACATAAGCACATACCATACAGGTACCATATTTGAGATTGATTTGTTTTGTTTAAGTTGGAAATAAGTAGAACTTGATATTTCATTTTTTTTCCATTGTCTTAAGTCCTTAATTAGTTGATTTTTATGCCAATAGCCTTGTAATAATGGAGGGGATTATATTTTTTGTTGTTTGACTTTTAACTGATACAAGTTAGTTTTAGATTTATTTTCGTGCATTTTTTATGTAATTAATTATTGCCATGCACATCCCTATATTCATTCCATGAATGATCACATTATTCTTACAGGGAAAACAAGAATCTAACTGGAACTGCTCGGTATGCAAGTGTTAACACTCACCTTGGAGTTGGTGAGCAACTGAAGCAATCTGTTACAGCATCTAATCACTACGCTGTTCAAACTTGACATTTCCATTTCCTAATTAAAAATGGGTTTTCTTAATAAAAACATGTTATCTTATTCTGATTATTCTTGCAGAACAAAGCAGAAGAGATGATCTAGAATCACTTGGATATGTGCTCATGTACTTCTTGAGAGGAAGGTTGGTGGAATGATTCCTGCTTCTTTTATAATCATTTTCCATTTATTTTCAACTCGCATTACTTTTTCTTTTTCAGCCTCCCATGGCAAGGCTTGAAAGCTGGCACTAAAAAGCAGAAATACGACAAGATCAGTGAAAAGAAGATGCTTACTCCAATAGAGGTCCTGTTACTTTTACTCGCAAGCAGCTTTTTTGCCTAATATCAAGATAATTGGTATACATTTATGTTTGGACATTTTGTGGGCTTCAGTCTGTAAATGTGTCCTTGAACAAACCAGTGACCCCCCCCCCCCAAAAAATAAAATAAAAATAAAAACCGATGCGACCTGAAATATTATTTACTGAAATATTATTGTATGCTGTCTGTATGCGTTTCAGTAATTAAGTTAATTGTCTTCATGCTCTACTTATATATCTGTTGCAAAGAATTTATTGTATGAGTTTTGATACAGGTCCTTTGCAAGTCATATCCTTCAGAGTTTACATCTTACTTTCACTACTGCCGATCATTGCGGTTTGATGACAAACCTGATTATGCATACCTAAAGAGACTCTTCCGTGACCTATTTATTAGAGAAGGTTAACTCACATTTAAGCTTTATTGTTCGTTTGTTGAAAGTTCTTCCAAAGCTAGGGCATGACATTAAAAATGTTGTGATTACAGGTTATCAGTTTGATTATGTATTTGATTGGACTATATTAAAATATCCACAAATTGGATCAAGTTCCAGATCACGGGTTAGTACTTTATAGTTCCAGAAATATAGTTTCACTGTATCTCTCCTAAATTATTCTTATTAAGTAGAATTTTTGTTCCATTTTCAGCAGCCAAGTGGGAAGCAAGTTATAAACCAGGGACCTCCTGCGGAAAGAATAGAAAGGCCTTTAGGTTTGCTCCTACGGAAAGATCTGAAAAATATATGTTGCTCTAAAGCTATTTCCTGCATAGCGCTACTAACAAATGGTTTCAATGTCTTATTGATCCATATTTAGGTTTTATTATGCTGATTGTTACTGTTCTATTCTCATCATCTGATGTAGGATTTGTTTGAAAATTAGTGGTATTGGCATTTGTTTGAATCATCTAAACAAAGTTCTGTTTCAGTTTAGCATTAGTTTCATCTTTATATTAAGGTGTTTAGATAAATACTAGAAGAAAGGCTATCAGCTGCTAACTCTTATCGTTATGCTTCAAATATAGTGGCACAAGAGCCTCGGGAACGACTTCCAGGTTCAGTTGAAGCATTTGCTAGAAGAAGTGGCTCTGGTCTGCTTGGTGATCATTCTAGGCACAGATCTTCAGATGGTGCGCCCTCGTCCAAAGTAGTGGTTAGTGCACTCCCTTCTATTTCGTACATGGGCTTGTTTGAGTGTGGTCCTCCAAACATTTTTTCCCTTCAAATAGCAAATTGACTGCTTAATTTTTACCTGTTTTATTTTCTTAGCACCCTGATTCTGAGAGGGCTCGTAGTTCTTCACGCACTGGTAGTGCCTCAAAAAGGCCCGTCGTATCAAGCAGCCGACCAAGCTCCTCTGGCGAGCCTAGTGAAAGCCGTGCTAGCAGATTAATGTCGAGCAGTGGCCGTTTATCGACCACTCAAAGGATTCAGCCTGGTTTTGAGTCCAAATCATCATCATTTACCCGTGCTACAACATCAAGAGGTGGCCGTGATGATGCTATAAGGAGCTTTGAGCTTCTGTCAATCGGCACAGGGAAAAGGAAATGAAGATCCATGTGGTCAGAACTCAGAAGTCTCCACACTGTCTCCAATATTTTCTCTTGAGATGTTGACACTTGATTACTCTGTATATTTCCACCCCCCAATTTGGGTTCATCACCGGCTAAAAAGCGTCATGAATTTGCTTGGACGGGCACCTCTTTTACCGTCTCCTTCCATGATTATTGCCTCATGGACCCATCTGTGAAGAGACATAATAATGTCTCCCGTGGGAAATTATTAATACATGAGACTCAGCTACTTGTACTAGATACATTCCCTATTTTTCTTCTTTTGTCCTGTTAGGAAAAGGAAAAGAAATTGCAAAGCCTAATTAAACATGCTTTGCAAGGTTTGTTCCGCCCTTCAGTGCACTACTGGAACCAGACTTCTGTTGTTTCAATGTACAACGAGGGAATGTAATTTCGTTTTTCGGTCAATGTAGTCAAACATGCCTTCGAAGGGCCTGTTTATGAACTCGGTGGAGAAGTGATTTTTTTTTAGTGGAGTTTTTATAAAAGCCTAATTGAAAAAAAATCAGATTGAAAATATGATTTGTGTTTGAATTGGTAGTGGGAGAAGTGGTTTTTTTTTAAAAGCTGAGTGTGAGAGCTTTTGAAAAAAAGCCCTTTTACATCTAAAAGCCTATTGCTTTTTCAATGATTTTTTAAACACTAATTTTTAAGGTAAATGGGCTTTAACATGTTAAATGGATTTTTTTAAGTGGCAAATAGGATTCCAAACGGGCTCTAAGTCTCTTCTCTCCCATCTTCATTGTTTTCCTTTCTGGTTATTGGCATTTCAAGCTGTTGCTTCCTTTCTCTTCTGAAGTTGTTATCAATTCCAGTTTTAACTGCAAGTTTAGTTGATTTTTTTTTTGAAATTAAAAAAATTAATTAAATTATTTTAAAATATTTATATTTATCATTTTTTTTATTAAACTAACTTGTTTGACTTATAAACTTATATATAATCTAATTATATATAATATATGATATAATTAAGTAATTTATTGAACTTCTTTAATCTTATAAAAAAATCAATTAAGTCTTATATTTAAGATTAAAAATCATAAATGCTAAGGAAATGTTCAAAGTAAGATTTTTTCTAAGGGAAAGGATTACTAATTAGTGAAATTTTCATTTATCTCTAATCCCTCTTCACTGTACTCTATATTCTATTCTTTTCATGTGATCTGAATCAACGTGTTATATTTATAAAATAATACGTGTTATTGATTGCGGTATCATGTTTTTCTTTTTCTTTTTTGATTACAAAAACTGGATAACACTAGTCTCACATAGGGAGACCAAAAACAAATCTAATCTCTTTCATTAACCACCTCCCCTTCTAAAGGAGGTGGGTGGTTGATTAAAAAAACAAATTCCCTACCGACTGATAAGCTACTCTCGATAAGCTATTAGCAACAATGTTATGATCCCTACAAAGATGGTGAATGCCAAGTTGCCAATTTCTGTAGACAAGCATACCAGCTTCATCCACAACATCCCTAAAAGGGTGTTTGTTATCGCAACCCCTAGTTAACAAATTAATGACATTAATACAATAAGAAAAAACACAAATCTTTCTATATCCCTTGGCCCAACAAAAATGAAGACCATTAATAACTACTATCAGCTCTGTAATAGTTGGTGGAACCATCCTGAGTCTGCTGCTAAAACCAAATACCCATCGTGCCTGTGAGTCTTTTAGGACTCCTCTACAACCACTTCTTCTATCTTTAAGCACTGAGCCATCTACTTCGAGTCTCATATAGTCCTCATGAGCCTCTTGTATTCCTTAATAGTATAGCCTTTCCCTTTTATAGAACCTGCAATTCCCCATCAACTCTTGATCAGCACACGCTCGATAGTAGCTATCCACACCCTGGGATTGAATGTTTGGATCTTCATCTGCAAAGAGCTGCCTACATCTTGATACCCAAATATCCTAACATGTGTACCCAAATAAAGTTGACCATTTTATTTTCATGGTAAAATCCTTGCTGGCCTCGTGTTTTAGATTCCATTTGACCAACCCCTCTCCTTGTAAGGAGGAAAATCTCTCCCACAAGAAGGGATTGATCAAAGAAATCCACCGTTCTTTGGCATGTCTGCAATCTGTCAACAAGTGCATCGAATCTTCTTCATGTGGACAACTAAAAGGACATCCGGCCAATTGCTCAGTTCCTCTATGAGCTTTTAACTGTGTAGTGTGTGCTCTATCGTGAATGAATAGCCACATGAATGATTTGATTTTCTTCGGTACTGACCACTTCCATAAAGCTCTCCAAATGGTGTCATTTGTTCGGTGAATACTTACAAAAAGAAAATGATATGCAAAGCTACCAGAAAAACAACCATCAGAAACTGATTTCCAAAAATATCTATCCTCTCCTCTCGGGGTGGGTGTACACACATAATATGATCAATAATATGATGATGGAACCATCTCCCTAACCTATCTCTATCCCATTCCCCATAAGGGGTGACATAATCCAACACTTTCTCTTTCCTGTCAACAAAAGCTTCCAATCTAGGAATCAAAGTAATCTAGGGACTATTAATTTCAGACCAATTATCAAACAAAAAGGATGCTTGCTTCTTGTCCCGTACTTTCACTCCAAGACCTCGTTGAAATTTATCCCATACAACACATACCTCTCCAGGTCGTGGATGCATTCTGTTTTTTTTTTCAACTGTAGGCATAACTTCCGTACCACATTTATACTTTGCTCTCAAGACTTGGACCCACAAAGCCTCTCTATTATATAGAAGATTCCAACACAATTTCATTAGGAAAGCCTCGTTTTGTTTTCGAAGATCTCTGAGCCCTAATCCACCCTTATTTTTATCCCTCTTGACTATATCCCATGATACCAAGTGTAATTTCCTTCTCTCCTCATTGTCGCTCCACAAAAAACTTCTACTCAATTTTTCAAGATCTCTCTCCAAACCTTTTGGAAGTAACATAGTCTGCATGTGATAAGAGGGCAAATCAGATAGAACTACCTTACTAAGAGTAACCCTTCCTGCAAGATTAAGACAACCTTTCTTCCAACCTGCTAATTTCTTCCGGGTTTTTTCCATAATGGGAGCAAATGTGACTAAGAAGCCCTCTTGTGGATTAGAGGGATTCCCAAGTACTTTCCTAAAGCTCCTGTCAGTCATATCCCCATACGCCTGCTTAGATCCAAAGCTCTAGAGAAATGCACATTCCTGAAAAAGCATACTTTGGTTTTTTCCCTATTAACTTTTTGTCCTGATATATTACAAAAAAGCTATAAGCAACTTAACATTTCCTCTGCTTGAAATTCTGAAGCTTCCCTAAATAGAATGAGATCATTGGCAAAGAACAAGGGGGAGATCTTAGGCCCCCCTGTATTGATCTGAATTGGTTTCCAAGATCCATTTGCCACAACATCCATAATAATATGATTTAACCTTTCCATACATAGAGTGAAAATATATAGAGAGATTGGGTCTTCCTGTCTTATGCTTCTGGATGGCTTGAAAGTGTTAGTTGTTTCCCCATTCCATAGAACCTGGAACGATGAATTAGTAATACAGGCTATAATTGCTTCACATAATGTCTCTTCAACACCAACAGCCTTCAGAGTATCTCGAATGAAAGACCACTCAAGGCGATCATATGCTTTTTCAAGATCCACCTTAATTGTCATTCAACCCTTGCTACTTTTCCATATCTTCATAGAGTGAACAATCTATTGTGTGATAATGATGTTATCACTACTTTTCCTGCATGCAATAAAGCTACACTGATATTTCCCAACTAACTTCCCCATTACACTCCTAAGTCGTCGACTGATGAGTTTGGTGATCACCTTATAACTAACATTACAAAAAGATATTGGCTTGAAATCCATAATGGTAGTCGGTGTATCAATCTTGGGAATAAGAATAAGGTTGGTATTATTTATCTCCTTCACACAGGTCAGGTCTTGAAAAAAACCTTTAACTAGATCACAAATTGAAGATCCGACGAGGTGCCAGAATTCCTAATAAAACACAACTTGTATGCCATTCGGTCTTGGAGCTTTAAACGAACCCAAATCAAAGGTAGCATCTCTAATTTCTTAATTTGAGACCCTAGCACACAAAGCCAATATCTCCTCCCTGCTTAGATTAGGAAATTGAGTTCTCGTATTTAATTGTTGATTATTCATGCTCTCACTACTAAATAAGTCTTTATAATATACCATAGCAAGATCTTTGAGATCCTCTTGATGGAAAACCCAATCACCCTCAAAGTTTTTGAGACCCTCAATCCTATTCTTCCTCCTTCTAATAATAGCTGCTGTATGGAAGAATTTGCTATTTCTATCACCCCACTTCAACCAGTTACACCTAGACTTTTGATACCAAAGCAATTCTTATTGTGTGAGGATTTTGTTATATTCTTTTTACAATTCATTTTCAATTTGTACTAGGTGTTGGTTATCCCTTCTTCTCCTTGCTCTTTCAACCCCTTCTATTCTTTTAAGAATGTTTTGTTTTTTGTTCCCGATGCTACCAACCTTTGTTTTATTCCACTCCCTAACTTCTTTAGCAAACAGAGTAACCTTATCCGTCCAATTTTCCTTTTCCCAACATTTCCTTACTACATCTTCAAACCCCTCTTCTAGGAACCAGGCTGCTTGGCAACGAAAAGGTGGTTTTGGACGATTGTAAGGAAACACTGGTTTGCTTCGTAAAAGAATAGGACGGTGATTGGAGCCAAACTTATTCAGGTGATGAACCGCAGTAAAAAGATATAATCTATTCCATTCCGCATTTGTAAAGGCCCAATCAATTCTTTCTTTAAGAAGCTCCCTACCCCATCCATGTATACCGGTCACCCACCACCTGTGTTTCAACGAGGTTGAACTGTAAAATACATTCACCAAATTGCTTCATTGATTTCCAGTTTGGTGCAGACCCCCCTGTTTTGTCCTCACTTGTTAAGTAAGCATTGAAATCTCCTATCACAAGCCATGGACCATTGATAGAATGACTAATATTCACAAGTTCAGCCCACAGATTTTGTCGCAGATGGTAATATGGTTCAGCATAAATACAAGATAGGAAAAAACTGTGAGAATTCTTCAACCAACATGCATGGACATGTAAAGCTTGAGTAGAGGACGAGATATATTGAATAGTGATTTCTTCAGCTCTCCATAATAACCATATAACACCCGCATATCCTCTCGCTTCTACCCGAATCCACCGATTAAAACCCAGTCTCTTAATAACATGATCAGCCCTTGTGCCACTAACCCGAGTTTGGGTAAGAATCAGAATGTTAACATTATTTCCACGCATCACATCTTTTACTCTCCCCGGAAATAGTTTTGAGGCTGCACCTCTACAGTACCAAGCCAATATATTCATAATTAAAATAAAAAAGATTAGGGAAAAATAAAAGCACTACTGACTGGAGTCGGAGAGCTCCATAATTCCATCGCATTCTTGCACATCATTCCCAGTTGCATCTAGACTCCCAGCCCGTTGATCCTTCATCTCGTTTTGATCCCTTATCTGGTTTAGCTGAGTACAAATTATGGAAGGGTCAGGAGATTCTGCATATAGAGAGATTAATGGTTGCTCAGTATGTTGATTAACAATTTGTGGGTGCCCGATTTGACATCTCGGGCTGTATTTGTCGTAGGACTGTGGGTGGAGTTAATTTAGTATTTCTTAGTTGGGTCTCCTCCTTTACAAGTTCCCCCGGGTCCGCTTTAATAAGTGAACCAAAAATTAACTTATGGGCTCGGCCTTCTTGCTTGTTCTTACGGTTGTTTTGGCCCTTCTCTCGTTTCCGACGTCGGCAAACTGGCTTTCGAATACAAGTGCAATGCTAAAGTTGGCACCCTTACCCAAACAGCTACCTTCCTCACTTTATTACAGTAAGGGTTGAAATTGGGGCTCCACCTTTGCACTGCCAAATAATGCCCCTGTATTACCCAAGGGCCATCAAAGAGTAGTTTCATGCACAAAGATTTATCACTTGACCTGAAAACATGATAGTTATTAGGTAAATCAATAAGCTCAAAATTTTGTGATTTCAGCAGCCATCAAATCCTGTCTTTCGTCATATCAAGGTTCGTCCGCTTTCCCATAAGTGCATCTTTCCACGATTTGCAAAGCTCCCTAAGTTTGTCGTCCGGAACCTTGAATGTTGGGAGAATCTGCAAGAGTTTTCTCTGTTCTTCAGTCATTTCCGGTGTTGTGTACGTGTCTTCTTCCTCTTTCAACCATTCCTTCATTTGTTCATCCAAATCCCTCTCAAAAGCTCTCTCATCAGCTCCCATAAGCTTGGCCTTGTAGGATATCTGGCTCTTGACAGGTCTTCTAATCTGACTGCATTGAATATTATCTGGATCTATTGGCCTCAACGAAATGAAAGGCGAGTTCGCAGGAATGGTGGTACTTCATATTAAAAGTCATAAATACAATTAATATTTAAGCGAGTCAGGTTTTAGTTTCATATACTGATTGATTTGTCAAAGGTACGGTTATGGGCTTATCTATGGCTGTAATGAAGCGCGCGCGAGCATATATATCTATATCTATATATATATATTAAAATGATTCTTTCTTTATAAAGAGAAGTACACTTAACCCTGTTACATTATGATTTAACATAACAGTATTGTAATTCTTTTTTTTTTAAAAAAAAAAACCGTATCGCACAACAGGTGATTGGTTTTTTATCCAAACCTGTAGAAGTGGGAAAATTACCATGAAGGGAGGAGGATGATTTTGAAGAATTAATGAATTCTCCTCCCCTTCTTATAAGTGGGAGTGGGGCAAAGCACTGACAAGGCCATGCAAAGGTAAACAGAGGAAGTTGAGTCATATGTATTGTCAGTTAAGTATAAATCGAAATACACTTGTTCTTATGCAAACAAAGAAGTTTTAAGGATGAGGTAAAATGAAGAAAACAATACAAAGGTTAAGGATGATAAAAGAAGAAAAAGCTTATTAAGGCAACTTCATTAAGAAAAATATACCATGCCAATACAACGGTTAAGGATGATCATTGAATAGTTCATTCACAATCCATTCAAAAACAGTTCATAGTAAAAAGTCCACAATAGTTTACTGGATCCATAAAATAATGCACCAGTGTTAATTCTCTAAATTGTGAGATACAATGTATTTATTAGTCCAAGTGTCTAGTTATTTTGATGACTGTATAGAGCTTGAGATGTGTGCCAAGCGTACCAAGTGATATGCTGAACCTAGTATTTTACTCCCTTTAATCCTTATTATAAGGCATTAACTATAAATTCTCATAAACCAATAAAAACAATTAAAAGCATTAAAACTGTTCTAAAATTTATATGATTTACAATATTACCCTTATCAACTACACAAAACTCAAATATCATATTACTCCCACTACCTTTACTAAATATAGGGAGACATGGAAAAATAAATTAAATGCTTTTTGAAAACATGCAAGTGCCTCATAACAAAGACCAAGAATACTTGTTAGTTGGTGACTTATAAGGACTAGAGGGAGTACATCTATAGCTACACATAGTCATCACAATAACTAAACCCCCCCCCCCCAAAAAAAATAAAAAGTAAATAAATAAAGAGCACTGGTATGGAAAGGTACACCTCTAGCCTTTTTTATGCATTTCTCCAACAAAATTATTTCTACCCTTGAATTTGCAGCACCATCAAATTCTATGCTAGATAGAAGGTTTTGATGACTATGATATTTCAAAAGCAAACGAACATAAAGCATAATCAGCATTTCTAAAAAGAAAACAAAAGAAACACACACATAATGGGGGAGGCCACAGATGATTCAGCCTTTACTAAAATTGCTATTGGTAGCAAGTTTTATGCAATAAATTAAAAAAAAAATGAATTTTCATGCCTTGCTGCACCTTTAACTCTTGGAGAACAAAAAAAATCATAAAGCAGAATAACAGTTACGATTGTTACTAATACCACTATAATTGCCTTTTATTATGAAGAGCAGATGCATGATTAATTCTTAAAAGATCACCCTGCTCTCAATTTGGTCCTCCTAAGATAAGACCCCACAATTAGTCGCTAGATTTATCACCCCCAAAATAATCCCTCCGTAGGGTAAATTACCCACATGACTAGCGACCTAGATTGCTCAAATGACCTTTTTTTTTGCCCAAAATGGTGCTCTTTAGGCAAATTTTACAAAGCCAAGTGGCTGACAAAATGAAGTTATTTTGCGGGAAACCTTGCTTAAACATCATTTTAAGGGAATATGCTACTTGCGTAATTCCAGGTCATGAGTTAATGACTACATATATGCATGTTTATTAATTAGGATAAATTTTGCCCAATTGTAAGGTATGGGACTTGGCCCCACAACAAAAGTATGAGATTCTGATATGGAATTTACGGGGACCTTAGGCTCTCCAACCTAATAACTAGCTTTTGAGGCATGGTTCTCCAAAAACATTTTATCAAGAACTACATCAGGAGGCTTTATCTTTGGAGGACCGAATTAGGAGGAAAGAGACTAATTTACTCTAACCAATGCTAATTATACAATCATGCACAAGCCCCTGTTTAACAACTTGAAGTTGCAGGTCATGTGGCTATTTGGAAAATTTAAGAGGGTGGCCAAAATCTCATACTGACCAATATTAACTTCATCACCAACCAAGTGGAACAGCCAGAAGGGGGAAATCTTTCTCATATCTGTAAAATTAAAAAAATAAATAAAATGAAAGAAAGATATGGAGATATTTAATTAATGGTGAATGATAAATTAAGGAGCTCAAACTACACCAAGATTTAGTCAACCAATGAATCAATTTAAAATAGAGTCAAATAGGCCTGAAAAAGTTAGTAGTAGCAAAGACTTTGCAAGATAGAGTAATGATAACATGAAGTGAAGTAAATGAAATAAAACATAAATTGGCTGACGCTTGTCCTGTCTATATAATGTAACCAAAAAAAAAATCAACAAGAGAAAAACAGATTTGGAGCTGACTTAAGTTTCCTCTCACAAGACTTGGTTACAAAGAAGAAAATTCCACGGCTGCTTGAAAGAAAAAGAAAAGGTTAGAAATAGAGATCCATCAATTATTCAAAAGTATTACAAATTCAGTTGGAGTGTTAAAGATTACAGATATGTTTTGAAATATCTTATCCCTTGTCTCCAAGTTATCCAGGCTATTTGGAAAAAAGGAAGTACAACGTGAAGTGAACCAAATGGAAAAAAAAGCATACATTGCCCGACGCATGTCCTGTCTATATGATTGATATATCATGATTTTATCATAATATTTAATATCTTATTTAGGGATTTTATAATTAATTTTGGGCTAAATAACATTTATTATGATTAAATTAAATTACAGATGATTGTGTGAAAATAGAGTTTAAAAGGATATATTTGTTATAATCTTGTGATTGCTCTTTAAAATTTGAATTTTGAATGAAGATATTACAAGATATTGATTTGAATTGTAGTTCATTTTGGAAAAGTTGGAGTTGAAGAACCAAAAAGTAAAGATACACAAGAACTAAAACCGAAAACAAAATTCTGCATGCGACTAGATGGGAATTTGACAGAAAGAAGTGCATTGTCTGTAATATTACCGTCACTTTTAAAACAGAGAAAGATCAGAGAAAATTACAGAAAATACCCCTAATTTCATAAATGACCTTTTAGTATCTAGAGATATTGTCAGTTTTATACCCAGAATTCCAAAATGCCAATTTGGTCCAAATTTCCGAAAATCAGCATCTTCCTCTGCTGAATCTGATTTTAAGGCTGATTAACTTAGATTTTGAGGATTTCCTTGAAGGCCACACCTCCGGACATAAACCTATAAAGGGGGTAAATATTTTAGAGGCTATTGACCAACAATAAAAGGA
Source organism: Albizia julibrissin (assembly GCA_037074505.1). NCBI lineage: Eukaryota > Viridiplantae > Streptophyta > Magnoliopsida > Fabales > Fabaceae > Albizia > Albizia julibrissin. The sequence goes on along the minus strand of CM073482.1, from coordinate 4,615,143 downwards.
GGGAGGAGGCGGATGAGTCTTAAATGAGAAGTTGCAGACGAGATTCACTTTGAATGAAGGGAGAGAACGGAGACCGCCTTCACTATCGAGCTTCACCAACATCTCATTTTACCACCATTATCGATCATCAACCACTATCGCCTCCATCTTCTTCTCCTTCCATGATCTCATTCCATGGATTCTTTGTACTTTGAAGGAGTTGTGACTGTGAATCTGTGATAAACTCCATAAGAGGCTAAATTCTTTTGTGCTTCTGGGGCATGGAAAATTGGTTTGAGTTCCAAAGATACATTCAGTGGAGTTATTTGTTTTAATTATTTGATTTTGGCTATGTAATAGATTTCTTGAGTTGGGATTTATGTTATGTGGTTAATTTATTAAGATTACGAGTTGTTTATCTTGGTTTAGATTGAACAATTATGATTTGGATTGAATTGTGTGATTTGAGATTTATGTTTATATATTCCCTTTTCAATTTAATGTGATCGTGTTACTCTTTCATAGTTTGAATGAGTATTATGATTGCTTTGATCTTGTTTGAATAATCTCAGTTGAGTGTTTATTGCATAGAGGAACAAACTGCATAAATCCAATCCTAAATTGCACACTAAGCAGGTAGTATTTAATAGTGCATTAAGAAGTAATTATCCAGCTAGAGTTTTAGGGGTAATCACTAATTAATATCACTAGACTTAGCGAGTTGCTAAAGTTTGATTTTTAACATAATGGGTAATTTAAAAATTATTTTAAGTAAGGATAACCTATATTCCATTTCCCAAGAAGTATTCCTCATCAATTTGCTTAAATCAAATTTTATTACTTATCTCAACAATTTCTCAAAAACCCTAAAAAAATAGTAGTTTGGGTTCTTTTCCATTATTAAAAAAAGAAAATCAATTTCAAACCCATCTCAATATTTTTGTCACTTAATTTAGCTTAGGAATTAAGTAAAAGGCTCCCCAAAAGAACATGATCCGAATTGTGCCTTTTACGGCATAATTTGGTTTAACTTGATTTAAACTAGGGCGACTAAAAGTTATAAATCAATGATGTAACAAAAACATCAAAAGAAGAAAAACAGATTTAGAGCTGACTTAAGTTTCCTCTCAGAAGACTTGGTTACAAAAAAGAAAATTTAATAGCAGCTTGAAAGAAAAGGTTAGTTCTGAAATATCTTATCCTTTGTCTCCAAGTTAGGGGTTTGTTATTACCTATCAATTAAGGATATGTTTTGAAATATATAATTGGTGTAGTTCTCATAATTCAAATAATCAAATTTAACAAGCTTAGTATAAAATACAAAAGGCAGGTTTTGCCAGCGTCTTAAAACGTACATGAGCAAGCCATACCAGTATATCTATAGGAACATAACCTGCCAAAATACCATAAATGAGATTAAATGCAAACTTCTTTGAAAACATCCAGCGGCTCTCTATAGGAAGGTGCTGGCCAAAGTCTAGGATATCTAGTACCCCTAGATAAATATAAAAGATGTAAACATTTTGTTGGAGACATATGTTGCCAATAAAAATATTAGATATCACAAGCAATTTAAGAGTAAAAACTAAGATTTGTGGCTTGAACTAAAAAATCAATAGGAGTGCATGAATCAAGGTAAATTTAAGGAAAAAAAATAAGAAAAAGGGAACAAATAAATGTCAAGATGTAGTACATTTATTGCGAGTATCACAAGAGACACTTGTGGAATTATAGGTTCAAAGTCATAGAGATTGATCCATCCTATGGTAAAATAGCTAGTTGACCAATCTCGCTTGAAAGAAATATTCAAGTAAATTGTAGAAAAGCACTGTCTTACCCTCAATGCGTTGGCTTTATCATGGAAGTTATTATCAAAAGATAGGTATTCAAAATTTAGAAGTGCAATATATTATACCATGATTCAACACGACCAGACATCCACCTCTGCCATCACGTTAATGCCTAAAATGCCATGCAAGTAACCACTAATGAATGAGCACTGATATTTTAAGTTTTAACCATAAAAAACCTTGACCTCATAATTTACATTTGCACGGTATCAAGAAAGTCTAAGTGATAAAAGCAAATAATCTGAAATTAGAAATTACTGCAAATTATTCAAAAGAATTTGGAAGAAGCCTCACCTCTCAGTTTCACCAAGCTTTACGTCAATGCCTAGTGTAATTAACATGAAAAGACAAAACAACATTAGTCATAGGACTAACAAAGAAAGCTAATCCAAGATAATAAACAGAAAACGAAAATGACATTCTAATTACAGGTGAAGAAAACCAAATAATTAATGGGCCAGAGAAATGAAATATTTTTTTAATATCATACAAAAATATTTTCTATTCATGACCCTTTTTCCCACTTTGTTTTACAATATTTTAGCAATAGCAATAGGCTAATAATTGAATATTTTAGTTGAAGAACAGGATAGTTTGAAGCAAAGATGAGGATGCCATAGTAGGAACCTTTAAATCTAGTAACTAGTAGTAAATGAAATGAGTTGAGTCTTACCTGACAATTTCCAAAGCATCCTCCACAGTACAACGTTCCCACCTTGTATATGAGCATTTCCACAATTTTGAATATGAAGGTGCATACCACGAAACTATTTAACATGGTATGGTAGTTAGGTGATACTTTATTGGTTTCTAATCATGAAAATCAGCATGAAATCAAACAAGAAATACACATAATGTCTATCTTACAAGTTTAGCATAGGACATAGATTCAAATGCATGCTTAATTACATCAATTGGTAAATAGTGTCATGACGTATCTGCAAAGTAAAATACAAAAGCGTTTCTATGAATAATAGCATAAAATCACTCAAAGAAAATAGATTTTTCGTTCAAAAAATTTCTGACTTGCACACAATAAGCCCACGGTATGCAAACCCTAGTTTGTCTTGGATAGACCAAGGTGCTTTGTATATGTACGGGAAAAGGTTCAGGCAGAAATCAAAAGGAATCACGTACTTGCCAAAATTTTTTTAAAGTATATTGATAACCGAATCAATAAAACTAATTAAACAAATATCCTATCACAAGAACAAGGATAGATAGGAACATAGCCTGTCAAAATACCAGGAATGAGAACACATGTAAACTTCTTTGAAACATCACGTGGCTCTCTAAAGGAAAGTGCTGGCAAAAGTTCAGGATATCCAATACCCCTAGATAAACATAAAACATGTAAAATTTTTGTCTGATGCATATGTTGCCAACAAAAATATTGAAGGTACCTTAAGAGGAAATGAATGCTCGTCTATGATGAGATCATCACCACATGAAACAAAATAACATATTAGGGTAGTTAAGTGATACTTCATTGGCTTCCAATGGGGAAAATCAGCACGAAATCAAACAAGAAATACACATAATGTCCATCTTACAAGTTTAGCATAGGACATAGATTCAATCATCTGCTTAGTTACATCAATTGATAAATAGTGTCTTGACATATCTGCAAGATAAAATACAACCATATTTTTATGTATAATAGCAAAAAATCGCTCAAAGAAAGTAGATTTTTCATTCAACATACTCAAAGAAAGGAAAGAGACAACCTGGTGTGCTTATGGCCCATTGAGGGTCTCGAAACTGAAATTCTCATCCTTGATGAGAAGCATGAACTACCCAGGTAGCTCTTTTCTTAAAATCTCTCTCGAGCATCTTTGGGAGCGGCTCAAGTCAGTTTCTGGAGGTGCCACAACGAAGGGTGTAGGACGATCATCATGCCAGCTGTCACAATAGGGGGGAAACACTACTTTTAAGTTTTAACTTACTTCAAGTAAAGAAGCAATTCATTATTAAAGCCATACCATTATCTCTGCTTCAAACATAAATTTCAACAGTAAGAATTAAACTACAGCCAAGGAAGAGGTTTGATAGGAACATAACCTGTAAAAATACCAGAAATGAGATCAAACGTAAACTTATTTGAAACATCCTGCAGCTATCTACAGGAAGGTGCTGGCCAAAAGTTCAAGATATCAAGTACCCTAAGATAAATATAAAACACGTAAACTTTTGTTGATGCATATGTTGCCAATAAATATATTAAATTTCACAAGCAATATAAAAGTAAGACTAAGATTTGTAGCAAGATTTAAAAAAATCAAAAGGATTGCATGGATCAAGGTAAAGTTTAGGGGGGGGAAAGGGGAAAAGGCAAAGGAAAAACTCTGTTTCTTATTACACATAGTCAAAGGAAAAACTGTTAAAGAACACTAGCCAATAGAGAGTACTTTTTTCTATTGAGTATTTGTTATGAATTTGATTAAAATTGGTCAAGCTGAACTGGGCATACCTACTCCATTCACATGAAAGTGTTGATGAATCCGCAACATCCAGATGGATTGACAAATGATCACTAATGTTCCCTTTTGGGAAGATAAGTATCCACCTGTTCAATGAAATTCAATGGTAGTCAGAACCAACAATTAAGACCAGCCTACTTTAGCATTCATACACGCTAGTAGCCCTATTAACAACTGAAAAACATTGGCATATAGCAATTCACCATAAAAAACAATATTAGAAGATATTAATTCACCCAAAAATAATATTGGCAAAAATCAACATACCACTTGTAACCACCGACAGAGAAAATGTCAGAGTAGAGTTTTCTTGTCAGCTGGAAAAAACAGTAAATGGTCCAAGTGAATCTCCCTGATGGTGAAACCATTAAAAATAAGTAAATCAACCGGCTATACATACCGTTATGCCATTTATAAAACAACTGAAAAATTTTTAAACCCTGCAAATAAAAAAGACAAGACCCCGATAATATCCGCACAGAATAACATCCACATTCCAACCCGAATAACTTACTTGGCAACCCAAGCACTACTGTAACATATGCAAGATAACCGGCCAACAGAAAAACAACAAAATCAACATTGCTAAGTACTTCAGTTCATTAAGCCCAGCGCTCAATTTATATCAAGCATAGTCGACCAAAACACTAAACCGAATGCCATAAACAATATATGATCTAATAAAAGCAAGGGAGATCACTTTCGCGCCAAGTATTATCATCATACTCATTCAGGGACTGAACTTACACATAGCAACCTTTAAGTGACATGAAGAGCATTTACCTTTCGTAGGAATTTGTGATCACATCTAGTGGCGGAGGAGTCGTCATAATAATTTGCTAGGCCGTTGAAGCAGTTCCAATCAAAGATTCTAGAGACAGTCACAGTCACTGAGAGAAAGGAAAAGCAGAGAGAACGCGGAATAAAAATGCTCCAGTGCGCAATGACGGAGATGTTTCAGATATTCGGTGATGGAGATTTCAAGACTGGGAATGGACCAAATAAAGCGTTAAATGGGCATGAATGGGCGACCCAGGACTGGTGGGGATGTGGGTTCTTGTGTTTGCAGCAGAGGTGGGTCTTTGAGTCGGTGGAGGAAGCAGAAGCGCGAAGTTGGGCGCGGAGATGGCGGGGTGTTTGGGGAGGAGACAGGCAGACGGCAGCAGAGGAGATGGGCAACGGCCAAGTGGAAAAGAGAAAATGCACGAGGGTGTTTAATTTGTATGATTGTTATAGTTTTGTTAGGCGTTAATCATCACTTTAAATATTAAATTATAAAAAAAATAATTAATATAATAATATATTTTAAATTTATTTTTTTAAAAAAAATCAGTATTTCTTAATCTTGTAATTATCGGGACCAAACTGAGACTTGGATCCTGACCAAAAATCAGGATTAGAAACCGAGGTAAGAGGATCTTAATCCCGACAGGGTTTTAAATACCCCTAAAATTTTACATGTCTTTGAGTTTGAGCTTTTGTTTTTTTTTGTGTGAATATTTTAACTTTGAGTTTTCATGTAACAAATCTTTGATTTGGTTTTACGCTTGAGTCATCCATAACTTATTGCTTTCATGGTCAGCTCTTTAAGGGTCTATTTGAGAAAGTGGTAGAAAAATACGTTTATATAAGTTGAGATAAAACTTTTCTCGTAAACTTACCTAATATATTATAAATCACATTGGAAAAGTAGTTTCTACCAATAATTCAAACAGACATTAAATCAAAACCAAGCTTCTTTAATGTTGATTGATCTTTTTTTTTTTTTTGCATTAATGATTGATTGGTAAATTTTGAAAAATGTTAACGTTGTTTTTTATCTGAAATTCTAACGTTTATATTTCTTACATTAAGGCTTCACTTTATATTTCTATCGATTTGAATTTAGGTTTTGAGTGAAGATTTTAATTTGATCTCATGTGTCTGGAGCTCTTGTTTTAATATTTTATTTTATCTCAAAATATTTTTTAGATTGAGGTAACATATAGTATTGCTAATTAGATAAAGTACTGCTATTTAAGAAGAATAATATCTTTACCTTTATATATTGCTTGGATCAAATATAGGTTTTTCCCCCCTTTTCGCGCAAAAAATTGTGTCAATTCTTTGGTGTGTCCAAATTTGACCCTTATATTTTTTAAGATTTTTAAAGACGTTAATTTTTGCATTAAATTTACCGCTAAAAGTTCATACGTGATTTATTAAAAAAATATGATATACATACTTTATGTATTGAATATCCATAAACGATGAATATTATATTAGATATCTGAACCAAGAAAAGTGAGAGGGATAAAAAATCTTGCATGATTCATATGATGCAAAATTACTTCGTATTATATTCTCAATCACCTAAAGAGAATAATCATAGTTTTCAACCTCCTAGAAATGTCATGGCAAAAGGGTATCTCCGCTTTCCTTCTCATTCACTTTTTGTCTTAGATAGAACTTTGAATGGTTATTTATAATTAATGTTTTATGAAATTATTAATAAAATTGTAAATTATTAAAAAAATAAAAAAAATAAACTACTAAATTTTATACATAAACACTTAAAATTATAATAAAAAAATTTATAAAAAATTAGATCTAGATTACTCATATTTTGATTTAAAAGTTGAGGTGATTGAGATTAGAAATGGAGGGAAAGTGGATGATAAAGAGAATGAAGATACATTATGACCTTTCACAGAGGGATAAGTAGAACAAGTAAAACAGGTTGGAGCCCACGGGCCCAGCCCACCAAAAGTGACGGGCTAACCCTATCAAGCTTGTGGCTACAATGGGTTGGCTTGCTTAAAATTGTTTTTTTTTCAGTTTTATTTATAAAATAAATCTAAATATTCTTATCACATTTTTTTATGTTATATTTAATTACTTACTCATATTTTTTATTTGACACTTTTATTTTTATATTATATTTATTTATTATACTATTATTAAATTTAAAAGATATGTGTTTATATGTTTTTTGATGGAATAGATTGAAAAAAAAAGGAAAATGAGAATGATATTAGCTTCCTAACACGAAGAAAAGAAATGTAATGTGAGTAGATGAAAGAGAAAATAAGTGAGAATAAAAAAAAAGTGTAATTATTTTTTTTAAAAAAAGATAATTGATAGGTAGGCCAACAAAAGAGGTAGGCTACACTAGCCCGACACATATAATGCTTGTAATGTTTAGGGTAAAGGGGCAAAAATGCCCATATGTTTTTCAGAAAATGGCACCCAGCACCAAATTATTTTATTGGGAGCATAAATGGCCATCAATATTTAAAAAGGGAGCTAAAATGTCTATCTATCTGCCACATCATCATTTTTTGGGGAAAATAACCATTTTACCCTACAATTTTGTGAAATTTTACAATTTTACCCTTAGCAATTGTGTGACACTTTTAAATTAGTAAATGACTTCCAAAAATTCTGAAATTTTTCAGAATAAAAGTAGACATGATCAGCTTTAATTTGATAGGTCAAATGGAATTTTATTTGGTCAAAATGACTATTTTGCCCTTACAATTTTCGCAATACTTGAAAAATTGGTAGATTTGTCACAAAACTTTAAAAATTCATATTTAATTGTATAGATATCCAATTGGGATGGCTCTAAAGCACATGTGAGCCTTATTAAGTCTAGTTTTATGAAAAAATATAAATTTTAGCCAATAGGAACCTCAAAATTCCCAGAATTTTTATTTTTGAAGTCTGCTCCAGAAAAATGTTAAATTCATTAGGCAAAATTCAAAAATTCATTTATCCTTGTTAAATTCGCTGGGCACAAGCTGAAGTTGTTGTCAATGTGATTTCTTATTGAGGCAGTCAGACTGTGTGACACTTTTAAATTAGTAAATGACCTCCAAAAATTTTGAAATTTTTCAGAATAAAAGTAGACATGATAAGCTTTAATTTGATAGGTCAAATGGAACTTTATTTGGTCAAAATGACCATTTTACCCTTACAATTTTCGCAATACTTAAAAAATTGGCAGATTTGTCACCAAACTTTAAAAATTTATATTTAATTGTATAGATATCCAATTGGGGTGGTTCCAAAGCCTATGTGACCCTTATTAAGTCTAGTTTTATGAAAAAATATAAAGTTTAGCCAATAGGAACCTCAAAATTTCCAAAATTTTTATTTTTGAAGTCTAATCCAGAAAAATGTTAAATTCGCTGGGAAAAATTCAAAAATTCATTTCTTCTTATACACAACTCCAAAAATTCCATATAACCTATTAAATTAAAGCTTATCATGTCTACTTTTATTCTGAAAAATTTCTGGTTTTTTGTTGGTCATTTACTAATTTAAAAGTGTCACACAATCTGACTACCTCAATAAGAAATCACATTGACAACAACTTCAGCTTGTGCCCAGCGAATTTAACAATGAGAAATGAATTTTTGAATTTTGCCCAATGAATTTAACATTTTTCTGGAGCAGACTTCAAAAATAAAAATTCTGGGAATTTTGAGGTTCCTATTGGCTAAAATTTATATTTTTTCATAAAACTAAAATTAATAAGGGTCATATAGGCTTTGGAACCATCCCAATTGGATATCTATACAATTAGATATGACATGTGTTTGTTTCAGCGTTCAAATGACTTATAAGTGCTTATGTACGTAAATCGAGACAACACTCATCTCACATACTTACCTCGTATACCGTAAATCACAATTGAAAAGCTGTTTTTGAAGACTCCAATCGCTATTACAAACACACCTATGAATTTTTAAATTTTTGTGACAAATCTGCCAATTTTTCAAGTATTGCGAAAATTGTAAGGGAAAAATAGTTATTTTGACCTAATAAAATTCCATTTAACCTATCAAATTAAAGCTTATCGTGTCTACTTTTATTCTAAAAAATTTAAGAATTTTTTGAGGTCATTTACTAATTTAAAAGTGTCACACAATTTCTAAGGGTAAAATTGCAAAATTTCACAAAATTATAAGGCAAAATGGTTATTTTCCAAAAAAAAAAATGTTGATGTGGCAGATTGATAGACATTTTAGCTCTCTTTTTAAATCTTGATGGGCATTTATACTCCAAGTAAAAAAATTTGGTGCTGGGTGTTCTTTTCTAAAAAACATATAAGCATTTTTGCCCATTTACCCATATTATAATGCACTATTTTTTCCCCCATTTTCCCGAGATCATTTGTAGCTCAGAGATATATATTGTTGCATTATGTGTGTCGTTAAATAAATATATTATGTCGTTAAATAAATATATTATGCAAGTAATGGATACTTGATGATTAAAAAGGCTCTACTACTAATCATTATAACTTTATTTAAATCATCCACAAGATGCTTATTATTTTCATTTTCATATACTGAATACATATATTATAAATTTTTTTTAAAAATAAATTATATTGTACAGAAGAAAAACGAGCATTTGGGAATAGTGTAACTATGTTGAAAAACTAAAATTATGTTTAGATTAATTTATGAAAGTCTTGTAAGTGTTCTCATATACTTATCTCGTATATTATAAATCATTATTAAAAAACTGTTTTTAAAAACTTCAATCGTTATTCCTTACGAGCATTAGCGCTTCTTCTGATATGATTGTATCATCCTTCTAAATATCACGATTTGCATGCAAACTATGCGAGTGATTAACAGTTATAATTTATACTCAGTTTAAGTTACATATTATTGATCACTTGTACCGTTGGCGCTACTCAAAATCATGCAAAATGATGCTTCTATCGTTTTTAGAACTACTCATCACCACTGCCATCACAAGCTTTATATTTATCTTTTCACAGGCATACCATATGAGAAAGTCCCCTTTTCCGTACAATGTAATTTTCTTAAAACCACTGCAACAGTACTTGATGGTTATTTAGGTCAACCATAGAATATTGTCACATTATTTGACGGTTGTACGAAAAACCATAAACTATGTTTACTATATCTGACAGTTATTAAAGAAACAATATCAATTAGTAATAATAAATACATGATGGTTTTGTTGGCAAATAAATAAATAAATAAATACATACACACATGATGGTTTAAATCAAGACTCTCTCTAACGGAAAGGGTTACTAATTCTATAGTGAAATTTCCATTCATCTCTTAGCCCTCTTAAGTGTATTATTTTCTTTCCGTTTGATCTAAACTACCATGTGTTATATTTATAAAATAATACACGAGTTATTGATTCGAGTATGATAATTTTTTGTGACATGCTTGTAATAAATGGGATTTTTGTTAATAATCTATTTAAAAATGTAGTTGTTAACATAGCACATAAATGGCATAAGGTATGATATTTCATCCGTCATAGAATTTATAGTTCAAAGGACACCAGCCAATTTTTATACACCAATTCTTTTTTACATCTCTTGTATAATTCAAAATTTCAAATGTATATTGTCTAGAAAAAAATATTTTGAACAAGTGACAATCCTAATTAACTAAAAATCATTCGAATGAATATAACTAAAAAGTACTCTCTTTAGTCCTAAGTTTAAGGTTATATTAACTTATTTGTAGAATGCACAAAAGTAAGTTGGTTATATATAACTAACATGCCAATAATTTGTAACAGTTTTCAAAATCTAAACCATACATCATAGGAAAGATGAACTTTATATTTAGAATTAGATTAGAATCTTTAAATGAAACTTATATTTAAGAGAAGAGAGAGCAAGGAGTACAGTGCTTAGCAATTAGCAATTTTATGGCTGAATTTTAAATATATGTTGCATATCTGGCCAAAAAAGGAATATATGTTGTATGTTTTTTCCAGCGCGATAAAAATTTAAAATTTAAATTTTTTTTGCAGTGAAGTTCATCCGCTATGCTTACTTTTGCTGACTCTCTCTCGAACTAGACTCTCCAATTTCAGTTGCTACAGTGCGTGCCCATTTACCACTTCTTCCTCTGTCTCTACTGTCTCTTGGTTTCTTTTCCCCACTCGACTTCTCCTCTCCGTGTTAATCCTCAAAAACCAAAAAAGGGTTTCTCTCATTTTCATCACTTTTCTCCCCTTAAGTCGTATCTAGAATCTCAAATTTTATCGATTCCATTTTCATTTTTTTTTGCTTTCTCCTTGAAAATTTCTATTCTCTGATTCTTCCCAATATCGTAATCTCTGTCTTCCTCTCTATTTTTGGTTGGTTTCGAATTCTTAATTTCTTGTTCCAAGCTGAATTATTTTGTCGAAGCGGTGGAATGAGGCGAATTGAAGAATATACCGGTCCTCATTTCATTATACATGGTTTCCTATAGTTTTTTCCGGCTTGTAGTTGCTAAATTGTAACTGGGTTGTATTAACCCAGTAAAAAGAGTTGAAGGAAAAGAAGACTGCTGGTTGAACAGTGGGGTTTAGGGTTTCTTTTGTTATTTTGTGGTGGTGATTGGGTTTGGGAAGTGTATGAGTGGCAGGATTGTTCTGCGATGGATATAGAGGAAACTGAGGATGCGTTGTTGTTGGACCCAGACATGTTGCAGCTTCAAGAGGTGTCACCTTTTGCACTGAAGTCGAGTCCTAGTATTGCTGAGGAGTTATTCTCACAATGGCTTTCGCTTCCAGATACTAGTCGCCTGGTACATAGTTGATCTGACTGAACCGAATATTTTTGAATGATTTTGATCTCCGCATGTTTGCACGCTTGTAGGAGATGTACAATGAGGATCCTTGTAGAATGTTACCATGTTGGGGCTTGTTAACTTGTTATCTTCTTAAGAATATGGGAGTTTCATTTCAGAAAATCTAAGTCTTTGTGGTCAGAGCTGCCCAAAATCTAATAAATGTAACATAAGATACCTTTCAGTGTGAAGTAACCAGAACAATATTCCCTTTAGCATAACGATCAGTTGCTATCAGCAATCTGTATTGTTTCATTTCTACTTGATCGCAATAGTTCCTTAAGTTAGCCTAATCTAATTAAGACATAAATTTTTGGCTGTGCTCATATCTGAAAAATCAAAATAGTTTTTGTTGGAGCTTTCCATGTGAAGCAGCTTCCATGCACACTAAACCAGCCTCAAATGCATTGCTTGCTACTTGCCAACTCATCTTCTCCTGTCCGGAAATAGTCCATTCCATCTCTGTCAGCTGGATTTCTACTCTTCTCTGATGATAGCATACTTGTAAGAATTTGCTCCCACATTTAGATGATAGTTTTTACCATTTACGAGGAAAGTATGTGAGAAGAGTTTTGTCTCGATTTGCAGAGAAGGGCTTCTGAAATCATGGTTTGGGTGTTATGCAAACACTCACTAAATAGAATTCCTGATCCTATTTTTGAATGTATTTTACAGACTACTCTTGGAGTCTCAACTGGCCTTTTCTTTTCTAGTAGTTTGTGTTTGTCAATATTCAAGCTGAGGTGTCATCACAAGCTTGACAACTTCAGTCTCCTTTGTCTCGTGAGTCATGTCCTCTACCTCTCAGAATTGTGAGATCTCAACATAATAGTAGTACACGAGTTTACCTTGTTATTGATGTAAGACTAGATGTTTAGAGCAGTTATCTTGACTCTGGTAGAAGTCTGATCTTGCAAGAGCCCTGATTTCACAAGTCCTTGGTTATTTGTACTACCCTTGTCTTCTCATTTAATACTTATAAGTCACATATTGATGACCCTTTCTCCATATTTGCTAGGTAATGCCTTGTTGTATTTTTAGGTTGCCTACGATCTGGCAATTGAAAAGGTGCTTTCTCTATTTCTAACTTTGACCTTAATAGAAAATCTTACTATTTTTGAGTTTCAATAATTTCCTTCACCTTCAGGATGGCTTTTTAACCACAAAACAATCCCCTAAAACGTCATTCTCTATATATGTTACATTAGATGCATCTGTGACTGAATTTATTTTATATTCCGGAGGAGATAAATATCTCTTTCTGTGTGTTCATCTCATTCATCGCAAATTTAAAAAAGTTCTATTTGGGTAATGGAACTTGTTATTGTACTTGTTATGGTATCATGCTTAATTAGAAGATTTATGACAACAAATTTCTAACTATAGTTTGGATTCTATGGATGGTTATTTTTCATCATAAATGATTTATGTACTAGCACTAACAGTTATTTTGGGCATTTCATTCTTGAGCTGTTCCCTGGACATGTGAAGCAGAAAACTTTCAATTGAGTGCTGCGGTTTGTGAGGCTGAGATCCACGTAAATTGGTTACCAAAAAGTTACAATTGTTTTTTTACTAATTGTTGTAAGAAGTGAGAAGGTGGGCCTTGGCGCAATTGGTGGGTGCGTTGGCTTTCCGCCCCCAGGTCCAAGGTTCGAGCCCTGGAAACAGCCTCTTGGCAATATGTTAGGGTAAGGCTGCGTACATATAGGGTCTCCTTCCCCTGAGCCCGCATTGTGCGGGAGTCGCTTGGTACTGGGGTGCGCCTTTTTTTGTTGTAAGAAGTGACATGGAATTTTATTTTATAATTATAGCTTTTTCTTGGAATTAATGCTTAGTATAATAGTAGCAGGAGTATTGACAAAAGTTCCCTAACTTCTGAAAATTTGGTACTTCTGAGATCCTTGGTGATGCCTGTATATGATTGTATGGAATCATGGATACAGACTTTTCTTGCACATGCAATCCGCTGTATATTTATGAACTTTATTGTGAAATGACGATTCTCATGCATAACTATATATCACTCCTGTACCTATTATAAGTCAATTGTAGGAGAAAAGTTTGGTTCCAAGTATAAGTCACTTTGAGGGTTATTAATGACCGTTTTCTGATTTTACCCCTATTTAGTTTTGAAGGGTATAAAGTTTCTATCTTATGCGGTGTTAGAGTTTAATTTTTTAACTCTAATTTCAAATACTCCTCCTTGCTCTTTTGTCTTTTTTTTTTTTTTTTTTAAAACCTTTTTATTCTTCTGAACTCTACTGTATATTTCCTTCCATAGAGAGGCATGTAATACTGTCACTTATTTATAGCTGTATTGTGTGCACAGGTCAAGTCTTTGCTCGCTGATGCAAAAGCAGGTGTTCCTTTGAGCGCACTTGGAAACACAAGTACAAATGCTGTGGCAAGCAACTCATTACCTTCCATGTTTCCTGGTGGGAGTACACCTCCGCTTTCACCTCGCAGTTCATCTGGCTCCCCACGTACTGTGAAACAGAGGGCTAGTCCTTCTTCATTAGGTTCTCCGCTAAAATTAGTTAGTGATCCTGTACTAGAGATCATCCCACCGGTAATTACTGTTCTCTTTTTCTTCTCTCACTCTCTTCTAAACTCTGATAAGTTTAATTTCTTGTAATTCATCAACTATGTTCTGAATCTTGCAGTTCTATTTTATAAATGGCCCACCACCTCCAAATGAGTTGAAAGAGCATTTCGTGTTTCAAATTGATCGTCATTTTTATGGTCACATGGATGGTCTGCAATTGCTTGGTGAGAATGAGAGCATGATATTCTATGAGTGGATCAGTTTTTGAGAATCGTGGCAGATGTTTAGTTCTCTGGAGAAGTTTTAATCGTTAATTTTTCCTGTTGATTTGGCTTCTATTGTTGCAGAATTTAAGTCTGTCACCAAAGAAGTCTGCAAACTACCCTCATTTTTCTCCGCTGCTCTGTTCAGAAAAATTGATGTCAATTTTACGGGAACGATAACAAGGTATCTATTTCTACTCCACCTGTCTGGATCACTGTATTAGTTGAACTTTCTGAATTTTAAATTTTAATATTTTCCTTGAGTTTTATGGCTGTACATGTAACAAAATTGATGATTGAATGATATGGGAAATAGAGCCGCAAGATGTTGGCAACTAGAGTGAGCTTCTGCTAAGTGTTCACCTTTTGGGTTAATGCTTCTAGGCAGTGATTCCCTCCTCTCCTCCCATGGGGGATGTAGATACTAACTGTTGAGAAAAGTGGAAGAACAGAAGGATGGTAGATTAGGTAGAGACTAAACAAAATGTATTATTTAGATTTATTTGTGATGTGTGCATTAAATTAAGTCCACAACCTCTGTTCCTTCTAATATTATGACCACACTTTTGCTTGTTTGGATGTTTTGTAAACCCATTGAGAAAGCTACCCTGGTTGATGGTTTGGCTACTTTTTAGGAGGTGATTTTAAATTGTCTTGGGGTGGCTTATTTTAAATTGTTTAGCCTAAAGTTTGAATCTAATGTTAGAAGCTCAGCACTTTACACTTTAGCTGGATCAAATATGTCCTTTAGGGTTCCCCTGTAGTTGCTCTTTTTGCAAAAGTCTTACCTTGAATCATTTGTGAACTTTATATAGAATTGAAAGGTTTAATTTCAACAAAAAATATTACTTATTGGAGATCTCAAATTTTCTGACAAGTTGGCTGATTACACCGTTTGGCCATGGATTACTTCCTGTTGAATTAATCCTTTCACTTCATGAAATATTGTAGGGATCAATTTATTGAGTATTGGATTCAGGGTAATATGTTAACTATGGACTTGGCCACACAAATTTATACCATACTGAAGCATCCAGATAGAAGATACCTTTTACAGGTTTGCGTTGTATTAAAAAATTGATACTCCACAACTCCTAATGTTCTTGCTATGTGTATTCTCAATATTATTTACCAAGAACATGCTTGAATGTATGGGACTAACCCTTGTGTCTTTTGTTTTGTATGCAGGATGATTTTAAACCTGTCTTGAGGGAACTTTTAGCAACTCATCCAGGGCTGGAATTTTTGCAGAGCACACCTGAATTTCAGGAAAGATATGGTATTGCCATTTAATTTATTAGCAACTCTTTTATTTTCTTTATATCTGTTGTCCAAAGATCTCTTAATCTCATGTGGTCACATAGTGTGTGTTTGGTTGGGCGATTGGAAGGTCCAAAAGTGTTTATGCACATAAGTCGAAACAACACTCCTCTCATATACTTACCTCGTATATCGTAAATCACGATTGAAAAGTTACTTTTGAAGGTTTCAATTGCTAATCCAAACAAGCTTATAGTGTTTTTGAAAAGGACTGGAAGGTCTTCTCCATGTTTGCTGTGGTCTATAAAACTATCCAACTGATATTATCTCTTTTATTGGTTTTGATTTTCTTCTTGGCCATTTTTTTGGGGGGGGGGGGAAGGGGGAGGGGTGTGGGCTGACAATTTTGTGGCTACATCTGTGAGTGTATAATGTGAAAGACAAAGTTAAATCTACTAACAAAATTCATAATCGCTTTAGGCCATGTTTGGATCAGTTTGACTTATTTTATAAGCCCGATTCACGTAAATCGAGACAAAATTCCTCCACATACTTACTTCGTATACCATAAAACCTACCTCGTATACTGTAAATCACAATTGAAAAGTACTTTTGGAGGTTCCAATCGCTATTCCAAACACCCTCTTAGTATAAAATTTTGCAATTTCATCTTTGAAAGTAACGGGTGTGTCCTTAGAACAAGGCCATGATGCGTGGGGAATGACATACATATAGTGACATACATACACTATCAGTACCGTTTTCTTCTCCACTATTATCATCATTTTTCTCCTCCAACTTACTGTAAGTCTACACTGTTTTCAGCTGTGCCTACTTTCTAAACCTGTTAACTTTCTTGAACTTTCTCTAGGTTTACTAAACTGAATTAGTGTTTGGATCTGCTTCCAGTTGCAATTTTCTCTTGCTGTGTATTTTGCTCTGTTTATGTTTCAAAATAAGGATTTAAAAAGGGAAAATGATTGGAATTTAGAATTAATGTTGTACGGATTCATAAATTTGTCTTAAGTTTGCCTTTTCAGTTTTGTCCATCTTTCCCTCCTTTTTTTCTGCCAAGCTGTATACGACATAGTAAGATGGTTGATTGGAATATGGTAACATTCTAGAGAATTTTTCTTCTTGATTATATATTTATTTTTTCCATAACAGAGGCTATTCATTCTGAAAACATAAACTTCTCTTATTTTGGTACAAATATATATTGCTTAGAATTCAAGAATCTATACTAAATAAGGGGGGCAACATTTTGAAATAACAAATAATAAAAAGATGACTGGAGTTGTTTTCTCATGTGACCTATAACATCCATCTTTAATTTGTAATCATTGGTTTTCACTTGCAACAAATGATTGCAGATATAAACAATACAGTTCAATGATAGTTTGGGTAGAAATAAATTAGGCTCACATCTTGTGTAGCACCTCTTCAAGTCTAAATTTTATTTCTAGTGCCCATGTATGCTGATTTCTTAGGTTATTTCTCACTGCTTCATATTTTGAGATTGAACAGCGGAGACAGTCATATATAGAATTTTCTACTACATGAATCGGTCGGGAAATGGCAGGCTTACTCTCAGGGAGTTAAAACGGGGAAACCTAATTGCTGCCTTGCAGCATGCAGATGAGGAAGAGGACATAAACAAAATTCTGAGGTAACATCATTGGGTAACAATTTGTGAAAATAAACTGAATTTTATATTCTGAAAATTTTCTTCAATTGATTTGAAGCCTGGACTCCTGTGAAATCCCCTTTACCCTGGGAATCATAACTTTCCCTCTCTATTTAACTCCTACCTCCCATTGTTGATTATTTTTCTATTGTTGTGACTCTTTAGAACTGTAATCCCCCCGCGGGGGGTCTTTTTAAAGGTTTACTTGATTCTCTTACTGAATTTCAGGTACTTCTCATATGAGCATTTTTATGTCATTTACTGCAAATTTTGGGAGCTCGACACAGACCATGACTTTTTAATCGATAGAGAGAACCTTATTAGATATGGAAACCATGCTCTTACCTTCAGGATTGTTGATAGAATTTTTTCCCAGGTTTGTTGGATCATGGTCAATATGTGAAGTTGAGATTTACCAGGCCCAGAGAAGTTCTTTATCATAATTTTTCTCTCTTTCTTTTTCTTTTTTGGTCTTGTCTCTTAGGTTCCAAGGAAATTTACCAGCAAACTTGAAGGGAAGATGAGTTATGAAGATTTTGTTTACTTTATACTTGCAGAGGAGGACAAGTCATCTGAACCTAGTTTAGAGTACTGGTATACTTCACCTTCTCAGATATTGGGGACCCTTGTGTATGCTATCTTATATGATTCTGCTGATATTTCCCTCTTGGATGACTGAAAAGACAAATCATATTCTTCTGACATCTTTTATGATGATACGTACTACTGTAATCCAAAGAGGAATTAGGTGACAATCTTATGGTGTACCTCCTTAGATACCGACCAGGGGAGAATCCCCAACACAAAGATAATCAAATGCATAAAACACCTACTGCATCCTCACTGCTGCTATTTATAAGTAAATACATAACTGAATCCTGAACTGCTACATAACTGTTTCTACTGCATAACTGAACATGACAGCAACAGAACATTGTATAAAGTATAAACTACTACATAACTACTCCTATCTACAGAATAAGGACTTGAACGAGGAATGCAAGATAACTTCCCTACGCTACCATCCTTTTTATTACTCTTTCATCCGCATGCCCCCTACTCTCCTCTATCCTTGCCTTCTTGTTCCTGTAAGTGACAGAGATGTGGATCCCTATCAATTTGTCTGATGAATTTATTTATTTTTTAGGCAAGTGTTGCTGTTGGGACGTGGGGAGAGTTAGGTTTTGAGATATTGGGTACATGAAGCATAGACCCACCATAGCATAAATTATGAGATTCTCAGCATTAGAACTTCAATATTTTTTTATTTGTTGGAGGTTGCTTAAGAAAAATGTCTTGATTTGTATATGAACCAAAGTTTCTATGTTTTTGAACCGAGTTCATGAGGATATATTTTCTGGACTTCCATTGCTGAATTTTTCATCACTTTCCCTTCCCATAAGAATTGAAGCCTCTTCAAATAAAAATTAACTTCTAGTTCTCTTTTGTTGTAATAGGTTCAAATGCATTGATTTGGATGGAAATGGAATACTCACCCCAAATGAACTGCTGTTCTTTTATGAGGAGCAGTTGCATCGAATGGAATGCATGGCCCAAGAGCCAGTGCTTTTTGAAGACATATTATGTCAGATAGTTGATATGATTGGGCCGGAGGTCTTTTTTCCTTTGTCTTGTTCCTACATCTTTGGTTTTCCCCCCAGTTGTCTCTGTTTTCATCCTTCTGCAGCAGAGCTAGTGCTAACCAAAGTATTTATGCAGAACGAGGGATACATCACATTAAAAGACGTGAAAGCCAGCAAGCTTTCTGGAAATGTTTTCAATATTCTTTTCAACCTCAACAAGTTCATTGCTTTTGAAACTCGTGATCCATTCCTCATACGTCAGGTAGAAGCAAGATTTTAGATCCTAATCCATTCTCCATGCAAGGCTTTCTTTTGGTACAGTTAGCTTTTGAATTCTGATTATAAGGTGGGTATTTTGTAAGGAACGCGAGGATCCTACTTTGACAGAGTGGGATCGTTTTGCACATAGAGAGTATATAAGGCTTTCTATGGAAGAAGATGGCGAAGATGCCTCCAATGCCAGCGGAGATGTCTGGGATGAATCACTTGAGGCTCCATTTTGATTTCTTTGTTTTTCCGGGTAAGTATATTCATTTCACTAATAGCTGTAGCAACTAGATGTTGGTGTATGCTGGTGTCATGCATCAATTTTAGGCGATTTACCTGAATAGTTAGACTAAGATCTAGATTCTTGTACAGACGTACCTTAGGCACTCAACTGGTTTGGTATATCTACATATTGAAGCGGTAGAGGCAACTCAATTACTTAATTAAGATGTACAGACTATTTAATGGGATATAGATTTAATAGCAGGAGGTAAGATTCATCTTAGCCATTCATTTGCAATTGAACGGATGCTTCAGATTGCTTGAATCAAAAGATACTGTTTCATTAATTCTTGTGTGTTGTTGCGATATTCTCTTGCTCCTTCTTACTGAATCCAAATCCAATTTAATGAGATTAGCTACCACTTTGTTTAAACTTAACAAAAAAAGTGATTTTGATTAAGTTACATGAGGAAGTAGTTGGGAGAATTTCAAGCTAAGCATGAGGGTTGTTGGAAGAAAATTTGTTTTCAGCTTATTTTGATAAGCTAATCAAAATCAAATCAAAATATGCTGAAAACATATTTTCTTCCAACAACCTTTCATGTTTAGCTTAAGGCAATCTCAAAAATGCTATCATGTAGCTTAATCAAACTCACTTTTTTTTTTGTTAGTCTTAAACAAACAGGCCCTAAGTAGCTCTTTCTACCTTGGTCTACATCATTCAACTCTTGGAGAATTGACATTCCGGGGGCAACATTTTGCTAACACTTGATTTCTTCATTGGTCAAAAACCTTGCTCCTATACTGATTGATGGGCAGTCACCCAAAAATTAGTTATTGGAGAACCAGTCTATTTAAAATATTTTATGGTATCATTATTGCTTAATGTGGGCTAAGCATTCCATATTAACAATACTAATATTCTTAGTTTAAGGAGATTTTTTTTCCTCCAGTATCATGAAGTGTTATTCTCTTGTATCAAACTCAATGCACCCTTGTCTGAAAAGGATCTCTTCATCCTTAATATGTACTTCCTCCTGTCTTTAATATAAGGTATATTTGGGGGGTTGATTTGATCTTAAATATAAGACATGGTTTTCATATTTATCAATTTTTTCCTAATTTACCTCTATTGATACTCTTTCAACAATAATTAAGGAGGAGAGGGAATTAAGGAATTGAGGAAGATAGTTAGGATGTTTTAGGAAATAGATATCAGATTAACTAACTCAATTAACTTTCTTAATTTAGTCAAATTCAATAAATATATCTTATATTAAAAACCGTAAGGAGTATATTGAAACAAAGACATATCAAGCCTAGAAAGTAAAAAAGCATCCACATACTTTTCATGTTTAAATTTTAGATCAGAAGAAATCTTTGCACCAGAATGTCTCTTATGTCTAGACAAAAATTGTCATGATATTTCTTGAGTTCGGTTTTATATTTCATTTGATATAACTGCAGACACATCTGTGACTATGAATGCTTCAAGAGCCTGTATCATAAACGGTATTTGGAGAGGCCCGCTGCAGACGTACCAAGATCCTATAATTGTGCTCTATGGAGGGGTCTCGTGACTTTTCTAAGCAGAAAGTCTGAAACAAAAAGCGGCAGGGTAGTTATTGTACCTCAGCAAGAAGACAGGCACGCTTCTACTTGGATTTATTTTTGTTCATATACATTTTTCTTAGACTAATCCCAATCCAATTAATTTTCTGTAAAAAAAGTATAGCTGGAGTTTTTCCTTTGTTGTCATGGTTGTCATTGTATTTTTTTTCTTTTTGACAAGTTTTCATTTCATTTTTTTGGGTATTTTAACACTCGTTATGTTCCGTTTAAGTGCATAGTGAAGAGAGAACATTAGAAGTTTATTTTCCGTGGATGAAGG
Source organism: Albizia julibrissin (assembly GCA_037074505.1). Lineage (NCBI taxonomy): Eukaryota > Viridiplantae > Streptophyta > Magnoliopsida > Fabales > Fabaceae > Albizia > Albizia julibrissin. The sequence goes on along the minus strand of CM073482.1, from coordinate 4,593,503 downwards.
GGTATTTCTTCATAATCTTTTGTTATTTATTATTCTTATCTACCTGATTTTGCATTTTACGGAGTAGTTTTCCTTGGCTTCTTTGATTTACAGATAAACAATGAATGTGATAATGTCAATACTGGGCTTGCATTTGTAACAAGCTAGCTGGTAAAAACAAATAATTGTAGCCATTTTGGGGGGCGAGAAGTTCTACTTCCATATACGTCATTTTTTTGGGCAGATACTTCTGTATACGTCGTGTAGTTGTGAATGCATAGCGTTATTATTGAGTTGGCTTGCCCATCAATAATTTGAAGTTGTGCATTTAATATGACATAGGCTTTTTCCTGACAAAAAAAAATATATATACCCCTTCTTTTCTTATTAAAAGATATATTTCGAATGTTGGTTTTGATTGTAAATGTAAAACATAATTTTTATATTTGTTATTATTTTTTTGATTTATCCCTATTGATATTCTCTCAACAATAGAAGGAGGAGAGAATTAAGGAAGATAATTAGAGTGTTTTAGAAAATACATGTTATATTAAATAATTTAACTAATATTTTTAATATAATCAAATTAGATAAATATATCTTATATTTATTATCGGGATAGTATACACATACAAAAACTTTAAGCACAGACCGTCAAACGTCTAATTTAATTTTCCATGAAGGTCTTTGGATTAAAACGTTAAAGAGTATAAACATATTTTTTTTATAGTAAATTATAGTTCAATTATAAAATATCTATATTCTAAAACACTTAGGGGTTGTCTGATTTTATTTTTAAAAAGTGTTTTTTTTTGTTTTTAAAAATAATAAAACAATAAAACATGTTTGATAAACTGTTTTCAAAAATAAAAAGTTGTTTTCAAAAATAAAAAAACAAAAAAAATTTTTAATTTTTTTTAATTCTTATTTTTTATTTTTTGAGGTCATCATCATCACTTATCCACTATCAATACTAGTGACAACTACTATCACGTCACTACCGCCACATTACTTCAAAAATAGTTTTTTTTTTAATTTTTAAAATTTGTTTCTAAAAATTATTTTATAAAATTGTTTCTGAGAAAAAAAATAAAAAATAAAAATCAAACAAGCCCTTAATATCTGTAATCTAAACATTAAAAAAAATATATATTATCATATTCTAAATTAAAGTGTTAAAAATATAAAAAGTTAAGTGTGTGTGTCTTGTAATTAACGATATCCTCTAATATATATTGTGATGGGTTATGTTTGTAAGTTAAGTATATTTCTTTTTCTTGCTTTAATGCTAACCTTATTATATTTAGGCATGACATGAGCCACGTCTTTGCCATTCTAGCCATGCAATGCTGCTCTGAAGTCTGAACTGGAAGTTTATCAATGCAGCTACTGAAAAAGTCGGTGTTCAATCTATGGCATAATAAAAAGAAGAGAAAATTGAATAACAACCAAATTCATAAATTAATTACTAAGCAAATCCTTAACCTTACAATCAACATAACATAAATTTATTAATCAAATTATCAATATTTATCATTCAAACAATCAAACAATACAAATTTATAAATGAAATGGTGAGTATTTATTATTAATTATGCTTAAGAATAACATATTTTTAAATTTAGTTCCTAGACATAATTCTCTCACAAACTTATTTATTTAGAGAAATAATTATTTTCATCAATTATTTAATATTTACCATAAACTTAAAACTCACAGACTTACGAAAATCCAAATTCTTGTCACTGGTTATATCTGTAGTCGTTGGTTAAAAGGAGGAAAAAAACCACTATAATACAGCCATACTCAACAAAATACTACAGTTTTACTAAATAAGGAATGACTTTGGGTATTTAACCTCGTCAGATATGGAGCATTTGATAAATAAATACATAAATGTGTATGTATTACATGAAAAATTGAAAATTGAAAATTGAAAATTAATAGTTTTCTCGGGAAATGAGTTGTAAATTTTCTTCTTTTTTTTTAACTATTCAGAAATGCCACTCTGGTATATGCTTCATCGACCCGAACTCAGCTTACAGAGCCACTACCAATTTTAGCGTTTAGTAGCACCACCACCACCAGATCCTACTGTGGCGACATCCGACCAAAGCGTTGCACACTGGTACGTTTCTCTTCATTTCCTCGTCTGCCGTTATTACGTCTATCTTTCGTCAAAATTGAGTGATAGAGTTCAATTTTGTGCCCTAAACCGTAATCAATGTGAGATTTGAGCTTCAAGGTTAAAAGAGAGGGTTTGAGGTGGCCACGCGTGTGGTTGATTTTCGCATAGAACGCGATCGAACCTATTTGCATTCGCAGAGGAGTAGAAGCAGAGATAGAGGAGAGAGGATTCAATAGAGCGTGAGGATGGCAAGAAACGGAGCTCGCTGTGGTTTTTATTTATTAATCGAATTTGATAAATTCTTTGATCGATGTCATTATGGTTTGTGATTCCCCAAATTTGGCGAAGTCGCAAAATGTTCAAGATAACGCATGACCATTGAAGAAGTTGGAATCTTTTTTTAGCTAGAGTGTTTTACCTCAAATGTAGTCATCAGGGCTAGTTACGTTGGGTAAGGATAACAAGTAGATAATTTTCAGTCTGTGCCTTTGTAATGGTGACTTTTGAGTGTTCGGTATTTTCATTTTGAAAATGCTAAAATTGAATGGTGGTTATTGTTTGATGATGTTACAAGTGTTTTTAATGTTTTATTTTTATTTTTTTCTTGAAAAAGTTGTATTTAGAATGAGTAGATAATTAAGTGTATATAGATCTAGATGTGTCCGTTTATTCAGTTATATAGCATTGTCTAATTACATATTGTGTTTTCAGAAGTATGAATTTTAATGTACAATTTGGTCTGATTACTTATTCATTGTTCATATAGCAATGCTTTTGAATCCTATAGCCGATTTGAGTATCATGCTTTTGGTTAATAGGAATTATAACCTGGTCATTGTCAGTTCCCTAACATTAACCCTTAATCTTTTGTTGAAAATAGAAATTTCAGTGAGGAAACCATGAAAAGCATTCTCTCTCTCCAGAGGACATCCCTAGTCCGACATCAAAGTGAGAAGTGGGGTCTTGGTTTGAGATTATTTAGCACTCAGGGTGCTTCTACTACTGGTACTCCTCAGGCTGCTCCACCACCACCTCCTCCACCACCTGAGAAAACCCATTTTGGTGGCCTTAAAGACGAGGACAGGATTTTTACTAACTTATATGGGTTACATGATCCTTTTCTCAAAGGTGCCATGAAACGGGGTGATTGGTATCGAACTAAAGATCTGGTACTTAAGGGGACTGATTGGATTGTAAATGAAATGAAGAAGTCCGGCCTTCGTGGACGTGGCGGTGCTGGTTTTCCTTCTGGTCTCAAATGGTCATTCATGCCGAAAGCATCTGATGGGCGTCCTTCCTATCTTGTTGTCAATGCTGATGAAAGTGAACCAGGGACTTGCAAAGACAGGGAAATTATGCGACATGACCCGCATAAATTGTTAGAAGGATGCTTGATTGCTGGAGTGGGAATGCGGGCTAGTGCTGCTTACATTTATATAAGGGGTGAATATGTAAATGAGCGGAAAAACCTGGAAAAGGCTAGGAAAGAGGCTTATGCAGCTGGTTTATTGGGTAAAAATGCCTGTGGCTCAGGCTATGATTTTGATGTGCATATCCACTATGGTGCTGGTGCTTACATTTGTGGTGAGGAAACAGCACTTTTGGAAAGTCTTGAAGGGAAACAAGGTAAACCAAGATTAAAGCCGCCTTTCCCTGCCAATGCAGGGTTGTATGGTTGTCCTACCACAGTTACAAATGTGGAGACGGTGGCTGTTTCTCCTACTATTTTAAGGCGTGGGCCAGAATGGTTTGCCAGTTTTGGCAGGAAGAACAATTCTGGGACAAAATTATTTTGTGTGTCTGGACATGTGAACAAGCCTTGCACTGTTGAGGAGGAAATGAGTATTCCTCTGAAGGAGTTGATAGAGAGGCATTGCGGAGGTGTTAGAGGAGGATGGGATAATCTGCTTGCAGTAATTCCAGGCGGATCATCTGTTCCTCTAATTCCCAAGCATATATGTGATGATGTTTTGATGGATTATGATGCTCTCAAAGCTGTCCAGTCAGGGTTGGGGACTGCAGCCGTGATTGTGATGGATAAGTCAACTGATGTTGTGGATGCTATTGCAAGGCTTTCTTACTTCTACAAGCATGAAAGTTGTGGGCAGTGCACACCATGCAGAGAGGGTACTGGATGGCTCTGGATGATCATGGAAAGATTGAAAGTTGGGAATGCAAAGCTAGAAGAAATTGATATGCTTCAGGAAGTGACAAAACAAATCGAAGGGCACACAATCTGTGCCTTGGGTGATGCTGCTGCTTGGCCGGTGCAGGGTCTTATCAGGCATTTTAGGCCAGAGCTTGAGAGAAGAATTAAAGAGCGGGCAGAGAGGGAGTTGTTGGAGGCTGCTGCTTAGACTTTGTACTAAGGTTGTTTCTTGGATCTCTCTTTCTAGTTATCTAATAAAAGTCGTAGTTCCATCTTTCCTAATTTTGTTATGTTTGAACCTGAAAGCAATATAAATGTGAAGGAGGGAGGGAGGAAGGGAGAATTCATGATTATATAAATAATTTCTTTCATTTTCAGAAAATGATTAAATTTCAATTGTTTGATCTGGCACAAATTGTTAATGGATACTTTTACTGCCTATACTGTTGTGCAGTAATTTGGTTTTGGTTTTAATGCTCAAGTCTAAACAGAATTTAGTTTGAGATGTACTCTTTATCAATCCAAGCAGAGGGAGATATGCATGAGAACTTGAGTTTTGGAGCTAACATGAACTTATCTAAATAAGCATCCACCCAATAATTGAAATATATCAGCGTGTTATTGCAGTGTAATGGTAGCTGATTAATATGTGCTACAGTATTGGTGATATCCGTAGCAATCTGTCCCTTTTAGATAAAGCGAATATTTCATACAAAGGGGTAGATGGTTGTTCTTAGAAACTCTGTCTTGGTATTTTGCTTATACAGTACCCTTTATTTAGAGGCTATGATTTCTCAAGTTTGGTTTAGAGCTACTTTTCATATGCCTATCTTCTTTTCTTTTTAAATTTAACTCAACTGGCTTTTATTGAATTTGTTGCTTAATTGTGATTGTTATTTGTAACCAAGTAGAAATATGAATTCAAAACGTCAAGAAGCAATGGGGTAACGCAGAAGACATCAAAACTACTTTATGATTTCATTGAATGTGCTAGAGTATCTTGTGTTTATATGGCTAAAGTTGGTTGCTACTATACTATTTTTGGGTTTTCATTTGAACTAATAATTTAACGTCAGATGCAAATCTTATTGAGTTTATCTTATAATGTGCATGTAGGGGTAAGCATACTGGTGGATAGCAAGAAATATAATAAAGTCTGTGCCCCTGATTTTGGAAGGATAGATGGCTCCGGTTTCGGTGGCTTTAACGTCTTTTTCATTCTAATTTTAAAATTTAGAACTTGATGACTGGAACCAGAGATATCTTCTGGGCTTGGATATAATGTGTTTTCTGAACATGTCCTTTGACACATTTTTCCTGTACGGTAATAATATAATTTGTTGTTAATTGTACTAAACAACAGATGATTATGTGGTGTTTGTTGTTTATCAATCGATGATGATGATGAGTTATAATGTGAGCTACATTGACGTGGCTGCATCTAAGGAACATCTTGTTCCTATTGGTTCAACTATAGGAAGATGGGTCTGTCATTTTGCAAGTTCTTTTATCAATATTATGACCTTTGCTCCTTAATATAAAAGTTAGTTGATTAATTTGAATAGATTAAGGAAGTTAGTTAGGTTAGTTATTTGTGACAGATTTAGGTTAGTTTTCCTAGAGTACTATATTTCATCATGAATATCTTTGGATAGAATTCCTTAATGTATGCAGTTAATATAGACACTTTGGAAAAAAAATTATAAATTTAAGAAACAATATGGATTGGGGTCATATTTTTAGGATCAAAACTAACTTTCTGGAGGCAATATTTGATATAGAGTGTGCCATGGGCTCATGCAGTGTTAAAGCTGCCCAAGGAAAAAAGATCTTTGGTTATTATGTTTTACCCATTTTTGTTTTTTGTAAAAAAGAAATGTTTGAATATGGGCTAGAATTGTATTTTAAGTTGACTTTGTATCGCTCTTCTCATCTAGAGGTGTACATCATATGATTGAAGAATAGTAAAACTAACCAATCTATTCAATGAAAAGGAGTAGAATCGAAGTAACATACTGTGAGACAAATTTTTTTTTTTTTTGGGGGGGTATATTTTGGGGACTTATATTTTATTAGCAGGATCTGAAGGAGAAGATTAGTTTAGTTGAAAAAGTGTACATATGATTTGATTAAAAATTGAGTGAGATTCCTTCGAAGTTCAAACATCCCAGAGATATAGTAAAAATGGGGGGATTAGATTAGGTGAGATAAATGAAAGAACGAAAATGAAAATGATAGGGATTATGACCTTTCAACCTTTAGATCTAATCCTCTTGAACTTATTCTTTTATTCTGGAAAACGCATGAAGGAAAGGAATGTGCTATTTTTGTGAAAGTTTTGACATGGTTGTTATTTTTACACCTAATTTTCCCTTTCAAATGCAAGTTAGTATGCTGAGATAGATTGCTTCAAAAAACAAATTGAAGTGATAGATTACAAGAACAATTGTTCACGCATTGGTTGAAACTATAGTGATAGAAAGCCATGAAAATGAAAGATATGTTTTTTGATAAGATCGTATGGCTTAACATAATGTCATATAGAGATAGTTTGCGAGTCCCTTTAAGGTTGTTACCGTGGTTGGAGTGTTATTTTAATCTCATGTTAAAGGAAGTTAACCGATTCTCTGACTCATTAAGATCACTAAATAGATGTTAAAACTGTTAGTAAATATTTCCTTTGTAGATTATAGAGTCATTCTCTTAAAATATTTCAATATTATATTTCCTTTAGCTAGCTAGTTTCTATGTATATTCACTCTGTCCTTTATTCGAGGAAAAAATCGGTTAATGATTTATAAAAATTAGGTTATTGATATACTAAGCAAAGTATTTTTCTTATACAACAATTAATTGGGAATTTAGTATTATGACGAGCAAACTCTTAACCTAAAGTTATTAACTAACTTGAAGGCACTACATAATTTTGTTTATATATACTGATTAAACCCTCAATATTCCTTAAGAAAAATCAAATTATTTTCTATTAAAATATAATAGCCACAATTACTACTAACGTGTAAATTGGAACACGTAAAATAAAACTTAACTGCACTTCCTTAACCACCTGAAGCTATGGGAGGTATCTTATCTTCTATGGTTGATAAAAATGAATGGTTGGCCTCCTAATGTTGATCTTCAACTTGAGGTCTATTTAAGAAAAATATTAAATATTGATTAAAAAAAATAATTTAAAAATAAGAAGATAGGATAATTATTTAGACAATCTTGGAGCGACTGAATTTTCAAAATTTGATGCCTCTTTTTTAGAATATTTGATTAAAAGTGTCAAACATGAAAAATTTAAAGTAGCATATTGATAAAATGTTAAAATTGTGACGTAACATAATGAATTAGTATCTACGAATAAGAATACCTATCAATTGGATTCTACGAATGCTATAACATACTTTTTAAAATGCTAGAGTCCTTGTAGTTTGTAAAAATTCAGATTTGTCATGCAATAGCGAGTTTTACACCTCAAGAGGTTATCCAAATGGCGCCATTAAGAGCAATAGTGTTTATGAGGGTGTTTGAAATAGCAATTAAAACTTTTAAAAGTGCTTTTCAATTATGATTTACGGTATACGAGTTAGTTTTTATGATTTATGGGGTAGCTTTTACGATCTACATGGTAAATATGTGGATAAGTTTTATCTCAATTTACGTGAATCAGGCTTATACATAAGTATAAGCTAAACCAAACATCCCCTCATGCCTTGAGTGTTTATCCAACCACGGTTTCATAAGTCATTTTCTGTAAGTTGAGATAAAATTCTTCTTATATATTTACCTCTTAAATCATAAAAACTATTTTTAAAGAACTAATCCAAACAGACATTATTGATAAAGAGATGCTGACATCAACATTGTCCCAGAGAATATTTACTATCCATATTTTCAAGCTATTGGTTGGTCACTTTTCATGTCAGAAAATTTTCTTGCGTGAAAAAATAAATATACATTCAAGTTTAATTAGATAATATGAACTTCAACTCTTAGGTTAAATTTCCACAAATCAAGTTAGCCTTCCCATGTTAAAATAATCTTGTTAAATAGGTCTGTTAATTGGAATATAGAGCATATGATACATGATATCTCCTATATGCTTAGTAGCTTTGTAAGATACAATTTTATTTATTAATGCGAAATTACGTTTCATCGGAAAAAAGGATACCTATCAATTAAAAAAAAAAATTGGTAGGGACGCGCCTAATCTATTGACTCCGTACGCTTTAAAAATTGAGTATTGATATTCAGGCCCCCAAAAAAAAAATTTGAGAATTGATCTTTTTTTTTTAAAAAAAAAAGGACTAACATTTTTTTTATGTTAATCGTTAAGGTTTTGACAGTTCAAATTTTTTTAATAAAAACACTCAAGTTTAGTTGTTATAAAAAAACCATTATTCAAAGTAAACTTTGAAGTGTAGGATTAAAAAAGGTATAATAAATTAAAGTAATGTGAGTTGAATTAAGTAATTTAAATTAGGATTAAGATGCGATGTGACTGTGTGCGTAACTTGGCTACTAAACTCTCGTCGCACTGTTTCCTGGTTCACATGCCGTGCTCATCATGCTCATCCCCAATTTTCAGATGGAAACCATTATTTTTATTTTTTTTTACAATTTGTTTATATATTCTTATTTATTTTGATTAAATTGGATGCTGCATTTTAAAATATTTTTGTCATCCAGTATTTTAAATTAATTAATTTTTAATCCTATGTTTAGAAATATTTTTTCTATAATATCAGTATCCTGAAATATTTTTCTAATAGCACATAATATCTAAAATATTTTTTTTTAATATCTAGTATCTCAAGATAATTAATATTTAGGATATGAAATATTTTTTTTAAAAAAATATCCTTTTATTTATTTGGGATGAGCATTTATTTACTCATCTTTTGGATGAACAGGTAATGTGAATTTCTGTTTCCTTGGCGCTTTCCCACATCTCTGTCCGCTACGGACACGTTTTCTCGTATTCCTTTTCACCTTCTTTGAGCCTTCCCTTCCTTCGCTTCTCAGCTTTCAAGTTTTCAACGCACATTGTTCGCATTTGACCCCACCGTTGAATTGAAAGACGAAGATGCCCATTTCCTACCAGCAGTAATCACGGGAAGGATCACCCTCTTTATTTTCTTCACTTTTCACTGTTATCACTGTACCTTCGTTTCATCACAGGGCATCTTCGCTTTACTGGCTTGAATCCCAGCTATTCAATCCTGTGCTCACTATCGAGAGGTTCAATTTTTCGGCTATTGTTATGGTCTTATCTTTGTTGATCTGATCGCAAGTTAGCGGTGGATGCTTTGTTTGTTTCCTGCATTTCTTTTTTCACAGCCGGATATTTTGCTGGTTTGGCTAATTGTTGATTGTCCATTTTCAAAGTTGTTGATCACTTTGGTCACTGCTAAAACCGGATGGCTTTGCTTAAGTTTAAAGATTTGTCCATTTAGCGAACGTTTTCATGCATTTAATTGGTTTGTTTGTCCAAGTCTACCTGGGGATATTTGGCTCTCTTACCTCATTCCAGTCGGTAGTGTTTGTCTTTCTGTACAATTTTTTTTTTTTTCAAGTTGGTATTGTTTATTTCATTTTGGCTTGATAGTTAGTTTTTTTAATAATTTATTTTGGGTAGTCTGGTAGGTGGCTATTCCCGTCATCTTATTTTTCTTTTGAACATGGAGAGCTTACCCAGTTCTCGTTTTTGTTAAAATCATAATTGGCTGTTGTTTTGCCCCCTTTGGTCATCCGAGTCTTTATTTTCTGCTACAAAGTTTGTCAATCAAGTCTCTCCTTTGTATGAAGTAATGCATGTTAGAATTTTCTTATCAACATTTTCCTCTGAACCAATTTTTGCGTTCTATTCAGGTTTCATCTTTTATAGTGGACCAGCACACTAAGAAGAGAACCTGCACTTCTCGTTAATATGGTTCTGGGAATAAGATCAAAGAGTAGAAAAACTGTCTCAATCCAAGTGCACTACATCATCCATGTTCAGGAGATCAGGCCCTGGCCTCCTTCTAAATCACAGAGATCTGCTCAATCAGTTGTACTGCAATGGGAAAATGGTGATAAAAATTCAGGGTCTTTTGCTTGTAGCTCAGGGGATGGGAAAATTGAGATCAACGAGTCTTTCAGGATTCCATTACTTTTATTGAGAGAGTCATCCAAAAGAGGCAAACACCATGACACTTTTCAGAAGAATTGCTTAGACTTTTACCTGTATGAACGCCAAAATGACAAAGCCAAAAGTCAACTCTTGGGATCAGCCACAATAAACATGGCAGATTATGGAGTTATCAAGGAAATTACAGCCATAAACACTCAGGTGAACTTCAAGAAGAGTTTCAGAAACTCGGCACAGCCATTCCTTTATATTAATATTCAGCCGTTTGATGTAGAGGGCTCTGACTCATCACCAAAGAGCAGTTTGTCAAAAGAATTGTCGCTAGACAAGGAAGAAAGTGGATCTGCAACACAGTCCCTAAATGATGAGGATGTTGTAGTTGCCTCATTTACTGATGATGAGATTGATGATATTTCTTCAAATACCTCACAAAATGTCAAGTCCGCTTCTGAGACTACAGGAGGTTTGCCACCTCTAAGTGATAAAGTACTCCAATTTAATAGCTTCTAATCCTGCATTATGTAAATTGATCCAAATCATTTTCTTTATTTTGGTATGATATATAAACCAATCATCAACATATTTTCAGTTTAGTTGCTCACTGCAAATTATTTTTTATTGATGTTACTTTACTCTTTAGCTGATATACGCTTGTGTCAGTTATTGTTGCAGTAAGTAATTTTCCATTTACCTCCTTCATATTATAACCAATGTTTTCAACTCCAGATATGTTGACGTTTGATTTTTTTCCTTTTTTGGATAAAGCATATTATCTCCTTTAATGGAAAATAGATATATTGTGACGGAATCAGATATAAATCTGAGGACTTGGTTGCCTGTTCTTCAGGACATTCATATTTTTCTGCTGAAATGCATTTAATTGGCTTTTCTTTGGTGATGATAATTGGCCCAAAAAAAAAAAAAAAAAGCTTCACTTTGATTATATGGTGCTGCCATTTGATTGCAGATAAGGTTGAAATTAGCAAAGTAGGAACAATGGGATCAACTAGGGAGTTCGTTGAACCCATGGAGTCGTCTTCTGCTGGTTTAGATATAGAAGCTGAGACTGGGGCATCATTGCACTCATCGTCTCTGGTCTTGTCCTCAGATACCAGCAATACTACATGTGATGGGGCTTCTTTACCCGTATTTCCTGAGGATCATGCCAAGGTTGCTTATGCAAGTTATAAAATTCTGGAATCTGCTAATTCAGACATAAAGGCAGAGCCTGGAGCATCCAAAAAATTCAATGGAATTAAATTGCCCTCATCATCTGCGACCTTGTCATCCGATACTGGCAATGCCACGTATGATAGGCCTTCACCTAAATTTTCTGAGGAGCATGTCAAGGTTGGTGATGTAAGTTCTGAGATTCCAGACTTTTCTAGCTCGCATATTAAAGAAGAGGCTGGAGAGTCCAAACAGTCAAACGGAATCAAATTACATTTGATGTCTATGGTCTTGGCCTCAAACACTAGCAATGCTACATATGACAGATATTCTTCACCTAAATTTCCTGAGGAATGTGTGAAGGTTGATGATGCAAGTCCTAATATTCCAGAAAGTGCTCAACAATCCAGTAGGCAAACTATTTCCAAGGGTCCAATTGTCAAAAGCTTATCTTCTGCATCATACATTATGCAACCAAACATCAAAAGCTCTTTTCGATCTCAAGATAAGGAACTTCTTCATAATCCTTCTGAAGATGATCATCCAAGAAATGGAAAAAGAGAAAGAACTACTCGTCCATTGAGTAGGAAAGCACATGAACAGCCCTGCAACGTTTTGATCAATGATAAACCAGAGCATTTGACATCTCTTAAATTGCCTTTAGACACTTTTGAGAACTATGGTTTATTTGGTAAAAATCAAGCCCCAAAAAAGGCAAAGGAAAATAATACTCTGAATGTTGATCATGTTGATGCTGCTTGTCATGAAGGCTCTAATACAAATACAAATGACATCTTAAACAATAATGAAACTGAACTGAAGTCTGAAGTTCAAATGCTACGAGAAGAGCTGAGGGAAGCTGCCGCTCTCGAAATTTCACTTTACTCTGTTGTTGCTGATCATGGCAGCTCAGCAAACAAGGTTCATGCTCCTGCTCGGCGCATTTCTAGATTCTATTTACATGCTTTCAGAGTTGGATCACCTGCTGCTAGAGCTCGTGCAGCCCAAAGTGCTGTTTCAGGATTTGTTTTGGTTTCTAAAGCATGTGGAAATGATGTCCCAAGGTACTAGAGCTCATTTATGTACTTCTTTAATATTGCATGGTATACAGACTCAGATGCTCCTAATTGGAAATCTTGCTCTTATATATTTAATACTTTTCCCGTGCCTATTGTGGAGACTGGAAGCTTTGATATCCTAAACCTAATATATCTGAAGAGATTTATTTAATTTTACTTTCATCCATTAAAGGTTGAGAATTTTCAAATCCGCCTCTGAAGGCTACCTAAAATGATGATGATGATGTTCTTTACCTTGAATAGGTTGACCTTCTGGCTCTCAAATTTAATTTTTCTGAGAGCAATTGTAAGCAAAGGAGTTGAAAATATACAACTTGATGGCAGTACGTACATCGATAGTGATAGAAATGGACTAGTTAATGGAAGCTTGCTGAAGACGTCACCTTCTCGTGATGAAGAAAAAGAAAGTGCAGTCAAATATTTTCATAGTTGGGAGGATCCACAAACATTTTTATTCGCGTTGGAAAAGATTGAAGCTTGGATATTCTCGCGAATTGTTGAGTCTGTGTGGTGGCAGGTTGAATCAGAACTCTTTCTGATTTCCTACTTATTTTGCCTATCTGGAATAAATATTTTTGCTGTACTGATAAGTCTTATGTTGCTTTGTTGTCCCAAGACTCTGACTCCGCATATGCAGTCTGCTGCTGCTAAGAGCTCCAGCTCAAGGAAAGCCTATGGACGAAGACATAGTTTAGGTGATCAAGAGCAGGGAAGCTTCTCCATTGACTTATGGAAAAGATCTTTCAAGGATGCCTGTGAAAGACTTTGCCCTCTTCGAGCGGGAGGCCATGGTTGTGGCTGTTTGCCTGTGATAGCTAGATTGGTTAGTTTCAGCATGAATATGTCTTTATCAACTATGTCACTGGGCTGGATTCCATATTAGTATTCTTCTTTATACATGCATATGGATATTAGTAATTGTATTGTGCCATTATATAACTAGAAAGCAGAGGCAATATTCCTACATGATCATCCTTGTGTGAGAACATAGAAAGGATATTGATTGGAACAAATATTAAAAGTAGTTTTTGTAGTTTCTTGCGATGATGGTGGTTTGTTAGACTTAGACCTGTCTATTCTCTGTACATTATTATTGTCTTTTGGCCAGTGCTACTCCAAATTTGCAATTATCTCAATGGTTTCCATTGATTTCTGTTGCCACTTTTCTTTCCACCATGAACATACTCATTCTTGTTTTTCTATCTCTGGCTTTGTAATAGATGTTGTCCTGGCGAATTTATATATAGTTCAGCATGTGTGGTTGGTTAGAGTTGCTGATGCCATTAGAAAACCTTTATAAGCTGCAATTGCATCCTTCTCTCCGTGATCCTTCTTGTTATGAGGGAAAAGTTGTCATTTCCATCTTTGATTGTTTTAATTGTCTCACTCTGGTTAATATTTTGTGCATGCATGTCTTTGTGTTAGTGTATTGAAGTGGTTAATTACATATTATTGGGGAAAGAAAATTCTTTGATCAATGTTGTTTTCTTTTAATGATATCAACATTCTTATTCCTAACGTCTTATCTTATAAACTAAGTGTGATGTGATTGAAATATTGTTTTTTTCGTGCTCTTAGGTGATGGAGCAGCTGGTAAATCGACTTGATGTGGCAATGTTTAATGCTATTCTCCGTGAATCAGCTGAAGAGATGCCAACTGATCCTATATCTGATCCCATTACTGATTCAAGGGTTCTCCCAATTCCTGCAGGAAAATCAGGCTTCGGAGCTGGTGCACAACTTAAAAATGCTGTAAGTGATGAAATTTTGTGTCATTCCTTATTTCGTTGTTATTTTTCTAACTTCTAATTCATGATATTCTTCTAACCTGTCTGCAATATCTGATTCTTATCTCCTACATATATTTTGTCTACCACTAAATCATAAGGTCCACGTTGTACAATCAGCAATCTGCGTTTGTAGGATTTTTGGGAAGTCTCTGGTAGCTGATTAAAATGAATGATGTAAAGTATCAACTGATGATTCAAGGATATTATGGAAATAGCAGTAACAATTTAATTCTCTTGAGCTCTAGAAAACAAATCTTAGTTGAATGTTAGATCAGATTTACAATTTTATTTTATTTTTGTCTATGGTGTGAAATACTTTCTATTTTGTCTATGTTAGAACGCCTGGAGGTGTTACAAAGGACTTTCCTATAAGGATTGGACTACATCAAGGATCAGCCTTGAGTCTTATTTGTTCAATCTAGTGACAGATATGCTAATTGAGCCTATAAAAGGGGAGATCCCTAAATGCATGTTTTTTGCGGATGATATAGTTCTGTTGGCTGAATCCAGGGAAAAAATTAACTCCAAGGTTGAGATATAGAGACAGACTTTGGAATTGAGGGGCTTTCGTCTTAGTAGGAGCAAAACTGAATATATGCATTGCAAGTTTGATAAGAGACAAGGCCAAAGAGAAGTGGAAGTTAAATTGGGAGGGCAAATCATCCCACAAGTGACAAAATTTAGATATTTGGGATCAATTATACAACAAGATGGTGAAATTGATGAAGATGTCAATCATAGAATTCAAGCCGGATGGTA
This sequence comes from Albizia julibrissin, assembly GCA_037074505.1. Lineage (NCBI taxonomy): Eukaryota > Viridiplantae > Streptophyta > Magnoliopsida > Fabales > Fabaceae > Albizia > Albizia julibrissin. Next base: position 4,578,313 of record CM073482.1, on the reverse strand, counting down.
TAAATGGAGAAAAGCTACTGGAGTTATTTGTGATCGTAAAGTACCTAATAAGGTAAAAGGAAAGTTATATCGCACTGCTATAAGACCAGCAATGTTATATGGTAGTGAATGTTGGGCTTTAAAGGGACAACATGAACATAAAATGGGGGTAGCTGAGATGAGGATGTTGAGATGGATGTGTGGCCATACAAGAAAAGACTAGATTCTTAATACTCATATACGCGAACGAGTTGGAGCGGCCCCTATTGAAGCAAAAATGGTAGAAAATTGTTTGAGGTGGTTTGAACATGTTCGGCGAAAGCCATTGAGTGCTCCGGTGAGAAGGGTTGATCAAGCAGTATGGAGTCCTGTTAGACGAGGTCGAGGAAGGCCGAAACAAACGTTCAATGAGGTCATAGAGAGAGACCTTTTAATTAATAATATATCAAAATCTATGGTTTTTGACAGAGCACAATGGCGCCGTGTGATCCATATAGCCAACCCCCCCACTTAGTGGGATAAAGGCTTTGTTGTTGTTATTGTTGTTGTGAAATACTTTTTAGCAGTGGACATAATTTTCCAGTGAAATAAATTAGTGAGATTTTAGATTCTATAATCTCCTCCTGTTCATCTACTATGATCTTCGTTGAGTGATGATGTTACATTAAATACGATTGATAACAGTGTCATGCCTAGGAATACATGTACATAGTCTTTAATTAAATATTTCATTTAAAGCTTGAGCTTGACTTAAAATTGCAAGTGAATTTTGTCTCAAGGTTATAAGAATCCTGTTCATTTTGAGCCCCCTCATCTTGGTACATGAGCATATTTCAATTTTTTCTCTCTCTCTCAAGGCTTCTCATATTTTTTTGCATTAAACCACGAAGTAGAATAATGTTACTATTTGCTCTTACTTTGATCAAGGATTTGCAGTGTATTCCTTTGTTTAACCTTCATTCCTCTGTTTCTAACTTTCTATTGTACTCAGATTGGGAACTGGTCGAGATGGCTATCAGATTTATTTGACATTGATGATAGTGACTCTCCTGAAGATCGAAATGAAGATGATGGAAACGGAAGCCAAGAGTGTGAGACGTCCTTCAAGGCTTTCCATCTCCTTCATTCACTGAGTGATCTAATGATGCTTCCATTTGAAATGCTTGCTGATGTGTCTCAAAGAAAAGAGGTTGAATCAAGCTTCCTAGTCTTGTTCCTCGTGTTTTGATCAATCGAGTACTTTATAATTTGATATTTATCATCTAAACACTTCTGTAGGTATGCCCTACATTTGGCGTACCATTGATACGGAGGGTTCTCAACAATTTTGTCCCAGACGAGTTCTGCCCAGGGCCTATCCCTGATGGTGTTCTTGAGTCCCTGAATACTGAGGTAGGTTGGTTAAATTTGTGTGCTTTCTCTGTAATATAAGCATTACCTTAAGTATAATTATTGAATTATTGACTGTTCACTAATGAAAAATGAATTGTTAAACTAAATCAATAACTTTGTTATGTCTATTTAGCTTTAGTCTCTGAAAATCAGTTAGTCCCTAAAAAAGAAGACTTAATGCATGTCAGTCTATTAGTCAAATGGCCAGTGATACTAGAATATGCAATGAGGGTTTTCTTTTTCTGAGACTCATCTGACAACCCACTAACCTTCGTTTTTCTTTTGTGACCAATATCATTTAAGAAAACCACCAACAACTTATGGCCTTACAGCTTAATAGCACGAAAGCTTCCTTTAAGTGAGAAGTTGCGGGTTCAATCTTACTTGTAATCTCAGGATGTTGGGGTCTGCCCCTTTAATTCAAAAGTAAAAAACCACCTAACACGGGTGGTATTCAAGTGGAATGCCATGCTTCATTACACTCACCCTCGTACACTTCTCACCGATGTGGGATTCAGTATTCAGTTAGTGTAGTCTGAACTTTTCCTATGTATGTGTATTGATGCTGTATTCTGTCACTAATTAACGTTGTGCAAAGAACTCCAAATTTGAGCCTCTTGTAACTCAAAAAGGAAGTAAAAAGGAAGAGGAAATTATTTTAACCATCTTCATGGTGTTTGTGTTGGTTTTAGGATATTCAGGATGACGAAGGTTCTATTTCCAGCATTCCACACATCGCTGCCCCTACATCCTACTCACCACCTCCGGCCACAGCAGTTACCGGCATAATCCAAGAAATGGGCACCCAGTCTCTGCGAAGAAGTGGATCGTCGGTGGTTAAAAAGTCATACACTAGTGATGACGAGCTTGATGATTTGGACTCACCCCTATCTGCTATTGGGATTGATGAACCTTCACTTGTATCTAACAAGTTCCCAGCGGTAAATGAAGGTCGTAGTTTTGTTAGATATGAGCTTCTGCGAGAAGTATGGAGGGACTGTGAATAATGACGGCCCATTCCTATGTGACTCTTGTTTTGTTTGCTTCTTGTGTATGTATACTATTTGCTTATCTTCCAATAATATGTTCAGTCATTCTTACCAAAAAAAAATTTCATTCCCGACATTCTACTGCGTTTCTTGAAACTTGATACATAAACCATCAGGAAGAATTACAATGAAGTCCTAGACATTAAATTAATGATCGACAAACCCTTCTGAAAAATGAATTGTAAATATCAATTCAGATCATGACAAATTCACGAGTCTTGAATGTAGATATGATATTTAAGTTTCAAATGTAATTCTTAATTGAAATTGAGATTCCTGTTTGTATTGTCTAAATCATGTTTGCTATTTATCTTTCAAAAAACAATTCAGGGGTATAACTATTATTAATCCAATATTTTGTGACTTAAAACGTCATTCCCCCCGAACAATTTGTAGCGCGACAAGGTTCGAGGTTCTAAGTTCCAAGTGAAGAATGAGAACAAGAGTAGCAATACTTGAAAGCTCACTCAGTGGTCTGCAGTTATCGTTTTTTATGATCACGGGAGATCTTGATCCCCCCCCTACAATCCCATACCGGGCTCAAATATGCAAAGAGATCAAAGGATATAGATAATATGGAGCGCAATAATTTTCACAGGTTTATCTTTTCTTTTCCTTTTTCTCTTTTATATTCCCGAGGTCCTCAGTCCTCACGGCTCATAGGATGTCACTACAACAAAATTGATATACTCCTTTGCTCCTTAATGACCAGTATGTAGTCCCAGAGGTAGTACTTGCACTAATCAATAACACCTCACACTAAATATAATTTACGCTTTATTATATGCATTGACATATTCATTTGAAAAAACCCAAGTTCTTTCATTATAGGATGGATCTTAGTGTTCGGGATGAGAGATTTACTTAAGCAAGCACGAGTTAACCTGAAAAGCTTGAACCAGGATGGACAAAACACACCCCCATTATGGCATGCTGCATTGAGTTACCAACTTCAAGTCACATGGTAGAGCGTTATTTGCTTTTAATCCAAGATACTACATGTCTCCATCAGCAAGAATCCTAAGAATATATAGCTTTCAACTGTGGTCCTAACTGTTTCAACTTTTAATGCCGAAAACAAGTAAGCCCCAGAAAACTAAGAGAAAAAACATAAACGGATACAGGAGAATTTCTACAAACATGCCCCGGAAGGTGAAGGACAACTGTTCAGCTTAAACATATCAGAAACAGAGGAAAGAGCGAGGAGTATAATTATCAAAAGATGAAAAACACAAAGAAGCATGTATTGATCAATGGAAGAAATCAAACACCAGAATGTTCAGATCAATATTGTCACAGACTTCTTTAAACACCAAAATCTTAATGTTGGCAACCAACTCCAGAACAGCAAGAAACAAGACAGTTTTGGGTTCAACAATCTCAACTTTTAAACAGAGGAAATGAAGCATCCAAAGCAACTCAAACAGCACATTAAAAAAAACGCACCTAACTCAGAAACCTCTCAATCCAACACATCACTCTTCACTGCATTTGACTTCTCCACATAACCAACAAGTAAAGAAGGCCACCCTTGGCTACATACCTTCTCACATTTGTCACAGTAATCACAAACTACATGTATAGTTAACAGAACAGAGATGCAGAAAATACGCATATGGTTCCCATGCAAATAAGTAGCTTTGAGCAAGCTACAAAAAGTAAAGTTGATCAAATCTTAGGTTGAGAGTACACAAAAAAGAACCAACCCCGGCAAAAAGACCCAAAAAATACATGGGTGATTCCTACACAGTGTATACATAAGTATCTTGAACGTGGGTGATTCTTATTGTGCTCAGCCAAACTAAATGAATTATTAATTAGTGCATAAAAAACATGGTAAGGACTATAAAATTAGTAAAGTTAGCATAGATAAATTGTGAGAGTGATATGGTTTTCAAAAAAGAAGCCTTTTTGAATAATAAAACCCCATCAATATATTTGCCAATTTGACTGTTCAGAAACAAGTGTAAGAACTAAGAGCCACAGCACCCAGTGAAAATCATACATTTAGGTGCCATTTCAACCGAATAGTTTATTAGAGGTACTAAGGCACGGGACAATGCAATCCTTGGATAAGTGTCCACCAAATTTAGCAAGAAACCCAAGCCTTGTGAATGCCGATGATTGCCGACAGAAATCCCGCTAAATTTAACAACAATGGACTAGAGTGTGGTCCTTTCCCATCCAATATATCATCCAATGCCATAAAACCATCAGCCAAATCTTGAATTAAAGAGAGCTTCTTCAACTTCTTCTTCTCCCTCAATTTGCTTAACTTGGCCTCGTATTCTTGACAACCTGAACCCATCGTGGTTGCAAATTCAATACTCGATTTCAAGCGTTCCTCTTCATCACTAATATTTCTCAAATCCTTCAGATTCAAAGAAATACTACCGCAGTACCCAATAAACTCAGCCCAAGCACTGATTTTCTGCAAATTACGTGAATATTTTTTGTCGATGAGACCCGCTTTCGCCAGCCAAACGAACTGTTCGAAGAAGTAATACAAGCCTTCACCACCATAGGCAATTATATAGAGAACCCAATCCTGTTTGGAATCAGAATGAGCGTTTCTCAAAGCGTTCAGGTCCTGAACAAACTTACCAAGCCTGAAGGCTTTCCGACTAACCCCAACACTGGATTCGAAGCTCTTAAGACGGAGATATAGGGCTTGATTACCTTGAACAGCGGAGGATGCGAGGATAATCTTTGAAGCGTACCTGGAAATTTTGAGTAGCTTGTCAACGCCATCTCTTTTAGCAAGGTAAGTTTCGAGATGGGTAAAGAAGTCTCTGTGCTTAGCTTTTGGATTCTGAGGAGGAGGAGGATGAATCGGAGGGGCTGGGGAGGAATCGGAATTCATTAGGATCGATCGAAGGAGGATCTATTCAATCCAATGAGAATTTCTCAACACAACAAATTCAGCATCAACGGATCATATGCTTCTTTTGCGTTTTTCCCAATCAAAATGGGGAAATTACATTATACTCATGCGTTTAAGTAATTTAAATTAAATAAAAATAAAGACAAAAAAGGACAAAACACTAGTGGCTGTTTGATTGGTGAGCTGACTCTTTTTCAATTTTACAAACTTATAAAATAAAAATAAAATTATATTGAAATTTGTTTAGATTATTATCTCAAAAAAAATTAAATAAAAAAATTACTGAAAATGACATAAATCATATTAAATAATACATATATATATTATATGTATATATTATGATAATTTTAAAAAAATTATAATTATAATTATAAAAAATAAAAAAGTTAATTATTATTGAAAAAAAATTGAAACTACTAAAATACTTAATTATACCTTGATAGATATATTTAATACGTATATATCATAAATTTTGGCATAAACATATATAACTAAAAAAATATTAAAATTAATCTACAGCAAGCATATGTGATTTATCATTTGCGCAGAATGAAACTAAGGTGCAGAAGACAAAAGGAACATGACATATAATAGATAAAAGATAAAAGGGCAAAACAGGAAAAAAATTACACCATGGAGCAGGCCCCGCAAAAGCACTATGAAGGTTACTTTTTAATAAAAGTTGCTTTTACTTTTTAGTGATAAAAGCCCATATGACCCGCCGTTTTCCCAAACATTTACCAACATGCATATCACACATTTTTTCTACCCATCGTACATTTCCTCTCCGCTACCACTTTTTCAAACAGGCCCTAAACAGATGGCGGTTATAGACTACTCTCTATCACTTTGTTTTTTATTATAAATCTTATTTTATAATTAATTTTTGGTACTAAATATATTCCTTCTAATCCATAATATAAGGTTCTTTTAAAAAATGTGATAATAAAAATATAAATCACTTGCAGGATAATTAATACTCATTTTTCAGTTCTATCCCTATGATTAAATGCTCATTTTCTAACTTTGACAACTCATTAGATCATCTCTCTCTCCCCCCAAAAATAACATATAGGCCCTGTTTGGTATGAGGCATTGTGGGGTAGGGATTAAGATTGGATCAGAGATTGAATCAAAATATATGATTTGGTATGAGGGACTATAAATAACTAGGGATTGAGAGTACCATGAAAGTAGGATTGCAGCAAAGTCACCTCCCCTGGTATTGTGTTTTCAATCCCTGGACTGCAAAATTGTAGAGACAAAAATATCATTGATTAAAATATTTTTTGGATAAAAATAACTCCCTGATTTTAACCAAAAATCCATCTCTCTCACATAATTATAGGGTTTTGAAACTCGGACCGGATCGCCCGGTCCCGACCGGGAACCGGCTAATCGCCGTTAAATTGGTCCGGTTTGGAAACCGGTCCAATCCACTATTTTAAAAAAAATCAATTTTTTAAATTTTCCTTTAGAATTTTATATTAAAAGCCTAAAATATTCAATTTTTCACCGGTTTTGCCCTGATTTAGCTCTGGTTTAACTCCAATCTGACCCACTTACCCTTAATCCAGTACCCTGATCGATTCAATGACTGGTCCGAGTTTCAAAACCTTGCATAATCACTCTCTTTGTTTTTTTCTCGCTAGCGAGTGATATAATTAGTGACTATTTATTAAATAAGATTAATGAAATTATTCCTTCCAACTATTACTTGGTACCAAACATATTTTTAAAGCATCAATCCCTATCTAAGTTCCAGTCTCAGTCCCAATCCCAGTCTCAATCACAATCCATCAAAATTCAGTGACACTTACTAAACTGAGCCGTAGGGTCCACATTCTTCAATAAGTGTAAAATTGGAAAAGTATTTCAATTTATGACATAATAAATGAGTTAACTGTCTTTTTTATTCACATTAATTAGTTAAAGTACCATATATTATATATTAGAGAGAGTGCGTGTTATTGATGAATATTTTTCAATTTTACCCTTATTTAATTTTTGTTGGAAGGAGACAAAGAGGAGAGAAATATAAGAATGATTTGTAAATGCAGAGAAGGAAATTTTTTTAATAAGGGTAAACTATAAGAATTAGTTAAACTGGACTTATAATAAAGATCCGATCATGGTATTTATAACTTATAAATCACTTTTAAATTCAGCAACTTTCTAACTTTATCTTTATTTAATAGTATCTCTTGTCATTAATATATAAAATTTGTCCATCATTAACCAAAAAGAAATACTCCCTCTGTCCCTATATATAAGATTCTTTCAACCGAATTGTAGGATTCTATAAAACAGTTAAAATTAGTTAAAAGTAATAAATATATAGGAAATATAATTTTTTTCAAAATGCCCCTATTTATAAATGGGTAATAGAGAGAGTAATGATGAAAAAAGGAGAAAAGAGAATGTATATGGTAAATAAATGATGTGAGAGAATGAGAACAAAATAGCTAAAAGTGTATTTATTATTTAGATAAAGTCAAATGGAACCTTATAAAAAAGGACATGCCCATTCAAGAAAAATGATCTTGTATATAGGGACAAACGGAGTATATGATATAAATCGGATTCTATACTAAAACATCTAATTCTTTTTTTTCCTGAAATAATAAGATATCTTATTTAAAATTATGTAAATCATATATACATACCAGTATCTTTAATAAGATTTTATCACGCCCAATGGGATAAGACTTTGTTGTTGTTGTTATTGTTTAATTTAGAATCTTCTACATAAAATCTTCTAAAGATATCATATTTGTAAATAAATATTTTCAATATTTAAAATGCTAAATTAAACATAATATTATTATTTTCCAAATAATAATGATAAAATTATTTCATCATAAATAATATTATATTTTTATAATTCAAATTAAAAAATCTTCTAGAATTCTTTTATTTAAAAAATGAGGCTTTTAAGATTAAACTAGCACCCTTTACATTCATTAAACATGAACACTTTCAATATTCAATGAATCTAAACATTTGAGTTTATATTGCCTCATTTTTGTATGTAACCGTATAAACTCATAATGTTGTTGGAGCCCTGAAGTACCTTTTAGCCCCATAAGTTATAAGTGACTTCTTACAAGATATTAATAACTACCCAAAATATATGAAAATTGATGATCCATTATAGTTTTTATCAAGCTCGAGACAGAGTCGTCACTCTTATATTGTTCAATCAAATCTCCTCAATCTCCAAGTAAACTAGTAATAAAAATTAAACTCATTTTACTTGAGCGTATTTAGACATTTATCAGCCTCACTCATCGAAAAACCTAAAAATAAAATAAAAGGGACAAATTCTATCACCATCATTGACTTTCCTCCGTATGGATCTCAGTATGCTCAATCACAACCTTTATACTCGCTCAATTACAAATCTATGGTGATACGAGCTGTGGGGGCTAGGCGACATGGCTACAATGATATACGAGAATGACTCTCCATGTAGCTATGTCTATCTCTCAATGAGTCGGCCCAATACTATCTTGATCCCAAACAATGGTTTTGATTTGTGTCTCCATATATGATGATCGATAATCAAAATTATACCAGTCTTACTTTATTATTATTCTTACAATAATAATAATAATTGACGAGAGATATTTATAATAATTGTGTAAGTATTCATGCATCATTAACTCACTGTTATAATGAAAAACATGCAAAACATTGTAATAAACAATCAATTAATAAATTTTTTTATTAAATTATATATAATGTTTATGTTTAATTGATTGACCTAGGGCACAGTCTCTAACATATATAAAGAAAGTTATTGGGTGTGTAGATGAGAATTATTAATGATGAAGCAGTATGGAGTCCTTTATAAATAAATGGATGAATACCGAAAAATATGATGATTAATGAATTATTTGACCAAAACCTTTGATTAACAATCTATTCAAATATTTATTTGTTGATATAATTAACATAATGATATCATACAATCCATATGAATAACTCCATATATTGAGATAAGACTTAGTGTATTTTTTGTAATGTCAATTAGTTTTATAACTAAGGACATTCACATAATCATAGATAAAATAAATTTACACATTATACATTATAGATATTTACTAGTTATATCAAAGATTTAGAATAATAAAAACAATTGAATGGACTAGATGGAAGACTTCATGTACTTTTTAAGCAAATAATATTATATTGGATTCAAATTATGTTGTAATTGGAAGAAATCTAGGAGAGTTACCATCATTTGATCACAATAATACTCAAATCTGTATCATAAAATAAAATATGTGGAAAAAAATAAATGCATGCACATTAAAAAGAAACTCCTTCTAGTACTATGTTCGGCAGAAATCACATTATTCGAAATTCTTTAGATTATTGTTTTCATTTATTATTATTTATTATAAAAGCACATCTGGCGAACAAATATATATTTCAGCATCTCATATTACCTCCTTTTAATTAATCCAATTATTATGAGAGATCCTCCGGCCACTTTTTCCTTTTCTATGGAATAAAATCTGGTTACATAGATATTATGCATTTAAAAAGTTAAAAATAAGGAAAAAATTTATGTGTATATCATAACTGCCATAAATGAAAGTGAAGACCAAATCCCATTCATTCGTCATAAAGCTATAGATTTGCATAATCACATATTCACACATAAGAAAAAAAATTTCCTATTTATCAAATATAGAAAAAGAAAAACAAATTTCCATTATTTAGTGATTAAAACTTTGTGGCTGAATAAATTATATCGGGTGAGTGGCATTGGTACAACCGTACCGTACAAGAGGATTTTACCATATTTCTTTACATGGGCATGTATATGCTCTATTATTGTCTTGATCCGTAGCTTTTTCAAATTATAAGGTAAGTTTTCATTTTTCCCGATTTTTTTTCTAAATTAATTGCGTGGGTGGACACGAAATCAAGCTAATTAAATTCAACCCTAAAGCATGTTTATTGTTTCATGAAATGATTCATTAAAAAAACAATAATACTTCGAACTGAGTAGCCAAAACCGAAAGAAACAGATACAGTCAAATCAGAGAGTAAATAAACCAAATTAATACTTATTGATGTCCTTTCATTAAATTTTGGAAAGTCCGATATTATTCCCTTTATACACCACCTTTAATGCACTAGAACCAGAAACAATGCACACAGTAAATTACAAATTTACAATCCCCCTGGCCATCATTTCCAAACATAAATGTTACATTTAATTTCTTTTATCGTAATTACTCCGCTCTAATTAATTTCATAGCAAGAATTAAATGGGTCAAACATTTTGTTATGGAAATTCGTGAACGTTTGATTTTGTATCCAAAAAAAAAAAAAACAACAACAACAATAAAGTAACAAAGCCGCCATTATATGCAAAGTAATTAATGTGCAATACATTTTCATGTGTATATAAGGATCATCTCATCATATGTGATCTCTCACATCAAAACAAAAAAAACCATTCTCTCTTTCTCTCTCTCTCGTCTCTCCAAAAGTTCTTTATACCTCGTATCTTGTTCATTTCCATGGCCAATAGGGGTTGGAACTCTAGGAATCATCATTACCCTCCTAACAATGAACAAATCGCTTGTCGATTGTGCAACCATGTTTTCCCAAACAGGGAAAGTTTCATAGCTCATATTGATTCTCATTTGGCTCGTGACGAGGTTATGAATAACCATGGCAACAACAATATTCAAATCCTCCCAAAAGCTTCACACAGAGAAGCTTTTCGCTCATACCATCATCAACTTGCTGTGATGCCCAATAATTCACCCATCAGGGCTCCACTAGTCTCCAATAATCTGCAACAAGTCAACCGAAACGGCTTTGATGCTCGATCTCTGATGCAGAAAGTCACTAGAAATGACTTTAATAACCTTCCTTTGGTGGTGCAAGAAGGTAATAACAGAACTAATGTTGCCAATAATGCCCAGACTTTCGGCTGGACCAGTCAACCTCATCCCACCGGGCCGTCGTCGTCGTCGGTGACTCCGCCGCCGCCGAGAAACCCTAGTTTGCTCACTTATGTTCCTCCAAGTGCTCCTGCTGGTTCACTCCAACCACCTCCACAACTAGGGTTTTCGTCCATGACTAGATCAAGGAATAATAGTACTAGAGGTGGTGCAACTCGTCATCGATCCCAGCAAAGAAACGTGGAAATGGTGGCTGCTGCTGCAACAATTGAGCCAATTACGAAGCCTTTTATCGACATGTTGGAGACGCCGATCAAGAAGGTCGATTTCATTGATTTAGAAGACATGGATGTCGACGACGACGACGAAGATTCAGCTGGCGGTTCGGGGAAGAAGTTGGATTTGTCGTTGAAGCTTTAGAATGTCCAAAAGTTAACTAGCTTTCATCTCTAGGTTCTATATATCAGGTAATGATCTCACAGTTATGGAAAAAAAGAGAGAGAGAGAGAAATTGTTGGTTTTTATGTCTCGAACTATAGTAAATTAGTGTAGCTATAGCTGTATGTTGTAACCGTCGTTGTTAATTGAGTGATATCATTGTGTAATTTCTTTTCTATTAAGTATTATATGCATGTCGTTGGCCTTTTGTTAATTTTGTTAGCAAATGCATATGTAATATTCTGTTTAAAAATGCATTATATTGATTTTTATATTTGTGTGTGTTTGTATACATTAAATTCAATACACTTTAACGAGTATTCGATCAATGAGTAACGATGCCATTTGGGCTAGAATAATATAATTGAAGGATTAAATTCATAGCAAATCTTCCATATACCAAAGTAATACTAATTTATTCATATATATATATACGGGGGAAAAAATAGCGTGATAGTAGTTGTTTTGTGCATGTGTTATGAAAACCGTGAATTTTTACTTGATTTCATTTAAATTGCAGAATAGTGATGCTCTACTTCGAAATTAATTATTTACAATGCTTTTTTGCCTATTACGTGCACTGTTGGCCATTCATATATATAATGAATTGGCACATAAAAATTTGTAAAACTTATGAGGAAAAATGAAAATCAGCTTAATTAATTACGAATAATGATAGGTTTTCAAAGGAAACGTTGGTCACGGGAATAGTTTTATTCCTATTAAAAATTTTGTCCTAAAATAACGAACTATAACATTTTAGAGTGATGTTTATTGTTGATTAAGTATAGGCTATATAAGAGCCTATCATAATTGTTCATTCACAAAAAACAATTTTGTGCCATCTTCACATTTCATTCCGTCCATCCATGTATATATGTGTGTGTGCAGTGTGTGTGTGTATCCTGTGATGAGTTTCGCACGTGTAGTTAATTGGGACCTGCCACGTCTTAATTACTTGATTCGCCTTTAACTAAATCTAAATCCATAATAATTGTATGATGATAAGTATGTACTAACAAGTATCATGAGTGATGGCAAATATTTTCAATGGGCATTTCCCCCATAGTTTTAAAACATCAAAAAAGGTATTACAACGCAAATATGATGGCGATTCATTTCACTGGTTTTCATGTTATTGTTTTAACGAACGGTACATTCAATCTATTCCGCTTACTAATTTTGATTTGAAATACTTTAAAGTGGATTGATCTGCCAACAAAAGAGATAGTTGGTTCAACGAACGGCACATCTAATCTATTTCGTTTACCACTTTTAACTTGAAAATACTTTTACGCCGATTGATCTTCTAGCAAAAGAGATATATTATATTGTTGGTTCAATGAACCGTACATCTAATCTATTTTGTATACCTTTTTTAACTTGAAAATACTTTTACGCGGATTGATTTTCTAGTAAAAGAGATAAACAAGAGTGTCGATTAACACTATCTAAATGTGAGATCCATCATGTTATCCACATCTCTTATCTTGATTGGTCAATTGTGGAAGAGATACTACCCAAATTGATATTACTTCTATTTTATTTCCAGAACTCCAACCAAATTTCTTTATTTCTCATAGTTTTAGAAAGCCTAAAATGTATTACAAAACTATTTGTGGCGTTTTGCCAGTTTTTAAATTGCTATTTCAATGAATGGTATATTCCCTTACCACTTTCAACTTGAAATTATACCATTTCGTGCAGATTGATCGTATAGCAAAAGACATAAACATTGTTATTTCTTTTATCTTGGACGGATGTACAAAAGAAAAATCCAGACTGGTCACTTGATTCACTTATATCCTTTTTCATAATAAACTCCCAAACTTTTGATTCTTAGACAAACTCTTTTTCCTAAGTGTGTATTATACATTCAAAAGCTCCCCACCCCACTACCGAGCGTTTAGGTTAACTGGTAAGGGGTTGTCCTAACTTAACCACGGGTCTTGAGTTCGAGACGTGGGAATGCAGCAACGTGGAGTAGTAGAGGCTTCCCCCCGAAATGGGCCAACCCGGTCTCGATCCGGATTAGTCTGGGGCCGTTGATGTACCTGAAAAATGGTCTGCCCTGGGATACCGGATATACTACGCAAAAAAAAAAAAAAAAAAACCTCCCCACCCCAACAGATTACACCAATCCTGATGATCTTCCATCACCATATATTTTATTTAAGCTAAATTAAACCCAAAACTTGATTTGTGCGTAGAAACTTAGTTAAGGAGAAGAAACATTGTATTAGGTCTCATCTACCTAATTAACATTATTTTTCTTTAATTTACTTAATCTCTTTACCCTCATTTCTATTTACAGTGTTTTTTGCTTATTGCGTATGTGCATTGTTGGCCATTCACATATAGAATTGGTACATAAAAAATTGTAAGACTCTAATCAGTAATGAATTAATGATAGTTTTTCAAAGGAAAGTTGGTCACGGGATATAGTTTTGTTCCTCTTATAATTTTTATTATACAGTAATGAACTATAACATTTTAGAGTGATGATTCTTAGTTGATTTAAGAGCTTGTTTGGAATAGCGGTTGAAAATTTCATAAGTGCTTATGAATTGTAATTCACGGAATACGAAGTAACTTTTACGGTCTACGAGGTGCTTTTACGGTCTACGAGGTGCTTTCACGATCTACGAGATAAATATGTGGAGGAGATTTATCTCGATTTATGTGAATCAGGCTTATATAATAAGCCCGATTCAAGATCGCTCAACCAAACAAGCACTAAGTGTGTGTGTGTGTTACTGGACATTTATCTATTGAGTTGGCAAATTGAGGGCGAATGTTTATGAATGGACAGTTTTTGATGGGAACATATCAAGCGATTCATCAATTTACGCCAAAAATGTCGATTCCATATACCAAAATGATGCATTATAAGGTAATTATCCTCAACTCTCATCATATTAAAAGTATAATAACAATAATATATATAAATAATTACAATATATTCATGCAGCTTTTATCATGGGGAAAATTAGAATGAAGGACTTGAAAGGAAAATATATTTATTGAGAATGACCATAAAAATTTGTAATTACTTATAAGGATAAAACATCATAATATAAATTTAAAATTACTAAATTGTCTATAGTTAAACCTCCTACATTATCTCTTGTATTCATAATTAAAAAAATAATTAAAATTAAAAGTAAAACTATCCATCATTCACACATATAATATGATTGTATCTTTTTTAAAATTTTGATTTTTTACCATGTTCATACTCATGTAAAACCAATATATTATTTAATTAACTACTATTCAAACTCATATTTTGTTTAATTTTATTTTTTGACAAGTTTCATATTCATATAATCAATAGATCATTTATTTAACGGATATATCATCAACTTGTCAGATTTATATTATCAAGTATTAACATTGATATCAATTAAACTCTTTTTATAAAAATAAAAACTAAACTCGTTTAATATTTTTTCAGGATATAATATATTTTTTAATTTTATTAACATTGAATGAATTTTTTGACCAACATAAATTTCTTCTAAAATAAAAATAAATCATATAAACTTTTTTGGTTTAATATATATAATAAATTATAAACGATCTTGATTTTTATTAAAATTATAAAATTATATTGTTAATTATAATTTTATTTCATTTTAAAAAATTATAAAATTGATAAAATTGAAGAATGTGTAATTTTTTTTTCTAGAGATATCTGTGCAATTTTTGAAAAATGAAAATTGAGAAAACTTGTATTTAATGTAGTGAAATTTAGAATTTTTTTTATTAGTTTTAAAAATAGAATGTGGAAAGGAATGTAGGAGGGAATGGATAATATTTTCTTAAGGATATTTTAGTATTTTATATTTTATATTTTTGTATTTGTTTATGGTAAATAATTACAATTTTTATGGTTCTTCTCAACAAATATCTTTTTCTTTGAGTCCTTCATTCTAATTTTCCTTTTATTATTATAGTTGAGTGATAATTGATCTAAGATTTCGTAGCAATTTATAAAATTTTTTAAAAAATACATACACATTTTATTGTACTTTTAATTATGACTTAACAAAAACATGTTCAGAAAAAACAAATTCAATAAGAGATACAAAAGTCTATCATGCATAACCGTTCACTCACAAAAAAAACAATTTGTGCGGTCTTCATATCCCAACACCGTCCATCCATATATCCTGTGATGAGTTTGGGATCTGCCTTTAAATAAATCAGAACCCATAACAATTATGAAATTCACGTGATAAATGTAAAATTTTTTTGCTAACAAGTGTCATAAGTGGCAAAAATTTCCAATGAGTATTTTCCCATAATTTGAAAAGGCATAAAAAGTATTACAAAATTGGTAGCGCTTCAAATTATTATTTTAATGAACGGCACATCTAATATATTTCCTCTACCATTTTCTATAAAATTGGTAGCGCGTTTATGGGGAGTGACCTTCTAGTTAAAAAAGATAAATACAAATATCAACATTTATCTGACACGTGAGATCCGTCATATTGTCCATCTTTATTATCTTAACTGGTTAAGAGAGAATCAAAACTAATCACTTCTATTATATTTCATAAACTCCCTTCTAAGTTTATGGTTCAAATTTCAAATTCTTTGGCATTAAAAACAATATCATTAATTGACGTTGGTAAGATGGCTATTTTCGTAGTCTTACATGACAAGGTAGGTGACATGTCAAGACTTGTGTGACAGTATAGAATTCTTATTATATTTATATAAAAAATGTCTCCAGGAAATGAGTAGGTGTTCAAATATATATACAAGTTCAGATATATATTTTACTATTTCTTTATCTGAAGTTGTTGCCCAAGACTGGCTCCAATTGATTTTTTTGCTTTATTTTGTTTTTAATTTATTTAAAACATCAGAAAAACATGTGAAAAAATGTGTCTTACGCCAGAAATAATATGTTGATGAGCCGTGTCTCTCCCATTAAATAATACCAGTATAACATATATAAAATGTAGGGAAAGAAATTAAGTGAAAATAATAAAATATTTATTATTTATAGAAGTATAATTCCATAAAATATGTTATTTGGTTATCATGAAGATAAATTTCCTTAAAAGTGCGAAGAAATGATGTATATCTTGTTGTTGAAAGTACTTTCAATATATAGATTTTAATAAGAATCTGTATAATTAAGGTGGCATAATCTGTAAACGCATGACAGTTATGTATACTATAGAAAACTCACAATTCTGTCGAAAATGATAATGAACTTTGATAAAATCCGAGTCCAACGTACGTTGTCTCCTTAAGACAATTTGGTCCCTCTATATGGATGTCCAAGGTGCTTGAACAATTGTCTCCCAGGATAGAACGGATTACATCTTCAGAATGATGGCACTATCAATCAGAAGCCCGAACGAACACAACGAGACTACTTTCAGAATCGCACAGGATATGAGATTATTGCAGAAAGCACTATGCAGTATATGAGAGAGGAGAGTTTTTAGATTGATATCTTTTTCTGTCACTAGCACGTCCTATTTATAGATGACAGAAATTGATCTGATAGACTCGACTCTTACGGGCGAATTGGTGCGTCATGCAAACAAATATACCAGAACGGAGCGAACGGTGACTCTTGATGGCGAACTGGTGCGTTGTACGAACAGACACACCAGAACGGATGCACAGGTTCGGTCACAACATTTTGCTACAGTCGTTGTTGGGAGAATCACAGAGGGGTAAAAAGGATTTAAACAAAAGTTCAGGGATTATTCGGACGAACTAAAAATATTATTTTAAAATTATTTTTTAATCTTACACATGCACGGATCGGCGGCAGCGGCGTGATCATGTGGTAGACCAAGGCCAACCTACGTCATCACTCTTCCACAAAAGTGGATTGGCCCAATGGCCCACTTTAGAGGTGTGAAGTTGAATCTTATATACATTCTTACTTCTTTTAATTTGTCTAATGTGAGACTTCTATTCACACATCATATTCTCCTTCCTTTTCCCTCTTCTCTTCCAACTTACTTCTTATTTATAACCCATAGAATTTAGACCCAAAATTCCAACATATATTTCTTGAATAAATTTGCTTCAGATACAAAAATTGAAATTAAAATTAATTATTTGCTAAAGGGATGAAAGACCCTAATATTTATATGCAAACTGAGTTGATAACTCTATTAAATATATTATATTTTTCTGAAAGGCATTAATAATGATTGGATTTAAAAAGGAAGCATATAAAGAGTTCGGAGTAGAGAATAAAAGAATTATATTAAAAAAATTAATTTTCTTAAGTTGATGTTGAAGAAGAATAGGTTTAATCTTTAATTATTGGTCGGATTGGTTGGTGGTATAAAGTTCTATGTTCTTCATCATGTCTCGAGAGAAGATTCCTCATCATCATCTTCGTCAAGACCTTTAGAGAAGACACTTTGTGATCATACCAATTAATTCAATCCTTTGGAAAATCGCGATCACACTTATTGATTTCAATGGGCTTCATAATTAGTTTAATTAATTAATTATCTTTGTAGTATGTCCTCTGTTCATTTCCTGTATTCGAAGTGCCATATCCAATGATGCACTAGAAGACGTACACTTACAAACTTATATAGACATAGAACATGCCAACTATTTTTTCTGTGACCATTGACCAAAATGTACAAAAAATGCGAAAAAAGAAAGAAAGAAGACTATTCTTATATCCAAACAATTTTTAATTGATAAAATGACATTTCTAGAAGTAATGTTCAATATTTTAAGAGTATTATCTTATTTATATTTTGTCTAGTTAAAATAAAATAATTTATCTTATTTTAATCTTACATGATAGATGAGTCATATAAAAAAATTTAAAATTTTGATTTTGAAAAATAACAACTTAAGGGAGAAAATTGCATTATTTATTTATTTTTTAAATTGTGAAGTTTATATTTTTTAAGATTATAAAATTTAAATTTTTCAAAATGATTCATCATTTATGTAATATTAAAATGAGATTATTTGTTATAAGATAGGACTCTTACAGTATGTAAATATTTTTCTTCTCGTATCCTTTTGCATGTTAGGGCGACTCTTAACAACAGATGGGCATATCTAGATATTTATTGTTCATACATTCTTGATTAATTTAATAATAATTTAGACAGACCCGTCCCAAGTTTACCAATAATTTTTTAAAGTGGCACATCATAAAAAGTGATTTATCCACAAATGAATTGATTATCATGTCCCTGCAAAATTTATTAATTATTATGATTCATTAGAATGATTCTAATTGGTTAGAAGCTGAGCTCACTTAATTGAGAATTAAAAAAAAAGTAAAACAAAGATTGGGGTCAAACGACTGCCAAATAAGTGCTTCAGGGAAATAAGTACTTATTACTAAGTGATTTTTTTCCTTTTTTCCCCCCTTCTGTTTGGATAACAAGCGATTATTTATCTTTAGTGTGAACAAAGGAGCTGCCTTAATTATGTCCCTAGACAAACAAGGCATATCCAGGGAAATCCTCAACGGCATTATTTATATGTCGCATTAACTGAGGGGAGGGTATTTATGTCCTTTTGATAGTAAAACCTTTGAACGTGACGGTCCTGGCTTGGGACCATGGCATCTTGCTTCATTTCACGCACCGATACAGATTGTCAAATATTTTCTCATAACTTCCCGATTATACCCCTGTGCACTTTTGTTATTACTCGCCGAACTAAATTCAACGAGCTGATATATCTGTCAGCACTGAATTGACGGTCCTTGGTTGGAGTTGGCATCCAAACCGAAAGATCGATCTGAGGATCTTGTCTTCTCTTTGGAACCTTCATACCCCTCATTTCCAGTGTCTTTTTGGCCGCCATTAGAGCTCATTTTCTGGGGCCATTACTTTACTCTTTTTAGTCTTTCTGCTACTTTGCTCTCTGAGCCCTGAGGCATATCTTTCTGAAGCAAAGCTTACCCCCCCCCTTCTTTTCATTACAGTCGCTAAAGCCCATTTTGGTACTGTTGTTATCCTTTTCACCCTGATGTTTGTGGCAGTTTGATCTCACTTTTGAGTCGCGTGATCCCAGAAAAAGAACCCCATTTACTGGATTAGCTTCAGCTTCTGTGTTTGGTTGTTTTTGACGACAATGAACTCTTCAACGAGATTGGATTCAGCCGTATTTCAGCTTACACCTACTCGAACCAGGTAATACTGCAGCTTGCTTGGTTTCTTTCATCTGCTTTGTTTCAAACCCGCCAAAAAAAGAAAAAGAAAAAAAATGCTAGAACTAAGGAATAAGTTTAAGCTATACGATGGCTGAGTTTTTGTTCTAGACCTCATTGAATACTTAAAATATTTGAAAGTCCTGAAGCAAATCGATAGGACTTATTTTTATTGGGAAAAATACTTCAAATATTCTCTGTGGTTAATTGATAGGCAAGTAATTTAATATTCTCTGATGTCTGTCGATGTTATTGAAGCTAACATGATTCGTTCTTATGAGTTCTAAGGTTTTGTCAACCAGTTGCCGGAGTATTAGAGCCTTTTTGTCCTAATTCCTCTGGGCTTGTGTGTAAATCAGGTGTGACTTGGTTATAATCGTGAATGGGAAGAAAGAGAAGATTGCTTCGGGTTTGCTTGACCCATTTTTGTCCCACTTGAAGGCTGCTAAAGATCAGATGGCCAAAGGGGGTTATTCAATTATGCTAGAGCCTGACCATGATAGTGCCTCCTGGTTTACCAGGGGAACCATAGAGAGGTTTGATTTTGTATTTAATAGTTAGTTTTTTCTTTCAGTGTAGCATGGAAGTTGAATTGAGATTGCTATTTCATTTAGTTAATCTTTCTGGAAGTTATGATTACCTCCATTTCTCTACATGGATCTGGAATGTCGTTTCGACTGTCCCCTCTCCTTTTTGTTGTTAAAATGTTATCTTTGACCATCAAAACCCCACTGTTACCGCTCTTTTTCTTTTCTATTTCCTACTATAAGGAAATATGCTGGAAAAACTGCTGTTAAGCCAGGCCTTTGAAAGTTAAACTTGAGTGGTTCACTTGTAGCTCTCAAGGTTAAGGTTGTAGACTAAAATTAGCCTAATTGCCAATATTTTTAGACTAGAGTTCCTCCTATTATGTAATATGAAATTTGCCTTCCCAACTATTATCATGTCCTTTTGTAGGTTTGTTCGCTTTGTGAGCACTCCTGAGATACTGGAACGTGTTTATACTATAGAATCTGAGATTTTGCAAATTGAGGAGGCAATTGCCATTCAAGGCAATAACACTATAGGGATTAGCACTGTAAGTAAATATAATGAGGTTTATTGATAATATAATAGCACTTAAAGTTCTGTTTCAAATATCTTCTATTTCTTCAGCAGGAAGAAAACCAAGTAAAACATGTTGAGAATAAAGAAGGTGCTTCTGAAAGGAAATGTATGTGTCTTGTAATCTATCTTTTTGTACAACTAACTTGTATTAAAGAAGTGTTTATGCATATAAATCCTTGTAATTGTTCAGTTGTAACAAAACTCATTGTGTTGCACAGCCAGCAAAACTCTGCAGGACACTAATGAGGAGAAAGCTATTGTACTTTACAAGGTCGGTGGATCCTCGCTCCATCATATCATTAGTTGAGTATTATTTTTTAATTGATTTTTATGGATCCAGCAGCCTGAAGCAGAGCCACCTGACGCAAATGGAACCACTCAGTCAGAAGGAAATTCCAAGTAAATTCCACGTCTCCTGTGACCTTTTCCCCCTATTATGCTTTGCTTATTACAACATTAATAAAAAAATTTTAACTAATACTTGGGGGAATCCAAACAAATGAGTATAAATTTCATGGAGTTTCCATGTTAGACCTACATACGTGAGAGGTTTATTTTCTTTTTTTTATGAATGAAGTGAGTTTCATTATATTTATTAGCTTTGAGCTTCTGTGTTCTATCAAGACACTCACTCCAATTTTACATTATACTAGAGTTCAACTTTTGAAAGTGCTGGAGACTCGAAAATCAGTGCTTCAGAAAGAGCAAGTCATGGCCTTTGCACGTGCTGTTGCTGCTGGTTTTGACGTTGAGTACTTGCCAGCTTTGATGTCATTTGCTGAATGCTTTGGAGCATCTCGCATGATGTAAGAACAATATCTTCCAATCTTTTATTTTGTTCACGTAAGGTTGGTCACAGTAAGATGTTGGATCCATCATGCATACGGCCATGAATTTTCTAGACTCTAGACACTCCTGCTGATGTATGTTTATCTCATGTCAGGGATGCATGTAAAAAGTTCATGGATCTTTGGAAACGGAAACATGAAAGTGGTCAGTGGCTTGAAATTGAAGCTTCTGAGGCAATTCCCAGCCGATTGGACTTCTCTCCTGTAAATACATCAGGGATTATACTTTCCAGCATGGCTGCTGCACCGCACACTGAGCTGGACTCAGAAAATAATGGAAAAGCACATGCAGGTACCTGACATTTGCATATTTTGAACTTGTAAATTTGTCAGATTGTTTGGAATTTATTTACATATCCAAATCATAATAACTATTTTTCTCACATGCACGGCCCCCTTGTTTTGGGACTGAACCAGATTTTTAAATTTCTGAGAGGAAACGTTCTCTTTTTATTTTCCTTTGACATATTCTGAGCTGCAACATTGAAGAGTTTTCTAGAAATCAGTTGAAGAGGTTCCAAAAATTTTCCAGCACTAAACTTAAATTTCATGTTCAGAACAGTTTTGGTCTCACTAGTCTGTTGGGTGTTTTTCTTCCCTCCAAAAGTTGAACTTCATCATGGACAAAAGTCTGTGTGTGATGCTTATCCAGAAGAATGTGAATTGCTGTTTTAGCTTCTTTGGAGAGTCATAGATTTTGGTCTCGTAAACAATGTATATTGTGGTCTAATTGGCAAATGAACTTGAGCATATAGGTTTCACTAGGTACTTGACCAGCATAAATGTAAAGTCTTGATGAGTGACTTATAATTTAATTTGCTTGTGGGAGAATGAAGTTTTAATTCAGGCCCTCAACCAAAATTATTGTATGGTGCTCTGCATTTGTGCTATTATTTTTCCCCTTTTATGTCTTGAGATTCTTTTTTACTTATTCCAGATGTGCCTCCAATGGACCGTCAACCATCTGCTGGCCACCAAGAAAATATTCAAGGCCAATTTCCACATCATATGTATCCTCCTTGGCCGATCAATTCTCCCCCAGGTACTGTGCCAGTTTTTCAGCCATATCCAGGCATGCCCTACTATCAGAATTATCCAGGAATACCGTACATGCAACCAATTTATCCACCTGTGGAGGATCCCAGACTAAATTCTGGTCAAAACATAGGGCGCAGAAGGCATTCCATGGATGGTAGGTACAGCAATACTGAATCAGAACATTGGGGTGAGCTGGACATGGAGGGGGAAGGTTCACAGACTGGAGAACGACGGAAGAAGTCTAGCCGATCAGGTAGACAGAAATCTGGCACAGTGGTGATTCGAAACATCAATTACATCACAAAGGCAGAGAACTCTTCTGGCAGCGGATCATATTCAGATTCTGGCTCTGAAAACAATGAAGATAAGGATACTGATGAACAAGTGAAAAACTCAAAAAGAAGAGGAAGTGGTAAAGAATCTTTCAAGAAGTTGAATTCATCTGATAGGGAAGAAACAGAGCTAGGGAATGATGCAGACGGGGGTCATTGGCAAGCATTCCAAAATTGTTTGCTAAGAGATGTTGATGAAGATAGACATGCCATTGATCAAGACCAGTTTGAAGTAGAAAAGGGGGATCGCCTGCGAAGGAAAAAACATGTTTCAGTTAATGATCCTTTAGTTTGTAATGAGCAAAATAGGCATGAGATTCAAGGTGGTGATTCTATAGATATGCATGCCATTAGCAGGGGATCAACCCGCTTGCCTAAGATATCAAATGATGAATTTCCGTTATCTAGGGGGGCAACCCAGCCTGGTGGTAGCATGTCTCTGGATGATGTGCAGTCTTCAGAAATTGATGGCAGAAGGGTTGGCTATAGAAGGACTGCCAATGATGATTTCATCATTCTTAAACAAGGTAGTCAGTATGGGGATGCGCATCCTTCCTCAGATTTGGAAGTGGTCAATGGACTGGGTTATTCAAACAATAATTTGAAGAGGAAGTCATTACGTGATATGAATGATGATTCCTACATTGTTGAGTATAGATCTAATCAAGCCAATGATGCAGGAGACAATGAAAGAAAAGCTATTGACATTGATTCTGAGTTGCCTGTGGTGCATCAGAAGGCAGAAAGATTGTCTGGTGATGTAAGGAACCATCGCAATTATCAGCCAGATGAATTGAGTTTGATGCCTGAACGAGGAACCGAAAGAACATCGATGGGCTATGATCCTGCTTTAGACTATGAATTGGAGGCTCAGGTTGAAGTTGATGCTTCACGAGCTAAGAAGAATAAAGAGGTATCTGCTGACACCAAACCAGGATCTAAGAAGTTGGATAAGGATCAGAAGTCAAAACTTACTCCAAATAGTTCTGATAGGAAGAAGAATGTGGGGCCAATAAGAAGAGGGAAGAATTCAAAATTGAGTCCTCTGGATGAAGCACGAGCACGTGCTGAGAAGCTACGAAACTACAAGGCTGATCTCCAGAAAATGAAGAAAGAGAAGGTGTTTGCTTATACTCCATTAGTTGCCCTCCAATCTCTTGCTTTTATGTGATTTAGCTTAAAATGAAAGTTAGTCATTTAGTCCAGCTGCCTTGTTTACGGGACCCTGCCTTAATTTCCAGTATTATTTACATTTAAATATCAAATAGTTACATTTTCAAGGTTATCAACTTTTCTGTTCTTTTTTTATTTGATGGGGTTCTTTTGCCTATATCATGCAGGAAGAAGAAGAGCTTAAACGACTGGAGGCTTTAAAGATAGAGAGGCAAAAGAGAATTGCTGCCAGAAGCAGCTCAATCCCTGCACAGCCATCTAT
The DNA here is from genome assembly GCA_037074505.1 of Albizia julibrissin. Taxonomy (NCBI): domain Eukaryota; kingdom Viridiplantae; phylum Streptophyta; class Magnoliopsida; order Fabales; family Fabaceae; genus Albizia; species Albizia julibrissin. The sequence continues at coordinate 4,553,702 of CM073482.1, read as the reverse complement.
GCCATCTCCGCTAACCAAGAAGCGGCTTCCTACAAAACTTTCACCAAGTTCTCACAAAGGTTCAAAATTTAGTGATACTGAGCCAGGATCATCCTCACCTTTACAAAGGTTCCCTGTCAGAACTGCTTCGGTTGGATCTAATGATTCAAAAGTCTCAAAATCCAGCAGATTGAATGTTGGAAGCCACTCCGCTGAGAACAAGTTAAGCCGATCAGTGCCTTCACTCCCTGGATCTAAGCAAGAGAAGGGAGGTGATACAGCTGATGCTAAAGCGTCAATGGCAAGGATTAGAAGATTGTCAGAACCTAAAATGAGTACCGTCCGTCAAAATTCTACAGTTAAACCACAGAGCACTGCAACAATATCGAAGACCAAAGTAGCTGATGGAACTGAGAGCAAAAAGATTTCTGCCATTGTGAATCATGATAAAAACAAGACTGCAACCCTCCCTGAACTGAAAGTTAGAACAGCTAAAGCAACTGATGTTGCACATAATAGATCATCAGTCAAAGAGAAGGCTGAAACGGTAAGTGGTAACAAGATTTCTATAAACTTAGAAGGTGCTTTGCCAAAGAAATCTGTCAATACAGATCCATCCCATGATAATGAAGAAGATAATCCCATAATTGAGAAGACTGTTGTGGTGCTCGAGTGTGAAAAACCTCCTGCCCCAGCTATTCATAAGACAGAAGAAAAAGTTGGGGTGCGGATGCCAGAGAAACAGTCTGATAATTGTGAAGTGACAGAGAAAACAGAGATTGTGTCCAATTATGTTCCTATCCATGCACCAGTTTCCTCAAGCATGGACACAGTAAATAGAGAAATCACAGAAAACCAAGCACGACTACAATCCATATCTGCTGAGGTATGTTGTCGCCAATTAATAGTTGCTTCAATGATAGTTTACTATCTCACTTGTTTACTGTTTGCAGATAATGTGAATTGTTTTATAAGGCTTAAAATTATAAATAATGTATTGTGTTTCTTTCTTATTGGGAGGGGAAAAAAATATAAGTTACACCTGGCCTTGGTTAAGAACTCCCTATGTTGACGATTCTTCATCCTGATAGTCAATTTTATTACTAGCATCATAACACACAACAATTGTCCTACCAAATGCCTTTTACAAAATTCAGTTTTCTGCCTAATCTTTGGAAAATTCAGTAATTGTGCGGAGAGAATTCCTTGACTCAAGTTCTTTATCCTATGACTGTTGTAAACTTGCCAATATGTAAATTCAATTTGGATGGCAGTAATATATTATAATTAACCTCCCTTTAACTATATGGGTAAGAAAAATTTTAATTTCATTGATTATAAACGACATGCTTAAATTGTAGATACAAATTCTTCCTTCCTGGGGAAATTGTTGTTGCATATGCTGATTTTGAACATAATATCTCTCAAACTCAGGTCAAAGCGGATGGTGTGAAGAAAGGACCTTCAAACATTGGTATTGATAAGGAAGCATATCATGCTCCATATGCTCGAGTTTCTTCTATGGAAGATCCTTGCCCTAGAAATTCTGAGTATGGCAAAGCACCCCCAACAAGCACAGAAATTGCACCTTCTGTTACGGAGACTGTTAGAGCACATGTATCTGACTCCAGAAACTCAACACTTGAGAAGATTCCTGAAGTAGTTGAGAAGCCTCAGGTAAAGGAATCATCAAAAGGTTTTAGACGTCTATTGAAGTTTGGAAAAAAGAATCATAGCTCAGCTACTTCTGGACACAACATGGAATCAGATAATGCAAGCATTGACGTTTCTGAAGCAGATGAGATTGGGACAAACGGTTCTTCTAAAGAAGGTGAGATGTCTCTGAACAGAGCTAGGATAGTAGCTTAGTATCCTTGACCTTTTCTGAAAGATAATATGCATCAATTTTAGTGGTCATATATTATGTTCATGACTTACCGCTAAACACAACTAGCACATTGAATGAACTCCACATATCTTAAGTTTACTAGAAGATTCACTCCCCACAAACAGTTCCTCACTTGTGCCTCTAGTGGCTACTTGCTGCCTACTGCCTTAAAAACTCCAAAACTAAGGCATTCTTTTGTTCTTTCCTAGCCATGTAAAGGCTATACAAGACAGGAGTGGAACTTGTAATGTTTTGAGGAACATGAGGGGGCGTAGCTTTAGAAGATTCATGGTTATAACATTATGCTCCAACATTTTTGAAACCAGCTTATCTGTGAGTAATTATGATGGAAACTTGGGTAGTATGCGATACCTATATCCCACATTAATAGTAGTATGGGATATTTTTTGTGGTATATAAGTGAGGTTGAATAGACAAGTGGGTAGGTGGGCTCCACTGGATATTGTTCTCCTTGGCTTAGGCCTGATCCTTTGTCTTGACAGTCTAAGCCACCTACTGTCAAGCGTCACATAAGATTTTGGTTCCTTCAATCACTCATGCGAACATAGACTGCTGTAAATGAAAATTGTTTAACAGCCTAGTTCATCCAGTCATAAGATAATGAGTTCATAGTTGAACGGTTATATTTAAATCCAAAGTGTTGATTTGTTCATGAACTGTTGGCTTTTCTTGCTTTCCTGCTACTGTTGACAAATTTCCCTATCTGAAGAATGAGTACAAGTTTGCAGATTAGTAAGTCCGCCATGTTTGGGGTGGCTGATATTTTTATCAAACTGACATTAGTTTCCTTGTAATCTTCAGCCTATACTTTAAAGAATTTAATATCCCAAGATGAAACTCCCGCTGCCAACACAACTCCGCAGAAGTGTAAGCACTCTTCTCATGCACAATTTTCCTACTGAACATCAACTCGTCTCTTTCTCCTTTTCCTTTATTATAGTCACCTATTCTTGTTTTAACCGCGAACTTGAAACAAAATATTATTGGTGTGCAGCATCGCGCTCGTTCTCCTTGTTGTCACCCTTCCGAAGCAAGAGTAGTGAAAAGAAGGTGATTATGGCCTGATAGGAATGATGGCTTTTTATACTTGTGAGATTGATGCAGTGCCAAATCGAGAGTCTTCATGGATGATCTTGTTGTATATTCATGTTTCATTGTTGATATGTCATTTGTGTTTATCTGCGCTTTTGACTGGTCGTGTCATATATTGGACTATGGATGATGTTTCAAATGTTCAAAGCAGAAATGGTTTTACATGTTTGGTTTTGACCTGATTTCTAACAAAAATTGCTTCATATGATTGATTTTTTCTGCCTTCATACGCGAGCGCTCATTCATTAAATAGAGCATTCACAAAATAGAGTTGTTCTCATTTTAATTTACATTATTTAAAATATAAAAATATTATATTGAAAAGATTAAAATGTAAGCATATATTGTGAGTGTTTAATTACAAGGGCATTATTTAAGTTTGATGAGTTGACAGTTTCTATTAGATGAAATTGTACTAAAAATGCATTTTATAAATTTAAGAAACTAAAATAAAACCTGATGTAAATATTAAGAACCAAATGAATACTTTAGTCTCATCCTCCTTTTTTTAAAGGGTTTAGGATAGTTTTTAGAAACCTGCCATTTGTATGTTTCGCAAATGAAAAATGGGTTTTTCTTGAGGTGACAACCATAAAAGCATGTTTGAGAAATTATTTGCATTTCCCAAAAGCTCGTTTGTAGAGATCCCAACGACAACAAAACCTTTATTATATGAGGTTTGGTCGGCTACATATATAGATAGTATGGTGTCATTATATTTTATTGTAAACTACATCTTTTGATAGATTATTCACTAACAAATCTTGTTCTATAGCTTTAATTGAGTGTTCGCTTTGGTCTTCATCTACCTCTTTTCATAGGACTCCATATTGCTTAATGAATCTTTCTCATCAGTGCACTCAATAACCTTTTTTGAACGTGTCCAAACAACTTCAAATGATGTTCAACCATTTGTTCTCTCAATAAATGATGCCACTCCGATTTATTTACGTATATGAACATTACAAATCTTATCTTTTTTTATACGACCACACACCTATTTCAGTATCATAATATGGACTACTCCCACTTTATATTCATGTCATTTTAAAGCCTTGCATTCACTACTATATAGTATTGTTGGTTTTATAGTAGTACATTAAAACTTTCTCTTTACATTATTATGTATTTTTCTATCACAAATAACTCCGACAATTTTTATTGATTTATACTACCTAACTTGCATACTATAATTCTCCATCAATTTCACCATATTACTATATAATTAATCTCAAATACCAAAATCAATTATATCAAAGCTTTCAGAGCAGAATATAGTCATAGTTACTTATGCCAATCCGGAAATCCATGCCAACCATTTTACTTGCTGATATTGATTTCCTTAAATAATCCTTGTAGTATGATTTTCTATCCAATTTGGTTTTTTCTGACCTTTATCCCTCCATTATGTGCCTAGCCCAGGCCTAAATAAATTACAGAAAAATACCGATGGCTGAAAATTCACTGTTGGAAATCGAAACCGACATTTGCTGCTGTTTTTTTTTTTTTTTTTTTTTGAGAAAACATGAAACATTTGCCTAAACAGATATTTCTTTTTTTTTTTTCTTTTTCTTCTTTTTTTTCTTTTGCCTAAAACATAATACATTCGCCTAAACAGGGCCCGTAAAGCACCAAGGCTAAGGAATTGAGTGATTTCTGTCGGGGGGTGTCAACTAACGAGAGATTTAGACTTCAGACCTCCTCCGTAATCAATCAGGTCCAAATAGAAAAGACCAATATCCAAGTTGCCATGTTTTACAAACTTCAAAGCACACGACGCTTAATATTTTAAGCGCATACACCAATAATCCATTCAGTTCTAAACATTGGTTTGAACAAACAACCATGATTAAAAACATGTTCGTCATCACGATTGAAAAACTCAAAAATACTTGTGCACATAAATCAAGACAACACTCATCTCACATACTTACTTAACAATTTGTAAATCACAATTAAAAACTATTTTTAAAGCTCCAATAACTATTTCAAACAAACACTATACACTATACACTATACGATCAACACAATTAACGACAGGTTCATATATTACCAATATTAACTCTCGTGAAGAAGAATCAGTATTTCTCAAATGCAAACAATATTAAAAGGGGGAAAACGAGCAAAATAAGATCCAGACGTTCTACCATCAAGGACAAACATCAATACCCTAAAAATAAATATTCCAAACTAAAACTTTATCATCTCCAAATTACTTAAAAACTCAAAACATCAATGCCTAAGCGCTCTTCTTCAGCTTAGCAAGTTCTTGGTTTACAGCGGCTGCCCTCTGCACAAAATAAATAAAGTAGATTAGCATCAACAGCCCCAACAACAAATACAAATGGCAGAACTAGCCAGCATATTAAACTAGGCTACGAAAGCCCAAAATAAAATCAATAAATCTGTTTACCAAAATACAAGAGGGTAAAAAAATCAGATGCGTGAAAACACAAGTATATCAAAATCTCACCTTGATCTTTGTCAACATTATCTTGAACCTATCAAAATCATTGAGAGATGCCCTTCTCTTCTGAACAATCAGTTTTCTACCCCAAGAACTATTCTCCCACTTCTTCTTGACATCTGTAAATATAAACAATTATTACCAAACAAGATATCCCTAATGAATGAATACTCAACAGGTATTACAACAGTTTACCCACCAGCAGCTTCCATTGCTTGAAGTAGATCCTTCTTCTTAGGTACCCTCTTAATATCAATCTTAATGTCAGTGAGGGAGAGCCTCTTGAAATTCATTTGAGATCTCACCATATCAGGGGCATCAACCAGAGCCTGCAAACATAAAGAAGATCAATCACACAAAAGATCAAATCCCAAATATTCAAGTGCGAGCATGTCCACAAACAATGGTCAAATTGATTTCAATACTACGAGAGCGTTCTAGCTTTTTAGGCTGGAAGAAAAGCGAGTTTCTGATGAACTTTGATAATTTCACAAGATATATTGAAATACTAGCCCACAAATAATGGTTGCAAAAACTGTTACAACTACTAGCAAATAGCCTAACGCACTCACTTGGGACACAAGTAACTTTTCTGGGGCATTACATTGATGACCAAATGGAATCTAAACTTAGGAAAAACCCCAGGATATCAACCCAAGTTGAAAGCCTCCTTGTAAGATGTCAAAAACAAGGTAAGCCTCCGGTAAAAATTTAAAATATAATTTGTTCAGGTAATTACAAAACACACCGAGCCAGCAAAGTCTAGATTGATTAACACAAATTAAGTTTTAAGGTGTAAAACCAACTAAAGGTAAGACTCCGGTAAAAATTTAAAATAAAATTTGTTCACGTAATTACAAAACACACCGAGCCAGCAAAGTCTAGATTGATTAACACAAATTAAGTTTTAAGGTGTAAAACCAACTAAAGGTGGCAAAATTCAACAAGTAAAAACCCATGGTCAATCAATTTTCAATTTTCCATTAAATCTAGAACTGCATACCAGTTATGGGAAAGCACATTAATGTAAAATAAAATCCTACTCGTTGCTTAGGAAGCACTAATAACTAATAACTAAAAACGAATACCGACACCCAAACACACATTGCTTCAAACTTTTACGCTAACAAACAACTTAATCACCCCAAAACTGATAGCAAGGGGAAAGTAATAGAGGAAAAAAAGAGGCATACCCTATTCTGGTCAATGACATCGACAATGACAACGAGCTTCCCGTAGTCCTTGCCATAGTTAACAAGGGCAACCCTTCCGATCTCAACGTACCTCTTGAAAGGCTGCGTGGCAGAGCAGGGAAAGCAGAAAAAAAACACAGATCAGCATAAAAGAAAAAAAAACGCAGCAAGATGGATACACAGAGCATACATAGCCAACAATAGCCTAGTGCTAGAGGCGTCACCATTTTCAGCTGCTACGGTCTGTGACCACGAGAGGGGAGGGGCGGGGAGAGAAGATGAAAACGGAGAGAAGGCCGGGTTCCGGAACTAGGGTTTAATGTGGTAGCCTTTATATAAAGAATCTTCAATGGGCACTCTCAGTGTTATGGGCTGGGCTAACTTCAATCTAGCCCAATAAATTCATGGGCTACCCAATTTGTCATTGAGGTACTCTTACTTCGTTGAAGAGAGGCCCATCTTATTGTTCTCATATGTCTTAAGAGAAGACCAAAACGCTGGAAAAAAAAATATAAAAAAGGGGATTGTATAAGAAATTGAATATTTTTTCCCGAAAAGGATACGTGCTGCATTGTTCTTTGACTTAATAAAATAAAATAAAAAATTATGTAAGAGCGTGATAATATTGAATATAGGACGATTCTCACAAAAAAATTAATTTTTTTAATGAGACCATTTTTCATTTCAGTTGGAAGTAATATACCAAAAATTTCCAACGTTAAATATTATTTTCTCACCAAGATTGTTTATACATAAACACCTCAAGATGCCTTTGGCAACAGTTAATGAGGTAATCAATCATGAGTTCAACTTGGCCATCACGTCAACGACTTAAACTTTGACAACAAGAATATAGGATTAACATTATACCCCAAAAAAAAAAAAAAAGAATGCTCCGTACAAGATTAGCACAAAAACATCATTTAAAGCGAAATAGTCTTAAAAAGTTGAGAGAATAAATAATTTTGAACTCCAATATGTAAACTATTGACAAAGTTCGAAAGGAAAAGGCACGGAACACGGAATTTATTAGCCAGAAAAATAAAGAAAAAAAAATAGAAAAATTCTCATTCATAATAAGCTTATCTGACAAGCATAAAACAATTAGTTTTTTGGAAATAAGTAGTGGCATCCAACGTTAAATGAGTTTATTTGGATTAGTGGTAGAAGCTGTTTTTCTAATATAATTTAAGTATATGAGGCAAATTTGTGAGAGGAATTTAGTGCCTGTTTGGGAACTCGGTGGAGAAGTTACTTTTTTTAATGGAGCTTTTACAGAAGCCCAATTGAAAAAAAGACAGATTAGAAATGTGATTTATGTTTGGATTGACGGTGGGAGAAATAGCTTTTTTAGAGAAGCTGTCTCTTCTAACTTATGAAAAAAGCTACTTTTATAGATAAAGTCCATTTGTTTTCAATGTATTCTCAAATACAATTGTTCATGCTAACTGAGCTTTTTTCTTATAAATGGGTTTTTTTAATCACCAAATGAGTTTCCAAACACACTCTTAGTTTCACATAAACAAACTTTTTTACCACAAACCCAAACAAGCCCTAAAAAGAGAAGAGTAGTAGCATTCAACAAATTGCGTTGTGCCATGCAGCAAGTAAGGAAAAATTATATTAATATATTTATATAATAATCCATATACAATCTTTAGACTTTAGACTCTGTTTGGATTGAGGAAACCCATGATTGGTAAGATAGAGTCCAGGGGAAATTTGTTCCCTTCCTTCTCTTCAATACCTCTCCCCCACAAATTAGAGGGATTTAAAGAAAAGGTTAAAAAAAATTCTGATTGAATAAAAATACTCATTACATTTTATGATAATCTATGACTACCCTTTAAACCCCATATTCTTCTTGATTTTGAAGAGTTCACCACTCTTAATCAGACTGAAGAATCTCTTGCTTAGAAATCCCCATTTCCAGTACTCTACTCTTAGAAATCTTGCAAAGATCACATTTTCTAGCTCGTCGCTGGGTACGGATTATGTATGAAATCTTACTATGCTGTTTGATACAGTCTCTTGATAAAATGATATATATTCTCCCAACTCAGAATCTTCTCTTTGAAAAAAAGAAACCTTTTTTCACCTTCTAGCTATGTACCTGTAAATGCAGGTTAAAAAAAAAAAGAGTCAATGGAAAGAATTAAGCATCAATGGTTTATATTTATTCAATTCTTATAAGTATCAAATTATAATTTTATATTTATAATATATTTTATTAAATATTGTACATAACTTTAAAAAAATCAAAGAAAAAAGATAAAATTATCCAGATTAAAATATTTTCATTCCCTCCTCCTTCTAAACCAAACAAAGTAACATTAAAATCCCTCATTTCCCTTCCACTCTCATCAATCCAAACGAGATAATATGAAAATCTCTCGTCTCACCTCGGTTAAACCAATCAGACTATGTACAATCTTTTTTAAAAATAACATCTAGCATTTGTGAGTGGCTATATTTTTATATGTGATATTGCTAATAATAAGAACAACAACAAAAATCAGAAAATTTAAATATTAAAATTTAATTTTAAAAACATTTCCGTTTGTTTATTTTACCGATAATTTGTAAAATTATTCTTAAGCCATAACACTCCAAAAAAAAAAAAAAAAACTCCAAATTTCACAAATCGCCGGGAGGGACACTTTCGTTTTCGCACCATAACGGAGGGATAAATAAGAAGCATCTGCAATCATGTTTCATAACCGCGCTTGATTACAGATCACCAAATTCACCACAGTTTCCTCGCCCAAGCGTCCAGGTTTGTTCTATATCTCTCTCCCTATGTTGTCTCAATTTCTTAGGGTCATCTTTTTGCATCTCGTCATCGATCATGTTAAGCAAAGGTTTAATTTTTGACGGTTGCCCGGGAAATTATAGGTGAAAAATTATAGATTTTAGAGAATCTGGAAAATGCATTTGCCTTTTAGCTTATACAAGTTGATGGGTTGATCCCATGATTTGCACATCAGTAATTGAGATCTGCCTTCTGTTTTTTCAACTTTGCATCAAAGATGGTTGCCTGGCTGCAAATTCTTTTTATTTTCTCTGATCTGCCTGAAAATTTACTTTCCTCCCACTTAGCGGATTTGTTTGCTGCAACCTGATCTTGCTTGATATGTCCAGTAGCTTTTTCAATCATTTATATTGGTGCTGATGGTATAATTACTAGATTAGGAAAATCAAATTGTGAGTATGAGGTATCACTAGAGACACTTGTGAAAATGGTGTAGAATAGAGACTAATCAACACATTTGAAGTCATTGGTCCAGTCTTAATCTTTCGCTTCGATCTAACTTAAATCTGATTATTTTTCTATTGGCATATAAAAGTTGCTCCTTATTATCTGATTTTACTTGAGTGGTTCTTCGGACCACTTTATACACTTCAGTTGAATCTGTGGTTTAGTTTTAATTATGTATGCTATGCGAATTTTGAATCTTTTAGATCAAAATCTAGAGGATCTTCTCGCTGATTTTGGAGGCTAAAATTTAGACTCTTCATCTGTCACTAATTTACTAATTGTTAATGATAATGTTATATGCAGTAATCAGTAAAGCAAAAAAATGGAGGGTACTGTCTTCACTCCTGCACTAGAGAAAATACAGCATGTAAAGTCTGAGCAAGGAGAAATATTGACCATGCCTTTCTTAGAAGTGTGCAAGCAGATATTGCCTGTTATAGGTACATGCCCTTTTCCCTAACTTGGTGAATGGATAAGGGCTGGAAAAAAATGGGAAATGATGTATTTTTATCCTTGTTGCTTGCTAGGATATGTGGACAATTTCCGAAGTTGTAATGTTTTATCTCTGTTTTCTGCTGTAGTTTTGTTCTTCAATTGCACACACCATTGCTACTGTTAAAGAAAGTATTTTAAACAATTTGATATGTATTTATGTCCATTGAAATAAACTATTGTTGTATCCTTGCCTTTTTCAAATGATTTGCAGTTAAATTTGTTTCATAAGATAACTAGTCGCAAAAGAATTTTGAATCTTCTATGCTTTCTTTCAGTTTGTTTATTTTGCTGGCATTCACAACTTATTTTTATACAAAATTACTTGAATGTATCATGAAAACTGTATGCCAATGTTTCTTGGTTAACTAAAATTATCTTATATCTTTTAAGTAATTTGAATACTAATTTATTTTATAATTTCAATTTGTATGGTGCAATCGATTTTAAAGCTTTGCAATTTGCACCATGTTTGAATGCTCGCATAAACCTCTAAGGTATGCTATTGATACTTGTACGTTGGCCAGAACTAATGCTTTGTTTTTGGCAGACAAGTTTGGAGCTGCTATGGCCCTTGTTAAAACTGACATAGGTGGAAACATATCGGTATGTTATGTCTTTGTATAATCATTTGCTTATTGCAGCCTAAGATATCATACGCTTTTCTTAAAATGATACGTATGGTAATACCATATCAATGTATCTGTGTCTATGCTCGGGTCTGGTGAATATTGCTTTCTGTCTTGCCTGTATATGGTTCTGTTTATAACTTCTGTTTGTTAAGTGGGTAAAACGTAGGTATTAATGATGTTGGGTTGAGATGCTATACACTCTTACTTGCTGTTATGTTGATTTTTATGGCAGAGATTGGAATCTATGTATAATTCTAATCCAGTGAAATTCAACTACCTATATAGTTTGGTACAAGTAGAGGTTGAAACTAAAACTGCAAAGTCAGCATCTAGTTGCGCCAATGGACTTCTTTGGTTAACAAGGTAAAGAACACCATCATTACTGTCTTATATCTGAATTGGTGAAATATCTTCTTTTTCATCAACCTTTGTAGTTTGAAAGATTATGCAAATAACTTCTAGCTTTATATTCTTTAGGGCAATGGATTTCTTGGTGGCATTATTCCGGAACTTAATCGAGCATGAAGATTTGTCAATGTCACAAGCCTGTACAGATTCCTACAACAAAACCTTAAAAAAGTGGCATGGTTGGCTTGCAAGTTCAAGCTTCACTGTAATGTTCTACTTTATTAGCTTTTTTATCTCTTTTCTTTCTCTCCTCTATTTTCCTCTCCTTTGTCTTCCTTTTTTTAAGGAGAGGGTTAGGAGTATATGGGTAGAAATTTGTGTCTTATTAAAAACTACTTGAACTACAGCTTGCTATGAAGTTGGCTCCTGATAGGAAAAAGTTCATGGAAGTCATAGGAGGCTCTGGTGATATCAATGTTGACATGGGGAAATTTTGCTCAGAATTTTCTCCTTTCCTTGAAGAGAATCACAAGTTTCTGGTAAGATATATGGGTTCAGTTCGATACTTATTAATGTTAACATTGATTACTAAAGAGAATTAAAAGATAGTCTCGTCCTTAGCAAAAATGACCAATTATTTATTCATGAAATTTATATTGAATTTTCAAATAGGCCCACATAGGTACTCATTGATCTCCCAAAAAAAAAAATCCCAAGAAAAACTTCTCACTGTCCTCAGGTCACTTTTATTTCTAATATATAGTTTAGACCCTCGGTAATATCAGCCTACTCCATCTGGCTCAATCCCAATTCCGCATTGTTTTCTCTTTTTGATAAAAATAGGAAAACACTAGGCAATATCAGCCTACTCCATTTGGCTCAATCCCAAATCCACATTATTTGCTCTCTTTGACAAAAATAGGAAAACACTAGGCAATATCAGCCTGCTCCATTTGGCTCAATCCACATTATTCCCTCTTTTTGAAAAAAATGGGAAAACTCATTGAAGCCAATAGGAAACCAGAAGAGTACATGGAACCAGGTAATGGTACAAATATATAAGTAGCCCTCTAAACTGTTAAGTTACATGTTAGGTTGATGGATACAAAAAAATTCTTAGAAATAAATTTTAATTTCTACTAGGAGTCCAAATGGTATTCTTTTACATATTGAAATGTTTTGCAATAGAAACTTGGGCCGACTAAAGTCACACTCTTATGTCACAGGCTCGATGTGGCTTGGATGATATGAAGTCTTCCTAAATCAAGAAATGTGATGAAGAGTGTTCAGGAATTTACTCCTGAATTCAGAGTTCAAGTCCCAGTATTACATATGGCCTTCAAAATAGCAAATATTAATGATGAATAATATGACTTTCTTCCGTACTATTAATTGCTCTAGATATTTTATGTTGCTATTGTCTTGGCCTACTGATACTTTGTTAGGTTCTTGTTTTAGCAGACAAAAACATTATTTGCTTATAATATTTTTGAAACTTCTTATGGGAAGCTAATCTAGTGTTTATGAGTTATGATTTTTTTTTTTCTGTTGAACTGTTGTCCCAAAGGTTAGTAACATAATGTTAAGAACTTATGTTACCCCTACCCACACATTTTCTGAAAGTAATTTTTAAAGGAAGCATCAAATTCTTAGCCACCGATAGATGGGGTTTACTAATAGATGAGTTCCACATACTGACGTTGTGATGTTCAGTTGTGATGTTCAGATATTATTTTAAAAAATAAAAAATTGTGATGTTCAGTTGTGATGTTCAGATATTATTTTAAAAAATAAAAAATAAAAGTAAGCGATGAAATACAAACATTGTGTGGATAATTTTTGACACTAAAAGCATGAACCTGTCAAGGGATTTACATTATTTTTCAACGACGTCTTGATCCAAGCAAAGAAAAGGTTATAATAAGTATAGTCATATGAAAAATAATACTAATAAATAATAACAACCAAGAAGACAAAAAGTTTGAATGATCAAATAAAAGAAAATTAGTGCCAAGTTGCTTATATTTTTATTAATCGGAATTGATTGAAAATACGATAAATCGGAGCTAATTTAATCCGAATAGAGTTTGAGATGTCAACTAAGACAAAATCACGAGCAAATTTGACAATTGGGCCGGGTTTTATTTTTACAAAAAAAAAAAGGATATATATATATATATAAGATCTGAACATGATATAAAAAGTTCAAAGGGAATTAAATCTTCAAGCTCCTCCCCAATCAGGCTATCCTCAAGGGAAAAAAAGGAGACAATTTTTCCCAATGTAGTAATAATAATAATAATAATAATTTGCAGAGTTCACCAAAGCCGCACAGTTATCCTTTGTGACGCGTTTATTTCGGAGGTTTCACTAAATATAACCAGAACACATAAGGATTTAACACAAGCTCCCTGCATTTTCACCAAAAATTCCGGCGAAGCACTGGTTTTGAACTCACCGGCGATCAAAACCAGTGCTCACCGGATTTTTCCATCCTTCTGGGTTTTGTTGGCCCTTTTAACACCAAAGTCAATTAACCCAGAATCTCATCTCCCTTCTCTTTTCCGTTTCCTCTCTTCCCCTTCTTCCTTCAATTACCTGCCTGACATTGTTTAGCTTCAGGCATTGAAACCTTTTGCTTTCCAGGTAGCCTCTCCAATTAGGTGACATTATCTTTTCTCTCTGTCTGCCAGTTTTTCAACATTTTGGAAATAACTACACCAATTTGTTTCATACTGAAATGTGGACTTCCAACACCACCAGAGTTTAAGGTTCACGGTTTCTGTTGGAGATACAATATTAAGATCACGTATTAATATTATATCTCCAACAGTTTCTGCGACAACAAATGGCGACCAAGGTGAAAGGACTGTTCAGAGGACTTAGATACATTTCACAAATATTTGGTGAGTCCCATTATTGTTCTAATGTTAATGTGTTATCACTCGGAAAAGATTTGTTTGACCTTAATCAAGGTTTTGCCTTGAAAATTTATCAAAAGATTGAGGTGAATGTTGCAGATGAGAAGGAAGAAGACGAAATACAAATTGGGTTCCCAACAGATGTAAAGCATGTGGCCCATATTGGAATGGATGGTCCATCAGCAAACACCCCAACCTGGGTACTTCATTCATCTTTCTCCTCTTCATCTTCATCCTCTGTAAATTCTTCCTGGAAAGGAGGCTTGTCCTAAATCAAATCTTAAAATTATATATTAGGTCAAGCTAATATATTGCAGAGCTTAATTTTACTTGCCTGTTTATTAATGTTATGTCAGTAAGCGCTATGCTTTTATTTGCATTTTGAAATTGTGCAGATGAATGATTTTAAAACTGCATCAGAGGTCTCGCAACCGGCACCGGCACCGGTCAACACTGACAAAACTCAAGGAGGTTTGCCTGCACATTTGATCTGGTCTTTCGCGTATAATTAATAATATACACATGCATATAGAATAGAGCAATAAGTTCATGGTTACGAATGATTCAGGTTCATATTCACTAATCATATCCATGTATTTTGCAGATAGTAAGACTTCAAAGGATTCAAAACATAAAGCAAAACATATTCCAAAATCCAGACACGGTTCCTTGGAAAACAATAGCACGGGTTCACCAACCGGAGGGAGCTCAGTCGGATCAAAGCATGTGCGACGCCACCGATCGTCGGACCCTACATCGGAGTGTTCGAGTCGCGATTCATCGTCGTCCTCCGGCAGCCGACATTCAAGAAAAGCCAAGAGCTCGAATCCAGGATCGGAATCGCCGGCGGCATCGAAACAAGGGCGTCGTCGGAAGACGAAGACGAAATCCATTGACGAGACGGAGGGGCCGGAGCGGTCATCGAGAAGATCGTCGAAAGGTGATTCCATGAGTGACATCTCTTTACCGGATCTGGATACCGGGAGTAAAAACGGGCATCAGCGGAAAAACAGCGACGATTGAGGATTGATTTGGATAAATCTTTAAGGTTTAGTGACACAGATTGAATTGTATTGAGAATCTATAGAGAGAGACTGAGAAGGGGGGAGGGGGGAGATCATTTGTAATTTGTAAATTAGTTAATTTAAGATTGGATGCAGTCGTCAGCTCGGAGGTCTGTCTTCTGATTTTTTTTTTCAATTTTTTTAATATATATATATATATATATATATATATATATATATTACCTAACTGAAGGGAAGCAACTCCAAAATAAGAACAATGGTTACTTTGTTTCAATTTTTTTAATCAAATTGTGCTTTTTAATCAAAGAAAGCCATTATTTAATCAAGTTTTTGCCATATGCTGAGACAAATTTTAATAACAGATTTGGTTGTGTGTGTGTGTGTGTGTATATATATGGTGTAAAGGGAAGACCAATTTCAAGCTCTTATGCAAATCATTGTATTTTATTTCTTTCTTTTTATAGTAAGAGTTTTTTTTTACTTTTGTCTCTTGTGATACCCAACACGAAAAAGATAAACTTTTATCTAGTCACTCACAATATTTTGTTCTGTGTTAATCTCACTTTATTCACTCATATTAAAAGTATCCTCTAAATAGTTTTCTTGTTCCTTCAATTAGTTTAATTTAATCGTAGGATTATCTTTCAATCTTACCATACAATGACCCTAATGCTCTTGTTACCAACTTTAAATTATGGTGTAAGTGGGCATAGCTTTGAGAAAATTGCAATCATATATGTATCTATGGTTTATATCAAAGGGAGCAAAACATTGAAAGAGTGGGAATATTGAATTATTGATGAATTTGTAATTTTAATTCATTTTAAATATTTGTATTGGACTAATCTGATATAGTATAATATTGAAAAAAATTATATATTTATACTAGACTAAATAAAATACAAGAAAAATTTAGGGAGAATGCCAAAAAAATACCATTTAAACTTCAAAATCCCGTTAACAAGTTCGGTAATGGGATTAACAAGAATGGTAATGCAATTAACAAATCATTTTATTGTTAAATCACCTATTTGGGATTTTGAAATTTAAATGGTATTTTTTTAGAATTCTCCCAAAAATTTAATACAAGAAAAATTTAAAAAAAATAAAAAGAAAGGAAACCTTTTTTTAAGATTGGGATTGAGAATGAAAAGTTTTTCCAAGTTCTTTTCAGAGTCGGGGTCAGGAATGAAATTTCCCAATTTCGTCTGTCTAACACCCTTACCAAAGGCCATTTCATCCTAAATTGAATGGAATGGTCTAAGTCAAATTTGAAGAAAAAGAAATGGGATGATAACTCCACTTCCTTTCTCCCACACCTAGCATTGCACTATTTCATCTTTGCCCCCATTCCACTTAACTCATTCATATCAAATATGTGATGATGATTGTAACATCCCAAATCAAAGAACCAACTACTTAATTAAAGTATTTGAAATATCGCTAATAAGGAGGTTTAACATCCAAATCATAAAAATACAAAATTAATTTAAATAAAGCCCATATCACAATATTAAATCAAATCCTCAAAATATTTTAACAAAACAAAATGAAATATGAAAGTCTTAGGATCATGACAAATAAAATGACATAACATGAGCTTTAGGAGCACAAAAGAACCTTCAAGGCTCACTCCATAAGTGTCTTCCCTTTATCCCTACTAGGATAATCACCTGAAAATGTTAATATAAGGGATGAGATTCCACATCTCAGTAACTACTGAAAGTTTCTACCGTACATATGCAAACTACATATGATAAAAAGAATGAACTAACTACGTATATATTTGTATGTACCATAATTCTTATACAAAAACAATTGCAATTTTAATCATCATTACGTCAATATATATTTTCATCACAATAAGTATACAATTATGCAATATACAATATGCAACCTCCCTTATATCACTGTCCATCCTTATACCGCTAACTGGAGCTGTAGGCTAACACATAGTCCAACAGAAACCTATCTATTTGACTGGATTGTCCCAAACTCACCAATTCTTAACATACACTCGGTCAAAGATGTAGAGCTTAAGTCTGAACTATGGTTCCCCTCCTTAAAAGAACAAAATTAAAAAGGTGTCACATGTCCCCAGCTCCAATGCAATCCCCCTCAAAAGGAAAGGCCCTGACAAGTGTCATCCACTGTGCACCGAGTGATGACATACCACGTGTTAAAAAATCTCAACATGCAAAATCATCCTTACTCCAACCCCATCATAAATGCAACTATCATGACAGTTATATTTAATCAATAAATATAAATAAAAGACAAGGTACAATAAATCATGCTTCTATTCATATTAAATATCATCAATATTCAAATATGCCTAAAAGGAACCAATAATCTAACAATACATTAATTATAATTACATTATTAACTATGTGGATAAAAATGAGTTATAAAGAAATTTGATTGTAACGTTATTTACTTGAGATTGTACAATATATACACATATACATATAATTCAGTCTATTTTTAAATAAAATATAGTCATTCACAATCATACACAATTTACAAATATATTGGAGAATATTTAGAGTTACCTGCTACTCTCTATTTTACAAGTAATCACACTAGAGTTACTCTAAAACTTTTAATAAGAGTCTACAAGATCTTGAACATAAATATTTATCAATATATTACTTAGAACTCATAATTCGGGCCAGCCCGAGCCCGACGAGCTAGCCCGTTCGAGCTAACGGGTTAAACAGGTCAGGTTGAATCAACCCGACCTCTAACGGGTTGTCATTTGGGTAGCCCAAGCCCGCCAGTCCGCCTACATTTTTTTTAAAAAAAATACTATATGTGACCATATGCTGCCCAAATCCAAGAATATGTAGTTACTAAACTACGTGAGTGAGAGTGAGAACACTGAGATCTAACTATCTGAGAAGTTGAAGCTTTTTTTTTAATTACCTAAACGGGCTAGCTCGTTTAGCCCGTAGGCTAGCCCGTTTAACCAATTAAAATAAACGGGTCTCTATTTCTCAGCCCGAACCCATTTATTTTAACAGGCTAGCCTGTTTAACCTGGCCCCAATTACTAGCTATAGTATTACTCAAAAGATACTCTATCACTACTCCCTAAAATAAACATATTATATTATTTACTGTAAATCAAAATGTTTCATATTAAAATTTGATAATGGTTGTGAATATATATATATATATATATATATATATATATATTTTTTTTTTTCAGTTAGAAGTAATAATTATTAAAATATGAGAATTTGATATAATTCATAAAGGAGTTACTAGGATGGAAGAATATGAAAAAAGGGATTTGAAAGAAGCTTGTATATCTCGATGAAGAAAAAAATAAATTAAGATTATTCTACACAAGCAAGAAGGTGAAAGGAGGAATATATGTGGGACAAGTACACACACACAAATATGACCCCTACGCACAATATGTGCATAAGGAAACAAAATGGGTTTAATAGAATGAAAAGAGCATGGGAAGGTGAATAACAAACACACTGGCACAATAAAGTATTGAGGGAAGTCGGGACATAATACACTGTGCGGTGGTGGTTTGAGAGGATAAGGTGAAATGATAAGACACACAAGACAAAATAGAAATCAATGAAGGAAGAGAGATGAAAAATAAAAATGGTGACAAAACTGAAATAGGGAACCAAACAAGAGGAAAAGAAAAGAAGAAAAGAGAGATACCTGACTATAGAGGCTATGTGGCGGCAATGAGTGCGAGGAGTGCAGAGAAGGAGAAGAGAAATTTAAAGGAACTGTGAGGTAGAACTTTTAACAACTTGGGTTTCTCATAATTGGGTCATTTTTATATTTATTTAGTTCTAAAAGTTGCTTATATGTTAAAACTTGAATCCATATGAATAAAATATGTGACTCAATTAAAAAAAATCTTAAAAGCTTCCTAATTATTGTTTACTTCCAATAATATTGCTTAATCATCTCCAAAAATCATAATAATCTTATATATGCATGTATGTTTATATATAAAACAATTATTTTAAGCAAGAAATTCATCCTTTTTTTTAATTCATCAATCTATAATCTATAAACTAAATTTAAAAAATCAAATCTTTCATATAAATCATTTTATATTTAAGTATATATTTTTTGTCAGAATTGATTCCTCTAAAGCATTAAAAAAAAAAAGGATGTTACAAGTATAACAAAACAAACTATGTGTGCGAATGCATGGAATTCATTAAACAATGCAGTACCATTTTCAATTAATTCATTCTATCCTGATATTTTGAAGTAGCTCTCTATACACTATATGGTTGTCTTAGTACATTTTTTATATGGGAAAATTACAATAAGATCCTAAACAAATGAAAATATGAAGAAATGATTTTAAGGGGTTGTTAATGATGATCCTCATGTTGTTAATGAAGGATCCTCATGTTGTCATTAACAACCCCTTGGGATCATTTCTTCATATTTTCATTTGTTTGGGACAAGAAATGATTCTAAGGGGTTGTTAATGACGATCCTCATGTTGTTAATGAAGGATCCTCATGTTGTCATTAACAACCCCTTGGGATCATTTCTTCATATTTTCATTTGTTTGGAACCTTATTGTAACTTTCCCTTCTTATATTCATCTTAGACCAACAATTTCAACCTATTAAAGCTCTTCACTCTTAACAATGCAACGGATAATTGACCATGTGAAAAAACTTAGTTAAGAAGGTAAAGACCAATATTGGACATAGATTACCCTTGTCTCTTGTTGATGGTCATTTGCGAATGAAATAATGATTGGGAATTGCCTCCTCGTCATGCTAAAAAGAAGCTTAGACTTCGAAGGCATGTACATACGATGTATTAGTATATCTTTACCGGCACTGATCCCATTCAACATATTGGCCCTTATGAAGTTTTTGTCTAGATGTGTTATTCACTATCTAGTTCCATTCACAAACCGGCTCCTTGATTAATGTTTCTTATCAGCATAGTTTGTACGCCAACTTTAAAAATAAGCTTATGATGAGGCATCTTTGAGCATTTGATGTTGAGGAATTCACTATCATACATATCTTCAAAGTTCTCATTTGCATTATTTATGTAATTGATGGAATTTGAACTAAAGTACTCTACTGTATCACTCAACAACAAAGAGTGTATGAAATCATCCAACATGTCAATATTCTCTACTGTAGGCGTAAGTATAGTCCTATTGGTCAAATAATTATCTTCTTCAATATGTTCCACTAAGTTTGGATATGTTGATTCCACTATTGATCTTCATCATAAAGCAACAACTCAATTGGTATTGCTATATCTTTAATACCATAATGTGGACGTCCAATTTTTCCATCTCCTACTTGTAGCAACAACTCCGAAAAAAGACTTGGCTGATCTTTCATTCTATTTCGCACATTTAATGCACCAGATTCGAATGGAATGAAACAAATAATGCTTAAAAAATAACAGTATACAACTATGTAGCATTTAATTTGATACCAAAAAAATTTCTTTGATTCATATATTTATTTTATGAAAAATTTAAATGTGTATATATTTAAAAATATACTTTTTTTATAATTGGCAACTAAAAATTCTTCAACCTCTTGAAAATACCTAGGTTAAGTAGCATAACGCATAAAAACACCTTTCCTACTTATTTAGTAAAAATTTCTCCATAACGCGTGGCTAAATTAGGTTTAGCGCCAATTATTGTAGCCCTAAATTTTTCCAACACCTTATGTTTCTTCCCGATGCTATTTTTTTTCTCCCATGACCAATCAGCAATTTGAAATTTTCTTTTCTCTTTGGTTAATATGCATGTCTGAATTTGGCTTTCCTTTGTGTGTAGCTTTCCTTGTGTTAATACCCTATCCAATTGGAGGGGTGCAAACAATCACATTAATGAGCCTTCCTATGTTTCTATTTTTTATTGATTCTCCATATTTCCTCTTCAACTTTTAAATAGAGGATCTTCAGAATCACTCAAGATATGTTCACAAAATTTAATTTTAAATTTGAATATATAATCTAAATGGATATTTATCAGTTATAACTCGATCATCCTCTCTCACTCTCTCTCATTTTCATTGATTAATGATTGATTTCAAATTTTTTATTTTCAAATATCAAGCAAAAATATTAGAAGCAAATATGTCGAATTGAAAGGTATTTTTAATTTATTAATTATTAATTACTTTATTTAATTTTTATATCACAACTTCCAATATACACCTTAATGAGTTTTTGCTTCCCAATAATTTCTCACTTCTCATGCCTTTCCTTAAATTATCCCCCATCTCAAATTCAAATTTCATATTAGTGGATGTTTGGTTCAGCGATGAATGACATTATAATCTCAATTCATGTAAATTAAAATAAAATTTTTCTCACATACTTACTTCATATACCGTAAATCACGATTAAAAAATACTTTTAAATGTTTTATTCACTTTCCATGTCCTGTATTTTGATCATTATTTCAAATCCTTCTAATTTTGCAATCCTGCCAGTATCTTGAGAATCACACACACACATAGGATACAAAATAAAAATTTGGAATAGAAATAGTTCAGATTAACCTAATAGGAAAAAAGAAAAACAGATTTTGTGTAAGCACGCCCACTATCATGAGGATCAGATTTTGCATTTTCTTTCAATTTTAAAACAAAAATAAATCAATCTCAAACGTTTATAATCTCATCAATACCTATATAATATCAGAAGTGGAATATATAAAAAATTAAAATTGAATTTTCAATTAAAAAACATTATTTAATAATATAGAAACATGTGAAATGCAAACGCTACAATATTAAAAAAATAATTATTTGAATAATTTCTAATATTCCAAAAGTGACACGGTTAATACCAAAACTTCTACCCACTGCACTCTCTCCTCCAAAAATTTCTGATATAGTCTAAAATTTGGGAATTGGCTTCTCTCCGTTATCATTACCATTCTCATCCTTTTCTTCTCATTTCCCCTCCTCTTCCCTTCTCAACTATTGGATCAAAATTTTAATGGTTTAGATTTAACATCTTCTAAAAATATCATAATAATGTTATTTAAAAAATATATAAATAAATATAAATTGTCAAAATTTTTTCTGAACAGTTGGTAAACTGTAATGAAAAACTTGGAAGAAATTCTACAATGATAATAATATACCTCTCTTCAGATTAAATTTTATCAATTTATATTTTTATATATTTCTTTAAGTAAAATTATAATAATATTTTTATAAGATGTTAAATATAAACCATTAATATTTTGATCTAAAGGTTGAGAAGGGAAGAGGAGAGCAAAGGAGAGAAAAAAGATGGGAATGAGAATGGCAATTGAGAGAAGCCAATTCCTAAAATTTGATACCAGAACGTGATTGTTATTACTATTGTTATTGTTATTGTTATTGTTATTGTTAATCAATCATCAATGACTAATAATTAAATATTAATAATCAATATAAATATAATCCTCTATATCCCATAAATAACAATACTAATACTGAATTCATGGACATGGATGATGATCGCTTTTTTTTTTTTTTTTTTTGCCATAATTACTTTGTAATTCCCCAAATTATCTATTGCTATCTCTGATAGATTTAAAAATTTTCTATCTTTTTGTAATTCACTATTAAAATTTCCTTCACCACTTAAAAAAATTTCCTATGGTGCATTCACTTTTAATTTAAAAAAAATAAATGAATCTCAAAACTCTATAATCTTAAAAAATATATTTTTTACCTAAAAAAAACATGTCAAAAGCAAACGGTACAATATAGTAAAATATTGTATAAATTTTATTATTTCAATTGTAACACTGTTATTATCAAACCTCCGGTTAATATAAAAAATTCCCCTGAAAAAAGAATTAAACATATAGTTTAAGGCCATGTTTGGTATGAGGTATTGTGGGGTAGGGATTGAGATTGGATCAGGGATTGAGTCAAAATATATCATTTAGTATGAGAGATTACAGATAACTAAGGATTGAGAGTACCACGAAAGTGGAATTGTTGCAAAGCCACCTCCCCCCGGTATTGTGTTTTCAATCCCTGGACTACAAAATTGTAGAGACAAAAATATCTTTGATTAAAATATTTTTTGGACAAAATTAATCCTTGATTTTAACCAAGAATCCATCCCTCTCACATAATCACAAGGTTTTGAAACCCGAACTGGGAACCGGCCAATCGCCGTAAAATCGGTCCGGTCCGGAAACCTGTCCAATCAACTACATTTTTTAATTTTCCTTTAGAATTTTATATTGATAAGCCTAAAATATTCAATTTTTCACTTGTTTGGCCCCGATTTAGCTCCAGATTGACTCCAATAGCTCTGGTTTGACTCCGATCTAATCCACTGACCCTTAACCCAGTACCCTGACCGATTCAATGATCGGTCTGGGTTTCAAAACCTTGCATAATCACTCTCTCTGTTTTTTTCTCGCTAATGACATAATTAGTGACTATTTATTAAATAAGATTAATAAAATTATTCCATCCAACTATTACTTCGTACCAAACATATTTTTAAAATATCAATCCGAATCCCAATCCCAGTTCTAGTCTCAATCCCAATCCATCAAAATTCAGTGTCACGTACTAAACTGGGCCTAAGAGTTAATTTCCAGAATTTCTATCTCCATTCAAAATTTTTTGTCCACCTATTTAAAAAAGAACACCTGCATTACAAAAAAAAATTTCTATAATTGAATATTAAAACTATCTCAACCACTTAAAAATATAGGAGAATTGTTAAAAATTACTTTTGGGGTGAATTTGATAAATGTTACCATAAAAGATTTATTACACATAACGGAAGAAGTTTGCACATTCATAAAGAATATTTTTAAACACACGAAAGATTGTTTGCACACGATGAAAGACGGAAGATTGTTTGCACGCTTTATAGCATTTAATAATTAATTTATCTCAAAAATATTTTTTGATACTTTTCCCTAAAAATATTTGGTCAAACATACTCATAATGACAGGCATCAAATTTTCCATTCCGTCCTGTTAAAATTATTTGTCATAATTTTATCAAAAAAAATATTTGTCGTAAATATTACCTCCTTCGATGCATTCACTTTCAATTTAAAGATAAAAATAAATGAATCCCAAACATTTATATATATATATATAATTGAATTTTAAATTACTATCACCATTCAAATTTTTTATCCATCGATTTATTAAAAAAAACCCTCAATTAAAAATATTTTTAAAATTTTTTTAACCACTTAAAAATATTTGGTTAAGCATGCCCATTATAATAGGGATCAAATTTTCCATCGCCTCCTGTTAAAATTATGTGTCATAAATATTGCTAGCTAACTCACCTTAATGTGAGAATTAGTTAATTTTGTCCATTACTATCGAGTTAATAGGATAAGTTTTCTCTCAAATTTATTCGTGACATATCGTAGTCAACGTTGAAGAGAAATCTGGCTCCTTTTCATCTTCCTCCAGGCCTTCATCCCTAAAAGTGTACAAAAAATCTGAGTCTAAACATTAATAGTAAAAAGCAATAAGATCAAGCAAGCAAAGAGATTGAAGCTATCAAAACTGCTGTTATTTAATAATAATGGAAAAATGAAATTCCATAGTTTATGGAGGTATCACTTATTATTTAACATTTTACAAATGAAGCTATCAAAACTCATCATCAATAAGGTGCAAATGATCTCCTACATAGCTTTGCAAATACTTAAAAGAAATGAACAACTGAGAGGTTTCTTCACATCTATTTAAGCTGAAAAATCAAAGTGTAGCTACAAAAGTATAGCATACAACACAGATTTTAAAAAAAACATAGATAACCTAAGCAATAACCTTTAATAGTTTCTTTCACTTACGGCCCCTTGCTACATTTGAATTGATTTTAATGAAAATGAATATAGATATAGATATGAAAATGAGGTTTAATAGTATGTCTGGTATGTCATGAAAATCAGACTTAATTTTTATATCAAAAGTCTAAAATGCCCTCCAATTTTTTTTTTAAATTCTTTCAGCACGTCAACCAATCTTCATCAAGAGGCCCACACATCAATCCATCTTCATCAACACATCAACCCACCGTCACTCAAGCTCGCATTTGTCGGCCCCCTCTATCTCCACCATGCCAAAGAAGGAGAATGAGAAGATGAAGAACGGTGGTGAAGGAGGTGTTTGGTTCTTGTTGTCGTCACCGTAAGATCTGTGAAGAGGATGAGTCTCCGTGATCGATCGCTAGAGGTCGTTGTCGTTGTTCATTGAAGGTCTCCGTGGTCGATCGCTAGAGGTCGTGACCTTTGTTTGCTGGTGGTAACCGTCGTCGATTGTTAGAGGTCGCGATTGTCATTTGCTGGAGCTGGAGGTTGCGGTCATCATTCGCTAGAGCTGAAGGTCCCCGTCGTCGGTGGCTGAAGGTCACCGTAATCATTCGCTAAAGGCCGTCGTCGTTGATCGGTAGAGGGGGGAGAGCTGACCTCGCCAGTGAAGGAGAAGAAGTCGCCATCTCGCCGGTGAGTGAGCATTGATATGATAAGTGAAGAGGCTGAAGAGAAAGGAGGGTAATGATGGAAATGTGAGGGTGAAATTATAAAACTTGGCTTTTTGGGTGAAATTGATCTTGGTGGAATTGGCCTCAATTGGATTTCATGTGAAAATGGAATTTTGTCAAATTCCATCATACCAAACATCTTCAACACATGGAATTGGCCTCCATTTTCATTTCCATGGGCCAAATTCCAGTATATCAAACGGCCCCTTAAGATTTAAGAACCATTTAGGGTAATCAATTAACCTTTACCATTGATGCACACTATTAGAACTGGAAAATTAAATATTAGATGAACAAAGGAAATGATCAAACTATTAGAACTGGTATTCATCTACTATACAAATCTATTTCTTTAATCTTGAACACACATACTATATAAAACAAAAAAACAAAAAGTTCATATAATAACAAAGCTACCACAAGTAAAATGATTGCACAACTGGAAAATTAAAATCTACAAAGTAAAAGAGAGAGTCTTGTATGCAAAAAGTGACATTAAAATTTAAAAATACCCAACCCCTATAATCCTTGACATTTATAGAAAAAGCAGAGCTTTGATCAGAGTATGAAATCTAAAAATTAAACAGTCACCATAGACAATAATTTCTGAAAGGAAGAGATCAAAACTTACAAAAGCTAGATAACCTGTTGTTCCAAAATAAGATAATTCATATTGCATCATATGTACTC
This sequence comes from Albizia julibrissin, assembly GCA_037074505.1. Taxonomy (NCBI): domain Eukaryota; kingdom Viridiplantae; phylum Streptophyta; class Magnoliopsida; order Fabales; family Fabaceae; genus Albizia; species Albizia julibrissin. The sequence goes on along the minus strand of CM073482.1, from coordinate 4,527,178 downwards.
AAACTCCCTATTCAATATTCAAGATCCAAACGTGATGAAATCTGAAAGGAATAACAAAATGGTTAACAATTTAAAAAAAGAAGGGAAAAAAGCAAGTTGGAATGAAAATATCAAAGAACAAAGGGAGGAATTAGGAGGTATCAAGGGTCTGACAACCATTTTAGTCACATGAGCCTTTATCGGATGCCATATTGTCTCCAATAAAAGACTTCATCCAACAATATATTGGCTGCTTTTCCATCAGGATGAATGATGGTTTGCATTGCTCGTGCAAGAAAACCAACCCTCTTGATGTGCACCCAAAGTTGTCTTCCTCCTCCTCACCGAATCTAAGGCTAGTCGATCAATTTAAAAATAAAACCCATAGCCAATGATGGTAATTAACAATTAGTAATATTCAAGGGAAATGAAAAGGCAGAGTTAAACAAATGAACCAAAGCAGAAATGAGATCGATCACCCACTTCAAAGCATCTATCATACAAGATTAAACAAAAGCAAAACAGGTGAAGAGTGAGTAAGAGTGTGTGAAGCTGCAAACACTGAAAGTTAGGCCGGAGAAGTGGGAGAGAAGACAAATTCGAAGTAGGGGGAACAAAAATTGTAAGAAGAACATAAAATGAAATTTGAGAAAGGAAAGAAAAATAACCATACATGTTCCCTCGCCATCATCTCCATATCTGCATGAAAACAACAATGAAAGGTCAGAAAGGGGAAGAAGATGAATCAGAAGCGAAAGGGTTGAGATGAAACAGAGAGAGAGAGAAAGGGATTCCAGTGAGGAAGATATGACCAGGGAGGGCTTGTTGCAGAAGAGAACTGGCGAGCTTGTAGTAGATTGTGTTGATGTGTAGAAGACGCGATTGCTGGATCCAGTTTCCATGCTCAGCGCAACAATAGGTAGGGGGCTCGTCGAATGCAACGCACCGTTTCATTAAAAAGAATGATCTTGGTCGTTCATCTAATTTTAATCTCAACCGTTCATTTGTTTTTTTCCTATTACTAGTGGTGGGAAAACGGGCCAGCCCGAGCCCATCGGGCTGGCCCGTTTATAAACGGGCTGGCATTTCGCCAGCCTGAGCGGCCCGTTAGCCCGTCTTTTTTTATTTTTTTTAAAAAATTGTTACTCCCTTTCTCTTTTATCCATTCATGTCACACTTATTTTCTTTTATATATTCGTACTACAAAACCAATTTTGTTCTTACATTCTTTTTTTTTGTCTACTTACATCACAAAAACATATGAATACATTTTTTTTAAATTTAATAATAGTAAAATAAATAGATATAATATGAAAAAAGTGTCAAATAAAAAAAATTAGGAAGTCTTTAAACACAACATCACTAAGAACTGAAAATATTGAGATCTAACTTATTTGAAAAATATATAAAAAATATTTTTTTATTTTTTTTAAATAGTTAAACGGGCCGGCCAGTTTAGCCCGAATAATAAACGGGCTCAGACTTTCAAGCCCGAGCCCGTTTATTTGGTCGAGCTAATGGGCTCAAATTACCACCTCTACCTATTACAACATTCATATCAGCATATATCCCAATTGTTTCCGTCGATCTCTACTTCTCCACCTGAACAAGCTTGGCGCCAACTTTTGGAGGGAAAGGAAGGGGCTTTCTGACTTAAGCTTCATGCCATTGGATGAAGGCATCGATTGAAGAAAATTTCAGACTGAAGAAAAAGGTTATTCTTAGTTTTTTCCCTTCTTCTAGTTAAGCATATAGCCATATGCCAAAGATTTCAACGGATATATATATATATATATATATATATATATATATATATATATATGGGGGAGAGAGATCAGAATGCCGAAGTCTATGGTGTGTGTGTGTATAAATATATATAAACTAAAACACCTAATTATTGAAAATTGTGAAAATAATAATATTATGAGGATAGCAATAATTTTCAACGGAAACATTAAAACAACATTAGATAAAATGACCATCAGATACTTTATTTATTATTGAGGCACGTTTTATGTGGATTTAATTTATTTTTTCAAATAATGTATACAATAAAAATATATCACTCAACTCCTTTATTGTTTGAGTAAGTTGTAGGTCATATTTTGCTAGCAAAAAAGTTGTAAGTTATATTTATATTTTTGTTTGAAGAGTGGTATTTGAAAAATATTCATGTTTTTTCTATATTTGGAATGAATATAAAAAGTGGAAATTCTTGTTTAAACTTTTATTAACATGATATATTTTTTTGTAAGATAATATTTTTATTGTTTATAGGTACTAGAAGATGGAAGATGAAGTTAAACTCGAAATAGGAAAAGAGTTCGAAAACTTGGATGAAGCATGGAAATTTTGGAATGAGTATGGAAAGAAAATGGGGTTTGGTGTTAGAAAATATAATGGAATAAAGAGTAAAAAAGATGGTTCCATTATTACATATAAATATGTATGTTGTAAAGAGGGTGTTAGGAAAAAAGATAAAAGAGAGACAACCTCTTCTAGATATCGGCCGGAGACATGAACCAAGTGTGAGGTGCAAATGATTGTATCTCATGTTGGTGAAACTCAAAAGTTCAAAGTCACAAAGTTTAATGAAGAACATAATCACCTTCTTCATACAGAAGAAACAAAGCACTTGTTACCGTCACAGAGAAATTTAACAGAAGCGCAAGCTCGTGAAATAGATCTTGCAGATGAATCTGGGCTTGAACCCAAGGAAGCTTTTGACTTGATGAGTACATATGCTGGGGGTCAAGAAAATCTTAGTTATACCATGGTGGATGCAAGGAACTACTTGATGAGAAAAAGGCGAACACATATAAAGTTTGGGGAGGTGGGGTGTCTACTTGAATATTTTCAAAAACAAATTGTTGAGAATCCTTCATTTTATCACAAATACCAATTGGACATGGAACAACATATCACCAATGTGTTTTGGGCGGATGCTCATATGCTACAAGACTATGCACATTTTGGTGAGGTTGTATCACTGGACACAACATATAGCATAAATAAGAATCATCGACCCCTGGCACTCTTTTCTGGTTTTAACCATCATAGAAGTGTGGTAATTTTTGGACCAGCTCTGTTATATGATGAGACTATTGAGTCTTTCAAGTGGCTACTAGAAACCTTCTTAGATGCTTACATACAAAACAAGCCTCAGACTGTGTTTACTGACCAGGATCAGGCTATGGCAAGAGCATTAAAAGAAGTGCTTCCTAATACAAGACATTGTTTGTGCACTTGGCATTTGTTGCAAAATGGCATTAAACACCTTGGGAACTTGATGAAATATGGCTCACACTTTCTAACTGACTTCAAAAAATGCATGTTTGACTATGTTCAGGTAGATAAGTTTGAAGAAGCATAGGGTGAATTATTATCTTCTTATAATGTTCATGAAAATGGGTAGTTGAAATCCACTTATAACATTAAGGAGAAATGGGCCAGGCGCTATATGATGGATATTTTTACACTAGGTATGAAAAGCACATAGATTAGTGAAAGTGTGAATGCTGAGGTGAAAAGATGTACAAAACCAAAATTAGACATTAATCGATTCTTCATGAGGTTTGAAAAAGTTGTAGAAAAGAAGCGATACAAGGAAGTGCAACTTGAGTATGAATCTCGACAAAAGATACCAAGGATGGTCAATCAAAGTGCACCTATATTGCGTCAACTTGTGTAATCTTATACTCCCACTGCCTTTGATATGTTCCAAGAACAATGTGACCTCCAATTCTCTGTAGAGTTAATTGAACATGATGAGAAAGAACAATTGTTTACATACACAGCCCATATGATAGGTGAAAGGGGAGAATGGAAAATTGAGTTCAACCCCGATACACATAAAATTTGTTGTAGTTGTCAGAAATTTGAGACCACAGGGATATTGTGTTGCCATGCATTGAAAGTATACGAGTCCAAAGATATAAGAGTTATGCCTGAGTAATATATTCTCAAACGATGGACCAAGGGAGCAAGAAATGCGGTTGTATATGATGTCAAAGGAAATGAGATACAAGTTGATCCTAGACTTGACATAACAAGAAGATATAGGCAACTAGTGACTAAAATGGTAAGACTAGCAACAAAGGCTGCCAATACTCCAGAGAGATTTACTTGTGTTCTTGGCTGTATAAATGAGTTAGACAATGAGATTCCATGATGATGAAAATGGTACTTCTGAACCAGTCATAAAGCCACAAAATATGCCAAAGGGATTCAAAAAAAAGAGAAGGAAAATCAAGAAAGATTCGTTGGAAAGGTTGGGAAGAGAAAAACCGAAAAATAAGAAACGTTGCATCAAAGGTATTTAATTTTAATTTATATATAAGGAACAAAATAAACTATTACTTATTTACTATTTGTGTTAATTTCTTGTAGGACTCTCAAGAGGCTTCATCATCTAAGAAGCCATGTAAGAAAAAAGAAGAGGCACCATTACAAGAAAAAAAGAGAAAAAGGGTTGATGCAGTGAAAGATTTACAAGTTTCAGCAGTTTTATACTTAGAAGCTCCAACACAACCTATACAAACACAAGATTCAACATCTTCATTCTCAGTGGCTCCTTCACAACATATTTTTCCACCATCTACATCACAACCATTGTCATTTACAAGCTTATTGATGGTGTGAATCAATAAATCAATTACTACCAAGTGTTATGCATAGTTATTATACTTTGCTATTGTTGCCACTAATATTTGCAATTGTAGGCACAAGGTAATGAAGTTCCATCACTTGAAGCTATAGATCTCATGGCAAACTACACACAAGGTAATAAATAGGAAAACTTGGATGTACATAATTTGCAAAAAAAAAAAATAGATTTTATTGCTTTCAAGAATATCATACAATTTGCTTCTGATATACATAATCAATCTTTTTACATTCCAATCAGTTATAAACTTTACAAGTTACAATCCTAACTAAATACATAATTTCCCATCATACAGGACAATAAAATGCATATTGGACTCTTTTTGAAGAATAGGGACAACATTGCATAAGATAACTTTTGAATTATGGCTTCTGGGGACAACATAGACTATATGTTTTACTTTTGTCTGCTTTGCTTTGATGGGTAGTTTTTAACTTTTTACATAGCACTTCATTGGACAGTTTTTGACTTTCTACACAACTCAAAGCAAAGATTTTTTTAGGATGGTGCTTGCTTTGCTTCAATCATCTACCTGGAACATGTATGGAAATTAATATTAAGCAAATCAATTCCCATCCTTCATTATATAACTTTTGGTCAATTTCTAGCAAGTGATGTAAAATCACAATGTCCTTTGTTTATGAACTTTAAAGCAATGCATGTCAAACTATGCAATTTAGTGTAATACCGGCATCTAATGAGATTAAGTGTTTCTTATGTCTATAATATTTTCAGCAAGTGATGTATGTCAAATTATATAATTTAGACTTTCCTTTTTGAACTTTGGGAGTCTATGGTAGTCCTGAAAGTTACCAATATATTTGAAGTGGTTTACTCTTTCAGATGTACAAATGGAGGCATTAGCCACTATGGAAAACTGAAGTAGCAAAAAATGTTGCTATTCGTATAGTAAAAATATGCTATCAACATAAGATGCATAGTATTGACAAAAAAAAAGATGTATAGTGAAAATCTAACACTCAAAATCCTCCTCTTCTTACCAGGTAATCATTGATCCCAAGCCTAACATTAAGTATAAATACACCATCAACCAAACCATCTGTCATCTCTAGTTACTTGTTTTGATTTTGGACATAATAATGAATATGTCATTCACCAAGCAACTAATAGATATAGAGGCAAAGATATTACACTAAAAAAAATTAAAACAGGGAGAGCATCTAAGGATTGAATATTCCAGGTTTGAAAAGGCATTGCATCATGATAAAATTATGAAGAGATAAACACAACTAATTCCAAACACCTCAACTGATAATAGACATCAAAACCTCAAGCCAATAAAATAATGAACCCAAAAATTTCAAGGTAAACTCATCAGCATTTAGAAAGATAAGGACACATAGTCAGAAACATAAACTAAAAACAGAGCGGAAATAATCTGGGACATTTGGGAATTGAACCTCCAAACCCATCACACAAAAAAAAGAATCTTAAAACTGAAGGTAATATAATCATATTGCATGCTCTCATAGAAGCTAGGAAAATATGGATCATAAGTACTAACCTCTCTCACATGCTCTTCTTTAGTAAAGGGAACATTTACTTTATTGGGAACTACAGCATTTAGAATAACATGGATAAAATCATTAGTTTGATTTCTTTTTTAGTTCTGTAAAATAAAAAAACGCATAGCAGCAATATTCTAAATTGAATCTGAACAAAAAAGTTGAAGATTAAATAATTACCCATCAAAAGAGATATATGCAAATCTTTTAATTATAGTCAAAACAGATTCACTATACCGCCGACCTCTGCCTTCATGCACCGTCGCGTTCTAGTCGAACCAGATTCACTATGCCGCTGACCTCTGCCTCCATGCGCCGTCGTGTTCTAATCAAACCAAATTCACTATACGCCGCCGACCACTGCCTCCATGCGTTGTCACGTTCAACATAGTTGGGTCTAAAGATCGACAGGGAATCAATTTTACAGAAGGAATTAGGCGTTCAACACAGTTGAGATATGTGATGATATGAATGCTGTAATAGGAAAAAAAACAAATGAACAGTTGAGATTAAAATCGGATGAACGACCAAGATCATTCTTTTTAATGAAACAATGTGTTGCATCCGACGAGCGCCCCCTGCCTATTGTTGCCTCGAGCATGGAAACTGGATCCCGCGATTGCCACTGGAAAGGTTAGGGTTGGGGTGACGTTTTAACCGGATTCCTCCTATGGAAAGGATTTGTTATATTTTTATAAAAAAAATTAAAAAAATGATGTTTATATTTAGGATTAAGGGGTAAAAATACCAACGTGCTTCTCTCAAATGGGCACCCAGCATATACCCACGTGCTTTTCTCAAATGGGCACCTAGCATCAAATGCTTTTTTTGGGTGCAAAAGTGCCCATGAACTTTTTAAAATGGGGCAAAAATTCATATACCGTTAATGAGTACTAACGTCCGTTATATGGGACCCATTGTATTATTTTTTAAGGTGTAAAATTACCCATGAATTTTGTTTTAGGGTGCAAAAATACCCATGAAGTTATCAAAATAGGGCAAAAATGCTCACATTATTAATTGGTACAAACTTCTATTTTGTAGGATCAATATTATTGTTTTTAATGATTATTTTTTTAAAAAAAAACTCTCCACCCTCTTTCTCTCTTCCTCACCCATCTTTCTCTAATCTCCCGTGAGACCCTATCCAGACAATTCACTCTTCGTTGCTCTCAATCTCTCCATGGAGTGTCATCTCTCTTTACCTCACGCTTCTTTGCCAACTTAGGCCTAGTCCTCTATAGAATAACTATGCTTCTTCATTTAGTCAAACTAATAAAGCATCAAAAGAAAGAAACCCCAAAATCATTGACTGCAAATCACCTATCAGTATCGCGTCACCTATCACCAATATCTTTAAGAGTTTGATTATTTGAATTCAAATGAAAAAAATTATTGCATAGTGTTATGAGTCCCACATCGGGAAATCTCACAAGTAAAGTGTGGTTTATAAGTTTGAAGGGCTTTCCCTTCCAATAGGCTAATCTTTTGAGATAGGCTTTCCCTTGAGCTTGTGATCATCATATTAGTGCTTTCATTGAATGTATACTAGAAACCTAAAACTTGGTAGAGTTTGAGAGCATCGAAGAGTGAATAGTTGAAGTCATTGAGTGTTTTTGAAAGTTTTTTTAAAATTAAATAATTATTAAAAACAATAATGTGGATCTTACAAAACACAAGTTTGTACCAGTTAACGGTTTGGGCATTTTTGCCCCATTTTGAAAAGTTCATGGGTATTTTTGTATCTTAAAAAATAATATTTTAGGTCACATATAACAGACATTAGTACCTATTAACGGTATGTGCATTTTTGCCCCATTTTAAAAGGTTCATAGACACTTTTTCACATAAAAAAAGTATTTGATGCTGGATGCCCATTTGATAAAAGCACGTGAGTATTTTTGCCCCTTAACCCTTATATTTAAGAGAGAAAGTATTGGAAATATTTGTATTTTAAATTTGAATTTCAAATACGGAGAGTGAGTGGATGAGAGATATTGAAATTAAGAGAACCTTGGAAATCAAAGATATATGATAGTAGATGTTGAAAGTTGTGATTTGAAAAGTTAAATATATTAATTATTAATTAATATTATTAATTTTTTTCAATATATTTTTCGGATTAATTAACCATTTAATTAATTATTATTATTAATAATAAATCTCTAAGGGAAAACCAAGGAGAGATCATAAAATTTACTACTACAATAAATGAACAATATCAAAAGCAACTATCAAACCAATGGACGGGCATTGAAAGATGGCTAGCTGTAAACTGTGACATTTTTTTCTTTATGTGTAGCTGTGTTATTAAGTAGCCATTTGGCAGTCGCTAATGATGCCATGTACTATGGAGCTTTTGACCTACAAGATGTAAAGGTATATATTTGATTTGATGATTCAATAAGTTGATCTTGTATTTAGAAAAGAATGAATTATAAGATATATTTATTTAATTCGGTTAGATTAAGGAAGTTAATTGAGTTATTTAATATAATATTTATTTTCTAAAATATCCTAATTATTTTTTTTTATTCTCACATCCCCTCTTCTCATTGATTATTGTTGAAAGAGTATTAATAGGGGATAAATTAAATAAAGATTACCAAATATGAAAACTATGGGCCCGTTTGGTTCGATCCCATTACACCCTGCAGTGCAATGCGATGCGATGCAATGCAATATTAATTACAGGGCTAGTGTTTGGTTTGATTTTTAAGTAAGGTGCAATGAATTATTATTTTAACAATTATTTAAAATTAATATATTACACAAAGTCTATTTTACCCTTACTATAATCTTTGTAAAAAGAAAGTTAAGAGTCAGGAGGAAGAGGAGGTAGTGGCGGTGGTGCCGGGTGGTGGGTGGCTACAGCGATGGAGGAGGAGGAGGTAGTGGTGGCGGCGGTGGCAGAGGAGGTAGTGGCAGCGGCGGAGGTAGTGGAGGCGGTGGCAGGGGGCGGGGGGGGCGGAAGAAGAGGAGGAGGAGGTAGTGGTGGTGGGAACGAAGAAGGAGGAGGTAGTGGCGACGGTGGCGGGTGGCGGCGGAGAAGGAGGAGGTAGTGGCAGCGGTAGGTGTCGGCGAGGGAGGAGGAGGTAGTAGCGACGAGGCCGGGCGGCGGCCAATGAAGAGGAGGTAGTAGATGCGATGCCGAGTGGTGGCAGCGGCAGAGGAGGAGGAGGTAGTGGCGGCGGCGGAAGAGGAGGAGGTAGTAGCGGAGGTGCCGGGTGGCAGCAGCGGTAGAGGAGGAGGAGGAGGTAGTGGCGATGGTAGAGGAGGAGGAGGTGGCGGCAACGGTAGAGGAGGTGGCGGTGGCGGCGGTGGTGCAGGAGTAGGTGGCGGCAGGTGGCGGCGACGGTAGAGGAGGTGGTGCAGGAGTAGGTGGCGGCAACGACAGAGAAGGAGGAGGTGTTGGCGGTCGTGGAGGAAGAGGTGGCGGCAGGTGGCTGCAGTGGTAGAGGAGGAGGTGGTGGCGGCGATGGTGGTAGCGGTTGTGGCAATGTGCCTAAGTAAAAATATATAAGTAAAATAAAGAGAAGTAAAACTAAAGGGTAAATTAGACTTTTCTAACTATGCAATGGGATGGTAATGAGGATTCATAGGGGGGGAGGTATGAATGAGGATTACCAATTTTTTGGTAATCATCATTACCATGGTAAACCCTATTAACACCATGCTAAAGAGCAACCAAACACTCTTCTCATGGTAATGCAATCATGATTACCATTGCATGCATGCAATGGGGTTGAACCAAACGGGCTCTATGTGTCTTATGTTTAGGACCAAAATCAATTCTCTAAATATATGTTATAATAAAGACATGATAAATATAAAAATTTAGATAACTAATTTGCAGAGATTAAAAAAAATTAGTTCAGCCATTCATTTGTTAAAAGTGTGTTCATTTTCCTATAATACCCTAATTTCTTGCCAAAAATTATAATACACTATTTAATCATTTTCATTGAAACTATATGTGATGAAAACATCTTTAACATATACAATCAATAAGAATAGGGTTCTTATATTTATGAATAAGATAAAGTCCATGACTGATTCATTGTTCATATATATATATTTAGGATAGGAGGGAGTATAGGGAATGTGCAAATGACTGATTTAATTAAAAGTAGAAATATCTCTGTTTCATCTTAGTAGCTTCTGCATTCCAATCATCATAGAGCGTGCTAGGCTTCTGTTTTTATTTATCTTAGCTGCTTCTGCGTTTCAATTATGGTGAAGTGTGCTGGGGGCTAAACACACAAATAATATGTACAGTATTGATAACGGACTGGATAATATCAGTAAGCCACTGTTATTGGGATGAATGAATAGAGCAGATATATTCATTCCAAAAAGAATCAACCGCAAAACGACACACAAAAGCATGAAACACTAGTATGTTTCACTTTACACAACACATACATCATTCATCCTATATTGTACAGAGCGCTTTTTGCTTTGTCCCAAAGCTTACTAATTTCCCACAACATAATGTGGTTCCATGTTTTCCTTGTTTGAGACTTTGAAGATGGAAGAGTCCCCCTCGCTTGACTTGGTTACTGGGGATATCTTTATGAAATCACTTGACTTCTTTGAAGGAGGAATTGGAGTCCCCACATGCTGTGTCAGCTCTCTTTGGTTCCCACAGAGAGAAAATATATTCTGAATTCTCAATAGTCTAGATGAAGCCGAGTCCTTGTCCTCTTCTTGATCGTGTTTGAAACAATGATCATCATCTTGTTTAGGACTTCTTCTAGGCAAGTTTGATGATGGTGTGAGCTCGAAATTCTGAACAGAACATACCCTCTTCTCCTCTATGATTTCTTTCTCCACTTCCTCATCGTCCACCCTCTCTTCATTATCCTTCTCTCCTTCTTCTTCTTCATCTTCATATACCGTGGTAAGACCATATCTTGGAGCAAAAACATCAGATTCTAACACCCCATTTAAAGAATTCAAGGGATGACATGAAGAGAAGTTTTGACTTGTATCGTTATCAACCCTGCACATAACCAGAGGTTCTGGATCATCCATGTCCAGATCCATGGATTTAACCATCCCAGGGTCCTCCTCACTCTTGTATATACGCATTAGCCTCTTGGCAAACCCACTTGGTTCCATTTCTTTGGACTCATGGTCCTCACTATAGCCTCCTCCATCTTTTGAACAGCGTAGCTGAAGCTCAATTTCTTCTAGTCTATTCCTCAAAAGTTCAACTTCCTCCTGCTGCTGTAAAATCCTCTCTTCCATTCTCCTCCTTTCCAATTCCACAAACTCGTTGGCCATTCGTTGGCACTCCTCTAACTTCTTCTCCAACTCTTGTTTCAGAAGCTGAGTTCGTTCGAATACCTTCATGTTAATCTCTTCTTCACTTGGAAGATTCTCTTTGGGTTCCATGTTCTCAAGCTTAGCTCTCAGTGTAGCAACCTCTTCTTCCTTCTTCATAAGCTTTTTGTGTGCCTCGTTTCGCTCTTTTTCTCTGGCCTTGTTCTCCATTTGGAGCTTCATGATGAATTCGTCCATTGCAGCAATTCTGGACCCCAAGATGACAGCAGAACATTCTTCATCCTTAACTGGGGTGAGAGGGCCACGAACAATGCATTTTGCTTTAGCTCCATATTCAAGAGTAGAGATGGTCTTGTGGATCTCCTTAGGATCAGGACTTGCACACAGAATCATCAGAATTTTTGACTTATCATCCTCAAAGGAATCCTTCAAAGGGGAAAAACAAGAAATATAGCAAACAATACTGTGAGTTAAATTTGAAACATCCTTACAAGAATTCAGCAATTCATTCAACTAAAAAATGATCGAGTTTTACCTGCAGAAGCATAGTAAGTTTACTGTCTCTGAAAGGAACGTGTGAATCACCATTGGCAATAGATTCAACCACCCTCTTTAGTGCTGTATTACCTTGATTGATCTTTGCTGTCTATACTTACATTGAAAGCATAATCAATAGCAGGAAAATTTAAGACTCGCACAAGGAAAAACATAGAAATGGAAAAGGATGTTACCTGCATTTTGGCTTCAAATCCAGTTTGACCAGCTTGCTCAATATTTTCTGATCCTGCCATATCTACAAGCATTAGTCTCCCTCCCACTGTAGGGACATCGAGGATTATCTGTTCACACAAGGAGATATCTCAGTACCAACACCACGGATAGCAGATTAATTTCAGCACAATGGTTTTCTATATAGAAAAAACAATCATACCATGCAATGGCTTCTAGAACTCCTTTCATTACAAAGAGTGCTTTTAACAATCCTGCGCTTCTCTACCTTCTGAATTTCTTTTGAAATCTTTCCTGCTTCAGTTCCAGATATATAGGTTGCATTCTTTGCCTTTTTTCCCATCACTTCAAGTTTCACCTATGATTTAAGTTGCATTAACAAGAAATGTGTTGGTAACTACCACCAAGCTAAGATCTGATCCTTATTATAAAAGATCCAAGGATAAATATACAGATACTACGATTTGAAACAAAAAATAGACCATCCATAAAAAATTTACCTTGGAAGCGTTGCCTTTAGGCCAGCCCAGTCCTGCAAATCCTCCCCCTCCATTTGTGGACAAGAGATCATAAATCTCCTCGTTATAAATCTCCAAGACAGTCACTTGAACAAAATTTCCAAGGCAAGGATGTTCATCTCCCTTAGAATCAGAACCTTCATCACCATCTCCAAGAATGTCCCTCAGAGACCGATACACAATACCTGCCTGCTTTGAACATCCGAACATGGTGTGACTCTTGCCAGAACCCGTGGGTCCATACATCATAATAGTGCACTTCTCCCCCATCTTAACAGCCTTGATCCTCGATTCCACAAACTTCTTATAAAAATCATCGATGTCCTCGTCTTCAGACACAGAAACTCCATCAAGGGTGAAATCTCTATACCCAAAATCAGCCCTAACCCGGATCGATTGCGAGTTCGAATTGATCTGCAAAACCGATAAAGGCCTGTCTTTCCGATCTGGGTAGTCACGAATTCTCGCTATGACCTCGACTGGGTGCTCTGAAGGGGCCTCCTTGGCGGCTGAGTTCGGATTCGGAGTTTGGTGACCTTTCGCACCATTGAAATTCAGACGATGCCTAGATTGAGGGGTTTTTGACTGGGTTGGGTGATTAGGTTTCGAAGAAGGCGTAGGAGCCATGAGTGTGAAGAATTACCCGAAAGATAACGAAGTTGTTTTATCTCTTTTGAACTGAAAGAAAACGAAATTAAAGATTGAATCTTTAGCCTTGGATCTGTAATCCACAGGAGAGAAAGAATGAGAGAGTCCGATAACGTCAGATTGGAAGACGAGACGGCGAGAGATTTCAGAAACAGCTGGAAGGAAGGAAAGAAGAAAATGAAACGAAGTTTGGAAATGAATAATGAAAATGAGAGTGGCATTCATATGAGTTTTGAAGTTCTGAACCAAAATGTAGCCGTTACAACTCTAACGTCTATATCGCTATTTATACTACTCGCTTCCAAGGGTTGGGGTGGCGCACGGAATTCTTATGATTAAGCCGCGATTTTAAATATTTTTTCTTAACATGGCTGCCCCCCATTTTCCCTGCCCCAAATTCCTTTTTTCCCCAACCATTTCACGAGTTGTAACACTGTTACTCCCACCTGACATTTTTATACTACAGTGATTTATTCTAAAATATATTTTAAATCCTTTCCATGACATTTTGATTTAATAGGTTAAGATGCAGATTTATTTTGAAAGTTTTTACTGATGAGTAATATTATTCTAAAAGTTTTTTCAGGTTTAATGTCATTCTAAAAGTTTCAAAACGTAGCAGTGTTACCCCATACCGTTAAAAAACTAATGGTATCATTAAAAAATTGATGTTAACTAATAACTTTTTAACGAAATGGGACAATATTGCTCCATTTTAATAATTTCAGGGTAATATTGGACCTAAAAAAAATTCTAAAGTAACATTGTTCCTCAACAAAAACTTTCAAGACAAATTTATACATTAACCTTTAATTTAATAGTTTTAATGAGTATTAAATATTTTTTCACATATCCCCATTTTTAACAAGATAGGAAGAGAGCAAAAATTAATAAGAAGTTGAAATTTACTATGATTAATAAGAGTAATATTATGAATTATTTGACTTTTATGACAAAATTTATATTTTTAATTGTTTTTAGGGAGAATTTCTCATTAAGACCTTATTGGAAACTTATTTGCTAAATAAGACATTGAGAAGATTTTTGGCATATAATGGAAGATTGTTCACACATACATGAAGATATATTGAACACATAGAAGATTTTTTGAACACAGGGGAAGATCTTTTGCATGTGAAGGTCCCATTTAGCAAATAAATTTTCAATTAGGTATTTTTTAACAATTTTCCTTACACATATGAATTATATTATTATTATTTATTTCTTACCTTTCCTTTGGACTTTTTTAATTGGACACATTTTCTTGTATTGTGGACCAGGTTTTAAATAAGTCCTATGGATCATATATCAAGAATATTCATAAATTCTTATGTTTTATATTAATATGCTAGTATCAATATTAATAATATTGATATATTGATTATTTGAATTTTAAATTCAATTCACGTACGCAATCAATATCAGAGTTTTGATCCCAATAGTTAACCATGGAATCATGCGATGCCAAACTGAAAGCTTAAAGTATCTTTAATCAACTTTTTGAAGTTTAGATAAATTAATAACATAACTCTCTCAGAAATTTTATTCAAAGACTAAAATATTTAATTTTGCATAAATGTGAGTTTTTTATTCAAAATTTCTTATGTTCGGATTTCTATATTGTTGCCTCCCTATAATTTGCACAAACTAATAAAAATATACAAGTCTAGAATCAAGAACTTGCCAAAGGAAATGCGATCACTAGAAGGCCAAGATGCAGGAATAATAGCAATATAGCTTTTTTACCCGCCACGATGCTAACGTAGAGATAAGAAGTTGACCATAAACTGAAAATCTCCAGATGTCAGGGCAACAAAGTGGCGTTCCCTTAAAGCTTATAATCTTACAATTGAAGATACATTATAATGTCTATTTCACAAGATGTAAGAACAGAGAACGACAAAATGATTAACATTGTCAATATTACGGTGTCAAAGAATTCCCGAGTTTAGCAGGGACAATAATCATGAGATCACAAAGACCCTTAGCTCGCCTCTATCTCCTCTAGTAATGCGGGTATCTGAATCAAGATACGTAACTTCAAATTCACCACTTCCAGTATTAGATGGAGGCCTAAATTGATCAGGAATTCGAGGTATATCCAATGGTGGCAACTGCGATAAGTTCCCAGTTGCCTTCACAGTGGTTTTTTCAAAATTTATTTTTATCTTTGATGATCCTGCAGTTATAAGAAACATCCATAGGCACAATCAGATACTGGAAGATGGTCATTTCTGGCAAATAACAATTGTGCAAAATACTGCAGAAAAAGATAGGCATAGATTATAACTGCAGAAGACACAAAACGATAATAAACCGACCTATGAGTTCAAATTTATGAGCTAACGTGGCTGTTACTTCCACAGGTGGAAGGGGCCATGGAGCACCCAGTTGAAGCTCCACTATATTATCAAAATCCTTGCTCAGGATATCAATTCGTTGAAAAACCTGCCAGTAAAGCAAAATATACGTTTGGTAGTCTTAATCATTGATGGGGAATTCTTGAGCCAGAAGCAAATTAAACAAACAACTGAACAAGCAATATCAGTTGCTCAGATTCAACTGTATGTCCACATTGATACATGTCTTGCAGAAGAAAATGGCTCAATAGCCATCAGAAGTAAGAGAAAATATAATAGAAACTCAAGGTCATTTACAGCTTATCGGTATTAAAATTAAGGGAACATGCCATAGGGCCAAAAATGAATTACCAGAGTAACATTTATGTTAAGGGTACCTGACCAAGAGTTATAGGAAGAAGTCTTCCAGTTGGAGGGCCAGGACGGCTCCCACCAAGGGTACGCGACGAGAAGGCACTGCTGTAAATCAGTTTCCACCTCCCTTGCAATTTATCGAGATCAACTGTCAGATCTACCAGTCCTCCAGCACCTTCAAGTTCCTTAGCGGCATCATCTGCCTTTCGTAGATCATCTTCATTAGCAGCAAGACCTCTATTTAGCCCAGAAACAGCACTCTGCATTAATAAAGACAAGTCTTGGTACAAAAACATAAAAAGAATAACAATAAAAATCAGAGTATTGAGTAGAGCATCATCTTTACAAGTGCCCAGGCATTAGGAATTTATGTAGGGCCTCCGCAATATGAGCAACATTTTGTATTGCAATTGAACCACTAATGTCAACATATCAGTATCCACCATACACCAGAAACCTATCTTGATAGATAACAGAAATTCTTCTCTAATGTCAACATATCAGTATCCACCATTCGCCAAAGTACAACCAGAGATAACATTATGCTCCATAGGTACATCAATTAAGTCTATTTAGTCCCTCCAGTTTTACGAGCGTCCTAATAGAAAACACCCCACAAGGTCTGTTCTCATTTTGGCATGTTCCCATTGCAGAAACCGGAAACACATCATATTAAAGAATGGAAGTAAAGTAAAATATATCATAATTTCTCGTCTCCAAACTCAGTTCAGCATCCTATTGGCTTCAGTTGCACATTAAATTCATCAGTTTATTATTATACCATCATCATGCATAAGGACTACAGCTTACAGTGAAACACGATAGAGCCATATCAGTGCAAAGCAGCAGCCATATCAACTGGATAGCAGACTTCCTAGTTTAATTACAAATGCCCCAATTCCAAGTCTGTAGCTTCCAAATTGCTCAATCAACAGAAATTTCAAAATGTTTCAGATTCTCCAGAGGGCTCAGTTTAATAACATCATTCATCTCAAAGGAGGAAAAGTTAAAGAAAGCCGATAACACCAAAATCAACAAACAGGCATTTCCACAACTATGCGAACAAGCTAATACTATATCGAACCGATCGAAGCTGATGGAAAGATGCGAATGGAAGAAAGGGAATCTAGAGCCAACCGAAACTGCACGAATTTTATAGTGGAGAAAAGAAACCCACCAGTAAATTGAGCTTCAGAGACGCGACAAGATCTCCGGGTGGGCCTCCGTTTCCGGGAGGCGGAGGCGGAGGAGGGTCAACGACAGAGACTTGGTCCACAGCCGAATTCAGAATAAGGCTTCGCTTGCGGCGGCCCTGAGAATGTCGCCACAGAGAAGATTGGAGAATGCCATTTGTGTTGCAGGGAATTAAATTCCTGACAGGGGAAAAGGAAGATGTTAAGCGGTGAGAAATTGAGGTGGGAGATTGAGGAAGAAGAGCCAGGGAAGGCAGGGCCATGCAGAAGATGGTTGTTAACCAACGGTTGGGAATCGGAAGAGGAGCGTGAAGGCGAAGTTGGAAGAATATTCGTGGTGGCGTTGAGATTTTCGTAGGGCGTTCCAAGTGTGAAGTGAGAGAGGGAGCACTGACCGATCAAGGAGAAAAGCGACGAAGGATGAAGATGACCGGCTCAACTCATTCGAAGTTTTATAGAGCGCCACGTAATGCTCGCTATCCCTCCTCGTCTCGGATGATATTAGCTTTCCACTTTTTTGTTGTTATTTTTTTTTTAATTTAAACTGTTAGATTAAAATATTAATCATTCAGATTTTTTTATTATAAAATATTATTTATAATGTATTAAATATAAACAGGTGAGATTTTAATCCAAAAATTTAAATAAATAAAATAAAATAAAAAGGCTTATGCCTCATGTACACGTTGTAGATTTTTTTCCCCCCAGAAAATAAATTTTTTTAGATCCGGCTCTTCATTCCAAACTCGGGCCATTTGATTGGAACTTTTTTGCCTGAGTTTGGGTATCTTTCTATTAGAGATGCTTTTATCTAAAATAGTGTGAGATCTTCCTCCAATATTTAATATAATAATTTTTATTTTAAATATAAGATATATTTTTTTTATCTATCCATATTTATCTAATTTATCTCTATTAATGTCATCTCAACAATAATAAAAAAAGATCAGAAATGAGGGAATTAAAGAAGATGACTGACGTGATTTGAAAAATATGTATCATATTAACTAATTTAACTAGCACCATTAATCTAATTAAATTAGGTAAGTGTGTTTTATATTATAAACCAAGGAAGCACTAAATATAGATCTCCCTCTTGGTAGATATTTGAACCTCAATTCACCACAAAGAGTGCAAATTACAGATATTATTGCACATTTTTTCAGTAATCTTTATCTGCATGACTTAAATACGCTATATAATACTTTTTTTTGGTAATTACATGCTTTATATCACAAAAAAGAGGAGCCAATTTAATGAATCAAATCCAGCTGAAATAATTTTACAGATTTGAAGAGGGTTTGTTCAGGTGCATGATATTTCTTTTACAGAGAATGTTTGTTCCTCTCCGCACTGTGCTTAGCATCCCACAGCTTTGGGATGGATTAAACTTAATTTAATGATGATGGTGTTGTAACTTCTTCCGGTAAGGCACATAGTGGCAGAGCTATCAAAGACCACAATGGCATGGCAGGTGGAAAGTGGGTTTTACTCATTTCCCTGAAACCGGAGGAATGGCCATTCTTAAAGGTCTTAATATTTGTTTAAGATCCTAAAAAATATTTATTTATATAAATTGAGATAAAATTTTATTTAAATATTTTTTATTGTAAAGAATTACTGTTACAGAGTGGCTATAGTACTAAAGTTAGCAGCCTAATGTTCTAGCAAATTCACAACTGAACGATGCAACTTCGAGATTTTAGATTGATGCATACATAGAGACAAATCTGTGAAGCAATAGTTTCACAAATTCTTTTTGGCAAACGGAAATAAAACTTCTTTTATTTACTTATCTCAAATTCAAAGCATTTCTAAAAAACTAAAATAAATAGGCAACAAAACAAGCTCGCAGACGCGCTTGCAATAAAAAGGATTATCTAATTATGCCTTGTTTGATTTGTGTCTGATTCACATGCTGGTCTTAGTTGCTAATGAGTGCTTGGAATTTAATCCCTTTTATATTAGATATTATGTTCGTTTGGAATAGCGATTGGAGTCTTTAAAAATATATTTTTAATCGTGATTTACAATATATAAAATAAATATGTGAGATTAGTATTGTCTTAACTTACGTGTATAAGCACTTATAGGGTGTGTTTGGAATATCGGTAAGAAAAATGACCTATTTGCAATCTGACTTATGAAAAAGTCAGATTAGGTAAAAGTCAGATTGTGTAATGTGATTTATGTTTGGATTGGTGATTTGATAAATGTTTTTATGAAAGTGAAAAAGGTGTTTAGTTTGGCTTTTAAATAATTAGTTTTTGTGATATTTAAGAGAAATTTTTTAAAAAATTATGAAAAGTGAAAAAATTAACTTTGAAAATTTGGGAATGGTAAAATATATAATAAAATTACAATATAAATATAAATAAATTAGAAATGATACAAACTTAAAATTTTTTATAAAGAAAAATATAACAGAACTAATTAGATTAAGGGTCTCATACAATTTGATCTCTGATGATGTCACAAATATGATTCATTTAGGTTGAAGATGTCCGAGCATCATTTGTCCACAATGGCTCTTGATCTTGACTATTATCTACATCAACTATATTTTCATTTTCTGCATCCCTAAAGTCCACATCAGTTTATGATTTTTTTTCTAATGAAATTATGTATAGACATTGTTGCACAGATAATGCGCATTCTTCATAATATTTCAAACCTATTTTTTCACACTCTAAAATTCTTTTTATTGTGCACTTCAAGCTTGAATGATAAAAATTGAAGGCCTCATTATGATTCTGAAACCTGCCTCAATTTCTGAATTTTGAGAGTTAGTAACGTTCACATCTGTACGGACTAAGATACCCAACTTGTGTTGGGTAGCCAGCATCGGTTAAATAATATTTTCCTGACATGTGTTAAATCATTGTAAATGTGAGATTGTTTTAAAAGTGAAATGAAGACAAATCAATGTAATTGAAGTATACAAAAATATACCTTGTAGTGGATGTTGGAAATTCATGACTCGATTTGAGACAGTAGAGTGTAAGACATGAGCATCATGTGCTGATCTTCCCATCCCTCTAATACGAACGTAAAGCACATGTCCCAATCACAAATAGCCATAACATTTTGTGTGGGATATCCCTTTCTCCCAATAAATCTATCTCGACCCGGTCCACTTATCACACACCTGATGTGAGTACCATCTATAGCTCCAATTTCATTCTCGAAATATGGGAAATATCGGTTATTGTTGCTTAGTTTTGGATGACATTGACGAAATTCAGGATTGCATGGCCTAATAACTGCAGTTGCAAGATTAAAGCAGGCCTCCAAAACTGTGTATAGAATCCTACTTACAGTTTCACACGAATATTGAAATATTTATTGTACTAACTTATTTCCTACTCCGTGTCCGATAGTGAGCAAGAACATCGCAACCATTTCTTCGACAACTACATTCTTAGAATCTCTTAACCTATACTCATCCATTCTAAAAATCTCATGATACTTTGAACCTTTATTTGCCAACATTTCTTACACCCCAATAGTGTCATGTTTGTTTACTCATTCTACACAGTTGTTTACACACATATGGTATCAAATATTGACAAAGCAATGCGCATAATCATTTATACCCATCTAACTCAACCTCAATAATTGAGGCCTCATCGTAATCTCCATCTTCCTCCATCCCTTGCAACATGTTTTGGTTGTTACGATTTACCATTGATGTACCTGTGATTGTAGTAAAATTGTGGTATGAGCAGGACAATTAAGAAACATAACATATGATATAAATACCAATAGGATAAAACCGTTCTAAACGACAGGTCAATTAAACCGAAATGAAAAAAAAACTAAAAATGTATTAATTCAAGTGTCTAGACATCAAGTTCAATTGGAGCTACTGCTCCCCTACGATAAAACGCAACCATGTCAACAAGTATTCAGGGTCTTCTTTTAATAAGACAAATATTTCTCGACGTGCCTTGCTCTCCAGAGCCTGCATACACTGAACTTCAAAAGCTTTGTCACGCTTCACGTCCTTAAGGGAGAGCAAAAATTTCATAACCTCTAGGATGCTACCTTATTTATTTCCAGTTAATGTTGCTGTTCTATCTGGAGATACATTAACAATAATACTGACAGCATCAGCTATTTGCTTTGCAGCTAGAACTTTCTTCTTTTTTCTCTTACTAGACCCTTCACATCTCTTCCTTTTCTGTAGGCTTCCAGATGCACTGGGACCAATGTCTGATGGTGTTGATCCTGTTAATCTAATGCTTGCCATTTCATCTGTGACTCCTGTACTAAATGCAGGGTCAACATTTAAATGATCGTCCTCACTGTCCCCAGAGCCTTCTTCTTCATCTATCGTGGGTCTATACACATCGTCTCCATCTTCCTCATTTATCCGAAGTTGTGTGAAAGAGGGTAAGAAAATGTGTTCTCCAGTCACCATAACATCCTTAAATATAATTCTTAGTTCTCTTTCAAACTTAAGGTTTAAACGCCTAAACTTTATGTATCCCGAATTAACCTGTATGGATCCAGCTAAATAAAGTCAATACTTCAGTCAACTAAACTTGTTGTTACGAAAAAAAATAAGTTATTATAATAATTTTGAACCTGTAATTTCTTGGTCCACCAATCATCCTTTACTATCACCCTATTGGTTGCGGGGTCTCAGTCTATACCAGTCTCTTTCATTAACGAAACCCAAGTCTTGAAATCCTTCTTTAATATATCTAACATATTCTTCAATTGTTTCTTATCATATGATTTCCCCTTCTTCTCATTGAATGTTGAGACTATGTTGTTCCACCCTATTTTTGTAAATGCCAACCCATTCTGTTCTTTTCAATAAATTTGATCAAGGCATGCATTGATAAAAATCTCAGTTATCTCTTCATTCCAAACTGATTTGATGTCCATGTTTTCTATGACAAAGTTTCACACCTACTCTATCAAAAAGTTCCTTAGATTATTAACATAAAGTACATGACATTGAAAATGTACCCTCATCGTATCAATTTATAAGACTTTTCTGTAGCAAATTGCAAAGACTAATAAACTATAAATATAAACGTTAAAAAATGCCCTTAATTGAATATTAGTTCCTAATGAACTCACTTAATTAATGGACGACATTTCTAGAACAAAATCATTAATAAATTTTTCTCCAAAACATCTTATACCATGAAACCACCACTCAAATGTCATATAAATCGGAACAGAGGGAATATATATGTATTGCAACTTTGCAAGCATTTAGTCCCCCATGCATGTAGGTCCACCGTATGTTGTGTCTATTTTAAATTTCCCTAACAATTAATGCAAATAATCTATTTCTAGTTTATTACATTACGATGCCATGTCTGTACATTAAAATATTTCTGAATCATTAACCATGCGACTTATTTATTAAATTTTGGAAAATATATAAAATTTATCTTATTATCAAAAACATGTTACTCGACTATATAATATCAAGGAATATAAATGTTCTACACTTAAATATAAAATCAAGCAAATGATAATATATAAATATTTTTACAAATACTTTTTAAACCCTTAGACTTGCATTGAGGCACCCAAATTTTTTAAACTATATACGAAAGGGGGGAAACAAGGAATAGAAACTAGAAAGTATACAATTGCAGCATGTCAACTGAGACCATTTACTTATAACGGAAGTGCAGCAACAACAACTCATTAAGAAAAGAAACTATTGGGGCCGAAACCAATTGTTCTAACTACGGTATGAATCTTTCAAGACCGCATGAACAGATGAAAATCAACCCAGATGAATGAAGCAATAAATTCACTTTTCATCTTTTCCTTGGAACCAAGATTTATGACCTAAGTTTTATGCATAAAAAATCACCTCTATATTACTGGAAGAAAACATAATACATTGAAAAAAAATATACTTCATTTTATGGAACGGATCAATCAATGTTCACAAAAAATAAAGGCTCTGTTTTGCAAACAAAGGGAAGGAAGCAGAGGGATAGTGAAGCAAGCAGAAGACGTGTGCTCTCAGCAAGCTCTGTTTGCCTGAGCAGAGCAATCAAAAATGGAGTTTCAAAGTTGCATTAAACTTAGGAGCAAAAGAGCACATGCCAACATTACCACATATTAACCAATATGCGGCAATAATGCCATGAAGCAAAGCAACCATATTATTAGCAGACCAAAAAAGCCCATAAAACAGAGCAACCACAGTAGGACACAAAAAAAAGCATGAAGTAGACAAACCACAGTAGCAGACCAATATTTTACAAGATGTGGAAAAAAAAATTTCAGATGTAAGCATGGAACAGTAGCAGACCAGAAAGATTCAGATGCACGACTGCTAGAGAAGAACAAGTTTTAAACCTTACCATGGAGAAGAACACACCGTCGGAGATCAGATGCATGACTAGAGACTGGAGGTCAGAGTGTCGACGAGCAAAGACGACAGGACGAGAGATGAGAGAGTAGATCCACACTAGCCCGAGTAAACTCACCCAAACTGCCAACCACGCACAGATCGGCTATTGTCAGACTGAGAACCTTCCTACCGGACTCCATAAGACTCATCGTACTCGAACAGCAGAAGGAACAACTATACAGAGCGAAAGGGCTGATCACCGCCACCGCCGACCACAGCCTATAACAGGATCAACAAAGCACATGAGTGAAGCTAAGGGAACGATCCAGCTGCAATGAGTTTCGCGGGCCACCAAGAGAGGGAAGATTAGCAACGAGAGTGGCGAGATTTTCAATTTCTTGTTCAGCCATACATGATACATACTCGAAGAAGAAGATAAGAGAAGAGAGAGAAATAAAAAAATAGGTTAGACGGCATTTAATGCAAATAACGGTAATAAATTCCCTTAAGCTGAAAGCTACACATGAGAGCTTTTTGAAAAAAGAAACTTAACACAACATAAGCCAATTGATCAAACGCCCAACTAAACATTAGGAAAAAAAAAGTGAATAGTATCAATCAGGCTGATTAAGGGCCTAAACGCCCAACCAAACATAAGCATTTCATTAAGATTATCCAAACATGCTTATTGTGATGTAATTTGGGCTTCTGACCTTGCTTGCACAAAAAAAAAATTAATTAAGCGCAATCTCATATCTTTCTAATAATCTAATTAAATTAAAACAAGGATAAACACATACAATACATTATAGGGTTAAAGACCATTTTTGCTTTAGAAATATTGGCTCAGGGGCAATTTTGCCTCGAAAGTTTCATATGGGGCAATTTCGCCCTGACCATTATTGCAGTTAAGTTAATCGTTAGTTGACCAAATTTA
Source organism: Albizia julibrissin (assembly GCA_037074505.1). NCBI lineage: Eukaryota > Viridiplantae > Streptophyta > Magnoliopsida > Fabales > Fabaceae > Albizia > Albizia julibrissin. The sequence goes on along the minus strand of CM073482.1, from coordinate 4,502,642 downwards.
GGGGTAAATTTGCTCCAAAGTGAAAACTATCAGGGCAAATTTGCCCATAAGATAACGATAAAATTGCTCTAGAAATTTCAACTAAGAAGCAAATTTGCCTTGGAATTTTTCACTTAGGAGCAATTTTACCCCGAAATTTGGTGAACTAATGATCAAACTTAACTAGAATAATGGTTAGGGTGAAATTGCCCAACATTTGAAACTTTCGAGACAAAATTGCCCCTGAGCCAATACTTTCGGAGCAAAAATGACCTTTAACTCTACATTATATATATAGGGAAAAAGACAAAAAGAGTATAGGAACTGACAACTCATTTTTTAGAAATCATTAATTTAGAATTTTAAAATTTAAGTAGTATTTTTTTTTATCTTTTTCCCTTTTATATATATATATATATATAGACACACACACAAACATGTGAATATAGGGGTATTAAGTTATGCAAATTTCTCATATAATATGTTAAATGAATTCTACAAGTATTAACATGTTTAATACACTGAAAAAGCATTAAAAAAAAACAATTTGCACATAGATAGAATTCGTGAATTGTGATATATGAATACTTGATCTAGGTGTGAATCAATTAGAGTATAAAGTAGGTAAATTAAATTTGAATCCCATACTATTTTAAGAAACATCTTAATCCCAATTTATCAATTTAAATAAATTACTTATTCATATACTTGCAAATAAAATTAGAAAAAAATCCCGGACAAAACCGTATAAAAAGAACACGTGAGTTGTGAGAGATTTCAAGCTCCTTTTTATTTTTATAGCTCATTTGGTTGAGCGTTGGTAAATCGGATTTATTATATAAGCCCAATTTACGTAAATCAAAATAAATCTCTTCCACATATTTACCTCGTATACCGTAAAAGCTACTTCGTATTTCATAAATCACGATTTATAAACACTTATGAAACTTCCATTAGCTAATCCAAACGAACTAAATCATCTCCTCGCCCTCTCTCTTGTTGGGTCTTTGCTCAGTTTCCATTATGTTTTTTTTTTTTTTCAATTCTGGGCAACGCAGCTCCCAATTTCAAAACTCAAAATTTTAATTATTTCCCGCCTACATCAAAGCCGCGTAGGTGATCCTTTTCAATTTTCGGGTTTCATCATTTCCTCCTGTTCTGAGAAAAATCGGCCACTTTCTTCTTCCTGTTAGCCACAAAAACCTCTCCCATAGTAATTTAATTCTTACTTTTTACCTCGACTTCTTCCCATGTCCACTTCATCCACTCGCCGGATGAAAGACCGCGACGGAGGCGACTCCGCCGTCAAAGTTGCCGCTCACCGATCTTCCAGATCTCTAATCCCTGCTTCAAGCTCCGACAAAATCCCTAGCGCCAATGCTCTCCGTAAACTGTCTGGTGAGAAAGAGAATCGGAGATCCACGTCCCGCGGAGCTGCTACGGCCGCGACCCAGAGACCTACTATTCGACCCATGCTCCGCGTTGACAAGGCGTCGCTGGTAGGCGTAGGAAGCGGCAGTGACAGTCGTGAGCGGAAGTCCACGTCGTCGGTCCCTCGAGGTAGGAGCTCTAGCCCTTCTGACTTTACTAGGGTGCTTTCGGATACCCGAAAAGATAGGTGGGTTTCAGTGGATCGGGTTGTTAAGGGGTCGGTCGCAGAACCTGATCGTTCTGTTTTCAGTGGGAGTAGGGGCGTGAGAGTTGGCAATCAGGCAAATAGTTATAGAGATTTAAGCATTAAAGGAAGCGCGCAGGTTGGTAGTAGAGCAAAACTTAAAGGTCATGCTGACGAAAGCGCAAGAAAGAGCTTGAATTCAGATATGAAAAGTAGAAATGACGGGGTAATGCAATACAAAATCGGGGAAAGTGAAAATAATAAATCTTTTGTGAAATCAAGTTCAGTTCATGATAGGGGAGATCTGCAGATTTACCGTGAGAAGGTTGATTCTGAATCTGAGCTAAAAAATCGGATCGATATCGGTATTGGTGGGCATCGAGGGCAATGTTCTACTGGTTTAGAAAAGACTGGCAAAGATATTAATTCATGTTTTACAGAGGTTGTTGGAAAATCTGCTGGTAAGGCTAAGGTTTTGGAAATTCCAAAAGAGAAGGAGTCAGGTGATGATTGTTCCAGTAGTGTGGTGACATGTAAATATCCCAGCAGGCTTCATGAAAAGCTTGCTTTCCTAGAAGGGAAGGTCAAGAGAATAGCGTCCGATATTAGGAGGACTAAGGAGATGCTGGATTTGAATAACCCTGATCAATCAAAGGTCATACTTTCAGACATCCAGGACAAAATATCAGGTATTGAGAAGGCAATAGATCACGTAGCTAGTGATTCAAATGCTAAAATAGGGTTCCTGAAAAGCAATGCTAATGATGATAAGGAACCAAATATGGTTGTTGATAGTCAAAATAAGAAAGTTGACAAGGGTAAACGTGGGGCCAAAGAGTTAAGCAGTGAGGAATTGGAAGCTAGACTATTTCCTCATCGCAAGTTACTCCAGAATCGAACGTCGAACAAAGCATCATTGGAAAACTGTCCAAGCAATGAATCCACGGAAAAGCAAGATGACATTGAAGAAACGGCGGAAGAAAAGGTTCTGAGCCCTATTGAAGAGACCAAGATAGCACAAGAGTTCTTGGCTAACCTTAATAAAGAGGCAGGCAACGTCAAATCTAGAGACGGAGAAGCTGATATGAAGTATTGTGGAGTTAAAGAAACAGGCGGTGGTGAATCTGCTAAACCAAAAGACCCCTCCTCTGCCTTCAATCAAAAGTGTGATGTTGAGCTCCTTCTTACAACTGATGAGAAGCTTGAAGAGTTTGATGATCAAGAAAACAGGCAAGGGCTCTATATTGATGAAGATACAGAAGATGATTTCATTTATTCGCTGAATGATATAGGAAATAAGACAGCCGTGGGAGGATGGTTTGTGTCTGAAGGGGAGGCTGTCCTCATTGCTCATGATGATGGTTCGTGTTCATATTATGATATCGCGAATCGTGAGGTATGTAAGCCATTACAAATTACCAGTCATTAAATCTAAGCAGTAGACTAGACTCTATGCTGATGCTCCTTAACTGAGCTCAGAAAGTTTACTTCTTTACTTGCTTTATACTTACAAGCCGTTCTCCATTCTAAGGAAATACTAGTAATTCATATTTCAGTTGGGTGATTTTGTTGCACCATATTCTTCATTAAATCTAAGTAATAAACTAGACTCTAATGCTAATGATCCGTAATTGAGCTCAGAAAGTTTACTTCTTTACTTGCTTTATACTTACAAGCCGTTCTCCATTCTAAGGAAATTGGAAATATTAGTAATTCATATTTCAGTTAGGTGATTTTGTTGCACCATATTTTTCATTAAACCAAATGATATATGATATTCATATTTGTACTCAAACCAATTTGTATCTTTGATTACATTTTCATAACGAATTATGCATATAGATCCGTATTCTTTCTGTTAAAAGCTTAAACAATCAATGTGCCTGCTCACAGTTGACGATCTTTCCAGGAAAAGGCTTTATATATGCCACCATCTGGAGTTTCGCCTAATATGTGGAGGGATTGTTGGTTAATTCGTGCTCCTGGTTCCGACGGTTGCTCAGGAAGGTTTGTAGTAGCTGCATCTGCTGGCAATACTATGGATTCGGGATTTTGTTCATGGGATTTTTACACCAAGGATCTCCGCGCTTTCCAACTAGAGTTTGGAACAGCCACTTCTAGGACAGCACTTCGACCCTTGTCCAATAACATAGTGCAAAGAAATTCTGGATCTGGCAGTCTGGCTACTGAAACTAGCCAATGGTGGTATAGACCTTGTGGACCTCTGATCATCTCTACTGCGAGCTCCCAAAGAGCTGTAAAAGTTTTTGATATTCGTGATGGAGAACAAGTCATGAAATGGGAGGTACAGAAGCCTGTTCTTACAATGGACTATTCCAGTCCTTTGCAATGGAGAAACAGAGGAAAGGTTGTGTTAGCCGAAGCAGAAACGATTTCCTTGTGGGATGTGAACTCACTTAGTCCTCAAGCCTTGCTGTCTATTCCTTCATCTGGGCAAAAAATTTCTGCTCTTCATGTGAGTAATACAGATGCAGAGCTGGGTGGAGGGGTTCGGCAAAGGTGGGCTTGAACCTTAGACATTCTTACCTTGTGATTTGTCTCAGCATCTCTTGGTCAGCTACTTGTTTGTGAAAGTCCCTATATTCGTTCATATATTGGCGTTAATACTATTGTCATTCTCCAATGAAATTGTTTGCCTCTTGATTTAAATTGTACCCTAACCATTTTAATTTGTTTGCCTCCTAACATTTCGTTCCAGTTGTTTTGATGTTACCATCAATCAAATTGTTCATGACATAGATGTTTTGTTCCTTCCACATAATATCAGGGTGAGCTTATCAGAAGCTGAAGGAAACGATGGTGTGTTCTGCACTTCAGACGCCATTAATGTCTTGGACTTCCGCCAGCCAACTGGTGTGGGTCTTCGGATACCAAAACATGGGGTGAATGTTCAATCAGTTTTCTCACGTGGAGACTCCATCTTTCTTGGTTGCTCAACTTCAAGTTCCATTGGCAAGAAGCAATCCTCATCAATGGTGCAACAATTCTCATTGCGCAAACAAGGGCTCTTCACCAGCTATGCTCTGCCAGAATCCAATGCACATCCCCACCACTCTGCAATAACACAGGTTTGGGGTAACTCTAACTTTGTGATGGGCGTTTGTGGGCTTGGCCTGTTTGTGTTTGATGCTTTGAAAGATGATGCATTGCGGGCTTTCAATATGGATCCTACAAATAATACTCAGAGGGTTAACCAAGTCATTGGCCCAGATGACTTGTATTGGCCTTCCTTTGATTATATGAGCTCTCGTGCTCTCCTTATTTCAAGAGACCGACCAGCCATGTGGAAGCAACTCTCATAGTTTTGGTGCATTTCTCTCTACGATCTGTTAGGTTAGATGGCATTTGCTTTTGCTGCTTCCTTTTCCCCACTAATAATTAAATTCCCTACTATGCTGTTTAAAGTTGCTAAATTTAGGTTCTTGACTGGAGGGGATGCTGTAAAATATATTGTTTTTTTTTTCCTTGTGTAAGCTTCCGAAGATCAAACTTAAGTGTTGTATGTGTCAAGTCTTTGAATGCACGAGAGTTGTAAAACAATTTTAGTCTGCTATGTTTAAATTGTATACTACCTAGGCAGTAGTTCTTTGCCTTAAATTCCGAGAATAACATTGTTTGTAGAAAGTTGAAAAATTTAGGTACAAGGAAACGAAACACATGGATATGTCCTCCAACAACCTCTTCCCTGTAATTTTGAAGGCTCAGAAACTAGGAACCGTGGATTCTACCAGAACGATGGCATACTCCGACATTTTCAGATTCCATACTTTATGAGCTATGAACCTCTTCAAAGCCCATAAAGGTTCTTTTAAAATAAAAAAAAAAATTAGAGGGTTGGTAGGTCAGTAAAAGTGACAAATGAATAGATAGTGGCCTCTTTTCTTATCTAATTTTAGTAATCAGTTACAAGTTCACTTCTGTACCTATCTGGTCCAGATTCAAAGGAAATTGGGTTGCATATATGGCTGGACCGGTTAATTATATATGGCGGGACCAGTCAATTAATATTCCTCTTGTGCTTAAAACCAGAGCTAGTTTATTTTTTATTGACATTAAAAAAAATTAAATAAAATATTTAATCATAATATATTTTACGTATAATTATATTATATATTAGTTTATAAGTTAAATAAATTAGTTTAAAGAATAATAATAAATATAAATATTTTAACGTATTATCTTTGTTCATTTTTTATAAATAACCTTTAATTGAAAATAAAGTGACAGTTAAGAACAATAAATATATAAAAATAATAATTATTTTGATAAAAATATCCTTATTGATGAGGAGATACATAATAAGAGATAGAATAAGGAAATTATTATAATAAAAAAGATTATAGAGTAAAATAAAATAATAAAATTAATATTATAGGAGTAATAAATAATTAAATATGATTAAATAAGAGAGAGAATGTGTGGTGGAGAAAGTGAGAAATATGGGTAATTAAATAGGGGTAAAATAAAAATATAATAAACAAACACTAAGACATTCTTTGAATATTTCTCATAAATAGGAATAGAGTACATGTGATGGTTGTTTCTAATAAAAATGATTGGAGGGAGTAACTTAATTAGTCTTTTTAATTTTTTTAAATATAGTTAAATAATTCTTATATTAGAAATGAGAGGTAGGACAAGGTTAATAATGAAACCATACAAATTCACGGAAGAAACTAGATCCTATCATTTCCAATTTTCCACTTGGTTGCATAATTTAAAATCTTATCTATTAAATATAATAATCTATTCTAACGTGCGCACAAAGGAATATGTACGTATGGCTCAACTTCTTCGTGGCTCCGTTTTCTTTCTTTCTTTTTATCTACAACCACAAATCTCAAAATCAAAGTTCTGGATTATCGAGCTTCTTCTAATTTCTAAACGTGATATTATAATCATCGTCATACTTATCACTAGTAATTGCAACAAATGGTTTTGTCATTTCATTTATTGTATTTTAATACCCTGCAACGTGGATGCCTTCAATGACGGCAAAATTAGTTGCATTAAATATTTGAAAATTGATTAATAATAGTGTCTTCTTTTTTTCCTTTTTTATTTGAGAAATGGAATAATTTTTCTTTTTCTTATCTTACTATGCTTTTATCCCCTCTAATGACTACTAATAATTACTGATTTAACATGCAACTTGAAGTTTGCTTTACATAGGTTTTAGAGATTTGATTGATGTAAATTTTGAATATATATATATATTCTCACATTGATAATCATAACTTAAATTTTTATATTCTTAACCTATAATACATGCATATATATATATATATATATATATATATATATATATATATATATATATATATATATATATTCTCACATTGATAATCATAACTTAAATTTTTATATTCTTAACCTATAATACATGCATTTGCTCAACATGTGTCTTTTTAATTATGTGAACATGTAAAAACGTACATAATTTCATAATGCATGAATATGTGCGCCCGTCCACACATTTTGCATATATTTATGTGTAAATAAATATGATTATTACTTCTCTAGTTTTTAATGTAGGATATATTTACTTAATTCAATTAAAAAAATTAGCTAATTTAGGTAATATAATATGTATGTTCTAAAATACCCTCATCGTTTTTCTTAATTTGCCCATTTTTTTCTCATTAATTATTATTGAGAGATTATAAATATGGATAAATTCATACAAAATTGATAAATATAAAAATTATGTTTTATATTTAAGATTAAAGCTAACTCCCTAAATATGTTCTATATTAAGGATCAGAGGGAGTACTGGAAAAAAATGATTATTATTGTACTCCTTTATATAAAACTAATTCTCTCACTTAGGACAAAATAAATTATCGACAATATAAAATTTATAAAGAATTCTGGAAAAAAAATCACGTTAGTAATTGTCAAAATGAACATTTTTTATATAAACAAGTAGTTTGAGATTTAATTTTAAATTTGTGCATGGAGCAGAACCAAATGAAAGATCTTTGCTCTTCCTATCCCAAAAAATATTAGTTTTCACCGTAGGCACAAAATACTCTTAAACCAAAAATAAATAAATAAATACTAGTTACGTTTTCTTATTTATTTATTTATTTTTGCCTTCAAAAATACTAGTTACGTTGGTGCGGTGCAAAGTGCTATGGCCTACAATACTTGAGGGCCTACCCCATCAGTTTATGCCTTTAACTTTGTGATGTGGCCCCTCAAATAAATGAGTTTGGTTTTGATAAATTGCCATTAAATACTCATATGCCCCATTAGGTTTTGGACTTTGTTCCTTTTTTACTTGTACCTCTTCTATATTCACAACAATAAATTTCTATACTATTCTGAAATATGTATATATGAAAAAGAGATGAACAACACACAGATTATAGGTGATCCTTACATTGATAATATCGTAATTTCTTACCATAATTTCTTCGAATATGCAAATATGTGAATATAGGGTATCTAATTTAATTTTGCTCCATCCCCGTATTGTACAAATTTCATTTGATAACGTTATTTTCCAAATTCACTTTGATTGTCATTTACGTTTACCACGTTAATAATATATTTCATGCAATACAAGGGTGAATCGAGTTGTTTTTACTTTTAAAACAAGCAGAAAATAAAATTTAATTCACAAGAGTAGGTAGTACCAACTCTATTATTTCTTTTCAAACACGTAAGGCTTTTTTATCTTTTCCCCTCTTTGGTAAAATTTGATTTTTTTTAATTACTATATTGCATTATCAGGTTGAATCTAGTACGTGTTCGAGATATATAAAATCTGACTAGTATAAGCCTTTTTTTTTTTTTCTATAACCCATATACCCCTTATACCCTGTAGGCCTCTAATCAGAATATTTGAACTCACAAACTTACACAAACTTATGCTTAATAAGGTCATATGGAAAGTCTTTGGTGTCAAATTAGGTTACGAGACCCTCACAAATAATAGGCCTAATTGAAAGCATTATGCATCACTGTATCACCAATCTTTGTTGTTTAATTTTAAAAATATTACTTCTTTCTAGTTAAAAGGTGCTTGCATTAAGTATCACTGTATCACTAATATTAATGCTTGTTGAAAATCATGAATCAAATAAGATAAATAGTTTGTCCAAAAAAAAATGATAAATAGTTTTTTTCTGATAATGGTAAAAGCCACAGATTTCAAATTTTGTAAGATTTAATATTGTTCAGACTAAGGTAATGAAAGAAAACTCTTAAAATATGAAACATGAAAATACAATATAATAATACAAATGATAATAACAGGAAATTCATAAAGATAAGAAATAATTCATAAAGTAAAATATTACAACAAAATAAAAAAAAAACTTTATAGCTTCAAGCCATTTAGCCCTCATAACTTCAGACCAATTAATTTCAATATGAGAAATTAAAATCATATGGCTTCCAGCCTTTTATCTTTAGGATAAAATTATATGATTTATGGCCTTTTATCTTTAAGAAAAATAAAAGTTATAGATAGTATATAGCCATCCAATAAAATAGAAGACAAAAAAGTATATGATTTTTGGCCATATAATAGAGAATCAAATGCATATGGCTTCTAGCCATATTGTAAAAGAGAAAAAGGTATATGGCTTCTGACCATGTATATATAAAAATAGTAATAAAAGGAATATGACTTCTGGTCATATAATTTCAAAATAAAAATAAACGTAATATAATTTCTAACCATATAATAAGATAGATGATAAAAAGGTATATGGCTTTTCGCCATATTGTAAGATAGAAAAAAGTATATGATTTTTGATCATATAATATTAAAATATGAATTAAAGGAATATAACTTTTGGCTATATAATAAAAAATCAAAGTGATATGATATTTGGTCATATAATCTCAAAATAGGAATAAAAAGAATATGACTTTTGACCATATAATAAGAAATAAAAGCAATATGAATTTTGCTCATATAATTTCATAATAGAAAATTAGAGTGATATGATTTCTGGTCATATAATATTAGAATAGAAAATTAGAGCGATATGACTTTTGGTCATATAATTTTAGAATATGAAATTAGAGGCATATGACTTTTAGCCATACTAAAATAATAATATTCATAATATATAAGAACCCATATAGGAGATTAAAAATAAGATAGAAAAATAATAACAATATACAATCTAAGCTATAGAAGATGATGTTTAAAACAATCGGTAAAAAAAGGTTTTTTTAATTTCATATAAAGGTTCAGATTATACCAAATAGATCAAATAAAATAAGGTAAAAGAAGGTAGTGAAAATCGATAGAATAACTAAAGAAAAATATACTTTCGTTAGAGTTTTCGTACTGATAATGTGCTATAAAATAAAAAGAAAAGATAAGAAAAGTAGAAAGCATGAAAAATAAGTTCTCATTCACTATATCATACTATCAATGTTTTGTATCAAATTCATAACATATATCTTCTATTTATAGGCATAACTCTCTAATCATAGGAATTAATGGGTGAGAATAAGAAACCATGAAAAATAAGAAATAATGGGAGATATTGACATCTATAAATATTATATTAATAACAAAATGTATAATTATGCTATGATGTGTAAATATGTTTGGGATTATGATTGGGGATCCTAAAAATATTTACACATATAAATTGAGATAACACTCTTTTCATATACTTACCTCATATACTATAAATCATAATTAAAAAATTATTTTTAAAAATTTCAATCACTATTTTAAACAAGCACATCAATATTTTAAACCTAAGGATGCTTTGTTTGTATTCTAAACCTAAGGAAGCTTTGTTTTCATGAACAAAATAATTACTCATGGAAGGTCGCCTTTTTAAACATCTTTCTGTGGGTAAGTTTTCGCATTTATTTAAATTTAAAATACTAAAAATATTATACTCTCTCTCTCTCTCTCTCAAATACACAACGACACGATATTATGAATGAAAATTGAATTATTTTATATTATATATATTGAAAGAAAAATTATTGAATATCATTGCGTGAAGACTTAGATTATCTATTCATTTAAAATAATGATTTAAAATAATGATTGGAGTATTTAAAGATAGTTTTTTAATCATGATTTACGGAATACAAAATAAATATGTAAGATGAGTATTATCTCGATTTACGTATATAAACACTTATAAGCTTTTTAAACATGTCACCAAATATGCTTTATGTTGTATTAACTATATGTATGACTTTTAAGGCATGGCCTTAATTAATGATGGATTACTAATTTCTATTTGTTAGTGCTAATTCAGGTAAAGGCGTCGCCAACCATTAATTTTATGTCACTATAATCTTAATTAATTATCCTAAACAATGGGACCATTTTTTCCCTATTTAATGTATTCACTATTAAATCAAATTTTAATAAATAAAATTTAATATTATATAAAAATATTATTATGACATTAAATATTATTAACCTGAGCCGGATAATGAGTTGAATGCATGATTTTCTACCCAACGTGACGAGCTAGCTTGAGGATATGGACCATGAAGTTAAAGTGATGGACATGTTAAATCGATCATTAATTTGAATAATCAACATCGATATCGCGTGCATTCAAGATATGTCAATTTTTTGTAATTAAAGATTGACTCTGTCCATATTCGGATACTATAAGCGTAGAATATGGTACTTTCTTTATTTTGGAAAATACGTCAAAAGATATTTTGCTTATGAATGAATAGTTCGTTTCGTTCAAATCTGTCCATCACAATTTAATCCGGTGTAGCTAGGAATTAAAGTAGGAACCTTCCCACAATCCTATTAATTAATTGTGGGATATAAACATCACAATTTAATCTTATAATTCTAAAAAAAAAAAACAACAGTAACGTCATATGTAATGTAACCAATAATAAGTATATACTAACTTATAATAGAGAAAAGAAAAAAAAATTTACACTTTAAAATTTCAAATTAATTTTATTTACCATAAGAGTAATAAGATTGATAAAAAGAATATAACAATTGATAACTTAATTTATTAAAAAATTATTGATTTAAAATTTTAAAATTTAAATGATATTTTTTTATTATTACATTATTTCATATTTAGTTAAAACTTAAATTTTAAAAAGGAACGCCGTCGACATGAAGATGCTTGGTCAATGGTTGTACAGAAGAATGGATCTGATTGTGTTTGAAAAACGAAATCATATTTTATATATTTAATATTTATCTTGTATTCAACATCACGCATGATTTGATACTTAATAGTATATTTATTATTATTATTACATGAAAATAAGAAAATTATTCTGATTACATCTTTGGGTTTTTAAATAAATTTTGGCCATTTTTTTTAATCATTGATCATATTTGTTGATCATAACCCATACCTCGTTATAAGGTTCAAACTCATAACCGTATGTTTAAGAAAGTGTTAATAAATATATTTGGTGTCATTAAAGAAAACTAGATTGACTACAATATTTTTAGCTCGTTTGGAAACTCTATCAATAATCGGGTTTATTTTATAAGCCTGATTTATGTAAATCGAGATAAATCTCCTCCACATATTTACCTCTTAGACTGTAAAAGCAACCTCATAAACTGTAAAAGTTACTTCGTATTCCGTGAATCACGATTTATAAACACTTATAGAGCTTCCATAAGCTAATCCAAATGAACTAAAAACATTGTTTAGAAGAAGCTTATTTCATTGGATGTCCATTTTATTTTTAAAAGAAATAGTTGAAGTGTGTTTGGTGGGGCCCGCTTAAAGGCAGAGTGAAAAAGGACCCAAGAGAGGCATGCAAAATGCAAAGGGTGGGGGTGGCTGGTAGGGGGTATAAAGCTTTGTTTTTTAATGAGTATTTGGAATGTTTAGATTTTATTTTTTTAAAATTTATGATTTTTAAATAAAAAAATAATTTTTTTAAAAAATATTAGTTAAAAGATTATCTTTATTTTAGATTATGTATCCATTAAAATATTTTTTAAAAAAATAAATAAATCTAAACCATTCATATCTCATCTAGACAGTATAGATTTCCATGCTTCCATTTACTTAAGCCACCTAACCACCCCCAAGTGAATTTGCATTCACAACGCATGGTTGATCTTGATCACATCACCATCTGTTTGCTTATTTTGGTTAAATTTCAAAGAATCTCTCTTAATTCAGAAATGAAGCCCCACACAAATTAAACACAGCGATTAAGTCTGTACACTTGTCTTGTTTTGTGTAACACAACATTATAGCTAATCCAAAGAATAGCACCTTCATCTCTAGAAACTATACCCCACAGGGTTGAAAACTCCAAAACTTGCCATATTCTGTTTCACAGAACTATATTACATCAAAACGTAAATACTTCAAAAAAACTCTATACAGAAGTGGGAATCCCATCACTCTCTTTCGTTTTCTTCTTCTCTCTGATTCCCTTAACTCCCAACCATTATTATTTTACAGATAAACTACTCTCTCTAGCTAGCGCACAGATTTCTAGCACATATATACACACACATACACCCACAAGCTGTGTTATATATTGAGAAGTGTAGTTTTTGAGAGAGAGAGAGAGAGAGATGAGGAGAGAGAGTCATCCATTGTTGAGAGGAGGAAGAGGAGAGAGGAAATACAGGCATGGCTTCAGAGAAGGAGAGATGAAATCACTGGGAAGCATATGTGAGGTTGTGTTGCCCTCTTTGCCTTTGCAGGCTCTTCACTCTCACACTCACAATCCCTCTAAGCCTCTTTCTTCTTTCTGGACATCTTCTGCTTCTCGCTATCCCATCCCTCATGAGGTACCCTTATTATTTATTTGTCTTCCTTCATTCTTATTCCATCTCTCTAATTATTAATGCAATCCATATCTTAAATCTTCATAATATATCAATAATTTAAACACCATACATACATATGTGTATTGTATAGTAGTATATATCAGTCTTGTATGAAAAAGGAAGCTGTACGTAAGTGTTTGGTTTCTGATGAGTTTTCTTTACCTCCTCCTCTTGTTTTCTTCTTCTTTTTTTCCTGAAACACAGGCCACATGCATGACATGTGATTCTGTGATTCTGTTACACTGTCTTAGTTTTAACTTTTAGCATGACTTTGTGTTAGTTTAATTTCACTGATGATAAACAAGAAACAGAAACTAAATCTTATTAATTTTGGTCCTACTGTTCTCGATATCTTCTCTGTACTAGTTTTCTTTGGTCTACTACTTGAAAATTTGAAGTCTTTTCAATGCAGTTATTTATGTCTATTAATAGTATAATCAATTTTTTCATTAAAATAATAATAAAAATTAGGAGCCATATGTTGTACTTATACTCACACAATTCACGGGCCACACTCCCGAAACTTATTATCCCGTACATAATTTTAAAATTCGCTTTGTTATTCAATCAAGAACTTTCGCAAGAATCTTCTATGCATTTTGATTTTAGTATATTACGTACTTTTTGTGGCTAGCTGACAAATATGTGGAAGGTTTTGAACAGCATTTAAGTGTTCAAATCCTTCTAATATAATAAAAACTATATTTTTTTGTTCTTAAAAAATCACAAAACTTTTAATGAAGTGTGAATAATGTTTCAATTTCATATCTCCCAATATTTTACTCTTTAATCAATTTGATTCGCCTATCTGTTAAAGTGATAAACCAGCATGCATGTGAGTGAGTTGTTGGCCTATTCAAAAGAATAGCTATTTCGTAATTAAGTGATAATGTCTGGTGTCTAACAAAATTACCAAAAAAGAAAAAAAAGAACCTATACTGGTCAACAAAAAAATTGTTATATGCTAACTAAGATTTGTAAGGAGGGTTTCAGCTTGCAGATTTGTTAGCGAAGAGGGGTTTGATAGAAGCAGTGATACTGGTTAGAGTGATTCTATGGCTGCTTTCAACAAGGCTAGGCACCTTGTTGCTTTGTGGATCTCTGTGTTTCAGTGAAAAATGGCCCTTCCTCAACAATTTCTCAAACATGCCTTTGCACAAAAGAGAGAAGGTTGTTCAGGGTTGGCTGCAGCATCGCTTCCTCAGTCCCGTCAGACTCGCTTTCGCTTACATCAAAGTCTTGTGCCTCTTCGTTTACTTCTCTTGGGTATTCTTCAACCTCCTTCTATCTTTATATATAGGTTTAAGGGGTAAATTAACATTACTCGATTTTAATAATATTAAATCTGAAAAAACCTTTTAGACAACATCACTTTTCAGCAAAAAATTTATAACAAATTTACACTTTAACACTTATATATATATATATATATATATTATCATCATCTCATACCACTCCATTCATGAACTATATGCATTAAAATTCTCAGAATGGGAAATCCATTGAATTCAAAGTTTTGATTTCTGCAGGTTGATGAAAATGGTGAGAACCCAGCATGGAAAGCCATTGGATATGAGGTACGTGGTGATGAAGAGAAACCAAGAAATGACACTAACGTGAGGCCTCTTCAGAAGGGAATCGTAGAGACCATTTATTATGAGTCTGATTCAACTCTGCAACAATCTCTAGTTGAGAAAGGCCTCCATGTCACAATGGACTCCAGAAGTAAAACCCTAAGAGTCAAATGTGATGTTGTGATTGTGGGGTCAGGTAGTGGTGGGGGAGTTGCTGCTGCTACTCTTGCAAGTGCAGGCCACAAGGTTGTTGTTATTGAGAAAGGAAACTACTTCACAGCCAAAGATTATTCTTCACTTGAAGGTCCTTCCATGGATCAAATGTATGAAACTGGAGGGATTCTTGCTTCTGTGGACTCTAGAATGTTGCTTCTTGCTGGATCAACTGTGGGAGGTGGCTCTGCTGTGAATTGGTCTGCTTCCATTAAGACCCCACATGAGGTGCTTGATGAATGGTCTGAGAGACATGGGATTTCCTTCTTTTCAGGCCCTGAGTATCTGTCTGCAATGGAAACTGTGTGTCAAAGGATTGGGGTCACTGAGAATTGTAAAGAGGAGGGTTTCCAGAATCAAGTACTCAGAAGAGGGTGTCAAAATCTTGGCTTGAAGGTTGATTTTGTTCCTAGAAACTCATCTGGGAATCATTACTGTGGTTCTTGTGGTTATGGCTGTCCAAAAGGAGAGAAACAAGGGACCCAAGTTACATGGCTTGTAGATGCTGTGGATCATGGGGCAGTAATTGTTACTGGATGCAAAGCTGAGAGGTTCATTTTGAAAGGTAAAAGGAGTGGAGGTGACAGGAAGAAGAAATGCTTAGGAGTGGTGGCAAAAGCTTTAAGCAGCAGAATCGCAATGAAGCTGGAATTTGAGGCCAAAGTGACAGTTTCTGCAGGTGGGGCTCTTTTGACACCTCCTTTAATGATCTCTAGTGGGCTGAAGAATAAGAACATTGGGCGAAACCTTCACCTTCATCCTGTTCTAATGGCTTGGGGATACTTCCCAGATGACAACTCAGAATTCAAAGGAAAAGCCTACGAGGGAGGCATAATCACATCAGTCCACAAGGTGCAATCATCAATTGATCCCAAGTCTAACACAAGAGCCATCATTGAAACTCCCGCCTTGGGACCAGCATCCTTTGCCTCATTATTCCCTTGGCAATCTGGACTTGACTTCAAACAAAGGATGCTGAATTACTCAAGAACTGCCCATTTGATCACAATAATCAAAGACAACGCTTCTGGGAAAGTGACATCGGAGGGAAGGATCATCTACAAGTTGAATGCAATAGACAGAGAGAACATGAAAGCTGGGCTGAAGCAGGCACTGAGGATTCTGATAGCTGCAGGAGCAGTTGAAGTAGGAACTCACAGGAGTGATGGGCAGAGAATGAAGTGTAATGGGATTAGTGAAAAGGAAGTGGAAGAGTTCTTAGACAGTGTGTATCCAGCAGAGGGAGCTTTATCACCAGGTAAGTATTGGAATATATACTGCTCTGCTCATCAGATGGGAAGCTGCAGAATGGGAGTGAATGAGAAAGAGGGAGCAGTTGATGAGAATGGGCAAAGCTGGGAAGCAGAGGGCTTGTTTGTCTGTGATGGCAGTGTGCTTCCAACTGCAGTTGGTGTGAATCCCATGATCACTATACAGTCAACAGCTTACTGTATTTCAAAGAGAATTGCAGAATATCTGAGAGCAGAGCAAATCTCTAAAGTTCATTGATGCCTTTTTCTACTTAGCAAGTTTGAATATCTAATATACCTAATTAGGACGTGTATCTTTATGGTTTAACAATGTTGCAGATAAAATGCAGAGCTCTTAATATCTCATAGTCATGCTTAATTGCTTGGAAGAGCAAAGTAATGCTTGAAGTGAGTTTGTTATGTATCTCTGCATAATATGAGGATTGAAATCATATATTGAAGTTGTTTACTTGTCAATTTCACATATGTATTTTATCAGTAACATCTCATGAACACAAGCAAAACCTATGAAATATACTCTTTTTTTTTCATTACCTACTCGCACCCTACTGAAGTAAGTGCATCAAAATATATAGGTGATCTCCCTTAAAATGCTTCTGTTAAATGTGTAAAAAAATTGAAGTTAGTAAATAAAGGATAAAAAAATTATGTAAATGAAATTGCTGCTCAGTTATCCACAATAAAATCTGGTTTCACATAATTACTCCACCTACCAATTTCAGAGGGATCATGAGGAGCCTTCTTAATAACTGGCCAAACTTTGTCAGAGAATATGCTAAGGGGTTTCCTATGCAAGTAAGTTGTGTGGCATCATTTGCCTGCACAGAGCATACCAAACTTTTAAGGAAGCTGAAACAGTTGAATGTTACAGTAAATCACATGCAGATATTTATTTCTTGAGAGGCATTAAATTAAAGGAGCTTCTGACGCAAAGAAGCCGACAATCATTAGGAGAGTACAAATCATTAGGAGGCAGAAACCAAAATCTTTAGCAAATCACAATGACTGAACTTGTACTTCTATTTCATTAAGTGTCCCCTGATGTGAAATTTTATTCATAAAAATTGTAAACAAAATGAGATGTGTAAGTTGATGTTGGGCAAATAAATTGAGTCTACCATGATAAAAAGAACATTTCTATACGATAGGCCATGTTGTTGATGGTTAATCAGTTCAAGCATTGGCTGAAGCTGAAGAGTCCTTTGGACTACTTGGTGAAGAAAATAATGAAAGATCTCAACTAGTTAAACCCAAGTTAAGATGGAAGATTATATGTTGCTAGAAAATGAGCATGCATAGAAAGGAATAAGAATACTTTTCCATTTGAATGTGTGGCAGAATAGAAAAGGGTATAAGAATACCTTTCTTTGGTTTGTGTGTAATAAGCTGTTTTATTTCTGCTGCGTAATGGGAAGCCACTACTACTATGAGAGAAGTAGTTTTCATCTGAATTTGGACCACCCTCTCCCCTATACACGTCTTTTGTGTCTGTGGTGAGGGATGATACACATGGATTGGAAAGGAGATCCACATGACCCTTGAGATTAAATGCCCTTAAATAGTGATACCTGGCAAGCTACTTAATGGAAAGAGAAAGCGATATTCTACTATACTATAAAAGAGAGGAGACTAGGTACAGGGATATCAGATGAGACTTTGCACATGGTTAGGTTCAGCGCTTCACTTTAGTATATTGATGAAGAAAGAGGAACTGAAGCTAAGCACAGCTTGTTTTATCCTACGCTTCACTTTCAATGTCATACAGCGACATGGTAACCATAATAATTCATTGCTATTATTGATTCCATTAGAGGAATCTGTGGGGCCCACCATCATGATGAGGACTGGTTAATATATTCTCATAAGAATCAAACTTATTTCCACTAACTGTAGCTTGTACAATTGTTTCTTCTTGCCTTTTTTTATCCAAGGTTACAATAGATAAGATGGACACAAACTTGTAATCTCTTCAAACTCGGTGGAACACATGAGAAAGAAGAGGAAAAAAAGCCACAGAGAAGAATCCAAAAAAGCTTTCTTTGACTAATGAAGCTGATCTAGATCAGGCCAATTTACAAGTGATCATGTCATTTTGAGGTTCACTCTTGGCATTACAAATGGGCATATTTGGTGCCTATTCACTCACACTTGTCTTGCAGCTGAGCTGGCATATCAGAAGAATGAAGAGGGATGCCTCCCTTTCAGCTTATGCTTGTTGTTCCTTTTTATGTCAGAATGTCTGAGAGATATCTATACATGTGTAATAGAAAATCTCTTCAATTGTCAAACTCTGTCTCCCTGAATGGCACTGGAACTGCCTTCACCGCCCGGAAATGACCGACATTATTTAGATGCTCATTCTCCAGCCTGCTCCATAAAAAGTTGATTTTCTTCATTATTTTACCACTCCAAGGGAAAAATATATATATTCTGACGCCATATTTTCATTCAAGTGCAGGGAAAAGTACCTGTAGAAATTCCAATGTCCTCTTCGGATAACCTCCAATGAAGCTAACCAAAATTCTAGCAATCTGGATTGAGCAGGTCCTACTTTGAGATGCAGAACACCCTCCACCCATACAATTCTTAAAACAAAATTCAGGGCCTGCAATCCAACATATCCTTATATGATCAGAAAGAAAGACAAAAACTTTACATGATTTAACACAAAAGAAGCAGTTTTGCTAGCTGAAAATTCAAACACGAGAGGAATCTACCATGGACAAGTAGTATATGCCTTTGTTCTTTAGGATTAGGTCATCTCTAAGCCAGGGGTTTTTGGAGTTGGGCTTTAAAAACCCCCAATCTTTAACAAAATCCCAGTACAATTGATAAGCTGTGGCCCCCACAGATGTCACCAAGACTATAGCAAACCATAGATGATCCCCTTTCCTGCTATATGTGACTCTGGCCCCAGCAGCCACCATTGCTGATACATACTTTCCCATGTTAGTCAAATGGTCAACCTTGTTGTCATCAAACCATCGTCTCGCGCACTGGAGGGTGACATTCAAAATTACACAGTAGGGTGTTAGTTTGAGTGTAAAATGAGTGGAATATAATTTTTGGTTTCAACATATAATAATCCGAGTCTTACTTGCATAGCACGCCAATAGTAAGGCAAGAATGAGATTATGTAAGTGATTTCCATGTATAGCTTTCCAGAAGAGCAGGTCTCCGGTGGGTATGTTTTGAAAACTCTGCCAATGAAGTTGCAGCCTGCGGTTTCCAAATTCCTTAGCAATGGAATCTGTACTCACAACACATAATTCAATGTCCTTCATGAGTTAGAGGATGAGAGGAAATTAAACAAAAGAATGTAATATGATTAAGTTTCAGGCTGCAGTAAGATCACCTGACTGGTTAGTTGGTCAGCCATAAAAAAATCTACCAGCAGAACCTGTGAAAAAGATATTTTTTTAAAATCAAATAATGAATGTTTTAGTTCTCTCTCCAGATCAGATGTGGTTACAATCAATGAATCATGTTGTTCAATCAAGTTAATGGAGGAATTTTACCTTGTAAAATGGTGAGAAGATAATGTTGCGAAGAACACGAATGAAGCAATACCGGGTTGAGCGATAAAAGATGTCAAATGGGCAAATGAGCAAGCCTGAAGACAGCTGAAATGGACAATTCACGAGTCAGGACCATCAGCTGACCAAAACTCAGGTTTTTTAACTACTTCCAAATGCTGTAATGTTTTTTTTTTCCCTTTATTTCTTTCTAAGTACCAAAGAGAAGCCTAATTGACAGTAGTAAAAGCAAGAGTGAGTATATAACTATATGTGATACTGACCAGAAGGAGAATTCCGGGAATGTCATCAACTTGGCCGGGGGGAAAGCCGGCAGCCTTAAGAAGGAGGTGGATGATCATTGCCCCAACCACAGCAGTCATGAAGGTGGCGGATATCAAAAAGGCATCCCTGTGCTTGAGGGCTGTGTTTGGTGAGAATTCAAATATGAAGTTATAGTTTATTCTGGTGCTCTTCCACATGAACAAATTGCATCCATACATGAACAAGTGCAGGCTTAACAATGCAAACACACTGCACAAAAAAACATTCATATATAACATTATATTATAATTAGCACACTAATATCACATAGTTGTTGTTTACTTTAATTCAGCAGCAAGTTAAGGATGTTATATAACATTATTCAAAGATCAAGAATGTCATATTATGTGTCACTCAAAACATGCTCTTCAAGTCAGTGAATGTAAATTTAATTATGCTACCCAACTTTTTCACACTTCAGATCAAAACATTCTTTGAGTATTAATTGATTTTTATCATTTCCAGAGCAATTATAATTTCTTTAACAAAATTATTAGGAGAGAAACAAAAAAAAATATTATGACGCTCATTTCCCAAACATTTTATTAGTTGTAAATTTATAGCAGAATGTGAAGATGCACCTGAAAATAGGATAGATAGCATCCACATAAGCAGCCGCTGAAGTAGGAGAAAATACACCACTCAAATGGGCCAATATTACATACACACAGAACAATGATACAAAACAACCGGTAAACAACCCTGTAATCACAATAAAAAAAAGATTAATTGTTAGAGGAGAGGGAAAAAATACTGTCAATTATTTTATTTATTAGGTGGGTCCACAAAAGTGGTGCTCATTAAGCAGAAGGAAAAATATGAGTGTGTGTGGGTGTGTGTGTTAGTAGAAAATGGGACAATATGTTCCACTAGTGTTAGAGAGAGAGAGGAATTACCAACAAAGAAGGTGACAGTGTGAGAATCTTTGTGTTGCTGTTGAGGTCTTAAGTATTTCATGGCTTTTTTCCGGTCATTGTCGGCGAAGTGCTTTGTGAATATGGATTCCACTTCGTCCATTAATCTCACCACCTTTCATACATTAAAATATAATTATATTCATTATTCTCTTATTGGAATGTACTATATAACCCACTAATCTCCTCATCATCAACTTAATTATGTATATACCTTATCAGAACTAATGAAATGGGACCTCTTCACTTCTGCTAGATAACTCTCTGAAGTCTTCTGGCAAGATACCTGCTTCATCACACACACATTAAATATTCAAGCTGTATTTTTAAATTTCATTGTTACGCTATATAGTGCCTAAATTTTCTAATGCCATGAAGATTTAATTTAATAGTAATTAAAAAAAGAGATGAAACTCGCACTGAAATGGCCCTCTAGCGCTAGTGAAAAAGTTTTGGTTCTAAAAATATCTCTTCAAGGCTATGGCCATGTATGGTATTAAAAATACAAACTTTTCTTATGCACCTTTGCTTGCCAAATCACCTCCACTAAAATATTATATATATATATATATATAAGATATATGCAGTGACATGAAATGTATGGATTCCACGCAATAACATATCACCGTCATATCGCTGAATCGGGATAAGAAATTGATTGGCGTTTGGCGGGAAAAAAAAATAATTATGTAAATAATTTGGACGGAGGAAAAAAGTAAGTTAGATTCATTCAATCAAGGAGCATAATAAGAAGATATATCGTTGTTACGACCATCACAATCTCTCGTAAGAAGCATGCATATATAGTAGTTTTCAATTGCAAATTAGTAATCAAGGGGCGATGAATAAGGCTGCAAGAAACTTTTTCTTCCTTTTATGTATACTTTATGTCCCTTTTCCTTTCTTATCTTTTTTATTATTGAAATAATTATGATTGAATATGTATATATTAGTTCATACCTTGTCAAATTTTTTGAGTATCTTTGAGAACGCAACCATATTGAGTGAGCTGTCAAAAAACGAGTGGTTTCCATCAGAACTTTTCTTCTTTTTGGCATCAAAAGACAAACACACTCATAATAACAATAATATATATATAGGGAAAATGCACGCATACTAATTAAGCACCATATATACATATATATCCAGAACAGTGTAAATAATTACGTGAAAGAATTGAAGAATCAATTGTGGAGTTTCGTGGCCAAATTTAAAGCATATATATAAAGAGGTAGATATATATCATATGTATAAGCAGATCAGTTTCAAGGTGTCTTTAATTCCTTTCAGGTACAGTAAGTGGTTCAACTACGACCTAAAAAAAGAGCATTTTTGTGTTCCAATTATACAAAAAGCTCTGCCTTTTATTTTCCCCACCAACATTTTGTCAAAATTCTGTGCTTTCAAGTAAAAACGATTGATCAGTGTGTGTCACTTACAAAGCACTAATTAGATATATTCATATTCACCACTTCTTTTCTATTCTTTTCTTTTGCTCACTAGTATCTGGTTGAGTTAATTAAAGGGAAAATAATTAAACTGCCAGATCTTGCACCATCATTTTTTTAAAGAGGGAAAAAAGGCGAAAAACAATTAAAGCATTGACGTAACGTAAGTAATGAAGAAATCCTAATTGATTTCGTTCACTAGTGTGTTTAAAGGTGGATGCAGTTTCACACTAAAAGCTTGTAATAATAAAGAATCTCAGAAGCTTGTGGAGACGTCCTGGCCCATTTAACTAAACCATCACACGCCCACTCTCAATTATTAAAAATCCAATTTTCTATCACACCATTTTATTTTAAAAAAGTAAATGATACCAAAAACAGTAAAGATAAAAAGAGATAATAATAATAATAACAACAACAACCTGTATGTTTTGAGAAGGCCAAGTGCTCTGTAGAGTTCCACAAAAGCCCCTCGAATCATTTTTCCAGCGTATTGCATTTTTCGCTTCTGGTTGATATCCACGCACCCTTCCGTCATCGGATTGTTGACCAGGTCCTCCCAAAGCCTGGCGGTCGCCGACGCTATCGCTCGTGCCGGTCCGGTGGCGGGTGCCGGAATATCAATCCTCATGGACATCTTAGACTTGCCTTTCTTTGTCTTTGCCTTTGTGGCAGAATTAACAAAACTGACGCCATTTTTCTCTAATGTTGCCTTCACCTCATTTGGTTGCGAAGCTTCTAGTTTAGATTGATCATCTTCTGCATATTAATCTCACATTAATCATGATCCGTACTTGTAATTAGTCAGTTAACTGGAGATATATATGAACAATTTTTTTTTTCATGACATAAAAATGATTTCAGCAGGCATGCAATAAAATAGTAATAAATCATTATCTTCCACTTTTTCCTCCTCATATGTGGCTCCCAGTTGTCAATCACATACTACACCTAATTAAATCCCACGATTGAGACCTAAGTCCTCAATTATTCTATCTGATTTAACCTTTTTTTTTTTCAATTTTATATAAGAACGTTGTGGTGACCCAAACCGGATAATGGATTCAGGCTTAAACATACTCATCAGTTATTATAATGAACCAAATAAAGAAAAAAAAAACTAATGCATTCACATAAATTAAAATTTTTTTATTATAGATAATGAAATTAATTATATTAAGCATAGGAGTAATTCATTAGTTTTGAAAAGGGACGAATTTTTATGATATATAGACAGGTGGAAGCTTGACATTGTTCCAATATAATGCAGCTACAAGTTGTTGAAGCGTAAAGAATACAAATTCTTCCGAGGGGGTCTGATGCAGTCCAACAGAAGAAATTAGCTGTAGTCATGAGTTGACATCAACCTTTTTAATTTCTTCTATTCACATATATACATACCACACTCAGCTAATTTTAATTTATTACCCATGAATATTATTATATTAATCCGTGCCCACACAATTTTCTTCATCAACAATTTTTCACCATATAAAATTCCATGATTTTCTCGTACATGATAGGATATAAGGACATTCCGCTAATAAGTTCGTTTGTACATTACTCATTCAAGTTTAAATATTCGGAAATTTAAGACCGCGTTTTTTTAATGCTAAATAATTCAACAACTATATATATATATATATATATATATATATATATATATATGAACTAATCAAATAAAAACAAAATATGTTATTAAAAAGACTCAATAATGGAATATAAAGTGTGTTACCGGAGTAGTCGGGGTGGCGGGCCAGAAAATGGTGGAAGGAGGCGGCGTCGGAGGGCTTTGACAGCGGAAGACGGTCGGAGAAAAGGACGTGGTTGAGATCAACGAGGATCTGAAGCTGCCTGTGGAGCATTTCACCTCTCTCCAAGAATTCTTTTTCTTGCCTCTTATAGAATTGATTCACTTTATTGAGCTCTTCATCCAATCTCTCAAAAAACACACGCACCTGATTATGACATATATTATTAACATTCATTATTTTTCCTTTAACCTTAAAGAAATAATTAATGTAATATATAACTAATGAATTATTACCTCGTCTTCTTCAGAAAACAACTGGGCAAGCTCAGTCTGGTAGACTTCGTCGTTGGTGTCGTCCATGATTTTTCTCCTGACCTGCGATATATATGAGCATTAATTCAACAAATTAAAATGAGAGGAAGACATGTTACATATTTATAACATATAGGATGAATGCAATTTAATTATTAGAGGATGGTCTCAACAACATCACGATGATATCGTGGCATGCACAGCCACAAAAAGAAACAAAACCGTTTTAAGGGGTTTCGTCAAGGAATTAGAAACCCCTCAAAAAGCACATAACAAACGAACAAGCGTTCCATAAATTCGGCCCTCTTTTTCACCATTACCCAAACATATTATTATGATTATTACATAATTGTTCGTTCTTCCTCTCACATTTTCCTTCTTCTTTTTCCTCCTCAATCATTCATTCATTACACACACACTCTCTCTCTCTCTTCACATTTTTCTTTTCTCCATGAATATATCCCAGAAACGTTTCAACTTTGACTGTGCTCTTCTCACACCCAAATCATTCCCACCACCTGATGACCTAACTTCGTCATGTATGTATATTACTTGTGGCGACTATTTAAGGGTGTTACGGTTTGTTTTTGTATATATAAGAGAGAATAGGAACGTCTCACCAACAAGGTTATATATGAGATAGCTGACAGATGTACAATATTGCACTTGGTCAAAAGGCTTTTGCTTCACATAGATATGTAAAACTTAATTTGAATTAAGAAAAAGAATAATAATAATAATAATAAAGGCGGGCCATGGGGTCAAAATATTTGGATGCCTTGAGGATAATGAATGCTTTAATTTCACCAGAAGGCGGAGGATTATTGGATAGAAGAAAGGAAGAAGGTTTAGAGGGTAATCTGAAACTGAAAGTACATGAAGACTTAAAGAGCGCCTACTGATGACGGAGATCCCCCACATGATGACGTCACCCTGCCTCCATTAATTCCTTTGCCACAAACCCACACACACACACACGCATCATCCTCATTAATCAATCTCTCTCACACACACACACACACACCTAAAACCCACATCTAGCTAGTCCCCATGTTTATCCTTATTAGAATGCACCAAAACCGAATTACTATTCAAGTGATGAGAATAATATATATATATGTTTTATATATGTAAAACCTGAAGGAGCTTTAATTAAAAAAAGAAATAATAAATATATGGTACCCGAATGATGTCTGGTTGAGGAGGTTTGTGGGAGAAGAAGGCAAGTGAATGGAAAAAGGAAGAAGCTTGATGATGATTAGGAGATTCCAAGGGAAGTCTTGAGAGTTTTATTCTCTTTATGTATTTCTTCAGCTGCCAGTAATTTACGAATGCTTCCTTCCATTCTGGTATCAGCTGAGCTTCTAGCTCCTTCGAGAACTTCACCATCTCTTCCTCCTTCACCTCGCTCGCTCTCTCTCTCTGTTATATGTACTTATATATCTCTCTGCAATAAGGTGACGAAGACGATTCTGTGTTGTCGAATTGGTTTAATTTCCAAATGAAGCAGTTCCTTGTATATGTGTGCGTGTGTGTATATATAAAGAGAGAGATATACAGCTACAGGCAGAGGTGAGATGGAGACAGAGAGAGAGATGTTTATATATGTATATATACAGACATATGAGTTGAAGTGGTGAGGGGAATTGAGTAATGAAGAGAGGATTTAGGGAGGATATATATAAAGAGAAGAGAGCCGTGTGGACAACATTTAAGACATGTTGATCATTTTCATATATTTTGCCTTTTTCAGTGATTTCATTTTTATATTCACTAGCTCCCTTTTTCCCCACTCTCAGATTTCTATTCCATGCACTTCTATATATTCTTTTTCTTTTCTCTTCTTTTTTATTTCACGCTCTTTCATTTATGTCAATCATTAATAGAAAGAAATGTGGATGCATATGTTTTAAGTATCATGTGTGTACAAGTTAAGAAGCATCTAATATTTTGAAGTATTTTTTTTTTTTGTGGTACATCTAGTATCCTGACGTATTTTTTTAGGGGTATCCATTATTGGCTTAAAGTATATTTTTGTATAATTTTTCACTTAATAATTTAGATAATCTAGGATGTTAGATAAAACTTAAAAAATATTTTAGGGTGGTCGATGCACCAAAAAAATAGTTTATAATACTGGACACACTTAAAAAAATACTTCAAGATGCTGAGTGCACCACAAAACACTTTACGGCATTTCAGGGTGCTAGATGCACCTTAACCCTATACACACACTTCTATTCTTTCTTGTCTCACACACTAAAATTTACACACAAAAATTAGGGAGAATTACAATAAGGTATCAAGTAAGGGAATTTAATTGCCAAGAAGTTCCAATGATAAGTAAGACATTGTCATTTCTTATCTTATTAGAACTTGTTATTGCTTGCGCTTCAGTTATTATAGGGACTTGTGGGTAATTAAGTCTCTTCCTTGAGATATTATTGTAATTCCCCCAAAAAAAATATAATAAAAAATTCTTGTTAGATCATTGCCCATAAGTTTCTATTTTCCTGAAATAGATTCTCTAAAGTCTAAATTTTAGAGATGATCAATTGTGTTAAGTTTTGCATGCGTGTTTTTTTTTAAAAGAAAAAAAAGATAACAATGAAACTCCATGTTAACCGGTGAAAAATCTTAATCGTTTTCACTTACAATCCGATGATTCAATCCCTCTATTTATAAATATAATATGGTATTTAATTTGGTTTGAAAAATAATAGATGTTGTATATTTTTTTTCCTTTTTCATTTTTAGTACTATGTAATTTTTAGTACTATGTGGTTGGAAGTTTCTTTGAAAAAATTCATATTTTCATAGAACTTAATAACAAATTATCAAACAAAAAAACTTTAGATATGTACATAGGGTAGAGCTGGTAAACAGGCCAAACCGAATCCGATGGGCTAGCTTGTTAGGGCTAATGGGCTAAGCCCATGTAACCCGAAAGCAAACGGGCTAGCAAAATGCCAACCCGTCTTTTTTTTAAAAAAAATTTACTTATTTTTTTAATTTTCACTCCCTTTCTCTTTATCCACTCACATCAAACTTATTTTCTTTTACATATTTGTGCTAGGAAACCAATTCCATTCTTACTTTCTTTTTTTTTTCATCACTCACATCACAAAAACCTATAAACACATCTTTTTTAAATTTAATAATAGTAAAATATAAAAATAAAAATGTCAAATAAAAAGAATGAGGAAATAATTAAATACAACATCACTGAAAACTGAGAATATTGAGATCTGACTATCTGAAAAGCATAAGATTTTTTTTAATTATTAAACAGGCCAGCCCATTTAACCCATGGGCTAAACGAGTTGAGATTTATCAACCTGTTCGCTAGCCTGACCCAAATTATCACCTCTAATATAGGGATTGGGCAAAATCCACTCCTATATCTACTTAATTAATGGCTCGCAGATACTTCAAAATGAAAGTGATTGTTCATTTTTTAAAAAAAAATTGAAGTATAAACAAATATATAAGGCAATTAAGAAAGTGATGTATATTGTAACCGTCTGTGTGTTTCAGATCACCATCTCTTTAAAATTGTTAACACACGAGAATATAAAA
This sequence comes from Albizia julibrissin, assembly GCA_037074505.1. Classification (NCBI taxonomy): domain Eukaryota; kingdom Viridiplantae; phylum Streptophyta; class Magnoliopsida; order Fabales; family Fabaceae; genus Albizia; species Albizia julibrissin. The sequence continues at coordinate 4,474,333 of CM073482.1, read as the reverse complement.
ACATGATAATACTTTTCTTTTTTCTTTTTTCTTTTTTTACTGAATACTGAATATCTCATAGTTATGTTATACGCACTAATTAAATACATATTTTTTTGATATTGATATGAGTTGGCAAGTCTTATATATATATATATATATATATATATATATATATATATATATATATATATATATATATATATATCAGCATTTGAGAATTTCGACATTTAAAATTTTAATTTATCACTTTTGATTAATAACTGGAAAACAGTATAAAATATTAAGGGACCAAAATGAAGTATTATGTAAACTAAGTTAAATGACTAAAAATATATTTTTTCACTATTTTAAAATAACGAGAGTTACCAAACTCAATTGATGGTCTATAGAAAATGGAGAAATTTGAATTATTTATAATATATGCCAATTAATTAATATCAAAAGTGGATTGTGTTTCAAGGATTTATAGGAATTTCCGCCGCTCGATCACTGGCTTCTCTAAAGTTTTCAACATTATTATATAACATATACATATATTTGGTTCATCAGTGTATCAATATATATATGGTTCATCCAAGGCTTTTTTTTCCACAAGAAAAATCATTTTATAACGAATAAATATTGAATTTAAAATGTTCAATCGATCAGCAATTACTCATCACATTTCCAATGTCAACATCACGAGGGCTTTACATGTCCAAAAGAATAATTACAAGTTTCTGTTATAGATATTGCTTAGATTTTACAATTAACTAATTAAGTTGCTTATCCTTATTTTAATTAATTAATTAATTAATTAAAGGAGTATTTGAATAAGTAAGGAATATATATTGACATTATCTCTAGCTAGAATTTCTTGGGATGTCGAGTGTGAACCTTAAATAGGATATGGCAGTAAGTCGATGTTGTGTTCCAATGGAGAAGAGAAGACATTTAAGAAAATTAAGATTTGCGTAAGCCCATTATATTACTTGTTATTATAAAAATCTTGATTTTAAATTAAGAAATGGCCGTTCTAAGTCATACATAACATTCTTAATTCACATATACCTTCCTTCCATGAAAGACGCAGTGCCATATATCTTCATGTTCTGTATATATCCACCATTTTAGATTTCTTAAATTCTTCCTATTCCTTTCTCCCTTCTTAATAAATTCTGCAAATTAATTAAATTACGATAGGTATGTACGTATCAATGACCTTTTTCGTGATTATTTGACTGAAAGTTCTTTTTTTCTATGAGTTGCATAGTATATTAAAGGAAAAATTTCAGAAAAATGCTTTGAAAATATCAAAATTATTTTTGTTTCCTACAACTCATTAGGTATTGACTACATTTGATTAGTAATTCTTAACTCATTTTAGTAGAATTTTAATGATATGAGATTTTTAAATTTTAAAAGTATTTCATTAGAATTTTCCCTATATTAAACCATGTTGTTTATTTGTTTCAATACCATAATAAATTAAATTAGTGATGTTATCGTTTTGATTAAGTGGAAATAGTAATATTAATATAATAAATAATTTCATCACTATTTTTTTTTCAATTTATAAACTTAATAATTTAATATCTTCAAAAGCTACTATCGAGGCTTTATGCCTATATGGCTTTAGCCATTCAAATTACCTTCCTAATAAAATTACAATGATATAGCTTTAACTAGAACCATATAAAATATTCATAATAAAGCTAAAGTATATTGTCTAGTTCCAATATAATCCAAACAACAGACAAACTAGTAGTTCATCATAATTTTGCCATTCCAAGTTTGAATTATTCATACAACTTTTGTTCTATCATTAATCCTTTATGGCCTAAAAAGGGATTTCTGGCTTTTGGGATGAAGCATCTGCTTAGAATATTCCAAATTAAAAGAAATTAAACATTATTAACGAAAGGTATCATGGATTTTCATAATTCTCCCGCCATATCTCCATGATAGCTCGCTCATCTTCCATAAATCATAGGAGTCCCAACTTGTGAAATCTCTGGTTTATATTATAGAATGAACTTGCTTTTGCCTTGGATAAACATTAGAAGAAAAAAAACTACTTACTTTTAATTTTAATTTTTTTCATTTGCAAGTAAATGTTATATTCCATTTGTTTCTTTTTACATATGAAGTTAAAGGTTTTTATATTCGCACTAATTACTTTTCAAATTTACCAATATATATTATAAATAATGCGTTGAATTAATGTGGAATAACATATAAATAAAAAAAATTTGTTTTTGATAAATAAAAAGAAGCGGATGGAGTATTTTGTATATATAAGATTAATGATATAAGGGGATTAATCATGGCAACGTCAATGTGGATGTTTAACTTTCTCCCATGATTGGCTATAGATTATTTTTTTAAAAAAAAAAACTCTATATATGGTTATTGTTTTCTGTTTAGTTTTCCATTTAATTAATTTTTAAATTGTTGGATGGTGACACAAATAACGATTTCTTGACAAATTTGAAGGGCATGTGAAAAATATATGTGTGTTCAACCATATCTTACCTACTAACTTCATCATAATCTCGTAGCTAGCTTGGATTCTTCCAATACATATTCACGATCGTATGAGTGTTGAGCACCTACCTAGTGCCTTATTTATGTTTTAGACGCTATCATTTTCATTTTAAAAAAACATAAGAAAGAAAAACTACATTCATTGTAGTTATCTAAAACAAAATGAATTCCAATTGTGCTACATATATCACATATTTATTGGTACATCATATAACTATCAAAATCATAGAGATCGAGGAAACTTCTGAAAATTAATTTCGTTCAAGTTTGAAAATGCCTTGCATATAATATTATATATGATAATTAATTATATATTGTGCATTTGGTTCGATCGTCAAATGCTTATGCATATAGTTATATTAATAGGAAAGCATGGCGCAAAGCATGGAGCTGGCGAAGTGAAAACGAAGGGAAGGACTAAAATAAAATAATATAAATGAAAAGGTTTAGAAGCAGAATACGTAAGCGTGCTCCAATCTGTCATATGTTTTTCGTCAAAGTGCTTTCCCTCAACGATGCCATTAGCAGCTAATTACCAGCATGCATCATATCGATCGATCTGTAAGCCATATAGTCATTTGTATATTCCTACTTCACTTCTTTTTTAAATTTAATTTAAGAAAACCCTGAGAATGATTATTAACCGAACAAATCATGATTATGGGGATTAATATAAGAATTCATAGACAATGACACAGCCGTGGAAGGAAGACCAAATATTGAAGAAGGCGGACAGTACGGATTTACAATTTTTAATAAAAGCATCAACTGAATAATTTGTAGGGAAAATTGCTGAAAATTTCCCATTGCAAATCATATATGGATTAGTTTATTTTAAGTGGTTTTGTGTTTTATGAGATAAATATGTATAACAGATAAACAAGAATGGAGTGTAGCCTCCCATTTATAGATGAATTCTTTACCAACAAACTGTTAATTAGTTGAGGTGGTAAAGAGTCTCACCCCCGACTATAAAAAAATAGAGAATTAGTGACGGAATTTTGGTGATGGAATGAAATTCCGTCGCTAAATTTTATCACTAATTTCTCACAAATTCTATCAGTAAAATTAGCAACGGAATTTAGTGACGGAATAATTCCGTTGCTAAATTCCATTACAAATTTCCGTCAAAAATATTTTGTGACAAAAAAATTCCGTCATTGAATAATAAAATTTTAGTATAATCTCTCCAAATTATTTGATTTTGTTAAATAAAAAATTAAATTATACTAGTTAAATTTTTCAAAAATTATATTTTTTTCATAATTATAAGATTTTTAAATAATTTAGATTTTAAAATTTAAATTTTTATTAAATTATAGTATAAATAAACAAAAATTATTAATTCATATTTATTTTTGAAATTATAATATAATATATATAAATTTTTAACAATACACTATATACAAATAAAAATAGAAATTTTATAAATACAACAAAAAATAAAATATATAATAAAATGAGTAAAAATAGATATTAATAACAAAATTTAGATAAAATATTTACTTAAAAAAATTAGAAAACTAAATTGTAATATTTAATAATATATTCAAATTTATATTTCTATTTTTTTGTAAAGTGAAATACACACACATAGATATATACATGCGCGCACGCAGATATGTATACATACATACATACATACATACATACATATACATATCTCTGTGTGTCAATGCATGTGCAATCACACATGTTCTTCCTAGCTTAACTGGCAAAAGCACTAACACGCACGTTAGAGGTTATGACTTTGAATCCCAACTTGGTCACAAAATAAAACGAATTTGTGATATGAACACATGGCGGGCGATGGAGAGCCACATGTGGCACATGATGGAGGGTGACATGTGGAGGCTGACTAGGACACACATCGGTGAGGTAGTGGTGGCTGAAGGGGATACATGGCTGGCGATGGGTACATGTGACGATTGCCAGTAAGGGACATGTGGAGGCTCGTTGTGAGGACATGTGACACTTTAAATTATATAAAAAAAATATATTTTGTGATGGATTAAGGACGGAAATTTCGTTGCTAATTATTGATGGAAAATTCCATTCCTAATCTGTCACAAATTAATGATGAAATTTAGTGACGTAAATTAGCGACAGAAATTTTCTGTCGCTAATTCGTCGTAAATTAGAGATGGAATTTAAAATTCCATCACTAATCAATTAGTAATGGTACTTTTACCGACGGAACAAATTCCGTCGGTAATTTCTATCACTAAACTTATTAGTGACATAATTTCCGTCATTAAATTTTGTCACTAATTTGATTTTTTTTATAGTTCCCGTAAGGAGGAGAACACAAGTTTGAATCCTGAAAAACATACTTATTGAAAGAGGTAAAAACACTTTGCCTTCTAAGTTTCAAGGGGAAAATCCTTGATTTAATAAAAAAAAAAGAGGAATTCTCATGTCATTAGACTACAAAGCCATTGACAAATTAAAATTACTATTTTAAGTGTTCACATAGTCATGTATAGTTGAAGCTAAATAAATTGCACAGCACTGAAGAAAAGTTATTAAGATAGGTCCTTAAATAAATTTTAGATATTTTATAATTGGGAATTTTTCAGCAACTTTCCCTAATTTCTATAACCCGGGATGATATATTTATGATTAAATTTAAATAAACTGTTGTGACAAGGGAAGTCATAGGAGAGTTATATGGATTGAAATAATGGACACGTGTACAGATTGGTGACCAGAAATTTAGCTAATGAGTAGGATAGGAGATCAAGAGAGCAGATATTAAAGGCTCTTATTTTATTAGCGTGGGGAGGGGATCTCAATTATAGCCTCACTATTGGAGAGTTGTTTTCAATAGTGACCCCCATGTTTAATTTCCCAACACTTACTATATTCATAATTAAGGTTGTTCCACTCTTGTGTTGAATGACGTTGGAAGGGTCGAAAGCCACCATTTATGATGCCTCCACTAACCCAATACCCAAGCATATTAATATTAAAAGTAAAAAAACCAATCTATATATATAGATACATCTCTGAGTGTATATCCCCAAATGCATTTCTTTTTTCAAGTTAATGGGATTACATATGCGTGGTTTCTTTTGGTTAATCCCAATTTTAAAATATTATTTAGGGCATATGAAGGATTAATAATGCCTTAGTGGGTGGATATTGCTCACTGGCTGGCTGGCTAATTAATAACCATTTCAGATTAAGGACAATAATATGAGTATATATGGGGTTTAAATATTAATTCTGGCCGACCCGGAAAAACCCAAAAGAATATATAAAAATTTCACTGTCCTTGTGAGAATAATGTGTTAGTGGCTGAAGATGCCAATCAGATGTTATATATGAAGGAATCTCTAAGGGGGTTGTAAATATTTTACGAGAGGAGAGTCTCTATAATTATTAATGGCACTTCAATTTGATTCAGAAAGTGTCCTCAGTTGAGGAAGAAGAATGTGGATGATGTGCCCTCAAAGATAAGGTACATGAACCTGCTAGGGTTGAAAGCACTAAATTACGGGTATTAATTAAAAATTATGATCACCTCATCTCATTCTAATTGGAAATTTGGGATGTTTCAAACTATTAGAATAGAATTAGTTTTGCCTATCTATCAAAATAGTTTAAGTCAATTTAATTGGATTCACTTGAACATTTTATATACTTTTAATTCTTTCACAAATTAGTCGACGTGATTATTTTTTTCTTGGTACATATTTATTTTAGTTTTTTAGAATTTTTTTTAATATTTACGAAGTAAGTATGTATAAAATAAATTTTATCTTAACTTGTGGAATAGGATTTCCAAAATCACGATTTGATTGTTTCCTAAAAAGGCACTTAATATTCTAAACAAGTCAAAATGGCTATAGCAGCTACATTATTACTAGGTCAAATCTTTAGAAAATGACCCTTGTTTTGGTTTTTTAAACTGCCCTTCCATTGGGATCAAGATAAGGATAATGCCTCCTCCTATCACCTTAGGATGAGAAAATTAAAGTTTTTTTTCTTAATCATATTGAAGTGTCCTATTTGAATATCTGTTCACTAAAATACTTTTGAAGTGTTTGATGCAGAGATCTTTGTCAGTTCCTATAGCAATGATCAGGAGTCCTATTGGTTTCTATAGGTCCTCTTCATATTCCAGTACACGTATTTTATTATTGTATTCATCAAAACAAGATAATGCTGCCTCCACTAAAACTCTCCTTATTCATCATCTTCTCCTTTTTCTCTTCTAATTAATAATATATATAAATATATATCAGATCAGATCTAGATTTTGCAATGAATCCATAAGTTTTTCGTTTTCCTCCTTCTCATATTCTTTATTCATTTACAATAAGTTGTTTAGCATTAAACGGAGTCATTAAACTGAGTCATGCTAGCTAGCTAAAGTCCGCTATATATTCATATATAGGAAAACAAAGTCACGTCTGTGCGCTATCCATTATACATCTGCATGGGTATTTGACTAAAGAATGATATGTCGTGTTGCAAATGGAGGAGACCATATATATATATATATATATATATATATATATATATATATTCCCATATGAATGTCCTGCTTTTTTTTTTTTTTTTGAATCAATATGAATATCCAGCTGAAGCAGCTAGCAGCTAGCAGCAAGTCGAGCTTAAATTCGGCAAGCAATAATAAGTGGATTAGATGAAAAGGCATTAGTTTGATATATATCACTATGTTTATGTATGCCTTTTCTCTTTTTAAGTTTGAGAGATGCAAAATCAAATACGTATCTCAGCTTTATGAATATAACACTTAATTTGCTGAATATCTAAAAACGCTATATATGTGGTACACATAGGCTAGTTACCTAGACAGATAAAAAATAGGTAATAATAGATGCATGTGTAAGAAATTAAAGTTAAACATGCACTTCATTTGGACAAAGTGAAATCTATAAATAACATAGTATATACGTTTTTAATGTTTACTTTGCACATGAAATTGACAAATGCCATAATGGGTGGCTGCTTTTTGACTTCAATTTTCTGCACAAGTCCTGTGTGCTAATTAATTATACATGACAGAAAACTATTTATGTATGATCTGTTTCTTTTTTTTTTTTTCTTCAAGTGTATATCTGAAATATGACTTCCAGGTCAAAAAATATCTGAATGACTCTTTTTCTTACATGAAAAGTAATTAACATTGGTGCAAATGCTTTTTGTTAATCATGCTTTCACGCATGCACATAATTAGTTATCTCCATTAGGTTTTTTACTCTTAAAAGTATATATTTAACTGAAGAAAGCATCATGTAATGCCAAACGTTACAAATAGACTATTCACTTTGAGCATTTTCATTAAGTGAATAAAAAAGAGAAAGATGGGAATGACTAATAGGATTGAATGAAAGTGAGTCATGAAATGACCCTACCATTTCCTATATTACATGTATATATATTAATGTGTAGAGTACTATTGACAGGTATGCTTTATCGATCATAATGATCTATACAATACTTTATCTAATCACAGAATATTTTACTATAGAATTAAATGCAATTTGTAAGTATTTGATAGGTTGTTCCTTTAGTGCAGATGAAGGAGGCACTGAAAATTTAATTTATCATGTGGTTGTTTACAGTTGCCAATAAATATATATATATATAGATAGATAGATAGATAATGGCAGTTAGATTACTGAAAGGGAGTTTATGCCCTTTAAGTGGGCATTTGAGTTAAGGACTTGTGATTTTTTTTTTTTTTTAAAAACACACTGAGATTTGCTTCCTCCTATGTTATGGCTCAAATTTGAATTGATCCATGTAATACCAAATATCAGATGGTTCGCACAAATTTGAAATGATCTATGTAATACTCCATTCGGATTTAAATGTAGGAGCTAGTTAAGGGGTATTACTTTAACCTTAAATATAAGATTTTAATCAATTTTACCTCTTAAATTTATAAAAAAAAATTTAAACTATTTCTATTGATTGCACATATTAAATAGGATTTTCATCAATGGCATATGCTCTTCAGCCATAAACCAAAAAGGAATATGCGCTCCATACCAATAAATCCATGAGCAAGTGGTTTAAAGCTGTGTAAGTATATTAAATTAGCTTATAGTAAATGAAGGAAAACGATTTTTCTTTAAAACCTGTCTGATAAACAGATTCAACTCCCAGGGCTACTTGTAATACTGATGGTTATTTATTCAAGCACTCTTGAATATTGGGAAAATATATAAAAATCAATATTATTATCCATGCTAGAAGTCAAATTGCATGTAGATAACCCTGTGTGAAAAGTTCTAAATTGCCGATCCATTTTATCCACATCCTCAACAATAAGCATTTAGACCCTCAGATTTCAAATGTCCCTGCTACAAATTTATCTATATATATATATATATAACGATTTTTTTTATATATTTAACAGTTTTCGAGAGTCAAATATTTAGACAGAACGATTTTTAACCATTAAATATTGGGCACTGTATTTTACAATTTTTTAAACACAACCGTTATGTATAAGAGATTATATTTAATGCTTGTAGGACTATGACAATTCACTGCTACAAATAAACATAATTGTGACGCTTATTTTAATATTATCTGTGACACTTGACAAGCGTCATATATATCAATGCCACTAAAAGAAATTGTGGTGTTATCCACAAACGCCACATCATATATATATATTTTTTATTTAAATACCACCTATGATGGCGCTTCCTTAAAGAAATGTCACAAGAAGTTTGAACTTTCTCTGAATCTTCCTTAAGAAAGCGTCATCCTAGGTTTTCATTTTTTTAAATTTAACCAAGGAAGCGCCACCCAAGACCTTTTTTTAAAAAAAATAATTTTTTTTGTATTTTTTTATAATCCTATGATTATAGTTAATAACACACTTTAAACACGTTTACATGTTTATATCAAAATGAAGAAAAATAAATCACAATCAAATAACTCCAAAATGATATAAATTAACAAATAACTAATTAATAAAATCACTACTAAGTAAAATATAAGTGTTAAAAATAAATAATTATTTTATTTATGCAACTCATCAATGTTAACAATTACTACAACAACCAAAATTTATAACTACTACATATCTTCACATACAACTTATATATAATAATATTTAATTTTATCTCATTTGTTTTTGGGAAAATCCCATATAAAGATATTTAAAATAGGAAAATTCTAAAGCAGGTGGGTAAATTCAGCAAATCCTTAATTAAGTCATTAACTCAATTTAGGATTTTAAAATATGGGTAAAATGACTTTAATACCCTCTCATCTTTACTCTTTATATATCAACATTAATATTTAATAAAAAAATATGATTCATCTATATTTTAAATATATTAATTATCATCATAAGGAAAAACGTGCTATGTTTTAAAACAAGGAGTGCATTTTATTAACATGAACAATTTTTTTCCTAAAAAACTATTAAAAAAAAGATAAAAACAGAACTTTGAAATTATAAAATTTTAAATAAGGAATTTTCTAAAAAATGAGTTGTGAATTGTTTATGAAGTTTTGTCATTCCCTTATCAACTCTTGGTAACAAACCTAATTTAGGATTTTACAATTTTAAAGTTCTTTTTCTATCTTTTTCCCAAAAAACTATAATATATGTTGCTATAAAAATATTTTTTTAATAAATATATTACGTATAAATTTTACTATATTTGTTTCATATCTACATTTTTTTGGGAAAGTTCTATATTTCAATATGTAAAGCATTTTATGAAATTTTAAGTGCATTTAATATCTTTTTGTCTAAAATATCTTTAAAAGTATATCAAATTTACACGTCAGAAAAAATTAAAAATTATTTAATTGATATCAATTGTATTGTAATGGCATGTGTTACATTTTTTATTTTTTGTTGAAATTATTCTTGATGATCGTTTTAGAGCACAACAAATTCTTTTGATTTAGAAAATCACATTTTATTTAGTTATATATCAATGTTTTTATATAGAAAAAATAAATTTATAGAGCAATAAAACTCTTTTAGAAGGTGAGAGAAGAGAGGATATGGCATTAAAGTCATTTTACCCAAATTTTGAAATCGTAAATTAGGTAAATGACATAATTAAGGATTTATCAAATTTACTAACTTTATTTAGAATTTCCTTATTTTAGATAGCTTTATATGGAATTTTCCCTTTATTTTTTGGCATATAAAAATGAGAATATTTTTTTCAGATTTCATAATAAATTAAATATAAAAAATATGGAGAAAATTAAACTATTAACTACTAATAAAATTATATTTGTAAGCTCAAAAATTAAAAATAAAACCTTACAGTATATAGGAAGCTTGAATAAAGTGAGCAAAAACCTCAAGTATAACACCTGAAAAAAAATTAATAAAGGAAAAAGAGAAAGATAAAATTGCTTAGATGTTTAAAAAAAAGGTGGTTAAGAAGACAATGTGTTGTGCATAACTTCAAAATATTAAAAAAAAGGAAAAAAATGAGTGGGTACGATTTACAGGACGAAATGAAACTATAAGGAGGATGAAATGTAACCAATAGGGAGAATGAGTGGGGTCAGTTTGGTGCAAGAAATGTGACAAAAGAAATGAGGCAGGAGTGCCGAAAATAAAAAGGGGAGGGGGAGGAAATGTGAGAAATCATTGAACAAGTAAATAAGGGAAGTGCAGATTGAAGTGGGGAGGGTAATGAGTGACAAAAAGAGGAGAAGGAGGAAATGTGGGAACTAAGAAGATAAAGGTGATGGAAGCAAATTGCAGGAGAGAGAAGTGTTTAATTTTTTTTTAAATAATACTTTGTGTAGCGCTTGCTAAGCTAAGTGCCATACAAAGTACGTAGCAACTGGGACACTTTCTTGAACAAGCGCCATAGCTGCTACTTCAAATTTTATTTTTTTAAAAAAAAGCACTTTAGGTGGCGCTTTTTCAAGGAAGACCACCTAAAGTGTTTTTTTAAAAAAGATTTTAAAAAATCTAGAAGAAATAATGGAACTTCTTTAAAGAAGTGTCACAAAATGTGCGCCACTAATCCTTATTTTTATAGTAGTGGTTAAATATAGTAATATATATTTAACGATTTTTAGAAACAACCATGATATATTTGTTACAATATTTAACGGGTAAATGATGAAAGGCATACCAAACACACACACACACACAAAATAACCAATTCCGGCTAACAAATTAAAACAAATCATTGAATTCTATTTATACAATAATTATGTACATCAAAGCTAAGGTAAGGGAATATATATATGATCAAGTGTCCCTTTTTCTTTTCCTAGTCTTAGTAATTTTAATGCTCTTTTTAGTTACAATTGTTTTCTTTAATTTGCGAAACAACTTCCCCCTCTTGGATATCCAAATTCCTTCATTGTAGTCATGTCTAACACACAAAGCATCATCCTCATTAAATTGTGTTTCAAGTGACGACCCTTAGAAAGGATCATCCTTATTGAATTCACCTTCTACATCCTCATTTATTTTGTTTGATTTCAAAACAATAGATCATTTTTTATTAGCAGGATCAGGAACATAAAACACTTATTTAGCATGATAAGCCAAAATGAAAGGCTCTTCTTTATATCCTTGTTTGTTCAAATTCAATTATATCAACCCTAACTCATACACTTTCAAAGCATTATTATTGTCAACTTACTTGAACTTGCAAATCAAAACATGAAATCCTACGTGATCCAATTCCAAAATGTGCTCAACTATGCCAAAGTATGACATATTGGCATAGATAGGATTATAATATTTTACACTTGATACATGCATGGTTTTAGCAATAACAGTTACCCCATTATTTTTCATTTTGCTTTTGACATCTTGCTTTTTAATGTAGAAGATGTATCCATTGATGGCGTAGCTTAAGAAAGAAAGCATATGTTTCTTCAGATCATATGCCGAGAACATTACTTTATCCTGAACTAAATTATGATTAACATTGTACTTATTATCTACGTGCTACTTCAACCATGCTGTGAATTATTTATTATGTTCCTTGACATACCAACTTTGTACTTTGTAAGGGTTTTCCCTCCTAAGTTCATCCATATGAATATCTATATATTCGTCAATCTCTTCAAAGTTGTGAAGTACGTATAGGTGTGCTTCTTCCCATTATTTATTTTAGATAGCAATAACTTTCTTTTCCATCAACCCTTGTCTAGATGTCCTTCCTTCAGGTCGAGACACCAGAAGGCCAATATCATGTGCATCTTTCAAGTAATCGATACAAAATTCAAAAGCTTTTTCACAAATGTACTATTTAACAATGCAACCCTCTAGCTTACTCCAGTTTTTCACATACCCTTTCAGGTCTTTCATCTTACGCTCGAATGGGTACATCCATCTTATAGAGACTGGGCCACACAATTTTACCTCTCTAACCAAGTAAATAGTTAGGTATACCATTATGTCAAAGAAATCTAGAGGAAAAAACATCTCCAGCTCACACAAAGTAGTCACGATTCGGGTTTGTAGCCTCAGAAATTTCTTAGGGTCAATCACGCTACTGTATAGTAACTTGAAGAAGAAACAGAGATTTGTGATTGTAACTCACACCTTATTAGGTAAAATACCTCGTATTGCTACTGGAATAAAGTTTTTCATCAACACATGGCAATCGTGTGATTTCACACCCTTCAGCTTTAAGTCCTTTATTGACACAAGGTTGCTAATGTTTGATGAGTAACCTTCTGGCACTTTCACTAAAGTAAGAAACTTACAAAAACTTCTTTTTTCTTGTTTAGATAGTGTGAAAGCCGCTGGGCGAAAGAATGTACGAATCCCCTTTCCTCTGGAGCCAATTCCTCCATTATTCTCATCTCAACCATGGCTAATCTTGAATTTATGCCATCCTTCGTTTTCCCAAAAATATGGAGTAACATTCCAAAAAGACTCTCACATATTTTTTTCTCAATGTATATGACATCAAGAAAATGTTAAACATTCAGGGAACTCCAATATGGTAGATCAAAGAAAATAGACATTTTCTTCCACCTGCTTATCCCAACATGTTTCCTAAATAGCTTCTTAAATTTACAGTATGTATGTTTCATTTTTTCAAAAACCTCCTCACCAGTCAAATATTCAGGTGCCATCCTTTCATCTGATTCCCCATTGAAGTATTTTTTTTCATATGGCGATACAGATAACCCTTGTACAATCACCTGTGATGTCCCATATAGGAATTCTTCATACCATGCTTCAACCTAATCGACTATGTACCATTTTCACAAATTGAGCATCCAAGTTGGATTTTAATGTTGTACCTTAACAAATTACCATACGTAGAAAATTCATTGATTGTGCCAAATAGCATTGCATTCATAATGATTGTTTCTTTCTAGTGAGCATAATATATAGCCTCTCTTTTGTCCTATAACTTCTTCAATTCTTTAATTAGTCACGCAAGGTATATATTTATGTCATTTCCTGGTTTCCTTGGCCTTGAGATTAAAATTGATAACATCATGTACTTCCATTTCATTGAACCATAGAGGGAGGTTATATATAAACAACCTAACCAGCCATGTACTGTGAGTACTGCTCTACATCCTAAATGGGTTCATCCCATCAGTAGCCAATACTAGGCTAAGGTTTCTTGTTTCTTTAGCAAATTCAAGATGCTCAAAGTCAAACTTACTCCATTCCGTAGAGTTTGTAGGATGCCGAAGCATGCCGTCTTGAATCCTTTCATCCTCATGCCACCTTAAATTTTTTACATCAATTACATTGCTATACATGCGTCTAAATCTAGGTATAATTGGAAATTGGAATAACGTCTTCTTTAGACTCTTCCCATTCGTTTGGTAGCGTGATGCAAAACACAGAGGACACTCAGTTAATGATTCATATTCTTCCTAAATAGAATACAATCGTTGGGATAAGCATATATATCTTTTCATAACTCAAGTCAATGGTGTGAAACACTTGTTTTTCATCATAAGTCTTGGTTGGCATATCATTTCTCGATGGTAACATTCTTCTTAAAAGCGCAAGCAATTCTGTGAAGCCTAAATCACTCATCCCATATTTGCTTTCTAGTTGTACAAGTTCAACACTGTAGATGATAATTTGAACTTGGTATAATTCTCATACAAAGGCTTCTCTACATTACTCTTTATCCTCTCAAACTTTTCTGGGCATCCACTGAATTCCGCTTCAATTGCATCGGTCATATCTTGAAGATTATATGCCTCAAATGTACTTGTGTTGTAGATAAGTGATTCACACATTTCCAAATTCAACCGACTAGCATTGTTATCTACATCCTTCTCCCTATGTTTTGTCCAACATATATAGGTCTGATCAATTTCATTCATCACTAAGTGTGACTCACAATTGTCTTGATCAACACGCTTCACAACACAACACTTGACACAAGAACAAATAATGAAACCACAATCATCAGCATTATTATGAATCACAAACTTTATGAAATCCCCTCCATTCCAATACTCCTTCGATAGACGATTGGCAGACAATCATTCTTTATTTGGAATATCCATCTAAAGCATATACAAAAAAACAATATTTACATACTCTTTAATTAAATCAATACTAACAATTAGCAACTTTAGTAACATCAAACACTTAAAATCACTCAAAAAACAATCTTTACATACTCTTTGCCCAAATCAATACTAACAAATAACAACTCTAATAACAAGGAATACTTAAAATCAGTGGCAAAACTCTATATACATACAAAATCACTCAAAAAACAATTTTTACATACTTTTTACCCAAATCAATATCCAAAAAATGAGCTGAAAAACTACTAAGTAGGAGAAACTTAACTGAACTCACATTTAGTAATAAGAGAAGAGCTCAAACACTGAACCTACGAACCCTAGAAGAAGAAACCAACCCAAACGCCACTTGTAGGAGCACTCATGAATCTAGAAAAACTCCAAAACCCATGAAACCCATGAACCCACGACCCACAAACAGTGAACGACGAATGATAGCTACGGCGGAGGAGAAGGGAGCAAAACCACAATGGGAGCGATGGAGGGGAGTGAAATGGTGGAGGAGGAGCCAGGGTAGAGTCGTCGAAGGTATAGAAGTGAGCTCTATGTAACTTTATAAATTTCAAATAATGAACGAAAATGGGAAGGATTTTTAAAAGAGTATACTTAACGGTTGTTATTAAAAAACCGTTAAATATATTATATATGACGGTTTTTATTGAAAAACTGTCAAATATACATCACCTATATGACAATTTTTCACAAACAACCATCACATAAAATATACCATTTTTTTAAAAAAAAACAAACTAATATATAACAGTTGGACTATAAAATCGCTAAATATGTTCTCATATACTTACCGGTTGGTTTAATAATAATTATATATGTGATTACCGAATCGCCACCTCCGCATATGTAACGGTTTCATTAAAACCATTAAATATGGAGCGTCATATATAGACAAATCTGTAGTAGTGTGCCATGATAACAGGTCATATAAGAAAACAACAAATCACATATTCTTTTAGAAATTGTAAACCAAGAGAGAAAAAAGTTATGAGATATTGTCATATGTAGACCTAGTCCACCCAACCTTAGTAGACCAAACCAATGATGAAAAAGACATACATAAAGGTGAGAGGCTAAGAGGAAAAATCTGTTTCATATGCTATATGTCTCTTCATGATCCACTTGATCTGCTTCTTTCCATAACTAGTTTCTTGTAATTGCAATTTCCAGTTGGCCAGCTGCACTCAAGTCCGAGAATCAAGTTGCTTTATTTCCTAAGGGTAATGGCCATTTCCAAATATGTCTGGAAAAGAGTAAGATGAACAGCTTTCAAAATGACTAAGAACTGTTCAAGTGCAACAAAAACCACATCTTATCCTTTGGGTGCTTGTAGCTATTTTGACATTAGGATTTCTTCTTTTCTCAAGATAATGACTTTTGATATCCCTCCATTTACATTCCCCCCCTGGGCATTTCAAGTACTTGAAGAAAATCAGATTCACTTTTTAGTCAACTTGTCCAAGCAACATGAACACAGTCGAATTAAATCAGAATCCATGTCGATCGACACAGAGTACCATCCCATTTTTGGCTACTGCATTTTCCTCTTTTTATTACTCCTTTAATTGGTCACCGTCATAGATATATCATATACGGTATGTCTTTTCCATTATAAGTGGCTCTGTTTTCACATCATTCCTTGTATTTTTCCAAACATCTCTTTAATCTCTTACTTTTTGTAACAGAAAAATTTGGGAAGCAAATTGGTTAATCACTTAATCTAATTGACAGGGAATTAACTTTTGCTTAGAGCCTATAATAGATGAGTTTGAATGAATATTTGAGGATTATCTTGAGGGCTTTCCATGAGCACCAACCAGTTTGCAGCTAATGATTTCTTTTCTGATAGTAATCACAATCCTTGAACATGGGAGTCAAACAACTCTTAAGACCATGTTCTTGTGGCTTCATTATACTGCAGAGTGTACATCAAATCATAGCCAATGTGATTTTCTGAAAATTGCGGAGAAGATTAGCAAAGTTGGCTTCTTCACAGCTTCCAGAGTATAAGGACCATACATTATCAATCAATAGTTCTACCTAAAGGTTTCATCACTGAGAAAGTTCATTTTCACGAGGTGGAGCCAGTCCAGTAGTAGAATTTAATTTTTATTGAATGGCTCTTCTGTGAGTGGGGAGCATTGAATTTTTATTTAATTTCTGAGACTAATAATCAAATGCCAAGGCCACTCAGCTTTCTTAGTGGGAGGTCTGGAGGGTGTATATATAAAATAACGAGTGAGAGAGACATTACCACTAACACTAAGCCAAACCAAATAGGTCAGACGAAGAAAAAGAAGGCAGTGTGCTGCATAATGTAATCTTTATTGGCTCGAGTTTTAAATCACAGGGTTAGGTTTTAGTCCCTTAAGTTTCATTTAATATAAGATGTTGATTCCTATAACTTAATAAATATTTAGACCATTTTGTCTTTAAAGGGACTAGCTAAAACTAATAATTTGAAATTTGAGGGATCAAAACAAAAATAAGGATAAATTTGAAAGATCAAAGATGATATTAACCCTTTGGATTATCTTTATTTGCAGAATTATTATAAAACTGACATATCAAGACCTAACCCCAACTTCCAATACATGCCTCCTCCAGGCATTACCAGAAAAATAAAAAAATAAAAAATTCAGTGTAATATATTATAACAAGTAATCTGAAACATCAGTCCATGGTATAGAAAGTTCCACCAATAATTTGCAGTGAAACTGGCTGATGTCACGAGGAAATTATCAACTAGAAAATCATTGAAAAGTAACAGTGATGGAAAAGCATGTAAATACACTACTGAGAAACCCCATAATGGAGTTTCACAGTGAGAGCACCAAAAATCTGACATCAGATTGAGGAATTGCATAACAAATTATTTTGCTCCAACCAATGATGAAAGCTTAACTTTATGGAAAATTTCAACGAGATGAATGTTATAATGGCATAATGGAGCATGCTTTAGTATTATTATGCCGAGTTTTGAAAGAATATAAACAGTGTTTTCTCCATTTTTTTCCCCTTCTCACGGGCCATCAAACGACAGGCTAGCATTAATTCTAATTGATATAATGGAACATTATTGTAGTTACCTCATGATCTTCTGAGCTACAATTGATCTGAGAATATCGCCATCCTGACGTGAGCCTTGGTCAGAGCCTGGAAGACTCATACAGTTGCAATGAAATTTTCCACTCTATGGTAATGGTGATTTAGCTTATTAAAGTAGTCAAAGATTCAATATCTCTGAGACATTTATACAAACGGTTCTACTTCTATCATATAGATAAGTGCTGTTCGTAGTTGATACAAAGTTTACCATTGTTCGATTTTGTCTGTTTACGAGCAAGTAGCTTGTAGAATGCTTGACATATTCCTATATAAAACAACATGAGATGGTTCGTGACCATTGACCCAAAGAGCCAATTGCTCTCAGAGAAGGAATGCTTCATAAGGCTTCTTCAACTTCATTTGTATAAAGAAGAATATATGAAGATAATTTATCTAAATGGAGTATATTAGCATTAAAGCCTAATAGCATAAGAGTTGCTCCCCTTAAAAGAAGGAGGTCGCAAGTCCAATCTTGCATGAAATTTCAAGTTGTTAGTACTTACTCCTTTAATTAAAAAAAAAAAAGGAATGAAGTTGAAAATTCAATCATATAAAACAGTTCATTATAGGAATTTTTTCTCTCCTGCTTTTTGGTACAAAAAAGGAAATGTTTTTTTTTATATACAAAAAAATTTAGGTGGGTTCGGCTAGGGCACAATCCCAGGATTCAGAGAGCACTTATAAAGAACTTACGAGATTACCTATCAAATAAGCCCTCACAGAAAATCGAAGTTGCATCCTTTTATAATTCAAATCCGTTCCTTTTCATCTATTAGCTTGTTTGGGAAAGCTTTAGCTTTTCCATAAGCCCGATTCACACAAATCGAGATAAATTTCCTCCACATATTTACCTCGTATACCGTAAAACCTACTTCGTATTCTGTGAATCACGATTGAAAAGTACTTATGGAGCTTCCAACCGCTATTCCAAACGAGCACATCAACTGTCATTGGCTCAAAAAAAGGAATGCTTGATGGTGCTCAAGAGGGGTAAAG
Organism: Albizia julibrissin; assembly: GCA_037074505.1. Classification (NCBI taxonomy): domain Eukaryota; kingdom Viridiplantae; phylum Streptophyta; class Magnoliopsida; order Fabales; family Fabaceae; genus Albizia; species Albizia julibrissin. The sequence continues at coordinate 4,455,193 of CM073482.1, read as the reverse complement.
CCCCTTTGGACCTGGTAAAAGAATACCACTTCACCAAGCCCAAACAATTGGGTCATATATCAGATAATGACAATTGGGTTCTTTGTAACCACTGTCACTGATAGAATTTTTTGACCCAATATGTATATGATATGGACAGTCCGATCTGTTACCCTAGTGATATTCTGATTTTTATTCTTTTTTTATTGCTTCATGTTATTGTGTTTCCATGTCAGAATTGGATAATCCATATGGTTGGGGTTGCTTCTCATTTTTTAAAATCTTCTTATTCTAAAGGCCAGTAAAATCTTACTAGTACTACGGAAGGGGTATTAACAAAACCTTTCAGCACGCTAAGAATAATTCATTGCAAATTTTATTTTAAGAGTTCATTACTTTCGAGGGAAAAAAAAAAAAAGGGCCTCTCTCCAACCGAAATATTTTTTTTTTCACAAATTGTTCAAACAATTTTTCAAGCTAAAGTCCAACCCTCTATCCATAAAAGGAAAATCAATTAGGACATTTATGAAAGATACTAAACAAAGTGTGTTTTTTTTTCATATCTTTGTTATTAAATTATCCAACATATTTGAGTCATCAACCTTGCCCTTCTTTTTTTTTCCTGTGAACAAAAAATCAGACCGGACCGGTCGGTTTAACCGGTGAATCGGTCAATTATCCGGTCTGATTCAACCATTAGACCGTGAACCAGTTTGAATTAGGAAAATTGGTGGTTCAACTAGTTGGACCGGTTACATTTGTTTTACACTTTTTTTAGTGAAATGTATTTTTTTTTATTCTTCTAACTACTATTTCGCGCTATTTTTGAGGGGAAAGTGAAATTTTGAAGATCATGATGAAAAGAAAAGTAGGTAAAAAAAGAACAAATCTAAAAAAAATGATGAAAAAAATTATTTAAAATGATATAATAATTATAGAAAAGAAGATATATTTACATAAGTATAGGTATCATAACTAATACTAATATATTTTAAACATTTTTTTTCTAAAGATCTTCATTTTTATCTATAAAAGTTTAAAAATATATTAATATATAAATTACTATTAATAAATTGTAATATTTTAATATGACTGGTCCGACCATCGATTAGACCACAATTAACTCATTAACCCTTAAACATGTACCATGACTAGTTCATTGTCCAAGTCGATTTTTTATTCCTTGATTTTTTTTTTCAGTTTATTATTGTTATTTGTTTTTCTCTGATCCTATTTAGTTGTTATTGGGGTTTTATGATTCTCTATGTGGTTCTATCAAGTAAAAGGACCCAATACATTATGTATCATTTTATTTTTAAAAAAATAAAATTGTATCAATGGAGTTATGTCCAGCGGAGGGGTTAATCTCTCATAACGTGCGCGAACCCAAGTGTAAATATCTCTTGAGAGATGTGCTTACATTTAATGTCTAACAGTGCCTCAAATAAGATTGCCTCTAGTAGAAAGACAATTGTACTTATCAATAAAAAATAAAATTGTCTTTTTTACATAAAATAAAAATGTTTTTATATGAAAAATTACCGAATAAATTTTACTGTATGTAAAATAAAAGTTAAAAAATAAAAATTGCTCATGCAACGTTGAATCATATAAATGAAATGCTTATTGTATGAACGTAAGACATAAAAAACTAATAAGCCGCAATATTTATGATTAGCTTACGTTTGTATAATAAACAAGACCCACAAATAGCAATTGTTGGAAAAAATGGTATATTGAGAAGAATTAATAGGACGAAATAAAATAAAAAAAGAGTATGCTTATTATAATCAAGTTTTTTGTCCATTAGAAATTCATCAAAGAACAGAATAACCTTTTGTTTAAAACAACGAGAGACAAGACAAAAGAAGAAGAAAATTATGAAAAAACGGCAAAGAACATAAACTAACAACAACAACGACAACAATGGAGTGATAAACTGAGTAATAATGGTTAGACGGCAAACGACGGCAGCGATTTAAGCCTGACAGCAGTCGGCAAAACGATGTGCACAGTCGATATTATATTATTACTGGGTTATATATAACTTTATGTCACGCATCAATATCTATATAATTCCTTCCTTAATTCAAAAAATTTTTAATAAAGTAAAAAAGTGTTATCTTTTTGTGTAAAGACAAATAGGGTAAACCAACTTGAAACAGTAGAGTTTGAGGGTGACAGACCATTGAGTCTATATATATAGTTATTGGGTAAACCGAAACCACACTATAAATGTACCCTTGTGCAAACACCAAACGAGTCACCATAGAAGTGCAGAGAAGCAGATCTATCTTTGTGATCTGTTATTTAGATTACTCAAAAACCAGTGGCAGTTATCATATATAGGGGATATTCGGGGGTTTGAGAGATGAAGATATTTGGTGGTCTGGCAGCACCAAAATGGTCGGTGGGGCTTTGTGATTGTGCAAAGGAGCCCAAAACATGTAAGATCTCCTCCATTTCCCATGCGTAAAAATGAATATATATATATATATAATATCAATAAGCTATTAGTTAAGATAGTAAGTAACCCTCAGATAATATAAGTTCGAATCTAAAAAATCATAGAAGATGATGATTTTGTCTGTGTGTGAGTGAGATGATGATGCAGGCTGTATAACATGCTGGTTGCCATGCATAACGTTCGGCCAAATTGCAGAAGTAGCGGACGAAGGACGAAGCTGTAAGTGTGTGCGTGTGTGTGTGTGGTTAGTTAATGAAACGAGGGAAGACTAATGAATGAAATGTTTGTTGTGTTGTGAAATATGAATGGGGAAAAGCGTGCGTAAGGCAGGGGATAGTGTACGGATTGCTGATGACGGTGCAGTGCCATTGGCTGTATTCATGCATGTACAGAGAGAAAGTGAGATCCAAGTATGGGTTACCGGCTGAGCCCTGCTGTGATTGTTGCGTCCATTTTTGTTGTGATAGTTGTGCGCTTTGCCAAGAACACGCTGAGCTCAAAGCAAGAGGTCGTGATCCTTCCCTCGGCTGCACTTCCACTCGTCCTCCTAAGATTTCTTCCATCTTCAGATGATCATTTCAACCATCACACACGATTGTTTTGTGTTGTCGCATCTCAGTTAAGATCTTCAATCATTGTTATCCGTCTTTTGTTTCACTATATATAAAAGCTTTTATAATTTGTTTCCATATATACCTAAACTCACATGCATGCATGATCCTAAACCACCCATTTGACAATATTAATGTAAAACGACGTCCTAGCATATGTGAATTCATATAAATACGGATTACCAGAACTTATTCATATACCCACACAACCATCCTATCAGTTAAATAAATAATTGTCTCGATTAATTTAGGAATGTAATTAATAATATATGTCTAGAGTTAGCCATATGAATTTCATCTTCCAACCACAGGGGTGCAACGAAACCTGTTCGCTTCATGAAGTAACTTCGCACTCTGATCATATATAGAATAGCCAAACTACGCAGCTAACGGATTAATTAATCTACTTATATATAACACTGGTTTAAACTTTAAACCTTAAACTTCAAACACAACCGCGCACAAAAGAATCATCATCCATATTAATTTGCCTCCAACTCAAAGCTTGAATTATGTATATATGTACGATCAATTAACGCTCCTCACGCATATAGCAGTACATTCCATCAATATCCATATCGCAATTCATCCGTCAAACAAAATATCATCGCAATGCGAGCCTGATCTACCTAATAATTCCTGTGCAAAAAACTGACTATTCCTATTGGAAAACAGAAAACTACATACTGTTCAGTACAAACCATGGTCACATGCTTATGCTTCTCCCACTCTCAATGCTCATATCGTCTGGGTTGGATTCGAGACTACTCACAACCTTTCTTTTAACTGTCAACTACCCGTTTCATACATTCAAGCGTTTCTCCCAATCAGAATTCGCCATGTCATCTTTGCATCCATCGGGAGAGCTGACTTGGATTCACAACGCCGGGGATGTGGGTCCCATCTGACTTCACTATGCTTGCCATCTCAGCGCGACTGTTATCTTCCTTCCTCATCATGCTCGGCGCAGCCGAAGCTGAGGAGCAGGAGGTAGCCGAGTGGACAGCTTCCGCTCCAGCCGAGTCCCACTTCTGACCCAACAGAGTGCCTCTTGTCAAGAACTCGTGAGCCATGTAGCCGGCTAGAAGCCGATTCCAAGACATCGTCTTTGCCTCCCCTGCTTCTCTTGCATTAGCCGAATAAGCCGGAGTAGTTGTTGTGGCTGCTGGTGGACCCGATGGGAGGGGGAGGCCCGGAGCTTCTCTCTCCTTCCGCTTTCTCTTTCCGCCAGGTGGCAAAATCCTACGAGGATAGTGACCCGTCATGGAGGATCTAAATCAAGCCACGTCAGCGAGCACAAAACACTTACGTCCCGAGGGCAAAACCGTCGGAACGAATGAATATTCGAGAGAATTGTTTAATGTTGAGACGTCATATTCGTCTTATCGTTAAAGGAAGAAAACGGAAAAAAGAATGAAGCAGGATCCACAAATGGATCGAACAAGACGACACACAAGAATGGTTCTTGGATATTGAAGGGCTAAAACCTAGGGATTTTGAATCAGACCAATAGAAAAACAAGAAATAAAATGAAAGATCGATACGGCGATTTCTGCTTCCGGTAAGAGTAAGGGATCAGGAAATCGAAGGACGGCGTAGAAAACGACGGGGATCTAAGAGAGAGAAAGACGTTGATCAGAAGTCTCCGCCGGGGCAAGAAGGGCAAAGAAGAAACGATGACCTCCCGATGATGAAAGACTTGAGAGATGAGAGAATTTTAGGCGTGAGCGTCTGTTTCAATTTATATATGGAAAAATATTTAAGATGCACCCTTCCTTTTCAAGTAAATAACAGACATGCCATCCGTCAAATGACGAAACTGCCCGCGCTTGCGTTAATTTGTAATCCACTGATGCTAGTTCGCTTTGCTCAGTTTTCATTTTCCAATTCATAGCCTAAGTGAGCGAAAATCTGAGAAAATTGTGAAGGACTCAGGTTTTATATCGGAAAATCCGTTTTAAATCAATCATGTCTCAAAATTTAACAAATTTCTAATTAAATTTTTAGGACAAAATAAAATTTCAGGATGTTGGGTATGTTATCATATTGACTCTTTCTTCGTTAAAGCCACCTTTGTCATGCATCCCAAAAACGCCACCTTTCTAATTAAATTTAACCTTTGCATGATAATTTTATTATAAAAATTTTGTAGTAACTTGTGAAATTAAACTTATTATTAATTTCTAGACATATATTGTAATTGAATAACAAAAAATATTTATTAAATAGTACAGCTTTATTGTGAATAATTAATAAGGACTTATAAATTACTAAATTCAACTCGTTAAACTAGTCTTTTATTGTTAAAGTTAGATCCAGCACTATAATGTTTAATTTTTTTATAGATTTTATGGATGAGGTGCAAAATTGACGTTTGTACACACCTTATGAATGATTTGCTTTAGAACAACGTTTTTAAGTACTTTTTGAATTCTGAAACTTATCTTTATTATAATGAGTTCCAACTCAACTCATCTCAATTTTTTCATTATTAAAAAAAGAAAGAAAATATATAATCTATTAAGATTGGAAATGAAGGGCATGCATGCCTAAGTAACTTTAACCCAACATTTAAACAATTACTGGTGTGTGTTTTTTTTTTAAAAAAGGATCTAATATAAATAAATGAAAAGACAAACGTGTGCGTGGGTAAAGGAGGATGATTTGCATTTAACAAAAGGCGAAAAAAGAAGCAATTCTTAGCTGTCTGTTGTTGGTGCCTTCATCTGCTTCCATCTGCGTGAAACGTACAGTTGGAAAAGCTCTTCCATGGCGGCATCAGTTCTTATTCCTCCGGCATATATGCTCGTCACTGTTCCTTCATATATATACGTTTGGGCCCAATGTCATCTTCACGAGATTTTATTACGCATTCCTTTCAATCCTAATTACAGCAGGAGTTAGTTAAAGATATTTTATAATTCATACGTTTAAAACTGGGCAGAATAGTGATTAATTGTATCCAGTCATTAAACTTTACATCAGTTGTATATGCAGAGAAGCACCTGAGGAAGTGAGTGCAGGGGCCAGGTAGGAATGAGTCACATTGGAAACAAAAATGGGAACAAGTGAAAAAAACATGCACATGCTAACATAGAGTTAGTCTAGTAGTGTAAAAGCCTGTTAGATTTTTTTAAGTCTCGAGTTCGAGTTTCAGAGAAGATACTTATGTTGAGAGGGACAACTACAAACCCCAAATTAAATACCGGATAATAATATAGAAAGAAAAAACATGCACTTTAAAGTTTTCCCAAAATGTCAAGCCCTGCTGCCCCTGTCCACTGTTCCACACAGTTTGTTTAATCATCTCGTATATATACACACTCATTGGCTTTATTCCAAACATATCCCCCTTCTCATCAATTTTTAGTAAGATGAGGAAGAGGGTATATTTTTAAAATTTATAGCATAAATCAAAGGAAATTTTAAACAACTTCAGTCATACAGATTAACATTTTTCCCCTAATGAATTAGTTGAAGTAACTTGTATCAGAGGCACATTTGCATGAGGCCCCTCTCCATCATGGATTGAAGATGATAGAAAACTTCAATCCAATGTTTGTTCCTAAACTCTTGGGGGTAAATTAATATCTTGAACTCATCCATCTATTTCAAGAATTAAAAAGACGAGAAAAGTGGGAGAATCGTACCATCTCATCACAGAATATCACAGAATTTGTTAGAAGGGCCAAAAAAAAATGTCTACAGCCTGACTTAGGGTAAGTGTACCCAGGAGTTGGATTCTCTCATTTTTTTTACTCTCCTCTTTCCTCCTTTTTTTTAATTTGAACTGTTTGATTAAAATCTCAACGGTCCAGATTTAATATATTATAAATATATTATTTTTATTATTTTATTTTATAATAATAAAGATTATTTTTATAATAAAAAAATCTAGACCGTTGAGATCTTAATCCAATGGTTCAGATTAAAGAAAGGAGGGAAGATGAGAGTAAGGAAAAAGAAGGAAATCCAAATCCGTGTACCCAGTGCTCGTCCATGCCACATATATAAGCCCGATTCAAGTAAATCGAGATAAATCTCCTCCACATATTTATCTCGTAGACCATGAAAGCACTACGTAGACCGTAAAAGCACCTCGTAGACCGTAAAAGCACCTCGTAGACCGTAAAAGCTACATCGTAGACCGTAAAAGTTACTTCGTATTCCGTGAATTACAATTCATAAGCACTTATGAAATTTTCAACCGCTATTCCAAACAAGCTCATAGTATAGTAGTACTGTTCTTTTCGTGGTACAATTTTTTTGCCTCACCTACACTACACTCTCATCACAAACCCATTTTCTTTATCATTTTTATATGTATGAATTAGTACTTTAGTTTTTATTGACCGGGATGGATAGTTAAACTCAAGCAAAGGGTTATGAAATTAAAAACTACTAGTTAAATTCGAATGGCAACAACTGGTGGTGAGTTTGGGATGGCTTATTTGATACCAAAAAGTAAGACGGAGAGGAAAAAGTGAGATTAGGAGCTTTTAATTTTTTTGGCTTTGTTTGATTCAATTTTTTTCCTGTTGGAGTTATAAGGGAAAAGCTACTTATTTTGTTACTGTAAAGCTTGTTTGGATAAGCTTTTTGTGAGTGTTTAGGCGAGCGTTTTCACCCTGTGTAGGCTCGATTACATAGCCATAAGCCTAATTGAATAAGAGGAAGTGATTTGTGATTGTTTGGGCAGGCTTTTATGGAAAATGACTTCTGGTAAAATAAGCCCTCAACTGGAGCTTTTACATGTGGCTTATCATAAAATTTATTACCGTTATTGAATTAAATGCAGTCAGAGGTGGTTTTCTTTTCTCTCTCTTCTCTTCTCTTATCCAACTTCGCGTTGTTCTCTTCTGTGCAGAGCACTCTTGCGAACTTCTTTGCTAATCTTACCCCTCTCGACGGCCATCTGATACTCGTAGCTGGATCTGTTATCGCTTGCCGTGTGGGTGGTGTTGTGCACAGTGGTTGGCGGCGGCTGTGTTTTCTGCATCTTGGTCTCAGTCCCTGTTGCTCTTGAAGTGAGTCAGCTGGCGTTGATGTCCAAATAGGGCCTTCTAGAGTCCGGTATAAAGCTTCTCAGTTCGAAGGTGTTGATCTGTGCATCTAGGCCGTTATGGTGATCTTGGTCAGGTATTTTCTACATCTTTTCTTTGTCAACTGTCAGCGTGTGGTCTTTGGCCGTGGACACCTTGCGATCCAGTCTTTGCTCCTCCCTTTTATTTTCGGCAGTGTGCTCTTCCCTATGGTAAGGTTAACAAGTTGTACTTATCCAACATTTGTGTCGCTTTTGCATGTCCCATTGCTGCTTGTTTGCAAGGGTCCGGTATAGTGAAAAGGTTGTTTGGTCTCAAGTCTTCCGTATCTATGGTGTGCCTTTGGTTTTTTTCCCTCTTCAACTGTGGCCGGAACAATTTTGTTTTGTAGCATTGTGGTTGCTCCGAGTTAAGGTTTTTTTGGTCTGCAAGTGCTGCTTGAAGTATTTAAATTTGTTCTCATGTTTGTTGTTTAGTTGATCCTTTTTTAACCGTGCGATAGTTTTTCAGGCATTTTTTATTTCTCTAGTTCATCATTTTTTTATGGCTTGGTACTGTGTTTGCTCTAATTCATGGGATATTTCTAACCTTTTTTATTGCTCTGCTCAGTGAAATAGAGCTTGTTGTTCCAAACACATGCCCTCTCCTTTTGCTTCACCGTCCGTCTTCTTCCTTCCCTCTACCTGTCCCTTATTGTTATTCCCACTACCACTTCAACTCTCTTCCTTCCAAACATAGGTTATGTTGATCCAGAAGTCCATAGCAATTTATATAAGCTCCTTTTCTGTAGCTTTTTTTTGTTTGAACATCGGCTGATCTGTAAAAGTTCTTTGTTTTATTTTGGTTCTTGTAGAGAGTAGTGGCTCCAATTTTATGTGTCTTTGAATTCTGTAATACTGGAAATACACAAACGATTTTACTCAAATGAAGATCATATACCATTTAGATATTAGAACAATCCATTTCTTTTAGTTTTTGTTCTCAAATGATTCGCAAGACCAGTAAACTAACAATAGGCTCATAATTTCTTAAACCATTGTGGTTCTAATATTGGAAAGATAACCAACCGTTAGATATCAATTCTTTTGGTAGTTATGAACTATTATGATATACTCGTATGATAGAGGCAAGAACAGAGCATTAATATATCTTGAGGCAAAAATAATTTAAATGAAGTATATCTTTTTTTTATTCAATGCATTATGTTTTCTTGCATTAATATAGAGTTGATTTTCAATGTATAAAACTTAAGTCCTAATTCTTGGTTTCAACGAAAAGATGAAAAGTGAATTTTTTTTTGTAAGTACTCAATGTCATGGGATTGTATTCTTCCAAATGTAATGTATTTATTGAAAAGATGAAGTGATTTTGGATCTCTCTGCCCTAAAATAGGTTTGATTTTACAACCAAGAGTTTCAAGTGAGCATCATGTTATTTATATTGCATGGTAGTTATTGCAAATTCTATTTAAGTTTCAACCTAGGATTCTATTTAAGTTTCATTCATGCATTTCTAACCATTAAAACAATATATTGGCTTCAATTTTGAAGTTAATCTGATCTGATATGGTTGTTTGAGTTACTTTTTTGTGGATAAACATTTTTTCTTTTTCTTACAAGCCAGACATGAATGCATGTATAGAGTTCTTGGATGATTTGTTGTTATGTTCTGTAGTGATCTTGGACGCATGTTTGGTAACATATAGTTGTGGTCCACTGCAATGTCATATACTTTGTGTTGATAATTTAGGAAACTTTTTGATAGAGTAGGTGCCAAACTTTGTCATAGAAAAAATGGACAGCAAAGCAGTTTGGGATTAAGAGATAACTGACATTTTTATCAATGCATGCCTTGACCAAATTTACCGCAAAGAATGAAATAGGTTGTCATTTACCAAGCCAGGATGGAACAACATAGTCTTTATGTTCATGACAAGATAGGGAAATCATATGACAAGATACAGTTGAAGAATAGGTTAGATATATTAAAAAATGATTTGAAGACTTGAGATTTATTAACAAAAGAGATCGATGTGGGTTGAGACCCTGTAACCAATAGGATGGTAGCATCTGATGAGTGGTGGCACCAGAAATTACAGGTTAAAAATGACTATAATAATTTGTAGTTTTGGTAACTACTTATTCAGTTGACTTAAGTATTGCTTTTTAAATTAAGGTATTGATTTTATTTACCTGGATGCATGCAGGTTAATTCGAGATACATAAAGTTTAGGCATTCAAGCCTTAAGTTTGAAAAAGAACTAATAATTATATTCAAGGATGTTATGGCAACTGGCAATGATATTTTTTCACTATCTTTCACACAGCCACAAACACAGACACAAGAGGTAGAGAGGGAAGCCATCTACTGACTGACAATGGATGAACAAGAAGGGTCAGGGGATAATGAAGATGATTCCTTCGGAGCTGACTCGACTGCTAGTACAGGGGTGACAAATGATTTTGCGAGCATTGGCTTATCAACTGAGATGCCACCAACTGTTCCTACTAGTTCATGAGCATCTTCCAAGAGGAAGAGACTTGATCAAGCCGGTCTTAAGAAAAAGTAGAAACTTCCAGCTTCACAACAAATTACGGATGCAGTTAGTGTGATACCTAATGCATCCAAGGATAAAGCAATAACATTAGATGTTATCAAAGATGTTAGTGTCAATGTTGTTATGAATCATCTGCTTGACCTTGACGAAGTCCTATGTGATGAGGACTTTCAAAACCATTGTATCAAGCTTCTAATGGACAAGATTAGCCGGGAAACATTTGTGTCAATCTCTAAACGGAACAAGCAGTTCTTGGTTCAGTGGTTGCAGTTTATGGTTTACAATCCAAAGATATCGTTTATCGTTCATTGCCCCTAGATGTACCTGAACTATATATGTCTGCGTAGTTTAATTATGTTTGTGCTTGTAACTTATAACAATATTTGACTTTATGACAACATGTTTGGTGAACTACCTTTTTATGCCAACACTTGAATTTGTTTACATGTATCATTGATTTCTTATTTGGTATTTTTTTTTCTTCCATTACTCATACTTGAATTTAATCATACTCATAGGGTACATAATCAATAGTAAATTGGAACAATCAAAACTTAACTGATATGGTGGAAGAAGATGACCAGTCTCGAGTAGTATCTCTTATATATGAAGAGTTAACAAAGTATGAAAAATTGATTGTGTTGCTGTGTCAATATTGAGTGCCTTTCATGTGCAAAGAACCGCGCAAAACTAGTGTACACACCGATCATTTATAGATTTAAAAGATATTGACAACCTGTAACAGCAAGGCGTCTTCCTTGGGGTCCCTAGGCCCATGGCCGTCTCCCACCGGGGTCCCTAGCGGTGCCGGACTTGAGTCACCCCACTGAAGAGGTCTTTTCCCAAGCCAGGATATCATCCTATCCCAAAGGAATTCCTTTCGCCTCCCCAGTGGATCGAAACTCGCCCTGGGAGCAAGGCATAGGGTCTTTCCCATGACCACACTGGTAACCACTTGCGCTACCGGTGTGGTCATGGGAAAGACCATATGCCTTGCTCCCAGGGCGAGGGTTCGATCCACTGGGGAGGCGAAAGGAATTCCTTTGGGACAGGATGATATCCTGGCTTGAGGAAAGAACTCTTCAGTGGGGTGACTCAAGTCCGGCACCGTTAGGGACCCCGGTGGGAGACGGCCTTGGGCCTAGGGACCCCAAGGGAGACGCCGTGCCGTTACATAACACATGGTTCACGCTGTCATGACATGTATAGTATGAAAAAATATGTGTTCTACAGCTTGTGCCATACATTGGTCGAACATGGGTTACGAAATTCAACGAACGTTGAGATCGAGGAAATGGTTGCCATGTTTTTGCTCACCGTTGACCATGGTGTAGGTAATAAGGTGGTACAGGAACTCTTTTAACATTAAGGAAAAACGATCAATAGGCTTTTGCATACCATATTAGATGCTTGCATTAGTCTAGTATAGGAAAATATCATACCGTGTGATCCCGAATTCCATGAATGCCACTTAAAAATATTCAACGATCCTGATATTATCCATACTTCAAAGGTGCAATTGGAGTAATAGGCGGAACTCACATTAAGTGTGTGATCACTGGTCCCACCAGGGATAAATATATTGGGAGAAAGGGATATCCAACACAAAATGTAATGGCTGTATGTGATTGGGATATGTGTTTTACGTTCGTGTTGACGGGCTAGGAAGGTACTGCACATGATGCTCGTGTATTTCAATCTGCTGTTTCAAATCCATCTATGAATTTCCCTCATCCACCTACAGGTATATTCCTATCACCTTCAGTTCAATTACTTTCATTTCACACTTGAATTAATCTCACAGTTTGGATTGATTTCAACATTTATTAGGCAAATATTATTTGGTCGATGCTAGCTATCTGGCACAATTTGGATATCTGGGTCCTATAGATGTGAGCGTTATCATCTTCCATAATTTAGCCACCAACCCGGATTTATAAATGCTAACAAGACCTTCAATTTTTATCATTCTAGTTTTAGGTCTACTATAGAAAGGACTTTTGGAGTGTGGAAGAATCGATTTGAATTGTTACAAAAAATGCGCAAGTACAACTACCAGATACAAGTCCACATTGTTTATACAATAATAGACCTACATAATTTTATTAGAAAAAATTATGCCACTGACATTCATTTTCAGCAAGCTGAAGCAGGGAATATTAGTGATGTAGATAATAATAGTGTAGATGAACAGCTTTCCGCGACAAATTATGGTAGGAGATCTTCCTCCTAAATGAATCATATTCGTGACTCAATTAAAGACCAAATTATGCGGGACATGTGATCCAATTAGTTATGTAATATTATTTAATCAAATTATGTATTTTTTTATGCCAAATTTCCTAACTTTAACTTTTATAAATCTTTTATAATTTATAATTTAATTTCACTTTTACCATTATCACAAAAGCCACTTATGCTAAATGCAATTTAAACAAGTTCTATTTTTACAAAAGTTACTTATACAACCGTCAATCCAAACATAAATCACATTACATAATATGAATTTTACTCAAAAGTAAGATTGTAAAAAGTCATATTGATAAAAGCAATTTTTGCAATCGTTGTTTCAAACACAAGGGTGTTTGGTTCAGCTTTCACTTTTTCATAAGTGTGATTCATGTAAATCAAGACAAAACTTATCAACATATTTATCTCGTATACTGTAAATCACGATTGAAAAGCATTCTTGGAGATTCCAATCGCTATTACAAACATTTATAAGTATTTTTCATATAAATTGAGACAAAACTCCTCTCACATACTTACCTCGTACATCGTAAATCATGATTAAAAAGTTACTTTTAAAGATTATAATCGCTATTCTAAACAAACACAATCACTATTCTAAATTGCAGCTTCTCACTTTTGGCTTTTGGCTTCTTCTATTGCTTGGAGGAGAGAAAGAGGTATAAAAAAAGAAAAGAGTGGAGAGAGAATGTATATGTGGTTTGAAAAAAAAAACAGAAAACATATATATGGTATAGGGATACTAATTAAAGATGAAAATTTTTTTCTTCTATATTATATTATGTGATATTATATATTTTTTTGCTAGTAAAAAGTATGAGAAATTTAATTGATAAGAAAGACTTGATAAATCTTTATAAACAAACTAACTAAAAATTGGGCACACACGGAGTACTCTAATTAAGGTTCTTATCTTTTAAATTTTTAATATATAATTATAATATATATGAATTATTTATTAAGATTCATACCATTTTAAGCCATTTTTCATATAAATGTACTTTTCAACACAATCATCTAAATAAATTTTCAAAAGTCAGATTGAAAAAAAAAACTACTTCAATTACTACTAATTTAAACATAAATCACACTACACAATTTGATTTTTATCCAATCTTAAGTTTACAAAAATCAATTTTTTTAAAAAAAAACCATTTTTACGGCCACTATTCCATTAACTAATTTATAATATCAAACTAATTTGAGTGATACTGGCGCAAGACGATGATGTTTTTGACGGCATTATGAAGAAATATACAACTGACTCACTTCAAGTTCAAGCATTGCCTATGTCATTATTGCATTAATAAAATTTCGAAATTTCTAATTATTTTTTAGTACAATTTAAAGGTTTTTCGTTTCTTTTTAAAAAATATACTTCTTAAAATTTAAACTTGTATTATTACATGAGAGTTGAAAATCAACCAACGTGATTTTAACGCTAAATTCGGCGCTCATTGAATCCAATAAGGCCCATGGACCGAACGAGCACTATATTCTGATCCATATGAACCCAGCACTGTACACATGGACCGCAGTACTTTGATGATTGGTCCTTGGCTTTTTTTTTTTTTTCCCGATGATATGTCCTTGTCACAATGACTGAATGACTAGCATCATATGTCTGTTACAATTATATTTATATAGTCTAAATATAATTTCAATGGCTCTAATTTAAATTTTTTAACTCATAATATTTAAATAAAAATATTTTTTTGAAAAAAATAATATTTAATGGATTATTTTTATTTGAAATTATGTACTTATTAAAATAGTTTTTAAAAATAAAAGTAAAAAAGGTCATACTATATCTATTTCATAATCTGTTTTTTTTTTCTTTTAATTAATTTGAATCATTCGAATTAGATTTGGACCATGTACATCGGTGATGAGCTCTAATTTGTGTGCTAGCTCAAGTAACATTTTTCGTAATATTTAGTCAATATACTGATAACGATGAAATTAATGATCTTTTGATAGCAATGTACAAGCACTTCGAATTTAACGGTGCTTCTTATAAATGTGCTGTGTCGTGTAACATGAAATATATTCAAGAATTAGTGCTACATTAAGCATTTAGAAATAATGTTAATTATATTATGTACCCAATGATCATGACATTTGCTTTACTTGTAGGATCATAACATATTAATTAACATGCTCATTATAATGCTACACACGCACACACAAACGATCGAAAGATAATTAAAAATAGTTAATTGTTCTTGTTTCAATTGTTTTCACCACCTTTTTATATACTTCCTCCAGTTCTTAATATAAGATTTAATCGAGTATTTTTAAAAAGATTTAGAAAGATAAATAAATTAGTTAATTATAAAATATGTTGTATATTATTTAATTATATATTAATTTATAAATCAGACAAATTAATTAAATAAAATAAAAATTAATATAATTACTTTAAAATAATTTATTTAACATTCTTAAAAAAAAACTCAAGTGGATCTCATAATCATGACAAAGTTTGGATAAAGAACAATGGGCTGCTAAATGAGAAAATCAAGCATGCTCCTGTAACTTATTATTCACTCTGTGGCTCGAGATAGAGAAATCTAGTTCAGATAAGAACTCGGTGTTGGCAAATATAATGAACTCAGCTACGGACATATTGGTAGTTAGTTGCGTTGGAGGTTAGTGTTGGGGATTCAATTATATTGGGACCAAAAGGGAATTAATTAGAAATAGAAACATGCATGCGTATAATTATCAGCCAGAATTAAAAAATAGTGATATATATATATCAGAGATGGATGCCAGCTACGTACAGATTTTGTTGAAGAAAAAGAAACGAAAATTTCAACAAAGCAATAAATTTATCATCTACCACGCACATGCTTCTTGCTCCCAAATCGCCATTTTCGTGTGGAAGCTTTTTCGACGAACCCTTCTCTTCTCTAGCGCTAGGTCCCGTCCCCTTTAATTTATTCTTCTCACCACGCCTATGGCTGGGTTCAATAATGCAACTATGAAGCTTAAAGAATCACCTCTGATCTCTAAAATTATGAATTATTTTTAACATGATCGATATTTTTCGAATAAATCACAATAATATTTTTATTGAGTAAAATCCTAATATATATTGTCATATCAAGAATTATTTCTTCGTGACACTTTGGAAGATGGTTCTCACGGGAAAGGGATTGGATGAATTAAAACACAAATATAAGACAGAACTAATATTGTAGCAAGCAGGTATGAGATTGCATGTAAAGGAAGGCATGCAAGTTTGAGCAAAGCCATGTGATGGGAGCAGATAGATGGGGAATAAAGCAGAGCATTATTGTTTAGAATTATTACTTTGCTAAGAGTACAGTGAAAAGCAGGTGCACCAAACTGGTTGTGAATTATAAGTGCGCATTAAATGTGGTGATCAGTTAGTAGTTGAGATTGTTTAAGTCAGAAATGGTTATAAAAAGCAGTGACTTCTCATGCTTCTCAAAGCAACACTGGGAAGAGCACAAAATGGGAAGGCTAGCTTTCCTGCTTCTGGTGCTGTTTGTGCATGCTTTAGCGACCAATGTGGTTGCTAGAAATGTGGCAAACGTCAGACGTGACCAAGATGATCAGAACCTCCAGACTGTTGGGAAGGAAGGGTTGTTCGGTGGGGGAGTTGGGGGAGGCGGCGGCTTTGGAGGAGGGTTTGGTGGTGGTGCTGGTGCTGGTGGTGGCTTTGGCGGCGGTGCCGGAGGTGGTTTTGGAAAGGGCGGAGGTATAGGTGGTGGGATAGGCAAGGGTGGGGGCTTAGGAGGTGGTTTTGGAAAGGGCGGAGGTATAGGTGGTGGGATAGGCAAGGGTGGGGGCCTAGGAGGTGGTGCAGGAGGTGGTTTTGGAAAAGGTGGAGGTTTAGGAGGTGGTCATGGTGGTGGAATAGGGAAAGGAGGAGGTCTAGGAGGTGGACATGGCGGCGGTTTTGGAAAAGGTGGAGGTCTAGGTGGCGGAATAGGCAAAGGAGGAGGTTTAGGAGGTGGTCATGGTGGCGGAATAGGTGGAGGGGGAGGTTTAGGAGGTGGTCATGGTGGCGGCATAGGTGGTGGAGGAGGACTAGGAGGCGGTCATGGCGGCGGCATTGGGGGAGGAGGAGGGCTAGGAGGCGGGCATGGCGGCGGCATTGGCGGAGGAGGAGGGCTAGGAGGCGGGCATGGCGGCGGCATTGGCGGAGGAGGAGGGCTAGGAGGCGGGCATGGTGGTGGAATTGGAGGAGGACACGGTGGAGGAGTTGGTGGTGGGGTAGGTGGAGGCGGCGGCTTGGGTGGCGGCATTGGAAAAGGAGGCGGCATTGGAGGTGGTGGAGGGTTTGGAAAAGGTGGTGGTGTAGGGGGCGGAGCAGGTGGGGGCGGAGGCTTCGGAGGAGGCGTCGGGAATGGTGGTGGCTTTGGAGCTGGGGGTGGCTTTGGAAAAGGTGGTGGCCTTGGCGGTGGCATTGGAAAGGGAGGAGGATTTGGAGGTGGCTTTGGAGGGGGTAGCGGCGGGGGTGTTGGAGGGGGATTTGGTGGCGGATTTGGGGGTGGAGCAGGAGGTGGGGGCGGCGGAGGAGGAGGAGGAGGAGGAGGTGGGGGCGGCATAGGACACCACTGAACTTCACGTTGCATGCAGCTAAATTGATGAATGGCAAAATCTGTGGTGTCATCAGATATATTACAATGCACTATCGCAGTATTACATTTACTTCCATTGCATTCGCTACTACTGGGTATCTTTATGATTGTACGGTTCAAGGAGAGATCATGGTTTTGATTTTCGTGTATCTGTTCATCTTTAGTGAAGATTGACACATATTTACTGTTGCACGTACTTCTGGTTCTGGATACACCCCTTTTTTGTTACAAAAGTTCGAAATGTTATTAATCCCTATTTATAAGTTTTATTTTAGATTTTCATTTTACCTACAAATAAATATAAGTCTTGATTTAAATTTTGAGCTTTAATTATTATTTATTTCTTGTGACATTAAAATGAAGGTATTATATGTGTGTGTTTTATACATAATACATAGATTTTGCTTCATTCTTAATCTGAATATATTTTCATATAGTTCTATAAAAACCTTAACATGGACAAGGTAATTGGAAATTTAACGTAGTAAATGATGATGGAGGAGCCTTTAGGCCTTCACTTCACAAACGGGCAACAAGGCTTTAGAATCCAAGGCTGAATGCATGTTTGGAAATTCTGTTTCTAATCGGGTTTATTTTATAAGCCCGATTTACTTAAATCTCCACCACATATTTACTTCGTAGACCGTAAAAATAACCTCGTAAATCATAAAAGTTACTTCATATTTCGTAAATCACGATTTATAAGCACTTATGGAGCTTCCATGAGCTAATCCAAACGAGCAATGAGATGCGGGGAGTGAGTTAATCAAAGTTGTCACATTGTAAGCGCAAAACTGTCACCAGTCACCAGACAATCAATAAGCCAATAAACCACATCATGACTATACCATAAAATGGTAATCGGTAACAGTTGCTACATCCATAATTCCTCAGTTTGCCTCTTTAATTGCTCTATGCCTCTATCCAAAAACCTTCGCTGGCTTCATTTGTTTGCTTCGTTTTATCAGCCAAATGATGACAAATTACGTAACTAAATGGCCACTGCTATTAAATAAATTCAATTCCTCTTAAGCCCTTTTATTCATAGAAAATAAACATAATCATAACATAACTAAGAATTATTTTCCCGTGGCAATTGAACCCTTGAAGGTAGAGTACAAAAACAAAATAACACAAATTTGCTAGACATTATTTTGTTCAAAGTATGTTCCATGGGAAAAGGATAACAAAAATGTCAGTAGCAACATTAGCTTCTTTTTTGTCCCAAACAATTTCATGCTAGGTATATCCAAATGGTGGTTACGATAGCACCTTACTCCCCCTCTTCTAGATCATCTATACCCATCTTCCAAATTACACATGGCTCCTTCAACGCTGATTTTCCCGACGCTGGACATACCTAGTTCTATCATTGTATCTTGGTCTATCCTGGTGTCTGTCTTTCAGGTGATCTCTGCACGATCACTCCACTCACAAATAATTAAGCTGCATCAAATTAGTTTGGAAACTCAATCAATCAAGCTTGGAGTCATAGCACAGATTAATAATCAGGGTATTGGGATTATAGAAAGCCATCATCAATGGACCATCTTCACATGTAATATGAACTTATGCCTGCACACAAGGCTCGAAGAAATGGAATTATGAGGTTGAAGGAGTAATTGCAAGGGGATCTTGATGTATCAACTCCAATGATACTGTAACTCCATGTACAGGCGAAGCTACAGAACAGGATGAAAGTGAAATTCTATGTGAGTCCATTAGCATTCAAAGCTAGACATTACCCAAAGAGAGTTATTAGCTTTGCCAAGATGGACTGCTGAAAACGAAAAGAACAGAACCCACATTTTCATTTGTTAACAAGATTAATCAAGCAAAATTAGAAGTTGGTTAAGAAAGATTTGGTATAATCTAAAAAACATGGCAAATAATACATCTCAGGCATTCCTATAAGTATGAATAAGAACAAAGTATATAAAGCACCACTGCACAAAACATTGAAGAGAAAAAAAAAAAGAAATCATGAAATTGCGGGAGCAATTGCAAGGAGATCTTGATGTTTCAACTCCAATGATACTGTAACTCCATGTACTGGCGAAGCTACAGAACAGGACGAGAATGAAATTCTATGCGAGTCCATTAGCATTCAAAACTAGACATTACTCAAGGAGAGTTATTAGCTATGCCAAGATGGACTGCTGATATTAGGAGAAAAGGAAAAGAACCTACATTGTCACTTGTTGACTAGGTTAACCAAGCAAAATCGAGAGTTGGTTGAGAATGATTTGGTATAATCTTCCTGAAAACAGTTGAGGACAAGCCACAAAGAATATGGCGAACAATACTTCTCAGGAAGATACGATTCCTGTATGTAAGTAAGTGTGAATAAGAACAGAGTATACAAGGCACAAAAAACTGAAGATGAAGTTTAACAAACCCAACAAACATATACATGTTTCATCTCCACAATGTATAAAGCAAAGAGCAGTTAGGAGAGACATTTGATGTAACTCCATACATTAAACGCTAAATTGTACGCAAGACAATTTAACATTATCGTGATTGACTGCAATTCTTTTAAGAGAGAACGAGGGTTGAGAGATCTTCGAACAAGGAGAGTGATCGGGATTAGAGGGGAATGGGTGATGTACAAGGAATTGGTGGAGAGAAGGCTTCTGGGAAGGAATATAGATATGCGAGCAGAGGAATAGGAAGAAGCTCGAGCTAGGGTAAGAGCCATTTCCAGACGAAGAAAATGACAAGGGTTTTGAGGGTTTTTTATCGTCGAGCTGAGGGCGAGGTTTTAGAGATTGGGCTTTTCACTGGGCCAAGATACAAAGATATGAAGACCGTGGCCCATCATCTCTCGGGCTTCAATATTCTCCTTTGCCTTTTCGTTTTGTCCTTTTTGTGAAAAAAAAAAAGGAAACTTTCTTACAAGTTAAGGTTTATGTGAGTTGGCTCTAACAGGCTCACAATTATCAGGGTTCAGGCTCAGTAAAACCTTCATAGAAAAATGATCCATAATCACATGGATATCTTAATATTTTTGTATCATAGTATTTGATAATGTAATTTATAAAAGATTAAAAACAATTTAAGTAAATACTAGATATATAAAAATAAATAAATAAAATTATCAAAATGGTTAAAACCTCTTGTAAAATCATTTCCTTAAGTTCATAACATCAACTCATCTTTCAAATACTAATCATGACAGAACTAAAGTTTAACAAACAATTCAAGATTTTACTAGGACTATAAAGAATTTCCCATTTCTAACTAAAATCATCTATGGCAGAAAATATACCATCTAAATATTCCAAGCAATCATGAATAACACTTGGATTTTGAGCCTCTTGAAACACAGACTATAACATTCACCAAAAGTGCAAAACTAACAATCCAATTATACATAGTATCTAAATCATAGTATGATAATCAAAAATTTCTAAAATATGAGTATGTGGATCCACATCCATTCACATGCAATCCTAAAGACCTTAAGCCTTTTACCAGCATACTAACTACTAATAATTTAATTAAAAATATGCAGTTAAATTAGAATTTACAAAGTATGGGCCTATGAGTAGTAATATACATTAATTCATCACATAATAAACTAAAAGAGACAATATAGATGTAGGGAGAAATATATATGCCTTAAGGGCTCTTCCTAATGTTCCAATACGAGAACTATCACTTGAAAAATGTTATATCAATGGGGTGAGACAAAAATCTCAATAACCAACTACCTAACTCATTACATATGCTAATATGTACTTGTGAGGTGCTAAGTTGAATAGTTTATATAACAAAGTATGTGAATATAATTCACAAACTTCCAAAATTACAAATTCTATATCACAATTTTATATCTCAAATTCCATATCAGGAATTCTATATCATAATTTTTATATCACAATTTCATATCACTAATTCCATGTCAGGAATTATATATCACAAATTACTTTGCACAAGTTTCATATCACAATTTCCAAGTAGCCTCCAATCAATCCAACTGAATCACCTTATTTGCGCCAACTAGACCCATAGGCTAAGTTCCTATCCATGTTATTGGTCACTCAAAAATTTCTCCGGTCATGTGATGAAGATCAGCAATATCCGTAGAGCACATGTGTAATATCCTAAATTTTAGGACAAGAGGCTTGAAATTAAGATTGGATCAAGTGGACTGCTAAGCCCCAGTTTAACAAGTGTCCCAATAAGACATAATTGTATTCCCTAAAATTCTTTTGTACCCTTGGGGTATTAAAGGGAATATTATGGTGAATTAAATGGCTTGGGGGAATGACAAAACAATACAATTGGAAGTCGCATACAATATAGTTAATTGGAACACAAAGTAGTGTTACTGCCAGTGAATTTTCCTATGTGGCAGTCGTATTTGTGTGACATATTTCAATAGGAAAATGATGTCCAAAAATTGTGAAACTTTCCAATTAAATTAGACTTATCAAGCTTTAATTTGATAGGACATATGGATCATTTGGAGCTGTACACAAAGAGATATGTATTTTTAAAATTAGCCCAGTGAAATTGGCCATTTTCAATGGTAGCGTCCAAAAACAATAATTCTAGAAAATTTGAGCTTCCAATTGGCCAAATGTTATATTTTACCTTAAAATTAGACTTCATACACAGCCTTTGGAACCATCTCAATTGAATATCTATACAATTAGATATGAATTTTCAAAGTTTGATGAAAATTCTACCCAGTTTTGCATTAAGTACGAAAATGAAAATAAATGTATAGGAAAAATGATCATTTGACCAATAAAAAAAGAAGCAATTATTTTCTCCAACATTTGGGAGATATTTCGATCACATGAAGGGAATTAAAGATTGAAATCCAAATCATATAAGTGAAGTATTTTAGTGAAGCAAAAGTGAACTTTGAAAAGTCAACAAAGCAAAGTTATAATAAAGAGTTTTTACATGGTCATTATAAGACATTAATAAAGCTAATTGAAGAGGCATATTTAGTTCATTCCATAGCCTCATTCACGTCACTTTTAGCAAGAGTGGAAAGAAGTAATTATGTCAAGTTAACAAGGGCTAAAGTCATGTAGAAAGAGATGATGACTTAATCAATACTTGCAACTAAAGTAAGGAGATAAATTGGGATAATCCAAGAAGTCTTTTATCCCTTTTCTTAGAGAGCATTCCGGTCAAAATGAAAGAGGAAGGGAAAGCAAAATACTTGGTTATAATTAATTCAAGAGGGGAATTTGTTGGCCAAGTAAAATGAGCACATGAGTAATGGTCATTAAATAATAATATACAAAAGTAAGAAAGAGATATTTAAAGAAGCTTATATCCCTTCTTTCCTTCCATTATTTCGGCCAAGTGTTTTAAGTGGTCAAGGAAGAGAAATTTCAGATCATATTACTCTCTTTATCTCACTTGCAAATTTCGGCCAAATAACTTGAAGAAAGAGAAAATGAAAAACACAAGCAAGGTAATCGCTTATTGCTTTATTTTCACCATCCAAACCACCTCTATTGCTCTTGAGGTCTTCATGAATGTTGTTCCTCTCTCTAAGAGATTCATTTCTATGATTTTAATTTTTTGAAAGGAGATGTTTTATGTTGTCTACAAAATACCAAAGTTGGAGGAATCAAGAACAAGCCCTATAAAGTGAAAGAGTTGAGCTTTAGTTTTGATTTGAGCTATATATTATGTTGTTTGGTTTTGTTTTGACGATTGTGATGCACAAACCCTAAGGAGAGGTGTTGCCCAAATCATCATAAATCATGGATGATAGGTGTTTAATGGGTTAAACATGTAATTAGAGGTGGAAAGAAGGTGGATTATGGATTAAAATCAAAAGAACTCATTTTCCCTTAAATTATCCAAATTTCGTCAAGGGGGCATTTTCGTCCTTTTGGAGCTAGATTTTGGTATTTTTGATAGTTTCATTGGATTTATAAAGAAAAATTGTGTTGTTATACATGAGCTCATTATTTTTGGATGCTTATATATGAATTTAGAATTTTTAGAAATTGAAGAGTAAGTGTTGTTAATCTGTTTCACTGGAGACAATGTTATTGTGTAACTAATTTCACTGGTTAAACTTAGTTCAAAAATTATGAAAATTTTCATAATTAAATTAGATATGTAGATCTTTAACTTTATAGGTGGTTTATAGTTTTTGAACAAGTATATTAGAAGATGTGATTTTTCAAAGTCAGGCCCTGTTTCTAAAAGGTAATCTGGAATAGGGTAGGTTTGGAGAATTTCTGGGGAAAATATGATAATATTTTTTAAGCCAAATAATTTTTACACAAAATTACACTTAAATATCTTCACATAAGACTTTGAACCAGCCCAATTGGATTTCTATATAATTAATTATGATTTTTTAAAGTTTGGTCAAAATGTTGGTTGTTTTGACTACCATGCGAATTTGAAAAAGAAAATGGCCAAATGTAATTAGTAATAACTCTTAGTGTGAAAGTAAGCCTTTAAGGCTAATGTAGCCTACTGGGTATTCACTTTTCATGGCTCTCATAATGTCATTACTTATCTAGAGTTATGAAGTGACAAAGAAGAGACAATGGTTGTGGGACAACATAAAGCCAACCATTATGCATCAATGGAGGCCATACCATGTGGTAAAACAAATTACTCTGCCTCATCCCAAACCAATTATCACAATAATTATCAATAAATAGCTCAATGAGAATTTTTCAAGATCTCCACATTCATACAATGATATCCAAATCATCTTCATATACACGACATAATGTCTCAATTCTCAGCTCTCTCTCGCGTACACATAAATTGAATTTTAATATATATATATATATATATATATATATATATATATATATATATATATTACAATTCAAATTATAATGTTCCACAAAACAAGTTTATATTAAAATATTCTTCAATATCAAGATAACTTTCTCAATCTCACTAAACATTTACTCATTAAAATATCTAATCAATATCAATGTACCATTTTATTCAAATAAGGGTTTCACAAAATACTCACAAACAACATACCAATACATATAACAAGTGGAAAATGATCACCTCTCGTCAAAGCAAATTATAATCATACTGCTCATAATCCAAAAGATCAAACACATGCTAAAATCAATCTACAACAATTAATTTATTACATATTAATAACTCTTTGAGTTATTAGAACAACTAACTTACTTAACTTAATTATATAATTTTAAAGTTTTGAATTAATTACTCAAAAATTTCAATTTCCCACTAAAATCTCAATTATTTATTTTAACATTAATTCAAATATTTTTCTTAACTCAAACAACCCATTTAAGATATCGATTATCATCAATTTCACTATGTTACATAAAATCCTTAATTTTAAGTGTAGGGCATAAAATAGCTAAGTTATAAATTTTCACTTTAAGAAAAAATATAAACCAATTAAAACTTTAATAACATCTCCAATAATCCAAATAAATCATTTTACCCAAATTTAATCAGTTAAAAAATACAATATAGAATTATTTATAGACTGATTATATAGAAAATTCATTATAAAATCTTATACCAACTAAATAAAAAAAGTAAACTGATTAAAATCAACTATTAATTATTTTCTACATTCATATAGTCATATATCAACAAAACTCAAAACTCTATCCATAAAATATTTTCTAACTAGCACAAAATTATTATCATAAGAAAGAGAAGTGATTTTGAGTACCTTGTTAATCTCAAAAACTACAAAAACAGGAACTTGTCTCCCCCTCTGGAAAGCCACTTATATATTATATTTTTAGTTATTTTTTAATATATATATATATATATATATATATATATATTATTTTTAATTATTATATATATATTTTTACTTTCAAATTCTTTCCCTCTATTTTCTTATCCTTTCTCTTTTACTTACTTTTTTTAATAATATTATTAATAATAAAAATAATAATAAAATATTATTATTTTTACATCTTTATTCCACTAATTTATTTTACTATCATAAATCATATTTTAAATAAAAATATTTATTTCAATAATTATATGATAAACTCATTCATCATGATTAATTATTTCTTAAATTATAATTAAATCTTAATATAAAAATTAGGATGTTACATAGCTCCAATAAAAAATAATATGCAGGCTCAAATGTAATGGTGCTCAATAACTCAAGTTTAAAAAAGTCAGGCTGGAAAGTTTGTTTACTCTATAATCACCTTTTTATTTAAAACTCACCCCTCAATATCAAACGCGGGTTAAAAGTCTTCCAAACAACTTGATTGGGGTGTTTGGGTATGCGTCGAACCCAACTGAGTTTGTATATGTTTGGATTAGTGATGGAAAATGGACTTTTTTTTCAATATGACTTTTATAGAAGTGAGTTTGAAAAAAAGTGAGATTGTAAATGTGATTTGTGTTTGGATTAGCGGTGACAAAAGTGAATTTTTTCTAACCTTGAATCTGTTTGGTTCAGTGTTTGAAAAGCCCGTTTAAGTGAAAAATGAATGAAAAGGGCATGAACCTTATTAAATATCATACACACACATATAAATTGTTATAATTGATGTAAAAAAATGTAAATAAAATTTTATAAATTAAAAAAACTTCAATTATTATTGAAGGAAAAGAAAAATACACTGAAATACTTAATTTAAAAAGGATAAATATATATTTTAATATGAATGACATATATGAAGTATATCATAATTGGATTATCTACTCCCAACAAGTTGGTCTCTAATCGTGTCATGAACATCATTCATGTGTGTTGAAGATAATTTACGATAGTTGATGTGGATGCTACATCAACTGGATCATTATGATCTTCAATAAATCCATTTTGTGTTTCAGCTTGTCGAAAAATACACTAAAATATTTAATTTAAAAAGGAAAAACACATAATGGATTTAATTATTACAGTAAAAACTTTTTTTCCCATGCAGCATACTATATTAAAGGACAGAGATGTATAGTTAAGCAATTATTAAATTTTAAAACACAGTGGGGATTGATGTTTTTCTCAATTGGATGAAACATCGGAAGTATTATTTAGCTGGTTGTACATTATCTAGCCGGTTTCACACGTATTTGGAAGCTAGAACCTATGGGCCCCACAAGCAATGACCCGTCATGTTACATGTGCGCATAGATAGGGGGCCCCACTTTATCTTGACGGATCTTAATTGTGTGCGTATAGGCAGGGTGCAGTAGGAAGAAGCTAAGGAATTGGGCTTCTTGTAGAAGCTGCAGTTGTAATAAAAGCAAAGAAAAAGCCAACGTGGATCCAAACACTCATTCAACTGAGTCCACTGAACTTTTGCTTTAAACCGTGCGTTTTGATGGGCCAAACATGTCTCCAAACAGATGGACGTGGTTTCTCTTTTGCATAAACGGGGTTCACGTTGGCAGGATTCTCATCCTCTTCACGCATACATATCCGTCGTCTAAAACCCTCCCCACTCACTAAATTTCTGGCCTTGTCGGCTCCGCGAGAAAAATGGCAGTGGAGAAGACTTCGAGGAAGCAAGTCAACTTATTCTACTGCCTCGAGTGTGAAGACCTTGCTCGCAAGATCGCTGCACAATCTGGTCATATCACTCTCCAGAGCATCAGATGGAGGTTTTCACTTCTCTCTCTGCCTATTTTTCTTTTAATATCCAGTAACTTATAAACAATTCCTCGTGCTTTTAGAAAGCTTGTATTTCCTTCTCCCTTCTCAATCTGGGTACCTCTATGTAATGCGCCAGTTGTGTTTCGTTTCCCTTTACATTTATGTTATGGGGTTATTATTCGTGTCTCCTAAATGTTTCCAAAATGAAGATTTTGGCAGCTTGACTTTAAACTGATACGTGTATTTTGGGTCTTCTGCTAGTGCCGTAATGACCATGCCTTTGGTTGTGAAGTGAAATTTAAGCTATTGAAGGTGATAAAGCAAAATCATAATTTCCTTCTCAACCAATTTTAATGCTTGACAATAACACCAGTAACCAATACCTCTGCCTTATGGTCTGATAGTGTCATGAAGTCATGGGTCAATGCTTCTTAAGGTGTGGGAGCCCCCTCCTCATGCCTCTAGACCTATTCCCCTCGTGTATTTCGTTTATTTGTTCATCTAGGTTTCAACGGCTACCAGCCTACTGTAGCTCTTCACATAGGCTCTGGATTAACATCAAACATGGTGGTTTTAGATGAAAACATTGTGACTATAATGTAATGTTTCTATTCTATATTGATGAGGAGGACTACATGGTTCTCTTATGTTTTTTTGTGGAGAAAATATATTATTGTCATTTGGCTGTGCACTAATGTTTTAATGCTTTGTACTGGCCTAATTTACATTGAAATTTTAGTTTGTGTTGATTTTTTAGTTACATGAATTTTGAATTCACGCAATATATGTGTCCTATTTTGTTGTATTGCATAAATTATAATCTTTTCTTTATCCAAAATGGGTCCTTCACATGCTTGACTGCTTGGTAATCCTGTAAAGCCACTGCGCAGTTTCATCAAACTATAACAAGAAATTGTTTTATGAATCTCTGCTGTTGAAAACTATAAATGGATTGATGATTCTGTTTCCTCATTCCTGCATGACCAGGTCTTTTGCTGATGGATTTCCAAATATTTACATACAAAATGCAGAAGAGCTCCGAGGTCAACATGTTGCTTTTCTTGCATCATTCAGCTCTCCAGCACTTGTCTTTGAACAACTGTCAGTCATATATGCACTCCCACGTCTATTTGTTGCTTCCTTCACTTTAGTATTACCTTTCTTTCCTACTGGGTCCTTTGAGCGCATGGAAGAAGAAGGAGATGTAGCAACTGCGTTCACCCTCGCAAGAATGCTGTCAAATATTCCTATATCAAGAGGTGGCCCGACTAGTTTAGTCATATATGATATACATGCTTTGCAGGTTTGTGTACTTAATGCATAAAATGGAAGCATTGTGCACAAATTTTCAGTTTTATTTGAGATCCTCATATTCTGTGATTGCCTTTATGGTGTTGTTGGTGAATACCTATTTGCACGATTGCTTCACTTTTATAAGATAGATGTTATACTTAAATTCCAGGTATATTTTGTGTCGCCCAATATTCTTGATGCATCTTCATTCTTTATTTTTTACTTTTTCTTCCATTGATTCACTAGTTAAGAAAATAGCTATATTAGCTTTTTCCATCGTACCATTATGCTGTAGTTTCACAAATTATGCAGGAAAGGTTTTATTTTGGAGATGAGGTTTTGCCTTTGTTTGAAACTGGTATTCCATTGTTAAAGCAACGCCTGCATCAGCTTCCTGATGCTGATAATGTGAGTACTATGCAATACTTTACATAATCTTTTTCTTTAATCTTGGAATGTTGGAGGTAATTATTACATTATGTTTTTGGCACTTTGCAGTGTTAGCTGCCTCAATTTTTTATAGTTAATTCCTAATTATAGTTTTTCTTCAGATAGTTATTGCATTTCCAGATGATGGTGCTTGGAAGCGATTCCACAAGCTGTTTGACAATTTTTCTGTGGTTGGTCTCATATAAGTATCTCTTTTTACGCTGCAAATATTTCTTTTATAGTCCTTCTAATACTTTGAAGTGGCAGTTGGTTTGTACAAAAGTTCGTGAAGGTGATAAGAGGATAGTTCGACTAAAGGAAGGGAACCCTGCTGGTCGTCATGTGGTCATTGTTGATGATTTGGTCCAATCTGGAGGTACTCTCATTGAATGTCAGGTCAGTAATTCAATATTTAAAGTTGATTTTTGAAGGAATATTATGCTCATGCAACTTTTCATTCTTGCCATAGCTGGGGATAATTGAGATGTGGCTTCCATCTTTGCAAATATCTCTCTATATATGTGTATCTATGTATTTTTAAGGTGAACAAGAAGATTTTATTTATACATTTCCTGCAGAAATTCCTTACGCCTTCCCCCTCCCCGTCCATGTTTATCCCCAAAACAGCCTCTAACTGAATTCCATTAGCCTCCCATGTCTTTGCACCAAGTGCCCCCATCATTACTGTCAAGGTTAGTTTTACAATCTTCCAGATAGTGTACCTTGCTTATGTACTTACATTTTCTAAAGACACCTTACCTGTGCCCATGACATTCCTAGTGGGAATTAATTATAACTTGTAGTCCCTCATCATTATATCTTACGGGTTTTGAACAGCTTCTCTAGAAAATTTTGACGGACATTTCTTGTATCCACAATGTTGAGGACGTACATAATCAGTAGGGATTGAACGTACCTTGGTTTGATTATGGAATCTGCATTTTTTATTGTAGTTCATGGTTATTTGCTTAAGCCACACAAAAATATCAAACAGAGCAATAACTCTAACCCACTTTAAGTAAGAAATCCTGGACGTTGCTAGGCTACATAGGGTTATAGTTGTAGGTTGCATACAAAATTTTTTCAGAAGTTTTCCTGATCAAATTCAAATGTATTTTTGTGTCACATGTTGAGCTTTTAACTCTTTATCAGGGCTGTCATACCTAACAAATACCTACAAATTTTCTGTAAGTACTAGGCACATGTTTTTGGGTCTCAAGCTAAACTACATTAAGCAAACTTAACTACATTATATGTCAGCCTCCTCCTGCATCTTCTACCCTGAATATTGATTTTCTAGAATACTTTGTAATAGTTAACTGTAACACAACTTTTCACCAGGGGAAAATTAGATCCATTGCTTGAGCAATGAGGCTGATTATCTCTCTAGCTCTCTTGTTCATTTTGACCTTGTGGCTATTGGCAAATTATTTTAGGTCAGAAGTTTTCATTCCCTTTTGTATGTTCTATTTTTCATGTTGAGGTGATATTCACTAGGTGAATTATTTTGGTGAGAGTTTTTGGATGTTGCATTGGCAATTCAAATAAGCAGCAATTAAAATGTGTATGAGAATTGTATTATCAGTGCATGCATTTGTATCTAGTTGCAGCTTAACGTTTGTATCTTTCTTCTATTGGATTTCTCTAGAAAGTCTTGGCAGCTCATGGTGCAGCGAAGGTGAGCGCCTACGTCACCCATGGTGTATTTCCTAAACAATCATATGAGCGCTTCACTCATAAAAATGGTGAGTCTCTGCTTCATGTTGCAAATAGTGGATTCCTATATTTTTACATATCTGATTGTATCTATTAAATTCAATTTACAGAAGGCACGAATGCATTTACATACTTCTGGATCACTGATTCTTGCCCTCTCACTGTGCAAGCTATAGCAAATAAAGCTCCATTTGAAGTGCTAAGTCTGGCAGGGTCCATTGCAAATGCCTTGCAAATTTGAAGACCAAAAAAGATTGAATAATAATTTTTTAGCTTTGTGGAGAAAAGGATTGCTTACAAATTTCCTTTAGCTAGTCTCTCACAAAGCGACAGCATCCATTTTCTTCTGCTCTGCATTATCATCTAAACTTTGTATAAGGAGATGCATGAAGCTGATTGCATCTTATCTGGACTGTATTCTGATTTCTGAGTGTTAACCCAAGGAAAGGACCAATTTTCAAATACGGTATTGTGCCTTGAGGATTGCTGTAATCAAAGGGCATGAAAATTCAGACAAGGCTTGGTCGGCGACAAGAATGCTCTAAATAATATGTCCAACAATGAATTGCCTTTTCACATATTAATGGAGGGTGCGAAATCTTCCCGGTTTCACATCTCTCTCTCTCTCTCTCTCACACACACACACGGATATGTGTGTGCACGCGCATGTTGGCTTCCACTTTAACCAAGAAAACGAGACAAACTATTTATATCATGTTTGTTATTTTGAAATTGATTTTGATGGAAATAGATATGAGATAAAGATGGAAATGAGATTTAAAAATATGTTTGATATGTCTTGAAAATAAGATTTAATTTTTATTTGAAAGATCAAAATGCCCTTATAATTAAAAAATAAAAAACCCACAATTTCAACAATCTGAAACAAGATCGTTCTCTCTCCCTCTCCTTCATCTCCTACCAGACTTCTCCAGCCACTCCTTCATCATCCTCCCCTTCAAATAGGTCTCTCCCTCTTCAGTGCTATTGGACATTAAGGCTCAAGCTTGAAAAGTCACCGCTAGAGATAGAGAAAACAAAGGAAGATATGGAGAAGGCGTGTGAACAATATCGGTAAAGGTTATGACTAGATCTGGTGCTCCTAATGTCTAGATTTGCAGATATGAAGCTCGAAATTTCATAGCAAAAATCACAAGCTTTTTATGGTGGGTGTTGTTCATTCTAGAAGAAGCACCACCACTCATCCTTGACATTGTCTGCATCTTGTCCTTGCTTCAATCGTTGGTGCTGCATCTTCATCGTGCTCGCCGGCGGTGAGGTGAAAGGCTGAGGGTACACAAGCAATGTTAAGGTTGGTTGAGCATGGTGGTGATAATTGAAAAGGCAAAGAGGATAATGTGGGAAACAAGTACATAGAATTACAAAACTGAACTTTTTTTATGGAAACCATTTTGATAGAATTGGTTTACTTAGCTTCCACAGAAACTGAAAAATTTTCAAATTTTATCATACCAAATAAATCTCCTTATAGAATTGAGGCACAATTCTATTTTCACTCCCTCCAATTCTATCATATCAAACGGACTCTTATATATTGCTTTATTGGTTAGTTGTGAGGGGAATTTATAATGTTTTTTTTTCTTTTCTCTTGAATACTATTCAAATAATGGTAACTTTCTATTCTGCGAACAGTATTGTGTTTGCAGTCAAGAGTATTAGAACTTAGAGAAAGGCATGAGTTCCGAAATTTGGAAATTTAATGTGTGAGTAATTAGGGATTGTTTGATTGTGTTTAAAAAACCCCCAAAAACAAAAACAAAAAAACTAAAACTTGTTTGAAGAATTGTTTTTAAAAACTAAATTGAAGAATTGTTTTCTTATTTATTTTTTGAAGTTGTCACTTATCCATTATCAACACTACACTATCAGTGACAACCACAGTCATATCACTGCCAGTGACGGCTACTGCCACGTCACTTTAAAAACATATTTTTTTAAAACAACTATCTAAACATTTTTTTTTATTTTTTGTTTTTAAAAATTGTTTTATAAAAATGTTTTTTTAAAAAAATAAAAAACACAATCAAACAAGCCCTTAATTAGACTTTTTCACTTGGCCCTTCAGCAAAATGTAGTTATGGATACTATATAATCGGAAATTGAGATCCTACGGTAATCATGAACAGACAAAAGCGAAACAAACAAGGTTGTTATCATACTCTAATTTATCTTCATAGTTTGCCTTGGCAACACTTTCTCAGGCTAAGGCTATTTGGTATGAGGGGAGGGATTTTTTTTTTTGAGTTGGATTTAAACAAATTAAAGAAGTGAGTTAAAAGTTTTTAATTAATTTTTTTACTCTTTTATGTTATATCTTTTTTTTTTAATTTTATAACACCACTCCATTTTTTAAAAAATTCAATTCACAAAAATGTTCTCTCCCCTCATTTTCAAATTTCTCATACCAAACAGTCTATAAAACGGAAAAAATGCTGACAACACTTTCTTGCTAAAATGCCTACCTGCTTTTCAATCATGATTTACGATATACGGGGTAAGTATGTGAGAGTAGTATTGTCTCAACTTATGTGCATAAGTATTTTTAGGAGCTCTAAAAGCCATCCTAAACATAGTTATAAGCTAATCCAAACATGCTTTAAAGTTGGATTCATAGCTTGAGCTTTTTAAAAATAGATGAGAGGAACAAGCTATACATTTTTTTCGTCAATAAACAATTTATTAAGCTGAATTGGTACTCCAACAAATGGCATTAAGCAAGACATTCTCATCCTGCCAAAGGCTTTCTCCCTTTTTTTGTATTAGAGTTGTGCCCCGTCTAGTTTTCACTATTTCATTTCCTTTTGTTCTTGCTCTATTAACTTTTCTGTTATTCAAAACTTTGTATTATTTTCTTATAATATCATTTTGCTTATTATTAAAAAAAAATATAGTTATGGGTGTATGGTACTATGAGTTTTAACATAGGTAATGTCTCTAGCAAGGAGAGAAGTTGTATGGTTTTGTGAAGAACCGGAAGCTTGTTTGTCATAAAAACATTGACTGTATAATTTGTCTTGATGCATGAAAGAAATTGGAAGAAACTTTAGTGGGGTTCGATGCCAATAATTGGAATTAATACTGAAAAATAATTTTTTTTTTAATTACAGACGGCAAGCTGCGCTAGAAAGAAATACATAGACAAACAGAAAGGGATGAGCCTAAGCTCCCAAGAATAATGATTTAATTAATTTGCTTCAAGACCTTTAATTATATATAGGGTAAATGTGTAATTATATGGCCTTGAACTATTTTCAGAGGTGCAATTTTGACTCTGAACTATTTTTGGGTGCAATTTTGACCATAAAGTAATAAAATTGGAGCAATTGTGGACCTCAACTAACGGAAGTGAAACTCCGTTTGCCACGTCATCATTTTGTTTGGGAAAAATAATCATTTTGCCCTTACAATTTTGTGAAATTTTGCAATTTTACTCTTAGCAATTGTGTGACACTTTTAAATTAGTAAATGACCTCCAAAATTCTGAAATTTTCCAGAATAAAAGTAGACATGATAAACTTTAATTTGATAGGTCATATGGAATTTTATTTTGTCAAAATGACCATTTTTCCCTTGTAATTTTCACAATACTTGAAAAATTGGCAGATTTGTCACCGAACTTTAAAAATACATATATAATTGTATAGATATCCAATTAGGGTGGTTCCAAAGCTTATGTGACCCTTATTAAGTCTTGTTTTATGAAAAAAATATAAAATTTAGCCAATAGAAACCTTAACATTCCTAAAATTTTTATTTTTGAAGTCTACTCTAAAAAAAAAAGGTTAAATTCGCTGATACTTGATACGTTAAATTCCCAAAATTTAGCCAATACTTGAAGTCTGCTCCAATATAAATATATAACGATAAAATATATCTCGAAATGACCCAAGATTGAAGAAGCTTTAAAATTATATCATATTAAGAATTCGAAAGATCAGTTGATAGCTTACAATAATAAGGTTGAGAGATGATAGAGACTGAAAGGAATTAACAGCAATACACTCATGGCTGCTGATTTGGGTTGATGTGATTATTTCCATTTTTTCTGTTTGGCTTATGCTCACCGTTTTGATTACGATGCAAAGCTTACGTTGTCGTTTTCTGTTTCTTCTCTTTCTTACTCTTCTCTTTTGTCATTTTAATATTAATAATTGAAAACACGTATTGATTTCTTATCTTGGAAACATCAAGATGACAAGATTTCAGGTTTGTTTAACTTGTAAAAAATAATTTTTATCTTGATTGATTTTAACAAATTAAAGTCAGAATAAAAGTTATTGTGATTTATATTTCAATAAGTTTTTTTTTTGTTATAGAATTTTAGGCGCCACACCCTACAAAGTGCTTCATTTGGTTATAAATAGAAGTGTTCAAAATATCTTGATCCCGGTTGTTCCGGCCCGATCCTGTACATTTTGATCCCGGAAATTTTTCGTCCTGACCGGGACTGGGATCACCATTTATGATCCCGGTCCCGGTCCTGGTCCTGTTTTTTTTTAATTTTTTACCTTATAAATTAAGTTATCCTTTTATTTTTATATTTTTTACTCCATAAATTAAGTTATCATTTAATATGATATGTATTACATCCATAATTGGAGCTAAACTGTATATATCGTGATACTAATCCTAACTTATAATGTATAAAGATAATAACGAAGATGACGAAGGTGATAATAATAATAAAATGTTATTTTTCAATTCTAAATCAATTTGTGTGATTATTATGGCCTTGTTAGGCGTTAAATGATCAATTTAAACACTAGATTATGAAAAAATTAACTACTATAATAATATATTTTAAATTTATTTTTTTTTAAAAAATAAGGAATTTCCGGTTTCGTCCCGGTCCCAGGATCGAACTGGGACCGAGACCGGAATTGGAAGATCCCAGTCTGAGTTCGGTTTTTGAACACCCCTAATTATAAAGATGGCTTCTCAAGTGTCCCAACTTTCTCAGAAATCAAACTCCTTCCTTTAGCGAGTGTCTAACTCCAACCCTTTGACTGTGGAACCTATGGAGAGATAGATTATATTTGACTAAGCTTTTATAAAAACAAAATTCATTTTAATGTGAAATTTATTTAAAGATATATTAAAAAGTTTCAAATTCAAAGAAAAGTTAAAAAAAGAAAAAGTTATTTCAGCTTTAAAGTCATTTTTCTCTCAAGTATTTTGTTTTTCAACAGAAATCCCAAGCATGAACAAAAATTATCAACCTACCTTTTCCTCCAAAAGATAATGTTTTGGCTCTGCTATCTACAATCTAAACAACCTAAATTAATATTGGCGCTTGGCAACCAAACAAAAATAATATTGAGAAATGGTAACAAGTTTCTTAAGTCAAAAATGATATAGTAACTCTGAAAACGAGTGAAAGAAACTACCGTGACTTAAATAATGGAGGTGAGGATTGTTAAGTTAGAGGGACGAAAGCTGATAATTTTATCCTTAATTATTAAATTTAAGTTATTTGTTTTTACTTTCATTTACTTTCGAGGTTTTTAATATAAGACATATTTACTTAATTCGATTAGATTAAAAAAATTAGTTTATATATAGATATGTGTGTGTGTATTTTCTAAAACACCCTAATCATCTTTCTTAATTTCTTTCTTCCCTCTCCTCTTTAATTGTTTTAATGGAGCATTAATAAAGGTAAATTAAGAAAAGATTGACGATATGTCTTACATTTATGATTAAGATTAACTTTTCAAATGTCTTATATTAAAAACCGGAGGAGTATCATATAATAATAGTTATCTATAAAAATTCCCTTGTATTTTAATTAGTATGGGGCTATGGTAGTTTAAAATTAGTAACTTGGATTCAAATCTTAGGCATGTCATTGCATTAAAATAATTATTGGGAGAAGTTTTTTCGTCTTTGTAAGCCGACATGAGACTTGGATTAGTCGAAGTCTAATTTGCGGCTACCAATTGTATGATTAAAAAAAAAGCCTGGTATAGGAGGTGAGAGAATTTAGTTAATCCCTCCGGTACTTAATATTTAAGATGTATTTATTTAATTTAATTATTTTAAAAAAATTGGTTAGATTAGTTAATATGAAATTTATTTTCTAAAAAAATTTAATCATCTTTCTTAATTTTCTCATTTCCTCTCCTTCTTAATTATTGTTGAGGGAGCATTAATAAGGATAAATTAGGAAAATATTGATAAATATAAAAATTATATCTTATATTTAAGACCAAAATCAACTCTCACAATCTGTTTGGATCAGCTTGGGCTTATTTTATAAGTGCGATTCACGTAAGTCGAGACAAAACTCCTCTTACATACTTACCTCGTATACTGTAAAATCTACTTCATATACTATAAAATCTAACTCGTATACCATAAATTATGATTAAAAAATATTTTTAAATATTCTAATTACTATTTCAAACACGTTCATGGGGCGGTTCATGGGGCGCAAAGACCATAAGTTCATGGAAAGCCACGCCTCAAAAGTCTCTGTATGTAACTCTTTTTGATTGGCCGTCTTTCAATGAAAATATTATTATAACAAGTACAAGTCTTTAGAAAACCATTCCCCAAAATCTACCGATGAAGTTGGAAAACTCAAGACATTGCAGAATCTCCCATTGGATGACCCTTTTTAATTAGTGTGGGACTCATTACAGTGCATATGCATAGATGCTGATTTATCAACCTTATACCCTCTCACAAGCAGTTTGCACGGCTCATCATTCATCAGCAGGCAAATCACACGACAACATAGGTGACAACGATGGAAAATATAATTAATAAAGCTGATGTGAAAAGCCTTCTACGATTAATAATATATACTACAAATTATGATGAAAAGGTCGAAAATAATTTTAAAACACAAAATGATTATCTTTTAAAATATGATGAAATTCAATTTAAGAAAACCATGTGTCCAAATCAAGGAGGTGACAATAACAAATGGTAATAACAGTAATGAAAGACAGGAAGAAAGGATATTGGGAGGTGATGATTAAATATAAAAAGGCGTGGAGTTTCATGTATATGTGCAATCAAACACCAAACTAAAACAAGGCAATCAGAATCAGCAAGAAGGACTGTGGATATGGAAGTGGAAGAAGGAAGGAAAGATGAGTACACGCAAGATGGAACTGTGGATCTTAAAGGCAGGCCTGTTCTTAAAAACACCAGAGGTGGATGGAAGGCTTGCTCCTTCATCGTTGGTCAGTACACACAATTACATATACATATACATACACACACAAACATATATATAGTTTCTTCTTTACAGTTACGTACTGCTGCATTTTTGTTGTGTAAGAGTATATAATAATGAATGTGTTGTGAATTATATTAACCAATGCAGTGTATGAGGTGTTTGAAAGAATGGCGTATTACGGAATATCAACAAATCTCATAATATATTTGACCACTAAGCTCCGGCAAGGCACCGTCACCTCCGCCAACAACGTCACCAATTGGGCTGGCACCACCTGGATCACTCCCATCTTCGGTGCCTACGTCGCCGACGCTCACCTCGGTCGTTACTTCACTTTTGCTCTCGCCTCCCTCGCCTACCTCTCTGTAACCCTATTTCCCTTCACACTTGTTCATTTCTAATCCGACCCTTAGTGCTTGTTTATTTGGGAAGTATAAAAAAAGTGATATTTTAAGCATTTTTCCACGTACCGACACAAAATTTCTCTCAAATATTTGACTCGAATCTAGTACTAAAGCAAACAAGCACTTAATTTGAAATCACTCTTAATTAACCTGCATCCTTTTTAAACAATGGCAGGGTATGTGCTTACTGACGTTATCGGTTTCACTTCGGAGCCTGAAGCCGCCTCCCTGCGCCGACACGGATGTGACAAAGTGCGAGAAAGCATCGCCGCTGCATCTGGCCGTCTTCTACGGTGCACTCTACACTCTGGCCATCGGAACCGGAGGGACCAAACCCAACATCTCCACCATCGGAGCCGATCAGTTTGACGAATTTGACCCAAAGGAGAAGGTTCAGAAGCTGTCCTTCTTCAACTGGTGGTTTTTCAGCATCTTCTTCGGCACGCTCTTCGCCAACTCCATTATCGTCTACATCCAAAACTCTATGGGCTGGACTCTTGGCTATGCCCTCCCAACCCTAGGGCTTGCCGTCTGTTGCTCCCGAGTACTTATAAAGTAGAAAATTCAATAAGAATCTGTATAACTAAGATGGCGTAATTTATAAACACAGAACAATTATGTATACTGTATAAGAACTTACAAGACTGCCGAAAATAATAATAATAATGAACTTTAGAAAAATCCGAGCCCAACGTACGTTGTCTCCTTAAGACAATTTGTTCCCTCTATACGGATGCCCAAGGTTCTCGAACAATTGTCTCCCAGGATAGAACGGATTGCGTCTTCAGGATGATGGCACTATCAGTCTGAAGCCCGGACGAACACAATGATATTGCTTAAAGAACCGCACAGGTAGAGATGATTGCAGAATGCACTATGCAGTATATGAGAAGAGAGGAGTGTTTCGAGATTGAGAGTGATTTTTCCTGTCACTAGCACGTCCTATTTATAGTTGAAGGAAATTGATCAGATGGACTTGTCTCTTGAGGCGAACCAGTGCGTCGTGCGAATAGACATACCGGAACGAAGTGAAAAGAAGCGAATGGTGACTCTTTGTTGGCGAACCGGTGTGTCGTACGAACAGACACATCAGAACATAGCAACCGGACGCTCCAGAAGACGCACCATACGCTGGTTCGGTCATTCGGTCACACACATTCGCACTATTTGGGAAATCACGAAGGGTTAAGAAGGAATTAAACACGATTATTCGGACAAATTAAAAAATAATTTAATAAAAAATTATTTTTAAATCTCACACACGCGCGACCGAACCGAACCGAGCCGAGCCGGCCGGACGGACGGCGGCGGCGCGCGCGCGTGTGGTGGACCAAGGTTCATGTATGTCCTCACTCCTCCACAAAAGTGGATTGGCCCAAGGGCCCATTTTAGAGGTGAGAATTTGAGCCTTATATACACTCTTAATTCTCTTCATTTGTCCAATGTGGGACTTTTATCCACACACTATTTTCTCCTTCCTTTTCCCTCTTTTCTTCCAACCTACTTCTTATTCATAACTCATGGAATTTATTGTTTCTAAATTCCAACAATCCCCCACATGGATAAGAAGTTAGTCCATAATGATCAAATGCAAATGAACATGTATGCAAAGTACGATTCCTCTATGAGAAGCAACTGCATCGAGATAGGTAGGGGTCACCTTTGAACCTTCTCTAGTAAAAACCTATCGGATATACTCGGTCAATCGGTGGACGTGTTATCTTGAACCGTCAACCTTTAATGTATAACAAGACA
This sequence comes from Albizia julibrissin, assembly GCA_037074505.1. Classification (NCBI taxonomy): domain Eukaryota; kingdom Viridiplantae; phylum Streptophyta; class Magnoliopsida; order Fabales; family Fabaceae; genus Albizia; species Albizia julibrissin. The sequence goes on along the minus strand of CM073482.1, from coordinate 4,415,296 downwards.
ATAGGAGTCACACAATTGCTCATCTAGCATCATTGGTTCTCATGTTGTGCCCATTTTGGCCCTGGACACCTGCCTGGTTCTGCGAGTGTTCTAGAGAATTGGCCGTTTTAAATTCTCGTAGAAGCGGCCCCACTTCACACTCACATAGGTGATTCATTGCGATGTAAGTCAATATACATCATCTGAACACATCAGATTAAGAAACCATTAAAAGTCTAAATGCTTACCCTAATATATATGCACTGTTTTGTCATAGGAATGAGTATGAGTATAAAACTCCACAGTGTTTACAGTCTATCATTACTTAGTTGTCTCTTTGAACCTAGTTTGTGGGATCTCCACTCATCTAAGTAGAGTTACCGCAATGATCAACAATTTATCGGCCTTAAACCCATTCCTTTCGACAAATTTCTAATTAACTCTCTAGGAATTCCTTTAGTCAATGGATCCGCTATATTCTCTTTTGATTTCACATAATCAATTGAGATGATTCCATTAGAGAGTAATTGTCTAACGGTATCATGTCTACGACGTATATGTCTAGACTTACCATTATACATGACGTTCTTGGCCCTACCAATAGCTGCTTGACTATCACTGTGTATACACACTGCCGGTACCGGCTTTGGCCAACTAGGAGTGTCTTCAAGAAAATTACGAATCCACTCAGCTTCCTCACCAGCTTTATCTAAAGCAATAAATTCTGCTTCCATAGTTGATCTTGCAATACAAGTCTGTTTGGATGACTTCCAAGACACAGCACCCCCACCAAGGGTGAAAACATATCCACTTGTGGATCTTGTGTCATTAGAGCTGGTGATCCAATTTGCATCACAATACCCTTCTAGCACTGCAGGATACTTCTCGTAATGCAAAGCAAAATTTTGAGTGTGCTTTAAGTAACCCAAAACTCTTACCATAGCTTTCCAATGATACTCATTTGGATTACTAGTAAAGCGACTCAACATGCTTACAGCGTAGGCAATATCAGGTCTAGTGCAGTTCATAACATACATAAGACTGCCTAGCACTTGAGCATATTCTTTTTGTTTTACAGCTTTGCTAGTATTTCTCAACAAACGAAAACTAGAGTCTATAGGGTTCTTCACAGGAACTATGTTTAAACTCTTGAATTTCTCTAGAATTTTATTAATATAATGTGCTTGAGACAAAGCCAACCCTTCAGATGTTCTATAGATTTTAATTCCCAAAATAACATCTGCTAGACCCATATCTTTCATGTCGAACTTACTTGTAAGTAATCGCTTAGTAGCTTTAATCATTTGATTATTACTACCCATTATCAACATGTCATCTACATAAAGACAGACTATTGCAAACCCATTTGCAGTATTTCGAATATAGACACATTTGTCACATTCATTAATGCTAAAGCCATTTGATAACATAACTTCATCAAATTTCGCATGCCATTGTTTCGGGGCTTGCTTAAGTCCATAAAGGGACTTTATCAATCGACATACTTTCCGTTCTTGTCCTGAGACAACAAATCCCTCAGGTTGTTCTATATAGATTTCTTCTTCTAAAACACCATTCAAGAAGGCTGTCTTCACATCCATTTGATGTATTTCTAACCCATTCAATGCTGCTAATGCAATTAACATCCTAATGGATGTAATCCTTGTAACAGGTGAATAGGTATCAAAGTAGTCTAGGCCTTCACGTTGTCTGTAGCCTTTTACTACCAACCTAGCTTTGTACTTATCAATAGTGCCATCCGCTTTCATCTTCTTTTTGAAGACCCACTTAGTTCCTAGAGGCTTATTGCCAGGAGGAAGGTCAACCAACTCCCAGGTATGGTTTGACAGAATGGATTCAACTTCACTATTGATAGCCTCTTCCCAGAATGGTGCTTCAGGAGAGCCCATAGCCTCTTCATATGTTCGAGGCTCATTTTCTAACAAAAAAGTCAGAAAATCAGGCCCAAAGGATGTGGCGATCCTTTGCCTTTTACTACGTCTAGGTTCCTCTTCAACAGAACCCTCATTAGTAGTAGCATCCCATGGTATCACTGTATTGTCATTATTACGATCACTTGCCTCATTTCCCTTGTTATACGGAAATATATTCTCAAAGAACGTAGCATCCCTTGACTCAATAACTGTATTAACACAGACATCTGATACATCGGACTTATAAACCAAAAACCTATATGCACTACTATTAAGTGCATAGCCAATGAACACACAGTCCACTGTCTTAGGTCCAATTCTCAACCTTTTGGGTTTAGGAATTGCAACCTTAGCCAAGCACCCCCACACTTTTAAATATTTCAAGGAAGGTTTCTTTCCTTTCCATATTTCATAAGGTATGCTTTGTATCCTTTTGTGGGGCACTCTGTTAATAAGAAAATTAGCCGTTAAAATGGCTTCCCCCCATAAATTCTGTGGTAAACCGGACGTAATCAACATTGCATTCATCATTTCTTTCAATGTCCGATTTTTCCTTTCTGCAATCCCATTTGATTGCGGAGCATAAGGAGCAGTCGTCTGGTGTATAATACCAGATTCTATACAGAATTCTTCGAAAGGGCCATCATATTCTCCCCCACGATCGCTCCTTACTACTTTAATTTTCTTATTAAGTTGAGTTTCAACTTCATTTTTATATTGTTTAAAGGCAATAATAGCCTCGTCTTTACTATTAAGCAAATACACATAACAATATCTACTACAATCATCAATAAATGTAATAAAATATTTTTTGTTACCCCTAGATGGTACAGATTTCATATCACATATATCAGTATGTATTAAATCTAGTAATTCAGTTGATCTTTCAACAGGAGGAAACGGTAACTTAGAAAATTTTGATTCAATGCATACTTGACATTTATCATGATTTGAACAATCAACTTTAGGCAATAAGTCTGAATGAATTAAACTTTTAATTGATCTAAAATTAACATGTCCTAATCTTTGATGCCATAAATTAGAAGACTCAAGCACATAAACAGAAGCAATATTATTATTGATAACACCATCATTGGTTACAGTCATTACATTAAGTTTGAACAGGCCCTCACTAAGGTAACCTTTTCCTACATACATATCATTCTTAGAAAGTACAAACTTATCAGAAACAAATACAAGCTTAAAGCCATTCTTGATTAAGAGGGATCCGGACACTAAATTCTTACGAATATCAGGCACATGAAGCACATTATTAAGTGTCACGACTTTTCCAGAAGTCATCTTTAAGGCCACCTTACCAACACCTTCCACCTTTGAAGTAGAAGAATTACCCATATAAAGTTGTTCATCTTTTTCCGCAGGGGTGTAAGAAGAGAACATCCATCTGTTGGCACACACATGCCTAGTGGCACCAGTGTCCACCCACCACTCCTTAGTATTTCCAACCAAGTTACATTGCATCACAACAGCCGAAAGATTCATGTTTTCAATCATATCAGTAGTAGTTTCAACAATGTTGGCTTGACTGTTCTTCTTCTTTTTGTGGTCCTTTGCCTTCTTACAATCCTTAGCACGATGGCCAGGCTTCCCACAGTTATAACAATTACCTTTGAATTTATGGCCTTTGTTTTGGGCTTGCTTTGATGATCCCTCATTAGAGCGTTTCCGTTTCTTGGGCTTTGGACCATCTTCAACAATATTAGCCTTTGAAACTATAGGATTGCTGCCAAATTTCTTTTCAGAAATCTTGTTATCTTCTTCTATTCTCAATCTTATAATTAGATCTTCAAGTGACATCTCCTTGCGCTTATGTTTGAGATAATTCTTGAAATCCCTCCAAGATGGTGGCAATTTTTCTATAAATGCAGCAACTTGGAAAGACTCACTAAGAGACATCCCTTCGGCGTGAATTTCATGCACAATCAATTGAAGTTCTTCAACTTGACTTACCACAGATTTAGAGTCAAGCATTTTGAAGTCCAAAAATCTGCCAACTATAAATTTCTTTAAGCCAGCATCTTCAGTTTTGTACTTCTTGTCTAGACTTTCCCATAATTCTTTGGTTGTCTCCAAAGTACTATATACAGTATATAACGTATTGTCTAGACCATTGAGAATATAATTTCTGCATAGGAAATCAGAATGCTTCCAAGCATCAATTGCAGCAACCTTTTCCTTGTCTAATGGTTGTCCTTCTTCCAATTTCGGAGCTTCTTCAGTAATAAACCGTGCCAAGTTCAAGGTAGTTAAGTAGAAAAACATTTTCTGTTGCCATCTCTTGAAATCATTCCCATTGAACTTTTCAGGTTTCTCACCATGCATTGGAGCAGAACCAATTGGGTTCATCAAGTTTGTACTCGAACTTGCCATTTCTGTTACTCAAACAGAAACTTTGATTAATCACACAGATTAATCTAAGAACAATATAATAATCAAAATTAAAGATACTAAACACAGATTCAACACAATCAAGTGAAAAGCTACAATCACGTTTCTACTAGTACATGAAACCAGCTTTGTTGATTATATCAATTGGCCAGGTAAGTGTGAATGAAGTGGGAGTCTCTCCGTGCTGTTGCAACGGTGACTAATTAAATAACCACTAAATTAAATCACTTTCCTAGACACCAATGATATGAATTAACTTTAACTGATTCCAATGCCAATAGAACAAAGCAATTACAAATTGTCTTAAGATTGTTGCTCCCGAGTACTTATAAAGTAGAAAATTCAATAAGAATCTGTATAACTAAGATGGCGTAATTTATAAACACAGAACAATTATGTATACTGTATAAGAACTTACAAGACTGCCGAAAATAATAATAATAATGAACTTTAGAAAAATCCGAGCCCAACGTACGTTGTCTCCTTAAGACAATTTGTTCCCTCTATACGGATGCCCAAGGTTCTCGAACAATTGTCTCCCAGGATAGAACGGATTGCGTCTTCAGGATGATGGCACTATCAGTCTGAAGCCCGGACGAACACAATGATATTGCTTAAAGAACCGCACAGGTAGAGATGATTGCAGAATGCACTATGCAGTATATGAGAAGAGAGGAGTGTTTCGAGATTGAGAGTGATTTTTCCTGTCACTAGCACGTCCTATTTATAGTTGAAGGAAATTGATCAGATGGACTTGTCTCTTGAGGCGAACCAGTGCGTCGTGCGAATAGACATACCGGAACGAAGTGAAAAGAAGCGAATGGTGACTCTTTGTTGGCGAACCGGTGTGTCGTACGAACAGACACATCAGAACATAGCAACCGGACGCTCCAGAAGACGCACCATACGCTGGTTCGGTCATTCGGTCACACACATTCGCACTATTTGGGAAATCACGAAGGGTTAAGAAGGAATTAAACACGATTATTCGGACAAATTAAAAAATAATTTAATAAAAAATTATTTTTAAATCTCACACACGCGCGACCGAACCGAACCGAGCCGAGCCGGCCGGACGGACGGCGGCGGCGCGCGCGCGTGTGGTGGACCAAGGTTCATGTATGTCCTCACTCCTCCACAAAAGTGGATTGGCCCAAGGGCCCATTTTAGAGGTGAGAATTTGAGCCTTATATACACTCTTAATTCTCTTCATTTGTCCAATGTGGGACTTTTATCCACACACTATTTTCTCCTTCCTTTTCCCTCTTTTCTTCCAACCTACTTCTTATTCATAACTCATGGAATTTATTGTTTCTAAATTCCAACACCGTCTCCATCTCCATCTTCTTGGCCGGCACTCCGTTCTACAGACACAAGTTGCCGTCGGGAAGTCCCTTCACCAGAATGGCTAGGGTCATCGTGGCTGCTTTCCGGAAATGGCGTCTCACTACACCCACTGATTTCAAGCAACTACATGAACTTGATTCCCAAGAATATGCCAACAAAGCTAAGTATAAGATTGATTCCACCCCAACTTTGAGGTATGTGATCAAATTCTATCCCCTTACGTCTATATGTCTAATTTAGCATTTAGAAATTAAACAAGTTAAAATATCTATACTTATTATTTTTCTTTAAATTAAATTGTGTCACTTACTGATATATAATATAATAATACATAATTTATATATATATATATATATATATATCCAACAAACTTTAAACTTTTCAAACATATTAGCAATCCTGTTGACCCATATATATCCAACAAGTCTTTGAATTTTTCAAACATATTAGCAATTCTATTGACCAAACAGATATTAAAAATATTATTGAACAAAATAATTACATTAACCAATATCTTCTGATATTAGGTGATCATTTAATTCAACAACCAATTCAATAAACCCAGCCTAAAACTGAACCTAAAATTCATATACCTATTTTTAAACCATTTGAGTTAAATTCTAAACTTAAAATGGATTTGCAAGAAAAAACTCATTCCAATTTGGTTAAAAAGATTGAAAAAGAAATTAGCCAAATTCAAACCAGCCAACTTCAAAAATAATGTTGTCCCTAAAACGCCGCAGTCTGAATCCTCTAAGAACCGAAGAATTGATGCTTTAGAAAAGGATTCCCAAAATTCTGAAACGGAGTTCAATGATTCCCAATTTCAAATCAATCAACAACATTGAAAAAGGTCAACTAAAATCTATTACCATAGAGCTAACCCTCCAGATAATCTGATTGAAGAAAAAATAAACCAAAATTTCAAATCTTTTAGTGCTGATAATATCTATAAATGGAATATAGATAATCAAAGCAAAACAAACATTCTCCAAATTCTCGAATATATGACAATGGTTAGTATTGCTTATCAAACCCAACATAATTATTCTGACGAATAGATTACTAATCTCTTAGTTTCCGATTTTACTGGATAACTCAAAGTTTGGTGAGATTTCTACCTCTCTTCTGAGGACAAAACCATAATTTTCACAGTAGTTAAAACTGAATCTGATGGAACACCCATTACCCATAATGGCAAACCCATCCTTGATTCTGTAAACATTTTGATTTTTACAATTATTAAACATTTTATTGGTGATCCTTCTTTATGGCAAGATCGATCAGCAGAACTTCTCTCAAACCTTAAGTGTATAACTCTATCTGACTTCAAATGGTATAGGGATGCGTTCCTTACTAGAGTACTCACAAGGAAGATGCAAATCAGTCATTTTGGAAAGAAAAATTCTTAGCTGGATTACCAACATCTCTTGGTGATAAGGCTAGAGAAAAATTTAGAAACCAAAATGATGGCAACATCCCTTATGAGCATTTGATGTATGGACAACTGATCTCTTACGTTCAAAAAACTACTCTTAAGATTTGTCAGGATGATAAACTTCAATATCAACTTGCCAAAGAAAAAGCTACTAATCGGAAAGAATTGGAAACTTTTTATGAACAATTCGGATTTCTAACATGCAAACAATCCAAACCTCAATCTAAACATCGCCACAAAAAGCCCAAACATCCATACCAAAAATATAAGTACAACACACCTCCTAAAAAAACTTAAACAGGAATTTCGATCTAAACCAAAGTTTGATTTTCCCAAATAAGAAAAGGTTACTTGTTTTAGATGTGGTCAACCAGACCATATTAAAAAATATCGTCGTTTTACAAGAAAACTCAAGAAGATTCAAAACATTGAACAATCTCTTCTTGATCAAATAAACAATCTTTTGATTGAAACTTCTGAGTTTGAATCTGACAAAAATTCTTCTGAAGATGATGATCAAATCCAAGATGATGAGATTTCAGAAAACTTATCTTGGATTTGATCAACATCTTTAGAAGAACTTGTTGCTTCGTAATAACATTAATTCTGAATGAGTTTTCAGAACATTATTCTCTTTAAATAATTTATTTAATTTTCTTAATCTTTAAGAAAAAAAGTTATCTGACTTTTATATTAAAGACAAGAAGTACACTACTATAAAATATTGATTAACATTCTCAATTAATGTTTGTTGTTAACGTTAAAAACTCTTTTTCATACGTTAAAAGCTATCTTTCAACGTTTGTTACAAAAAGGATGGAGGTCGATTCAAAGCTAGAGATGTTCCATGAAAACAGACATGCAAAGATAATAAAAACAGACCTTATTAAATGTATTTTTTGTAGAAGTGGTGGTATCATTTATAACCGTTTGCATGTATATAGCAGGTTCTTGAATAAGGCAAGCGTAAGAATGGGAATAAGTTCAAGTAGTAGTAGTCCATGGAAGCTGTGCACTGTTACGGAAGTAGAAGAGACGAAACAAATGCTAATGATGATTCCGATCTTACTAATCACCATAATTCCAAGCACGATGATTGCTCAGACAAACACACTCTTCGTAAAGCAAGGAACTACTCTGGACCGACACATGGGAAATTTCGAAATCCCTCCGGCGAGTCTAAACGCTTTCGTGACCATCTCCATGCTCACCTGCCTCGTCCTCTACGATTGCTTCTTCGTTCGAGTGATGCAGAAAATCACCAACAACCCCAGAGGCATCACCCTCCTTCAAAGAATGGGGGTAGGCCTCTTCATCCACATAATCATAATGGTGATCGCTTCTCTAACAGAAAGATACAGACTCAAAGTCGCCGGACAACACGGCGTGGCGGATGAACACGGACAGGTTCCTCTGAGTATTTTCGTTTTGCTTCCTCAGTTTTTGTTGATGGGATGTGCTGACGCGTTTCTTGAAGTTGCCAAGATTGAGTTTTTTTACGACCAGGCTCCAGAGAGCATGAAGAGTCTTGGCACTTCGTATTCTCAGACGTCATTGGGGATTGGGAATTTCTTGAGCAGCTTTCTGCTTTCCACGGTGTCGCTCGTCACTCAGGCACGTGGCCGCCGTGGCTGGGTTCTGGACAATCTGAATATTTCTCGTCTGGATTACTACTACGCCTTCTTTGCGGTGCTCAATGTTGTCAACTTTGCCATCTTCCTTGTTATTGCCAAGTTTCATGTGTACAAGGCTGAGGTTTCGGATTCCATCAAGGTGATTGAACAAGAGTTGAAGGAGAAATCATCAGTGCATGGTAACAGATCAGAAACTAGCCAACCAGGAACTTGAGCCATGATAGAGAGGACGATATTGTGTGAATTCAAGTAAATAGGTTGATTGGATACTGTGTTAGGTGGGTACAGCGAAAATTCTGGGAACATGAATTTTTTCTTTTTAATATTATGATCTGATGTGCGATTCAGGGTTTGTGGTTATCTCTTCTAATACATGTATTTCCTTAAACACTTGAATTCAAGACTCAAAAAAATCTAACAAATCCTTATACTATTAGATCAACTCTATATTGATTGGGACTAGTAATTAATAGTTGTCTTAATTTTTTGGAAATTTAGGATAGGGTTGATATATACTTGATAGGGTATAATTGGTATTTTGGGCTAGAGGCGTGTAAAGACCAGGTTGGACCGTGGTCCAATCTACCCAGACACAACCCAACCCAACCCAGTCCTTACAAGGGAAGTGTTGGATATCATTTGTGCTACTAGACACTTATAGATACTCCTTTGGTCTTATTTATTAAGTGAAGAGATTTTTTTTATTATATATATTCATAAATCACATCATTAAATATTTTATATGAATATACAATTTTTATTTTTATTTATTATTATACTGCGGAAGATAAAGTACATATTAAATAAAGGTAAACTTTGAATGTTATTAAAGTGACATTTAAGGTTTTGATTGATTTTAATAAAATATGTTGGAAGTGAATTATAAATATAACCAGAGTAGTTAATTTATATTTTCTATAAATTTTTTATTGGTTATGGTTTAATTTTATTATAAGAATACTCTATATCTTATTAAATATATGATCTTTTAATTTTAACTTAGTTCACTGAGACTAAGCATGCAATCCAGTTAAATTAATTATTTATAATTAATGTGCTAAATATTTGAAATAGTCACAAAATCCTTACATTACTCCTAAGTCATAAATTAAGGAAAACACTTATTTATAATTAATGAGATCGATGTTTCAAATGTTATAAAAAATGAGATGTTTCAACTAGTAATGGCATTTTATCCCAAAAAAAAAATCAAGTAGTAGTTAGGGTATTTTGATGAAGAAAGCTTTTAACGTAGTAGACCTACAAAATAAATTAAGGATAAAACTTAGATCTATTCACTTATGTTTTATTAGGTCCAACTCAACTAATTATAATATGACTAACTAAGATTCAAATTCCATAAAAAAAGTGTCCATGTTTAATGTTTGACCATGCATGTATATGTATCGAAACATGATTGTTTCAAATTAGAGGATTGTATGTGCTTATTATATTCATTGAGATTTGATTAGAGGGTTAGACATAAGTTTTGTCAAATTAATTCTCATATAAAGAACCCAAATAAAATATTTAAAATTAATAGACTTGCTTGAAAAATATTTTAAGGTGCGTACTTAAACCCCTTTCACATATTAATCTTATGGTAGGTGGCCTCAAAATTTCATATCCCAATTCACCTAAACTGCCCTCACCCGCAATTTCTATTTCATTGCGACCTGCCTTAAAACCCGTTGGTAGTATTTTGACTATTTTAATTTCTTCTCCTTTTTTCTCACTATAATTCCTTGACTTTTATTTTTATTACTCGTACTTTTCTACTTTTTGTCTTTATTTGACTAGTTTATTTCCTGGCTCTATCTGGAGCACTAGAGCACAAATGAAATGCCTCTCTAAAACTTAAATTGCTTATCAATGGCTTCGAGGAACTCCTTAGCTGTTTCATACTTGGGGATTGCTCCCCTAATGCTTCGTTGGATCCTGGTCTTAACATAAGACAAGCACATGTGATTGTAGTGCTCCCAGCGCTCCTGATAGTCAATCTCATCCTTAGTTGACCTGTCAGTTGGTTTGGGAGGTCTAGGTTTCTCTATGACAAAAATGCATGTTCATCATATCAATTTGCAAAGAAATTTCTTCCCTCCACTCAGGGTAATTGGTACCATCCAGTATGATTTTGCTAGTATTTTCAGCAAAAGGGTTAGGGAAAACAGTAGGTGCTGCAATTTAAAAACTTAAGTTAGCTCACAAGATTTAAATTTGAGACAATCACGAATTTTGTGCCTTTGTATGCATGTTATGCTTTAATGGAAACATGCAACATATATAAATGCGTATCACTAAATTCTACCTGTGGGCAAAGAATATAGCATTGCATGCATTTATCTCAAATTGGTGGGCCTAGAGTGTATAATTTACATTTCCTAATACCTGTGGGCTACTTAGAAAATATAAGACCAAACTATCCCACCCTAATTAAATATATAATTATAATTGTCCACCTGTGGGCAAAGATCAATTACAATTCTATATTTAATTACAATATGATATTTTATAAGTTCCATATGTGATATTATTGCATGCAAAACTAAAGGATGCTGTGGCTATTCCTTGGAAAAAGTAGCATGCAAATCACTAATATCATTTCAGTGCATTTAATCAAAATATGCACATCCTAATGGAGAGATTAATCAATTTAATAAACTCAATAATTAATTAAATCCCTCCCACTGTTTTATGTATCCAAAAATTGTTTAAAAAATTAATTTTGACATTTTTCAACTCAAAATATGATTTGTAAAATTAGTAAATAATTGTCTAAAGATAATTTTCCTCAATTTTAGAACAATTAAATAATTCATGAAAAAATAATTTTACAAATTTTCAGTATGTAAAAATTGCCAAAATTAATTATTTTCATTTATTTAAACAATTTTGTGTCATTTATAAAGAAAATTACATAAAACAGAAATTAATTAATTCAAATAGTGAATGCAAGTATTTGAAAATAGGCCCAAAAGTATTCTGGAAATCCATTATTTATGTCCCATAAAATCAAAATTTAATCAGCCCAACATATTTTTTCTGGTAAGTCCAAAAACGATAGCCCAGAAAAGAAATCATCCAAAAAAAAATTATGTCGGCCCAGTCCACGGTTTTTTGAAGAAAAAAAAAATTCCATTGGCCCAAAAACATTCAGCCCAAATGAACGGCCCAATACGAGTAAAAGAAGAGAGAAAAAAAATTGTGACCCAGGCCCAAAGTTAAGCCCAGAATGCAACGGTCCAGTTGCTGCATAACACAAAACGACGTCGTCCTGCTTATCTTCCCCACCCGTTTCCCAGAACCCTACCCGACCCGAAACCCGTCAGCGACCCGGTTGGAGCCGCCGAGACCCGCGATGGCTGGAGTTTTTCTCAGGCGGTCGGCGAGGTCGAAAACGGCGGTTTTGGTGACGGAAAACACAAAATTACATATACCAAATGCAAAATACAACCAATTAAGCACATATTTTTACATCAAGATATTCTCATGTTTAAAAAATGAAATCGAAGATACCGACAGCGACATTCTCGCCGATTCTCTCCGCAATCCAAAACGAGTTCATACAGAAATGCGATGAGAAACCATTTGTGTGCAATATACAGTAGAATTGATTCAGGATTCCTAAACTAAAAATGAAAACATAGACCCTCGATGGTAGTCTCGACGCCAATACAGAGATTGAAGTATTTACGGTGATACCAAAAGGACGGTAACCCACAGATAAAAATTGCAAAACACACAAAACCTCTGTATACAATAATTTATCGATTTGAGTTTCGAATCAGCATTGTTCTCAGGTCAGAAAAATAAAATCGAAAGTGAGGATGGTGATTACAGCAAGAGAACGATTTCCAAATAACTCAAATACACATGCGAGGAAACAATGACAGATTTGAATCCAAAATTATCGATTATACCCGATTTCTCAATCATTTTCAGAAATTAGAAGGTAGATAATTAAATAACCTGGCTCTGATACCACATGTAAGCCTAATTCATGCTTTTACATTATACACATATCATAAATAAGCACAAATTGCCTCACAACTACAGCGGAAGACTCATAATACCTCTTGCCATTGCTAATTTCTGAATGGGGTGAAATCCACGAGTTCCTGCGGTGAACTGCAAAATAGAAGGAACGTCAGAAGGCTGTCAGGTACTCTTCTGACTGACTGCAAGGCACAGTGATGGCAACTGGGTGGGAGCCGTCGCCAGTCAGGGAACCTCAAAGAGCTGCTAGGGTTTTCACTCGTATGCTCAAAATCACTGACGGCTGAAATGCTTAATTATGTTTATTTCACCATCAGAAATAACATTAATAGCCTGTCAGTTAATTACCCTAATCCTGCAATTGGGCCTGGATCTGACTAACGGGCCACACTCTGGATATTTTAATTAAACCTAATTAATTAATTAATAACTAATATATTGTATTATAATTAAAATATCTCACATTCTCCCACTTGGCCCGTACCTTGATGTCAGTCGCCCTATCCAGATTAAACTAAGGCTATGCTGCAAGAATCATGGCGATAAGTCCTCTTTGGTCGAGTATTATCTTCCATGCATTACATGCAACACCCTTACTTAATGGGTATGCCTTTATGAATAAACTTCTACGTTTATTCGGTTCCAAACTTAATGTTTATTATTTTCATCAACTGAATGTATACAAATAATGATTGAAATAATAAACCACATAATTAATTTCATTGCGTACCTCTTCTATATGAATGAGGGTTTAACCCCCATCTGAGAGACGTGTAACACAAAAGCACTCGGTTTCAATCCCTTAGTCAAAGGATCAGCTAGCATGTCCTTTGTATTGATATGATCAACCGAGATTTCGCCATCTGCAATTCTCTCTTTTAAACTTAGGAATTTCAGTTCGACCCATCGGCTTCGACTTCCACTCCTTTTGTTATTTGCAATGGCTACTGCTGCTGTGTTATCACAATACATCCTAATTGGCCTAGAGATTGAATCCACAATCTTAAGTCCAACAATGAAATTCCTTATCCAGATTGCTTGTGAACTTGCCTCAAAACACGCTATGTACTCAGCATCACAAGTAGAAGGAGCTGTAAGTGATTGTTTTGCACTTTTCCATGATATAGCTCCATCTGCTAGTAGGAAGATGTAACCAGTAGTAGACTTGTTTGTGTCTAGACATCCTCCTAGATCAGAGTCTGAGTAACCAACCACTTCCAGGTTTTCTGTTCTTCTGTATGTGAGCATGTGGTATTTAGTACCTTGTAGGTACCTAAACACTTTCTTTGCAGCTGTCCAATGTGCTTCCCCTGGATCACTTTGGTACCTTCCCAACATGCCAACAGCGAAAGCTATGTCAGGTCTTGTGCAAACCTGTGCATACATCAAGCTTCCCACTGCTGATGCATATAGGACCCTTTCCATTTGCTTTCTTTCAAGCTCATTTTTGGGGCATTGACCTAGACTAAACTTGTCCCCTTTTTCAAGAGGAGCTACGTTAGCTGAACAGTTCTGCATCCTGAATCGTTCAAGAACTTTGTTGATATAGGTTTGTTGAGACAAGCCTAAAATGCCTTGCGCTCTATCCCTATGGATCTTGATGCCAATAACATAGGATGCCTCACCCATATCCTTCATATCAAAGTTCTTACACAGGAACTGTTTCACTTTACGTAATAGTCCTAGATCGTTGGTTGCAAGTAGTATGTCATCAACATACAAAACTAGAAATATGATCTTGCTCCCACTAACCTTATGGTAAATGCATTCATCCATGAGGTTTTCATCAAAACCAAATGATGTGATTACCTCATGAAATTTCAAATACCACTGTCGTAAGGCTTGCTTCAAGCCATAGATCGATTTCTTCAACTTGCATACCAGGTGTTCCTTATCCTTTGCAATGAATCCCTCAGGCTGCTTCATATAGACTTCTTCCTCAAGTTCCCCATTGAGGAATGCAATCTTGACATTCATTTGGTGCAACTCTAGATCAAAATGTGCAACCAATGCCATGACTATGCGAAAGGAGTCTTTCGTTGATACAGGGGAAAATGTTTCCCTGTAGTCGACTCCTTCGACTTGTGTGAAGCCCTTGGCAACCAACCTAGCCTTGTATCGATCAATGTTACCTTGAGAGTCTCTTTTGGTTTTGTAAACCCATTTACAGCTAATGGCTTTAGACCCACTTGGTAACTCCATAAGATCCCATACACCATTGTTTGCCATGGAATTCATTTCTTCAGTCATAGCATCATGCCATAACTTAGAGTTTTCACTCTTCACAGCCTGAGTAAATGTAAGTGGATCATCTTCAATGCTAATGTCACAGTCAATCTCAGTAGAGTACACCATGTAGTCACTAGGCAATGCTGGTCTTCTCTCTCTGGTTGATCTTCTTAATTCAACCTCTTGAGTTGGTTCAGGTTGTTCATTCGGGACATCCTCCTCCACAACTTGTCTTTGTTCTTGATGTATGAGAGGTGGATAAATCTGAACATACTCATCGTTGCGTAAATCAGGGGTCACTTCCATATGATCTTCGTTTGTTTGATCACTCCCACTGATCACGTCATTTTCAAGAAAAACAGCATTCCTAGATTCTATAAATCGTGCAGAAGGTGAAGGACAATAGAACCTATAACCCTTAGTCATACATGGATAGCCTACAAAGTAAGCTCTAATGGTTTTAGGGTCCAATTTCTTCTCTTGTGGATTGTAGACTCTTACTTCCGCAGGGCAGCCCCATATCCTTAGGTGTCTTAAACTAGGTTTCCATCCTTTCCAGATTTCAAAGGGTGTTTTTGGCACTGCCTTTGTTGGAACCCTGTTTAATATATACACAGCTGCCTTGAGTGCTTCTTTCCACAAGGATGGTGGAAGTTTAGAGCTATTCATCATGCTCCTAACCATGTTTAGCAAGGTCCTATTCCTTCTTTCTGCAACACCGTTCATGTCTGGTGAACCAGGCATGGTGTATTGGGCAACTATCCCATGCTCTCGAAGGAAGTTTGCAAAAGGACCTGGTGCTTGTCCTTCACTAGTGTATCTACCGTAATACTCACCACCTCTATCGGATCTCATGATTTTAATTGGTTTTCCAACCTGTTTTTCTACTTCAGCTTTATATTCCTTAAAGGCATCTAGTGCCTCACTTTTATTATCAAGCAAGTAGATATACGTGTATCTCGAATAATCATCAATAAAGGTGATGAAATATTTTTGACTGTTTATGGACAAATCAGGGCAACAAATATCAGTATGTATTATCTCAAGTAGCTCAGAGCTTCTCTTAGCTCCTTTTTGTGACTTATTGGTCTGCTTTCCCCTTATGCAGTCCACACAGGTATCAAGTTCTAAATGGTTTAAAGATGGAAGGATTCCATCCTTAGTTAACCTTTTGATCCTGTCCACGGAGATATGTCCCAATCTCCTATGCCATAAGTCAATAGAATTCTCATCAATAATACTTTGTCTAATACCATGCATTACAGAAAAAACTTGGGGCGGTTCAGGAATTATTTTAAACAAATCGTCAATCATAATAACTTTCGCAATTGGAACAAGGTCCTTACTGAAATACATCAAATCTTTATGCAAATAAATCCCATAGTTCAAAGGAATAAGCTTTGAAATAGAAATTAAGTTTCTCCTATAACTAGGAATGAAAAAACAATTAGGAAGATCCAGCATGATTTTATTTGGGAAAACGATTCTAAAAGTTCCAATTGCTTTGACCGGATCTCCTTTCCCACTCCCTGAAAGGACTCGAGCTTCATTGGGAAGTGGAGGTCTGGTTCTTAAAAACCCCTGCATGGTAGTAGAAATATAGATCATTGAACCCGTATCGATCCACCAAGTATCACTATCAATGCTAATATGATGAGATTCAAAAGCTAAACTTGAATGATACATACCTTTACGTTCCAGCCATGCCTTCCTCTTCAGGCACTCATCCTTCATGTGCCCTTTCTTCTTGCAGAAGAAGCAAATTGCTTCAGCTTTCTTTATGGATGGCACAGCAGGAATCCGTTTCTTCTTCTTGTCCTTGTCCTTCCTGCCTCCGGCACCAGTCCTAGAGGAACTTTCAGCCAAATGAGCTGCCCTAGGTGCATCCCTTCCACTCTTCTGAAGCCTTGTTTCCTCCTGAACACACATGGACAGCAGTTCATCAATTGTCCATTTTTTCCCTATGTGTGTTGTAGGAGACCTTAAAGGCATCATACTGAGGGGGAAGGGAATTCATCACCAGATGCACGAGGAACTGCTCTGTCGGTTCCATGTCAAAGGTTCTCAGCTGGGAAGACAAGTCTCTCATCCTCATAATGTGTTGCCTGACTCCGTCCGTCCCTGTCAGCTTCATTGCGCACAACTCCGACATGATGGAACCACCCATCTGTTTGTCTGTTGGCTTAAATTGCTTATCAATGGCTTCGAGGAACTCCTTAGCTGTTTCACACTTGGGGATTGCTCCCCTAATGCTTCGTTGGATCCTGGTCTTAACATAAGACAAGCACATGCGATTGTAGTGCTCCCAGCGCTCCTGATAGTCAATCTCATCCTTAGTTGACCTGTCAGTTGGTTTGGGAGGTCTAGGTTTCTCTATGACAAAATGCATGTTCATCATATCAATTTGCAAAGAAATTTCTTCCCTCCACTCAGGGTAATTGGTACCATCCAGTATGATTTTGCTAGTATTTTCAGCAAAAGGGTTAGGAAAACAGTAGGTGCTGCAATTTAAAAACTTAAGTTAGCTCACAAGATTTAAATTTGAGACAATCACGAATTTTGTGCCTTTGTATGCATGTTATGCTTTAATGGAAACATGCAACATATATAAATGCGTATCACTAAATTCTACCTGTGGGCAAAGAATATAGCATTGCATGCATTTATCTCAAATTGGTGGGCCTAGAGTGTATAATTTACATTTCCTAATACCTGTGGGCTACTTAGAAAATATAAGACCAAACTATCCCACCCTAATTAAATATATAATTATAATTGTCCACCTGTGGGCAAAGATCAATTACAATTCTATATTTAATTACAATATGATATTTTATAAGTTCCATATGTGATATTATTGCATGCAAAACTAAAGGATGCTGTGGCTATTCCTTGGAAAAAGTAGCATGCAAATCACTAATATCATTTCAGTGCATTTAATCAAAATATGCACATCCTAATGGAGAGATTAATCAATTTAATAAACTCAATAATTAATTAAATCCCTCCCACTGTTTTATGTATCCAAAAATTGTTTAAAAAATTAATTTTGACATTTTTCAACTCAAAATATGATTTGTAAAATTAGTAAATAATTGTCTAAAGATAATTTTCCTCAATTTTAGAACAATTAAATAATTCATGAAAAAATAATTTTACAAATTTTCAGTATGTAAAAATTGCCAAAATTAATTATTTTCATTTATTTAAACAATTTTGTGTCATTTATAAAGAAAATTACATAAAACAGAAATTAATTAATTCAAATAGTGAATGCAAGTATTTGAAAATAGGCCCAAAAGTATTCTGGAAATCCATTATTTATGTCCCATAAAATCAAAATTTAATCAGCCCAACATATTTTTTCTGGTAAGTCCAAAAACGATAGCCCAGAAAAGAAATCATCCAAAAAAAAATTATGTCGGCCCAGTCCACGGTTTTTTGAAGAAAAAAAAAATTCCATTGGCCCAAAAACATTCAGCCCAAATGAACGGCCCAATACGAGTAAAAGAAGAGAGAAAAAAAATTGTGACCCAGGCCCAAAGTTAAGCCCAGAATGCAACGGTCCAGTTGCTGCATAACACAAAACGACGTCGTCCTGCTTATCTTCCCCACCCGTTTCCCAGAACCCTACCCGACCCGAAACCCGTCAGCGACCCGGTTGGAGCCGCCGAGACCCGCGATGGCTGGAGTTTTTCTCAGGCGGTCGGCGAGGTCGAAAACGGCGGTTTTGGTGACGGAAAACACAAAATTACATATACCAAATGCAAAATACAACCAATTAAGCACATATTTTTACATCAAGATATTCTCATGTTTAAAAAATGAAATCGAAGATACCGACAGCGACATTCTCGCCGATTCTCTCCGCAATCCAAAACGAGTTCATACAGAAATGCGATGAGAAACCATTTGTGTGCAATATACAGTAGAATTGATTCAGGATTCCTAAACTAAAAATGAAAACATAGACCCTCGATGGTAGTCTCGACGCCAATACAGAGATTGAAGTATTTACGGTGATACCAAAAGGACGGTAACCCACAGATAAAAATTGCAAAACACACAAAACCTCTGTATACAATAATTTATCGATTTGAGTTTCGAATCAGCATTGTTCTCAGGTCAGAAAAATAAAATCGAAAGTGAGGATGGTGATTACAGCAAGAGAACGATTTCCAAATAACTCAAATACACATGCGAGGAAACAATGACAGATTTGAATCCAAAATTATCGATTATACCCGATTTCTCAATCATTTTCAGAAATTAGAAGGTAGATAATTAAATAACCTGGCTCTGATACCACATGTAAGCCTAATTCATGCTTTTACATTATACACATATCATAAATAAGCACAAATTGCCTCACAACTACAGCGGAAGACTCATAATACCTCTTGCCATTGCTAATTTCTGAATGGGGTGAAATCCACGAGTTCCTGCGGTGAACTGCAAAATAGAAGGAACGTCAGAAGGCTGTCAGGTACTCTTCTGACTGACTGCAAGGCACAGTGATGGCAACTAGGTGGGAGCCGTCGCCAGTCAGGGAACCTCAAAGAGCTGCTAGGGTTTTCACTCGTACGCTCAAAATCACTGACGGCTGAAATGCTTAATTATGTTTATTTCACCATCAGAAATAACATTAATAGCCTGTCAGTTAATTACCCTAATCCTGCAATTGGGCCTGGATCTGACTAACGGGCCACACTCTGGATATTTTAATTAAACCTAATTAATTAATTAATAACTAATATATTGTATTATAATTAAAATATCTCACAGGTGCCAGCACCTAAATTCTCTTTCAACTTCTCTCTGATGCTATGCAAATCTTGTTGACTGGTTGTACCTGTAGAAAATTAGTTAATCCGAGTCGTGTTTAAGGATACTGTGACACTCTTCCGGATAAAATGGGTCCTTTTATAAGAATAAGATAAAGAACAACAAAATATAATAGAACTCAACAGTAAAAAAAAAATCAGAGGAAAGAAGAAGTACTCGAAAGCACAAGAGCTATCTCTAGAACATCTGAACTTAAACACCTTATATAGCCCTCATGTATCCCAACGTTGGCAACCTATTAATAGCAATAAAAAGTCAGTTTTAAACATTGAAACAATGAACTGAAAAGCCATGAAATGTTTTTAATTAAATCAGTTTCACGCGTTGGAAATAAAGATTCTTTAAAGTCACCAGCATATAATTTTCAAGGCATTAAAAATGATTGAAGAAATCCGTTCAAGATTTTTAAATGCTCCTACGTTGGTTCTCCACCATTAAGGATAGCATAAGGACATTTTCTGATAGAATCTTATATTCCCAAAAGAAAAATATTTAAATTTTCACAAAAAGACTTAGTAACAGGAGCCCAATCTGCATTTGATTTGCGCACAAGGGTTGTGGAAAAATTGATAGATTTCAATTGTGTTTGTCGCCAGTGGCCCATTGTCACGTGAGTTCATCCTTCCTCTCCTCTTGATCCATTTAGTAACTTAGGGTTACTTATTACTCGGAATCTCACAATTTCAAATACTATGAGACTTGTTCATATGATACACCCACTCATTATTTCCAATAAAGTTGAACTTAAGCATCTAGTGGATAGAATATGGGTGATGACCTCAAAGATAGTAACCTTAGATGCCAGAATCATGATCATCTAAGCGACTGAAAATGCTGTGGCCTGCTTGGTGCTACCTTTGCTTTTAAGTTTTAACCTATATCCTAGTAATCTCAGTTTTTCAGCAACTCTTTATAAGTAAGTTTCAGCCAGTGGCCTAGTGCTTATGGCAGAGGAATATTTCAAATGATCTCTCCCTCTCCATTTCTTCTCTTCTCTATTTAATGTATTCACCGTTAGATCAAGTTTAATTTAAATGGTTGAGATTTAACATTATATCAAAATATTATTATAACATTAAATATAATAAAAATTTACTATAATAAATAAAATAAATCACAACCATTAAAACTTGATTTAATGATAAATATATTAATGGAGACATCATTTACCCAATGCTTATACTGGGTGTACAAGAATTTGCTTTCCTATGAAAGTAGGTTGTAGATAACAGTGTGTGTATGTGTGTTCTAGAGACAAATAGAGCAAATGAAGAACTTAATTAGCGGATCCATTGCGCGGGTAATCCTCTTCATTTGGCCGTCTCTCAATAAAAATACTACCGTAATTAATAATTATAAGTCTTTGGGAAAGCCATTTCCAAAAAACTAGCAGTAGTGTTGGGAAACTCAAGACTTCGTAGATAGAGCGTACGTGCATCTCTTTCAAGATAACCCTCCGAGTGTGGGACTAATTACTGTGTACACATATATGCTGATTTCTAACCTTGTGCCCTCTCACAAGCAGCTTTCAAACGGCTCATCATTCGGCAGGCAAATCACATGACATAAACGACAACGATGGGAAATAATAAAGAAAGCATTATTGTACTATTAATATATACTACAAACTATAATGGAAAGGTCGCATATAATAAAAAAAAAACAAAATGATTAAAGGATATTAGGAGGTGATTAAATATAAAAAGGCGGAGTTTCAAGAATATGTATACAATCAAACACCAAATTAAATCAAGGCAATTAAAATCGGAATCTGAAAGGAAGGACTGTGGATATTATGGAAGTGGGAGAAGGAAGGAGCGATGAGTACACGCAAGATGGAGCTGTGGATCTTAAAGGCAGGCCCGTTCTTAAATCCACAAGAGGTGGATGGAAGGCTTGCTCCTTTATCGTTGGTCAGTACACACAAACACAAACACAAACACATATATCTGTGTGTGTGTGTATATAGTTTCTTCTTTACCGTTACTAACTGCTGCATATTTATGGCGCAGTGTATGCGGTGTTTGAAAGAATGGCGTATTTCGGGATATCAACAAATCTCATAATATATTTGACCACTAAACTCCGGCAAGGCACCGTCAACTCCTCCAACAACGTCACCAATTGGGTCGGCACCACCTTGATCACTCCCATCTTCGGTGCCTACATTGCCGACGCCCACCTCGGCCGCTACTTCACTTTTGTTCTCGCCTCCCTCGTCTACCTCTCCGTAACTATATTTCTCTTCATATTTGTTCATTTCAAATCCGACCCTTAATGCTCGTTTGACAACATCAAAAAATGTATTTTGAAGCTCACATGTTTACGTCGAAAGCCGTAAAAACACTTCTGATAAGTTAAAGCAAACCGACATTGGCTTTTTCAGAAATGTTTTTTCATATCGTATGAGATGAGTTTTGTCAAAATTGTCTTGTTCCCATACAAGCACTTAGTTTGGAATCATCCTTAATCTTCATATATATTTTTTTAACTGTCTGGTAGGGTATATGTTTACTGACGTTATCGGTTTCACTTCCGAGCCTGAAGCCGCCGCCCTGCGCCGACACGGACGTGACAAAGTGCGAAAAAGCATCGGCCCTGCATCTGGCCGTCTTCTACGGTGCACTCTACACTCTGGCCATCGGAGCCGGAGGAACCAAACCCAACATCTCCACCATCGGAGCCGATCAGTTTGATGAATTTGACCCAAAGGAGAAGGTTCAGAAGCTGTCCTTCTTCAACTGGTGGTATTTCAGCACCTTCTTCGGCACGCTCTTCGCCAACACCATTATCGTCTACATCCAAAACTCTGTGGGCTGGACTCTTGGCTATGCCCTCCCAACCCTAGGGCTTGCCGTCTCTATCTCCATCTTCTTGGCCGGCACTCCGTTCTACAGACACAAGTTGCCGTCGGGAAGTCCCTTCACCAGAATGGCTAGGGTCATCGTGGCTGCTTTCCGGAAATGGCGTGTCCCTACACCTACTGATTTGAAGCAACTACATGAACTTGATTCCCAAGAATATGCCAACAAAGCTAAGTATAAGATTGATTCCACCCCAACTTTGAGGTATCCCATCGAATAAGTATCTATATTTATGGCTTTTCTCCCCACTAAACTATCTAACTTAACTGATATGTAATAATCTAACAATATACCATGTATAATTTATTTATCTTCCTTAATTGTTTTAAAAACGTAGTCTAACTGACAATTATAGTAAAGAATACAGATAGTATATCATTTATAGCTGTTTGCATGTATATATGTGCAGGTTCTTGAACAAGGGAAGCGTAAGAACGGGAACAAGTTCGAGTAGTACTAGTCCATGGAGGCTGTGCACTGTTACGGAAGTAGAAGAGACGAAACAAATCCTAACGATGATACCGATCTTACTAATTACTATAATTCCAAGCACAATGGTTGCTCAGACAAAGACACTATTCGTGAAGCAAGGAACCACTCTGGATCGAGACATGGGACGCTTTGTAATTCCAGCGGCAAGTCTTAACGCATTCGTGACCATCTCCCTGATCACCTGCCTTGTTCTCTACGATCGTTTCTTGGTCCGTGTATTGCAGAAACTTACCAACAACCCCAGAGGCATCACCCTCCTTCAAAGAATGGGGATAGGACTCTTCATCCACATAATCTTAATGGTCATCGCTTCTCTCACAGAAAGATACAGACTCAGAGTCGCCGGACAACACGGCGTGGTGGACAAAGACGGACAGGTTCCTCTGAGTATTTTCATTTTGCTTCCTCAGTTTTTGTTGATGGGATGTGCTAACTCGTTTCTTGAAGTTGCCAAGGTTGAGTTTTTCTACGACCAGGCTCCAGAGAGCATGAAGAGTCTTGGCACTTCGTATTCTCTCACGTCATTGGGGATAGGGAATTTCTTGAGCAGCTTTCTACTTTCGACGGTGTCGCGCGTGACTCAGGCAGGTGGCCGCCGTGGGTGGGTTTTGGACAACCTGAACATATCTCATCTGGATTACTACTATGCCTTCTTTGCGGTGCTCAATGTTGTCAACTTTGTTGTCTTCCTTGTAATTGCCAAGTTTCATGTGTACAAGGCTGAGGTTTCGGACTCCATCAAAGTGCTTGAACAAGAGTTGAAGGAGAAATCATCTGTGCATGGGATCAGAGACGAGCAAAATGGCGAGCCTGTATCAACTTGAGCACTCATAGACAGAATATTATTGGATTTTTTTTTTTTTTTAGTACTGCATGCACACACGTACATGTGTGCTTGTGAATCTGATATATGAATGATGGCGAAAATAACCCAAGTCCTCTATTAGAGTCTATTAGAGCCTATGGCCTGACCTGGCCTGCTTATAAGCCTTTTAAGGTAAGCATATTAGGCTTTTTAATTTAAAGCTTGGCCTGACTAATTTTTAAAATATTTTTTTTATACATAATACATATAAGTTATGAAATTACTTTAAAATAATATATGTGCGCGCGTGCATATATATATATATATATAATATTTATGAAACCTCTCCCTAGACACACCATTAGGCGCTCAACTCCTATTGCTCTTCCTCCCATTGTTTTTTTTTCGGCTTCATTTGTTGGAAGCTGGAATTTTTAGTTCCGTTGTTACTTTTTAGTTTTTTTCTTTATTAACGGACATTTTAGGGTTAGAATCTCTATTTATGAAGTGAAAAATTGATATGCCCATATCAAATCTTTTATCATATACACCCATCTTTAAAACAGATACACCTATCTTTTGAAGCCAATAAATTATTTACATCCTAAATATTTATTAGGAAAGAAAAAAGCGAGAGAGAAATAATAAATTGTTGATTCCATTTGCGAAGATGAACAAAGGGTATGTATTGCTCAGTTTTAATCTAATAAGTAATAACACACACATACACACGCATATGTAGGTATTAGTAGGCTTAAAGCTTATTTACAACATTAAAAGCTTGAAACATGAAGTATTTTTATCGGCCTAAATTGTAATTAGGATTTTCAAAAGACTTTAGACTTGATTTGACCTTTTGAAGACTCATATTTGAACCTAAAAAAAACCATGTTCATGCCCAAACTCAGGCTCTAAAACTTTGATACAAACTCAGGCCTATTTAGATAATTAATCATGGTCTTAAAAATTTTGGGATTTATGATGATGTATGGTTTGTTTGATACTTGATAGGGTAATTGGTGTTTTAATTTGGACAGTTGTTTAGGGGAGTGTGTGTGTGTGTGTATTGGTGATATCGATAACTAACGAAACTCAATGTGGATGGCGGCGCAATAGAGAGGAGAGAAGTTCCCAGCACACCACCCCCCATCAACTTGTTTGCTTAGCGATCACATTTCTAATTATGCCATTGGGTCATTTAAATAAAGCTATTTTAAGAAACATATATAATATTTATTCAGAAAAATGGCTGAAAAAGACCATTTGAATTTTTTTAAAAAAAAAACTCTAAAATATCTATTAAATTAGTAAAAATGACAAATATGTAATATCATAGGAATATGAGATTTTAAAGTTTAGGTATTGAAAATTTAAGTATAGGAATTAACAACTTAGATATAGAGATTGACAATTTAAACTCTTCAAGTTATCACGATATATATCTAAGTTGCTAATTACTATTCTGAAGTGTCATCGCTTGTACTTAAGTTACGTTGTCTAATATCGGAACTTCAAAATCTTAAATTTTTATTAGATCACTTATTTGTATTTTTTCTAATTTAGTAGATATTTTAGGAGGTTTGTGTAATTCAAATGGTGTTTTTATACCTTTTTCCCTATTTATTAACTAATTAAATTATTTTTTTAACAGGGGGAATCCCATATAAATGCCATCCAAATTTAAAAATCCGAAATTAATTATTGCAATTTTATCAATACCAAATCAGCCTACCTGTAGCAAATTGGGATTTGCATGTTTTGGCAAATGACCTCATTGCCCCTGAGAAATTTTACAATATGGTGCGATTTGACCGACTTGGCACCTATTGGTATATGCACACTCTCGTGAACAAAAAAAGGGGACTGAACCAGCTAATTCAATCGGGGAATTGGTCCATTATTGTTTGGTCTGATTTATCTATTGGACCGTGAATCGGTTTGAACCGGAAAAACTAATGGTTTAACTGGTTGGATCGGTTACATTTTTTATCTTTTTTTTTTTTTATGAAATACATTTTTTTATTCTTCTAACTACAATCTCACGTTATTTTTGAGGGAAAATGAAATGTTGAAGACCAAAATGAAGAGAAAAGTAGATAAAGAAAGAACAAAGCTAAAAAAAGAAGAAGACAGATGACCCATTGACCTTGTACCATAACTTATTTATTATCCGGTCTGATTTTTTTTCCCCCTAACTCTCTGTCGGCTTTATCTCTCTGCAAGACAGCAACTGCAGTGCGGACGAAAGAATCAGGGAGGTGATTTGCCAATATTTACAAATCCTTATATGGTTTGTTTGTACTGATCTGGCATCTGTAAAATTGGAGTCATTAATTTGGGATTTAAGAATTTGGATGGGGGTATTTAGACGGGAGTTTCCCTTTTTAAATATAAGTAAATTATGTTTGCAATAGTAATTGAAGTCTTCTAAAGTAGTTTTTAAATCGTTATTTATGGAATACTAGATAAGTATGTGAGAAGAGTATGTCTCGATTTACATGTATAAGCACTTATAACCTTTTTAAAAGTTAAACCAAACATGCTATAAGTTGTAATCTTTTTTTTTTGCCCCCTATATAATATTATTGTTGTTTATTTTATGATATAAGATCAAATTGATTTTTTTAGATATTAAGAAAGTTAATTAAGTTACAGTATTTATATTTATCATTTTTTTTTCAAACTATTTTACCTAATTTATCAATTGATATATAATTTAATAATACATAATATATGATATAATTAAATAATTTATTTATCTTCTTTTATCTCTCTAAAAAAATCAACTAAGCCTTATATTTATAATGTGAGGTGTATTAGCTTTAGTTTTTTATTGATTACTATTTATTTTTATTAGAATAATATTTCATATCGTCTTAGATATAGCCTTAAGAGAGTGTGTGTGTGTATGACTTTTTTAACTAGTTCATTAAAATTACAAAACTTCTATAATTAATTCAACATTTAATGAAGCGTCTTAGCTAGTGATAATTTTTTATAAAAATTCAAGCACTACTTGAGATTAGATGTAAGTTATCCATAGATTGAATTTTACGTTTTTTTTTATTGAAAGAATTTTACTTAGAACAACGAAGTGATCAAGTGATTTATTTTGAATTAAAAAATTGATTTTATTTTTATGAAAATAAAAAAAAGGGGGGGGGGAGCGTGAGAGGGAAGGAGGCATGCTGACCAGTGACAGACACAGACACATACATAACACATTCACGCGAGTCCCGTTCTCTCTCGTTAAGGGGATTTGAAGCGCTCGATGTAATCAACGGTCACGATTAGCGAAGAGGATGATAAGAGGTAAAGAGGATGAGGAAAAATAGTAGAGGTTTCGCGCCCGTGGATATTGCTATCCTTGTTACTGCCACGGCTTCTTGGCTCTTGTTCTTTCATTTTTCCCGGCGAAGTTATAACGGCAAAGAGATAGCGTGGACATCTGAAGCTATGGCGGCTTCCGGTACTTCGTGTGTAGTAATGGCGAATAAGTTTAGCTTGTGTTTCCCCAAAAACAAGACTTTAGGGTTGCCGTCGTCGAGGCTCAGCGTGGCTTCAGAGATTGGGTTCGTTTCTTCACAATTGAGTGGCCTCCAAATCTCATATCCCCTTTCACCTAAACTGGCCACACCCTCAATTTCTGCCCCATTGCGACCTGCTTTACAACCTGTAGCCCGTAATTTCTTCTCCTTTTTTTCCCTCACTATAATTCCTTGCCTTTTATTTTCATTGCTTTGCTACTTTTTGTCTGTATTTGATTAATTCATTTCGTGGCTCTGGACTTGATGCAAAGATAAATAGTTTGGCGACCACTTCATGCTTCGATTAAATGCTCTGTTGTTTGAGCTCTGTTATTGTTTTTGTAAGTTGAATACTCGGAATTGTAGGATTAGACACCTAGCTGGTTATTGAAAATGCTTGAATTGAAAGAAATTGAATTTGTGTTATTTTAGACTTTGCCAGAAGCTAAGCAATAGCTAAATGCTCCCTTCTTGCTTATTTTCCTCCCCGTTTTTTCAATGTTATGTCTTTGTATTTAAAGGATCACATAGCGCAAATGAAATGCCTCTCTAAAACTTCAATTCCTTTGCACAGCTTTTCAAGCATTTTTCTTTTTTATTTCCTTGATTCTTGTAAAATCCACAATTGGGCCTTGCTTTCTTTATGCATTTCATAATTGAACTAACCATTTGAGCTTGTACATAATGCATTCACTACTGGCAGATTAATGTATATTTCATTTCTGTTGTGTTTGGACAGAAAGGTTAATGGTGATACTGATATGTACTCCATTTTCATCTTTTGAATGACACATGTATGCCCCAGGACTCAGACTCAATTTTACTTTGAAACCGATATGATAGGTTGGAGTTATACTCATTCGCCCCCCCCCTTCTTTTCTGACAATGCCAAGCTTTGTTATCAATAGTTTTTAAGTTATCAAAATCTGATGTAGGTAATGGTCATGATGGTAGAATTTTTTTTTTTTTTTTGACTGATGATTTATGCTTTGGGACTTTGGATTTATTTTCGTAGGAAGAGTGTGCCCCTTCACTGGAAAGAAAGCGAACAAGGCCAACAAAGTTTCATTCTCAAACCATAAGACAATAAAGAGGCAATTTGTGAACCTGCAGTACAAGAGAGTTTGGTGGGAAGCTGGCAAGCGTTATGTAAAACTTCGTTTGTCAACTAAGGCTTTGAAGACTATAGAGAAGAATGGACTCGATGCTGTTGCAAAGAAGGCTGGGATTGATCTCCGTAAGAAATAACTGAATAAGTGTATCCAGTCTAATTGTTATTGTATTCTGTGGAAGAACATGCCTAGTTCATAAAGTATTATCGGCACATTTTCTTTTCTTTTTCTTTCTCCTTTTTTATGTATGTTAATTTCTCCCGTTATTTCTTCTTCCCCCAACTCCTTGTAATTTTTGCAAACTTGAAGTATTGTTATTATTCATAAGTAATGAAAATGTGATAGTGTATGCTTGATTCAGAATGTAATATAAGGTGGGAGGTTGTGGGGTTGGTCATGCTTGTAACCTCAAGTCATTAGTGCTTACTAGTTACTCCTTTAGTTCCAAAAAAATTTAGTGCTTACTAGTTACTCCTTTAGTTCCAAAAAAATGCAACACAAGGTGTTAGCTTGGAGTTTCATTTATCTTTCTGTAGTGTCAGGGAGTGTCAAGTAGTAGCATTCTTTCTTTCTGTTTTCTGCTTGGATTCCGTTGTTTCTTGTGAACTGGGGCAGTGTTCATTAACAGCAAATATTTGAAATCTGTTCTCTCTATGGATAATGGTGGTGTTTTCATCCACAAAATTGAACTCAAAGATAGTAAATGTGTGTTTGTGTGTTTTAGAGAGGAATGTAGCAAATGTGGAACTTAATTAGTGGATCCGTCCTGGGTGAATGATTACTGCGAAAGGGGTAGGCAGCAGCACGGTGGTAAGAAACGCTTTGTATCTAAAAACTTGTGGTGAATAATTAACTAGAAGAAGAAACTTGTGGTCAGAAAACTTGTTTAAAACCTCCTTGTTTGTTCAATATTCAGTCTTTTATAGTATGTCCTTTTCAGGTGTCCATGAAAAGCACAACCCATTAACAACATTCATCAGAAGCAGAAACGACGAGTACACTTGAAAGAAAAGCATTTATTTATATTCTCCCTGAAAAATTAATGGATGTGATATACTTGTTTGGGTTAATAGTAAAATCTGTTTTTTGAATGTGATTTATAAGGCTTGTTTGATTGGGCCTATCCTTATGTATAAGTCCGATTTATGTAAATTGAGATAAAGCTCCTCCAAATATTTATTTCGTAGACCGTAAAAGCTACTTCGTATTCCGTAAATCACGATTCAAAAGCACTTATGGATAGTATATGAGGTAAGTATGTGAGAGGAGTTTTATCTTGACTTACGTGAATGTAGTTTTTGAACACTAACTAACTCATGAGTGCTTGTTTGGGATAGCTTTTGGGATCTTAAAAAATGTTTATTCACATAAGTTGAGATAAAACTCATCTTACATACTTACCTCGTATACCGTAAATCACGATTGAAAAATTATTTTAAAGGCTTCAATCGTTATTCTAAACAAATACTCAAACAAGCACTTGTATAAATTGCAAAACACAACCACTGGGATTCTTGGACAAGGTTTCTATACTTAATTTGATTTGATTTGATGGCATTTTGGTCGTGGTAGGATGCCTGAGAGAGAGGGATTCGGTTAGCATCCGCTGCCCAAGCCTTCGTTGCCTATCCTTTTCATCAAAACTATTGTTTTGGTGTAGTTTTGGTGAAAAGAATGATGGGGTTGAGTTTTTTTTTTAAAATAGTATATAATATTTTGAAGTATTTTTCTAGAAGTGTCTAATATTTTAAAATATTTGTTAAGTATTATGCAATATCTTAAAATAATTTTTTATGTTTGTAATCCCTTAAAATATTTTTTTAGTTATACTCAGTGTCTTATTAGTAAAATTGTAGTCATAAGACACTGGGTAAAACTAAAAAAAATATTTTTAAAGGTTTAAAACACCAAAAAATATTTTAAAGTAATTTTTGAAGCTGAAAAATGATTAAGTGTAAAATTACAATTAATCTGGTAAACCAATGGGTAAAATTAAAATATTTTAAAAGATTAAAAATATAAAAAATTATTTTAAGATACTGCATACTACTTAAAAAATATTTTAAAATATTAGACACTTCTAAAAAAAATACTTTAAAAAACTATACACTATTTTTTTTAAAAAAAAATCAACCCTATCCTTCTTTTTACCCAAACTACATAAAAATGGTATAGTTTTATTAAAAAGGATGAACAGTGGACGCTAGCCGAATCCAAGAGAGAGGCAGAGTTTCCTGTAAGGGCCCGTTTGGTACACTGGAATTGGTTTTGATGGATATGGATATGGAAATGGAAATGGAAATGGATATGGATATGGAAATGGAAATGTGGTTTAAAAGTGTGTTTGGTATGTACATGGAATTCAAATATTATTTTTATTTAATATTTATATTTAAAATGTAAAACTACCAATATGCTAATCTAAGAAAGTGGAATGAGATAAAACCATTGTTACTAAACCCGGACCGGACAGATTTTTTTTAATAAAAAATTATTTTTCACCGGTTTAACCCTGATTTAGCTCCAGTCTGATCCACTAACCTTTGACCTAGTACTTTGACTGCTCCAGTTAGGTTTTTTTAATAAAAAATTATTTTTATTTTTTTAAAAAAAGAAATTTCATATTAATAAGCCTAAAATATTCAATTTTTCACCGATTTGGCCCTGGTTTAGCTTCGGTTTAACTCCGATCTGACCCACTAACCCTTAACCCAGTACCCTGACCTAGATTTAGGTACATGGAATTGCAAATCTTTGCTTTTTAGGTGGAAGCCAATTTGATGGAATTGGAGAGATTTGGCTTCCACATGGAATTGCAAAAATTTCCAATTCCATCATACCAAACAAACTTAAGCATGGAATTGATTTCCAATTTCAATTCCATATCCCCCAATTCCATCATACCAAACATGCCCTAAAAGCTCGGTATTTTGGTACATATTCCGGGTTGGAGGGAGGGACAGAATGAAAGGAGTAAAAAATTTCATTGGTATTGGTTAGATAAACTATAATTGGAACAAAACAGTAACAATCCTGTTTAAAATATTTTTAAAAAATACTAATAAAAATAAAATGATGAAGTTATTATTTTTTGTTAAAGCTAAGATACGGGGAAAAAGACAAATTTTGTGACCTGAATTTAATTTAGTTATTCAGGGTAGGGTTTTTTTTTTTTGAACAAATTGAGGGTAGGGTGGAATATGACTAAACGTCATAGTTTTTTTTTTTGGGGGGGGGGGGGGAGGTACTGGCATCTTAAACGCACATAATTCAAGAAAAAACAAATTTATAGTTGAAAAATACTTTCTCCTTTCGTTTTTATAGAAAGTTAAAATTTAAATTGTTTTGATCTTTTTTATAAAGGCTGATAATAGTTATTTAAATATTTAATATTTTTATTTTTATTTTTACCCCTCATTAATTATATGTATTGTATTAATTAGAAGGTTGATGATATTTATATTTATCCTATTTCTCTCTCTAACTTACCCCTCATAAATATGGGCATACTTAGGAAAAAAAGTTTATTTTAGATATACATATTATTTTTAACTAATTTTAACTACTTTTTTAAACAACGTAATTCGATTATTAAACTCTTATAAATAACAGATGGAGTACAACTTAAAACACAAAGCAACGAATTAATTTGGTTACAATTGAAATTACAGTGGATAACTATTGGCAGCTGAGTGCTTTCACTCATGAATCATGGGATTGGTTTTCTCATCCACCTTTAGTGGCCTTACTAATACACTATTGCTCATGGTGATTCTTTCATTCTCCACTCCATCTTCCAAGAACACTTGAATTCAGAGTTCTGGAAATAGAAAAGAAAACGCTATGGAATTCTGGAAACTCTTTATTGTTGCACTAATGCCAGTGCTCAAGTTCCTCTTGGTTACTGCCCTTGGAGCATTCATTGCACTTGATCGCTTTGATATACTCAAGGACTCTGCCAGGAAGCCCTTGAATTCTGTAAGTTCCATTGCGCTCTCTTTCTCTCTATGCTTAATTTCACTTTAAACACCAAACCCAAGTTTGTTTCTTTATTACTTACCAGACAAGCTAACCTTTACAATCTCTCTCAACTCTTAGCTTTGTTATCATAATTTCTTGCCCCTTGAAGTTACTACTAATCCTAGGCCTTGTTCTGTACAGATGGTATATTATGTATTCATTCCAGCTCTTCTTTCCAGCAGCCTTGCAAAAACGTTAACATTAAAGAGCCTGGTTACACTGTATGATTGTCTATCACTACGCTGCATTTTCTTTTCTAGGTAATACCTCCGGTCTGTAATATAAGGACTCATTTGTAGTAAAAATTGCACTATGAACAAGATCTTATATTAAGGACAGGAGGTAGTGTAACATTCGTTTTATCCCTCATAATATTCAAGATTTGGTTTAACAGACGTGGTTTCATGAATTATATAGGTGGTTCCTGCCCATAAATATTCTTCTCTCTTTTACCATTGGGACAGCATTTGGGTGGTTAGTTGTTAAAACAACCAGAACTCCTCGTTATCTGCAAGGCCTTGTGTTGGGGAGCTGTAGTGCAGGCAGGTTCACTTATTGATTTGCCATTGTGACTTTAACAATTCCATCAACTTCACATAGATCAAGTCAATGCTGAACTTGGGATGAAAATAAGTTTTCTTTGGCTCTTTTGGTCTGCTCTGATCAGGAAATGTGGGAACTTTTCCTCTTATCATAGTTCCGGCTATCTGTAAAGAAAGCAATGGTGCTTTTGGAGATGTTGAAGTTTGTTGCAGAAATGGGCTGGCTTATTCTTCTCTTTCATTGGCAGTATGATACTTAATCTTGAGAGAGTTTGGAAATTTTAAAAAATGCTGATTCTTTTTCTTTTAAGTCTCTCTGTTTTTTTCCCCAGGTAGGAGCAATTTATGTTTGGTGCTTTGTGTACAACATTATGAGAGCATACATATGCGAGAGTTCCAATATAAACAGAGTTGATGGTTCCACAGCAGCTTCAATATCTGCAACAGAAAGAGATCTAGAAAACCTTTCAAATTGTTCTACAGGACAAGTGGCCACCTTAGAGAAGAAGTCACAGGAAAACGATCAGATGGGTCAACTTGAAATTGAATGTACAAACAGAGAAGCAAAGGTTACTATCTGGTCTGATAAAATTAGTTGAATGTGTTTGTTTTCCCTTGTCTTTTTGCTAAAATCTTATATTCTGTTGTTATAATTAAATGAAACAAAGAGAATGATCTATAATTTTTCATGACATATAATGTGTTTCAGGTACCAGAAAAAGTAAAAATAATGACACAGTTGAAAATGATAGCAAAAAAATCAACCAGAAGGCATTACTTCAACCTTCGACAACTGCATCAGTACGCCAAAAATTGCCTTATTTCCTTTCATAATCTTTTTTCCCCCTACCACTTCATTCAAATACATGGAAACCTCGTTAGTTTTCCCAACAAGTTAACTTTATCTTCTCCTTTTGTTTTTTATAGATTGTTGGTGTGGTAATTGGTATAGTTGCTCCTTTTCGAAAATTATTAATAGGTGATAACGTTCCCCTCCATGTAATTCAAGACTCTGCATCCATGATCGGGTAAAGCATGCTTATAGTTTGATCATTTTTGTGGATAAGTAAGGCCTTTTCTTCTTCAAAGTTAATATTATTGTTGGTCTTTATAGTTTGATCGAATTTTGGTTTTAGTTTAAATATAATTTTGGTTTGGTTTTAATCTAAGTACAGGGACTAAAATCAAAACTGAATAAAAGTATAAGGACTATTATCAAACTACAATGATAAAAACCAACTATTTAAAACTATAAGGATTAAAACTGATCAAACTATAAGGACTGACAATGATACTAACCCTTCTTCTTCACTTCACGTAGTTTAATATTCTGTGATGTTGCTCATGCATTTATTCTGTTTCATATACTGGTTTCATAGTGATGCAGCAATTCCAGCCGTAGCCTTGTTAATTGGGGCGAATCTTCTCAACGGTAACGGATCATTAAGATTAACTATTTCATCTGGGGTTAAGTTCACTTAAACAAGTAATTTTATCAATGAGTAAGAACTGACAAGAGGTGGATTTTTTTTTTTCAGGATTAAAAGGGTCAGGCATGAGGATTTCAGTGATTTTTGGTATCATAATGGTTCGTTTCATTGCACTGCCAGCAGTAGGTGTAGGCATTGTTAAAGGTGCTGTCCATTTTGGGTGGCTCCATCCTGATCCTTTATATCAGTTTGTTTTACTGCTTCAATTCGCTCTTCCACCTGCAACTACCATGAGTAAATACACTCTTGTCCTTAACATAAGACCCACTTTACATTCTTATCAGAATATATCTGATAAACTTTCCGTTTCAATCCTAATTGAACCATTTGTTGTTTAGGTTTTGTTTGGAGTAAGTAACAAAGTTAGGGTTTTTGCAGGTACAATGACACAATTATTTGGGGTTGGTGAAGGGGAATGCTCTGTTATTATGCTAGCAACTTATTCCTGTGCTGCGGTTTCGCGCACTCTATGGTGCACATTCTTCATGTGGCTTCTTCTCTGATAACTTTCTGAAGCTTCAAACAACACGCATGAATATATTTATGTATATTAAATAAAAATTTAGCTAGCTATTGAGTAGTTTTCTATAACTGTTGTTACTATATTAACTCCATGTTTGTAGTTTAGAATTTTGCATAAACAGTTTTTGAGATTGGTATTTCAAGTTCTCTATGTTATGATACTGGCAATTTGAGTTTTGGACACCTGGATGATGTGATCTTCATAGGAACATTTCAAATTTCATCGTTGTTATTTTTAAAAGTTAAAAATATCATAATTGTAAAAGAAACTAGGACTCTTGGATTTAGTTTGAGCTTGTCACCCTTTGCACTGAGTCTCCATTGGTGTTTCATTTGAAGTTCACTTATGAAGAGTATGAATAAAATAATAAAAGCAAGCAGAAACCCATTTAACATGAAGCCAATAATAGCCCTCATTTTGGAAAGAAAGCAAACAATGCCAAGTTTCGTTCTCAAACCATAAGACAACAAAGCTGCAATTTGTGATATTGCAATCTTAGTAAGAAATAACATAATAAGTGTATCCAATCTAATTCTGGAAACAACCTCTATGCTTGTTGATAAGACTACTTACATCTGACTTTGCCCTGGAGTCTCATGCATTGAGTTGTCCCTTAGAGTGTATCCATCTAATCATTATTGTTTTCTGTTGAAAAACATGTCCTATTATTTCTTCTGACTCCCAACTCCTTGCAATAACCTTTACTTTTGATAAACTACAGATTTGTTTTAAACGATTTTGGCAAAATTAGAGTATTGTTATTAATGATAAGGAATGAGAAAGTGATAGTGTATGCTTGATTCAAAATGTAACACAAGGTGTGAGCCTGGAGTTTCAGTTTTCTTTCTTGAGTAATTGAGTTAGTGTCAAGGAGTTTTAGTGATCTCCTTTCTTTCTATTTTCTACTTAGATTCCAGTCTTCGACAGAGAACATGGTGGAGAGGAAGCCGGAGATGCCGAGACGCTGGAAAAGGAGTTTTTGTCTTATCTCTAGGTTTTAAAGCGTGGATGGCCAGGATCATATTGGAGATAATGGCTGAGATTGCATTTAATCAAAACCATGTCGTTTTGAAGCAATGAATAGGAAATGGAGACACTAAGCAATGGTGACATTATTTGCCGTGTTTCTCCCCTATTTCGTAGGATGGAATTATCTAGTGTCCTAAGATGACACAGCAGAGTACAAGGAACAATATTAGGGGAAAAAATATTGAAGAAAAACTATACTGTTTATTGATGTCCCATGATAAAAAAGAAAGCTGATCTAATGTTTCATTTCTCGGTGCTCTCCAAGTGACCTTATCATTATAGTGCATGAAGCTTTTGTTGTCCCCTTGGTGCATCTTTCGCAACCTTCATTTTAACATTCTTATACACTATATATTAACAACAACAGACACAGAGAGAGAGAGATCCATTACCATTAACTTATATCAGCTTAGTGCGCTACTATCATCTTATTCGGTTCTTGCTTGTTATTTGATGCCATTCCCAATCTTCTTAGTTAATAGTTCCTCCCTTCTTTCCCTTTCCCACTCTCACATCTTGAATCCCCTTTTCTTCTTTCTCTTCTCTGTTTTCTCTGCAAGTAAACCTTTAGTCAAACCATAATTCTCTAATTTCTTACCTTTTGAGTTTTCTTTTTGTCAGGTTGTTTAGTTTTCTAGTATCCCACTGCTTCTTGTCTCGGGCAAAAAAAAAATGTTCACTTCTATAAATTTGTGTTTCACAGGAATTAGATGGTGAATAATTCAGAGCACACACAACATGGAGTTCTGGGTACTCTTTGTTACAGCCTTAATGCCAGTCCTGAAGGTGCTCATTATCACTGCTCTCGGTACACTTCTAGCACTGAATCGATTTGATATACTCAAGAAGGACGCTAGGATGCATCTCAATAATGTACGTTTCATCTTTTCCTCCTTTTCTTTTTGTCTTGTTTGCATAAATGAGTGGAGGATGAAAGCTATATATATCAGGGCATATGGCTATGATTGCTAAAAGTTACAAGAAAATGACAATTTAATTAATGGTTTGTTATTATTATCATCTCTCCTCCAAATTTAAAAATAAAGAAGAAAGATGCATAGTTTGCTTTCCTTTCTCTCTTTTTTTTTTTTGGCAGATTGTTGAATTGTCAGTTTCTGAGTATATCTTCATAACAACTAGTATATGTGTAGTAACAGTTCCCTTCTCTATTTTTCTTTTCCAGATGGTATATTATGTCTTCGTTCCTGCTATCTCTGTTAGCATCCTGGCGGAAGCCATTACATTTAAGAGCCTAGTTATGCTGTATGTTTCTTTCTTTCTTTCTTTATCGGCTCCATTCATTTCTTAATCTATTTGTAATTCATGTCTTTTATTAGTTTTTAATGCTTCCATTGACTATGCAGGTGGTTTATGCCAGTAAATATTATTTTGACTTTTATTATTGGTTCTGTTCTTGGATGGTTACTTGTTAAAATAACAAGAGCTCCTCCTCATTTGCATGGCCTTGTGTTGGCATGCTGTGCTGCAGGCAAGTTTCCTTATATGTTAGATGTTTCTTTTTTCACCATCTTATTACGCATAATTAGTTAATTTGAGACTATAATTAAAGTCTTAATGATAATTTCTTACATGTCTCACAAAGAGATAAGTGTAAAATCACTTTAAATAAGCTAATCCAAATTTACAACTATTTTGAATTATATGTCGATAGGAAATTTGGGAAACATGCCTCTTATCATAATCCCAGCTGTATGTAAAGAAAGAAGCAGACCTTTTGGAGATGAGGATGTCTGCAATAGAAATGGACTGGCATATTCTTCTTTATCTATGGCAGTAAGTCACTTCTTTTAAAAGTTTGGGAGCATAAATGTTCATTAAGTGGAAATCTTCAGAACCCCTGAACCAATATGATTTTTTTTTTTAACTGATTTTGAGTTTTTCAGCTAGGAAACATTTACACATGGACTTATGTGTACAACCTTGTTCGTGTATCTTCATGCAAGAATTCTAAAGCAACTGAAGTTGATGATTTCCCAATGAATCCTGAATCTTTGCTTACAACCAGCCCTGAGAACACTTCAACATGTCCAGCTGGACCATTAGTGTCTGCGGAGAATATCTCACAGACAAAAGACTATGCCAATGGATTTGACATTGAGACTACAAGATCTGAGGGAGTAGCAAAGGTTGTTTTACAGTCACTTGTAATTTAAAGCAATATGTTTATTCAACCATAGTGTGTGTGTGTGTATTTTACATATAGTAAGGCATAGAAGTTTTGGCCTTGCATTTTTTTCGGAGTTTACAGGTAACAAAACAGGAAAAGGTAATGAAGTTGCTAAAAAAATTAGAAAAAAAGATCAATCTGAAGGCCCTATTAGCAC
Source organism: Albizia julibrissin (assembly GCA_037074505.1). Classification (NCBI taxonomy): domain Eukaryota; kingdom Viridiplantae; phylum Streptophyta; class Magnoliopsida; order Fabales; family Fabaceae; genus Albizia; species Albizia julibrissin. The sequence goes on along the minus strand of CM073482.1, from coordinate 4,376,736 downwards.
CTGCAATAATTGGATCGGTAAGACATATTTTGCTTACCATACTTTATTATCTGTTATTTGTTAGCAATGATACCTTCTCTGACCCTTTTTCCATGTGTAGATCATTGGCTTAATAATCGGTGTAATCCCTCTATTTAAAAAGGCATTAGTTGGTGAAAATGCTCCTCTTCATATAATTGAAGACTCTATATCCATGCTGGGGTATGTAAGATTTTCTATCTTGATCATGCTCAAGAAAACAGGGGAACTTATTTCATTCAACTCAAATATGTTCTAAAATCTTTCTTTTCTTTGTGATGTGCAGCGATGCAGCTGTTCCTGCTATGACCTTGTTAGTTGGGGCAAATCTTGCAAGTGGTAATGAAGAACATGAGCTTTTTAGTGTGTAATTTCTATTTTGTTAGGTATTGATTTCACTTTAGTCATTTCTTTTGAAAATGAACCAGATTTTAATGTTGGATGCTGGATTTTCTCTAGGTTTGAAAGCATCAAGCATTCGATTTCCAGTTATAGTAGGAATCATTATTGTTAGATATATTGCCTTACCAGCCTTTGGAGTAGGCATTCTTAAAGGTGCAATCCATATAGGCTTGATCCCCCATGATCCATTGTATACGTTTCTGCTATTGCTTCAATATGCGCTTCCACCTGCAGTAACCATAAGTAAGTTGACATTTTTTCTAATGAATTCAATTTTTGTTATCATAAACCATAGACTTCACATAATGGCTTTTTGTTAAGAGAAGAGTTTGGATTATATATACCTCTATGTTTGCTTGTATGATCAGGTATAATAACTCAATTATTTGAGGCTGGTGTGGTTGAGTGCTCAGTTGTGATGCTGACAACTTATATATGTGCATCTGCTTCGCTTACTCTATGGTCTACATTTTTTATATGGCTTGTACTATAGCCCTTTTCATCTCTTAAACCTGGAAAGTAGAGCATACTAGAGTCTCAAAAGATCACAAAATAGCAACTAAGAAGATGGAATATGAACTATTGTACCAAACAAGTGCAATATTACTCTATAGTGGGATCATTGTACACATGATTACACCAATATGATTTTCATGATAATAATATTTCATATGTTGTTGTGAATTGCGTGGCCATCACTACTAGCTTTGTAATGGATAGTTCAGTCCACTACAAAGAGTTTGTTTTGAATTTGAATTATACTTTGAGAAAGCTCAAATAGAACATTTTTTTTATTTAATAAACAAACACACCAACAACTCAATATTAGAAGAGAGATCAAACTTATGACCTCCTACTTATAAAAAGTTTTCACATGCCACCAGGCCATAATTGATAATTGGTAGCTCAAATGGACCTTTTTTTAATTGATAACTCAATTTAGCAAGTAATTTTATGAATAATAACTCAAAGACCAGAGGTGAAATTTTTTTTCTTTTTCCTTTCCAGGATTAAAAGGGTCACATGAGGATTTCAGTGATTGATAGTATCATATAAGTAAGTAATTTGATGTTCTTTTACCAAGTGATGTAACATCCATAAATTTGTTACCTTGAAGATGGTATTATACATCTTATCCCTTATCTTATATTTGGATGGAAATAAAATCAGTGAGGGAAGAATATTAGGAGGAAAAACTCTCAAAAATAATAAATTTTCTTACTATTTTTTAAAAAAATTCTTCCTAATATTCTCTCCCCTATTTTTGAACGTTTTTAATGGAATTGGGGGTATGGAATTGAAATTTGATATCAATTTCATGCCTAAGTTTGTTTGGTATGATGGAATTGGAAATTTTTGCAATTCCATGTGGAAGCCAAATCTCTTCAATTCCATCAAATTGGCTTCCACCCAAAAAGTAAAGATTTGCAATTCCATGTACCTAAATCCATTTTTGTCCTTCAACTTGCATGATTTTATCCAAGGTTATTAAACTTGGACCGGTCATGGTATTAGGTCAAGGGTTAGTGAGTCAGATCGGAGTCAAATCGAAGCTAAACCAGGCCAAACTGGTGAGAAATTGAATATTTTAGGCTTATTAATATGAATTTTTTTTAAAAAAATAAAAATAATTTTTTTATAAAAGAAACCGAACTGGAGCGATCAAGGTACACAATCAAAGGTTAGTGGGTCAGACCGGAGCTAAACCGGTGAGAAATTGAATATTTTAGTCTTATTAATATAAATCTTTTTAAAAAAATAAAAATCATTTTTATTAAAAAAAACGGTCCGTTCCGGGTTTAGTAACTATGGTTTTATCTCATTCCACTTTCTTAGGTTGTCATATTGGTAATTTTATATTTTAAATTTTAAATATAAATATTAAATAAAAATAATATTTGAATTCCATGTACATACCAAACACACTTTTAAACCACATTTCCATTTTCATATTTATATCCATTTCCATTTCCATATCCATATCCATCAAAATCAATTCCAGTGTATCAAAACAGGCCGAAAGGGTTGGCAGAGCATGAGTGAGTTAGAATCCGTTTCTGCTTTAAAACTTGCGGTAGATAATTAATAAGAAAAAGGTTGTTCACGTATATCATTTATTTTTTTTTATTAGATTGAGGTTTCTCTAAAGATTTAGAGAGTAAAAGGTTCTTCACATCTTTCTCAACAAGTGTACTTCTTAAGATTCGAACTTGTGTTTTTCTTTTACAAACTGAGACTTTTTACCATCTCAACTAATAATTTATTAGTATAAATCCATTTATTTAAATCATTCTTTGTTCAATTTTTAAATAAATACTATTTGAAATCATAAATTTCATTTTGATTACTCAAAAGTTAATGATCTCAAGTTGGTCATAATTACTAAAATGGAATGTTGAAATGTTTGTCGTTTTAAAAAATTACCTCTCATGTATTTTTCTTAAATAAATTCTCAAGACCCTCACCGGGTGGCCATCAACAACTAGCTACTTCTTAGCTTTGAGAATTAAAGTGTTAAGAGTTTTTGTCTCTCATAATAAATATGCTTATTATGATTCAAACTTATGTTGTCTCTTCTTCATAAGGTTGATGACATTTTTTACTTTAATCAATAACTTGTTAGTTAAAATATAAATATGAAAATTAGACAAAACTTTATGTATGTTTTAATATGATGGTAATGTTTTTTATTTGATGACTTTTGCCTCATCAACTTGAAATGATGAGAAACTAGCTTAGTGGCTGTAGCTATTGCTGAGATTTGGTTTAGCGTAATCGTCACCGGTGAATGAGCTCCATTAAATTAAGTTCCCAATAATTCACTTTTGAGAAGCAAAAATAATTAATTAAATTCAAAACTTACAAAAGTATCACTAGAAAAGTGTATTTAACTAGGAAAATTAAAGCCCATTATTCCCTTTTGAATTTTATAATTCAATTGGGCGTTGCTGTCAGCTGATGTAGTAAAATCCAATTTCCATTCTCGCTCTCACACCTAACAGCTGGTTATGGCGCTTCTCTATTCTATTTGCCCCACTGATTCTGATTGTGATGTTCTCCATAATTTTATAACCCTTTAAATATATATTTATATCTTCTTTTAAATAAAATCATGAATTTATAAATTAACAAGTGCGGCTGCCCTGTAAAGCACCAGTTTGAATAGTATTTTTAGATATGCAGATTTTAATAAAATGTAATTTTCTAAATGTAACTCTATAAAAATTAAAAAGGCAAATTTCCTATTTAAAAAACTTTAGTGCATGTTGACTGGAACTTGTTTGATGTACACAGCTTAGTGGGGGAACTGTGTGTGGTTTGTAGTTTTTATTTATGTTTGAGTTAGCGTAAAAATTATTTTTCTGACATGATTTATGATGTATGAGGTAAATATATCATTCTGATTTTATTTATAAGTCTTTTTTGATCAAAAAATTTGATCATATTTATAAATCCAGTTTTAGGGTAATAAATGCATTTTGTACTTTTTACCCCTATTAATTACAATAAACAAAAAGAATTTATTTATGATGACTTTTGAAACCAATCATAGATAAATGTGAAACTGAAAATTTAGCACATGATTAATAAATTAACTAACTCTTCTTGGTATGTGAGAATTAATTAAAAAAGACTTATAAATAGAATCAGAGTGGTATAAGAAGAGTTTGTCTTAACTTACGTAAACGTGTTTTTTAAATCACAGTTCAAACAAATACTTAAGAGATGGAGTCCATGGAAAGTGAAAGAAATTAGGTCAAGCCCGTGCATGAGCCACAAATTTTTCATTAGTCACTTACATCAATGAGTCGCAAAATAATGGAGTATTAAAGTTTTGTTATATATTTATACCTTCTTTTAAATAAACTCATGAATTTATTAATTAACAAGTGCGGCTGCCCTGTAAAGCACCAGTTTGAATAGTATTTTTGTATATGCAGATTTTAATAAAATATAATTTTCTAAATGTGACTCTATAAAAAAGAAAATTTCTTATTTAAAAAACTTTATAGTTAGACCAAGTTGAGTGGAACTTGTTTGATGTACACAGCATCAGTGGGTAACTGTGTGTGGTTTATCATTTTAGTGTATGTTTAAGTTGGTGGTGAAAACTATTTTTTTAATATAATTTATAATATATAATATAAATATATGATATGGTTTGTCTTGACTTACATGACTCTAACTCAAACAGGCACTTAAGAGATGGAATGTGTTTGTTTGGATGAGCGGTGTTAAATCGAGCTTATTATATAAGTATGATTTACGTAAATCGAGATAAATCTCCTCTACATATTTACCTCGTAGGCCGTAAAAGCTACCTCGTAAACCGTAAAAGCAACTTCGTATTCAGTGAATCACGATTTATAAGCACTTATAGAGGTTCCATAAACTAATCCAAACGGAAAGTGAAAAAAATTAGGCCAAGCCAATGCATAAGACACAAAATTCATTAATCACAGGCATCAATGAGTCGCAAAATCATGGAGTACTAAGGTTTTGTAACTAAGTAACTTTAATAAAAATCCACATTCAGTTAGCAACAGTTGATCAACGGTCAAAAAATACAGCTTATACCTCATAAGGACGTAAGTTTGAATTACGCTCTTAATGTGAGCATTTTGTTAAATTGGTGAATTATAAGTATTTTTTTTTTAGTAGGATCTAAATACGGACCGGATTGAATTCAGATACTAAGGCTTAATGTCTTACCACTACGGCGTTAGGCTATAAGTACTCTTTTAAACTCTAGGACATGTAATAGCACTCGTGTCGTGTGCCCAGCACTTCAGAAAAAACATATATTAAAATTTAAAAAGAAAAAAGTATGAGTAGCTAAATATTATAATAAGTACCTTTTAAAAGTATATTAAAAAATGAAACACATTGCTTCCATCATTTTCTACTCCATTCCATCGTCCTCAGTGGTTGTGAATCACCATCTATATGCCTCGTGTTATATATATATATATATATATATATATATATATATATTAAAAAAAATTCAGTGGTCTACAAAGCCATTAAATATTTTAGACCTTTTCTCCCTTGAAATCGAATATGCTTTCGCAAGTGCCGCTGCACTCTGAAGAAATTTTTTAATTCAGAATAATATCAGGTACTTGAACTCTTGAAGATTAATTAATGAACGTTTACTTGTGAGTTTTGCACCTATAATTAATACTTAAAAGGGGTTTATTGTATTTTTTCTTTTATTTTTCCCCAACTGTATTTTTTTCTTTACTATTCTGATCCAATTTATAAGTTCTTTTTGAGAAAGAATTTTAATCCTTACTATATAAGTCCACTTTTAGAATAATAAATACAATTTTTATAATTTTGTCTCAATTAATTGTAATAAATAAAAAGAATTTATTCATATTAACTCTTGGAACCATTCATAAATGAGGGGCGAGATTAAAAATTTAGCTCATAATTAATAAGTTAAATAACTCTCCATTGATATATGAGAGTTAGTTAATTGAAACTTATAAATATGATCAAAGTGGTATATAAAACCTCATTTAATAGGAATAAAATAAAATAAATATTTGCATTTAAAACATATTTAATGACTGAACTCAAAAAATTGTGTCAATTTACTTTTAAACTCATGCTAACTTTTTTCCTCACAGCGTAGAATGCGGGAATATTGTCTGAACTCTAAAGCGAGAATTGAACCATAGACCTAATATCACAAAGAGCACATCTTGTTACACTAGACCTAAGAGTCTTAGGTTCATGCTAACTTTTAAATTTGATATGTTCAGTGGCTTCATTTATGAGTTTGGTAGAAATTTTTTTATTGAGAATTAAAACATATTTAATGAGTCAGCCACTACTTCCTTATTTTTCAATGAGATGACTGGAAACTGACTTATATTTTAGATAAAAAGAAACATTGTGGCGTGGAAATGTCAAACTGGTTTAAAAGATCTGACATGAAAGGATATATATGAGTCATGAGCGTAAAGGAATTAGGGGTGGATGGTTTAAAACTTTGATTCTGATTTTGGAGCCCCTTGTGGGATATTAATACGAACTGTGTGTCGTTTTTGGAGAGCTTGGTGGAAAGTGATGGACAAGCTCTCGCGATGGGATTAATGAATGAATGAGCCCCAATATTCCCTAATTACAAATATCTTTATTGTGAGATTTGGATTAACGGGTTGAATTACCACTATTATAAAAATAGGAAATAGTCACACACTTTCTGTGATATTTCTTTAAACAAGTGTTATAATTTCTTTTATAATTTTTTTTAAAATTGGTATATTTAAAAAAGCGTCACAGTTGCTTAAGAGCCTTATGTGGAACTTGCTTGACGAAGCGTTACTTAAAGTGTTTTTTTTAAACTGAAGTAGCAGCTGTGACGCTTGTTCAAGAAAGTGTCACAGCTGCTATGCACTTTTTATGGCACTTAGCTTAGAAAGCGTCATACAAAGTAATTTTTTTTTCAAACATTTCTATTCCCCGTGATCTTTTTCTATTACCTTTATCCTCTTGGTCTCTACTCCTTATCCAACACGTGCTATCACTTCTTATCCTTTTAGTCCCTATATTTCCTCATTCTCCTTTTTTTGTCACTCATTACCGTCTCTACTTCAATCGGCACTTTTTCTTTATTCCTTTGTTTTATCACTTCTCACATTTCCTCCTCTTCCTCTTTTCATTTTTGACACTTCTTCCTCATTTCTTTGGTCTCATTTCTTGCATCAAACCAACCCCACTCCTCCTCCCTTTTAGTCTCATTCCATCCTCCTTATAGTTTTGTTTCATTCGTAAATACGTACCCACTCACTTTTTCCCTTTTTTTTAATATATTTTAAATCTGCGTACATCACATTGTCTTCTTAACCACCATTTTTCTTTTTCTTTTAAACATGCATGCAACTTTGTCTTTGTCTTTTTTCTTTATTAATTTTTCTTTCAGGTGTTGTGCTTGATTTTTCAACTTACTCTATTCAAACTTTCTATATACTGTAAGTTTTTTTTAATTTTTGGGCTTACAAATCTAATTTTATTAGTAGTTAATAGTTTAATCTGTTCTATATCTTTTATATTTAATTTATTATGAAATCTGAAAAAATTATTCTCATTTTTATATCCTGAAAAATAAATAAGAAAAAATTAAATGTTATTATATATAAGTTGTATGTGAAGATATATAGTAGTTATAATTTTTAGTTATTTTAATAATTGTTAATATTGATGAGTTGCATAAATAAAATAATTATTTATTTTAACACTTATATTTTACTTAGTAGTGATTTTTTAATTAGTTATTTGTTAATTTATATCATTTTGGAGTTATTTGATTGTGGTTTGCTTTTCTTCATTTTGTTGTAAATATAAAAATGTGTTTAAAGTGTGTTATCAACTATAATTATGGGGTTCTAAAAGAAAAATATGGGGAAAAATATTTTTGTAAAAAATAATACTTCTTAAAACACTTCCTTAAAAAATGCCACATGAAGCAAACATTTTAAAAATATATATATAAACTTCTTATGGTGTCTTCCATGAAGAAGCGCTATAGAAAGTAGTAACTTTCTTAAAGAAGCGTCACATAAAGTCTGCACTTCATAAAGAAGTGTCACATAAAGTGTTTATATATATAATATCACATTGCCAATAAAGTGTGCGCGCGTGCGCATATGTGTGTGAAACTTTATTGACAATGGGATATTATATACGCGTCATAGTTCCAAAATAAGTGTCATAATTGCTCTTTTTCGTAGTAGTGTACGAAGCTTCAACGCAAGTTAAGTGCATATGGTAAAACAATATGTTTTCTCACCCTCAACTTATCTCCCAGAGTTTGAATTTTATGTTGATTTTGCAATGAGACAATAATGTTTGCTTGATTGGAGTTGCTTATCATAAAGACGTTTATGTAAAATGAGATAAAACTTCTTTCATATATTTATCTTTTATATTAGAAATTAAGATTGAAAGTTCCAATTACTATTTAAAACAATCTCATTGAAGATGTAATTTCTTCAAGTTAGGCCACTAAATTATGATAAACTAATTTACTATATACGTCAGCAAAATGAGTAATTTACTAAATTATGTCTTCCATTGTTTCTTGTGGATGACAAAGATGAAGTGCAAGACCAAGTAGAATATGAAAACCAGATGATGGAGGAGGAGGAGGAGACCAGCAGAGATGTGGTTAGATTTGAGACATCTATTATGGAGGGCTCAGAACATTTGATGGCCCCCACTAATGAAACATGGGTTCCCACGTTCTTTATGACATTCTATGTTAGATAATTTTGGTTGGATGGATCCATAATATAAAATGTATTTTAAAAGTTAATTTTTATTTTAAATATAAATTATAAATTATATATTTATTAATCTTTTAATAATTTATCTATATTGATGTTCTGTTAATAATAATTAAAGAGGAGAAAAAAATGAGAAAATTAAGAAAGATTGTTAAGATATTTTAAAAAATACATGTCATATTAACTAACTCAACTAATTTCTTTAATTTAATCAAATTAGGTCAATATATCTTATATTAAGGACATGAGAAATAGATAGTTCAGGGAAGATGAGTAGTTTATATATATATATATATATAACTTAACTAATTCTCTTCATCTAATTAAATTAAGTAAATAAATTTTAAATATGAATAATAAAATTGACCTTGAGTCATCATCCAATCATCCTACATGGAAAAAGTGAATGCTGACATGGCTTCCAAATAAGCTCCTCGTTTCTGGTGGATCACCCACACCCAGCCTTTTTATAAAAAATGAATGAATCTTTTAAATCGAAGTATAATGAATAACTACCTTTTTTTTTATACAATGACTAACTACTTATTACTTTGCACATATTTATTAGAAATCCCTCATCAAATAAGTATAATTAAGAGCATCATTAAATACACTGTTATCATATTAAATAATCAATGTAGATTTTTTTGTAAAAAATATAAATTTCTAACCGATTTATTGTAGTTCGCAATCTCTATAAAATAAGTAGTTTTTTTTTTTTTTAAAGAGAGGGAGAGAAGGACAAAAACTACATTATTGTTTATAGATGTGGCATGATGAAAAAGAAAGCTGATTTATGTGTGTCTGGATTAGTTTTTAAATAATCATTTTTATAATTTATAAAGTAAATATATAAAAAAAATTTTATTTTAATCTATAAAAAAAACTTATAAAACTATGGTGGAGAGGTTGCCAAACACTCACTATTATAGTTCTCGGTGTGACCTCATTATTGTAGTGCATGAAGCTTTTGTTGTCCCCCACGGAGCATCTTTTACAACCATCATTTTAACATTCTTATATACACATTAAAGGAAAAAAGAGAATGAAATCCATAACCAATAGCTGTTATATCAGCTTAGTGCGCTATATCATCTCATTCTGTTCCTCCTTGTTATTTGACGCCATTCCCACTTTGATTAGTTCAAGTACAGAGAACAGAGCATCAGGTAATATATCTTTCCCTTTTTCTTCTTTCTCTCCTCTGTTTTCTCTTTAGTCTTAGAGCTAGTAGACTTGTAATTTTTACCATTTGACTTTTCTTTTTGTCAGCTTGTTTAGTTTCCCAGTATCCTACAGGTTTACTGGTCCTGAAAATTATATAATAATATCTTATACAGACGCATGCACGCGCACACACAACACATGCTTCCGAAGAACAAGGCTAAAAAGATGCTGATCACTTTAAATTTGTGTTTCACAGGAATGAATTAAAAGGCAGAGAAAGAGAGGCATTTTCATCTTCCCTGTTTTGAAGAAAGAGAGCACACCATGCAGTTCTGGGGACTCTTCGTTACTGCCTTAATGCCAGTCCTGAAGGTGCTCATTATTACTGCTCTCGGCACACTTCTAGCATTGAAGCGATTTGATATACTCAAGAAGGACGCTAGGATGCACCTCAATAATGTAAGTTTAATCCTTTAATTTCCACTTTTTCTTTCTTTCCTTGTTCTGTTTTCTTTTTGTCTTGTTTGCATAAAATGAGTGGAGGATGAAAGCTATACATATAAGGGCCATATGGCTATGATTGCTAAAAGTTACAAGAAGATGACAGTTTTTATGGCTTATTAATATTATCATTTCTCCTCCAAATTTAAGAATACAGAAGAAATATGCATACTTTGCTTTCCTTTTTTGGCAGATTGTTGAATTGTCAGTTTCTGAATATATGTTCATTACAACTAATATATGTGCAGTAACAGTTCCCTTCTCTCAGTTTTATTTATTTTTTATTTTTTTCAGATGGTATATTATGTCTTCATTCCTGCTATCTCTGTTAGCATCCTGGCCGAAGCCATTACATTTAAGAGCCTAGTTATGCTGTATGTTTCTTTCTTTATTTCTGCTCCATTCATTTCATTTCTAAGTGGCAAGTTTATTTTATTTTTAATTCATGTCTTTTATTAGTTTTTTATGCTTCCATTGACCATGTAGGTGGTTCATGCCAGTAAATATTCTGTTGACTTTCATCATTGGTTCTGTTCTTGGATGGTTACTTATTAAAATCACAAGAGCTCCTCCTCATTTGCATGGCCTTGTGTTGGGATGCTGTGCTGCAGGCAAGTTTCCTTATATGTTAGATGTTGCTTTTCTAATCATCTTAGTAGTATTACGCATAATTAGTTACTTTGAGACTATAATCAGAGACTTATAATTATGATTTCTTACATACTTAATCACAAAATCCATCATTAGAAGGGCAAGGATCAGACTTTAGTTACTTTGGCCATGGAGGTCTTGATGGATCATATCAAGAGCCAGTTTAACTCAAAATCAACAAGCAAAGGAAAAAATTTGTTAGAAGACTAAGGGGGTGTTTGTTTACCCCAGAATCAATTAAAAGAAGAAGAAGAAGAAGAAGAATCTCTTTTTCCCTTTATAAGACAAGTGCAAAATCACTTAAAACAAACTAATCCTAACTTACGACTATTTTTGGGTTTGACGTCAACAGGAAATGTGGGAAACATGCCACTTATTATAGTTCCGGCTGTATGTAAAGAAAGAAGCAGACCATTTGGAGATGAGGATGTCTGTAACAGAAATGGACTGGCATATGCTTCACTATCCATGGCTGTAAGTGTCATTTCTTTGAAAAGTTTGGGAAAATAAACATGTTCATCAAATGGAAATCTTCAGAACCCCTAAACCAATATGATATATTTTTTGTTTTACTGATTTTGAGTTTTTCAGCTAGGAAACATTTACGCATGGACTTATGTGTACAACCTTGTTCGTGTATCTTCATGCAAGAATTCCAAAGCAAATGAAGTTGATGGTTCCCCAATGAATCCTGAATCTTTACCTACTATCAGTCCCCAGAACATTTCAACATGTCCTGTTGGACCATTAGTCTCTACAGAGAATATCTCACAGGCAAAAGACTGTGCCAATGGACTTGACATTGAGACTGCAAGACTTGAAGGAGTAGCAAAGGTTGTTTTACATTCTACTATAGTGTGTATATTTTCATTTTTTATCAGGCATGGAATTTTTGACTTTACATTTTTTTTCAGAGTTCGCAGGTAACAAAACAAGAAAAGGTAATGAAGTTGTTAAAAAAATTAGCAAGAAAGATGAATCTGAAGGCCCTGTTAGCACCTGCAACAATTGGATCGGTAAGACATAAAGATTTTACTTACCATGCCTTGTTAATAATCGGTGTAATCCCTCCATTTCGAATGGCATTAGTTGGTGAAAATGCTCCTCTTCATGTAATTGAAGACTCTATATCCATGCTGGGGTATGTATGATTTTTTATTTTCTTGATCATGCTCAAGAAAACAAGGGAACTCAAAAAATTTTCTTTTCTTTCTGATGTGCAGTGATGCAACCATTCCTGCTATGACTTTATTAGTTGGGGCGAATCTTGCAAGTGGTAATGAAGAACATGAGCTTTTTAGTATATAACTTCCATTTTGTTAGTTATTGATTTCAATTGAGCCATTTCTTTTTGAAAATGAACAAGATTTTCATGACATATTCTGGATTTTCTTCAGGTTTGAAAGCATCAAGTATTCAATTTTCAGTTATAATAGGGATCATTATTGTTAGATATATTGCCTTACCAGCCTTTGGCATAGGCATTCTTAAAGGTGCAACTCATATAGGCTTGATCCCCCACGATCCATTGTACAAATTTCTGTTACTGCTTCATTATGCTGTTCCACCTGCAGTAACCATAAGTAAGTTGTCAGATTTCTCTACTAAATTCAATTTTGAAGTGTGAAATATATTTAAATTTTTGTTTACTTGTATGAATTTATTGGTCAGGTACAATAACTCAGTTATTTGGGGCTGGTGTGGTTGAATGCTCAGTTGTGATGCTGGCAACTTATGCGTGTGCCTCTGTTTCGCTTACTCTGTGGTCCACATTTTTCATATGGCTTGTACTATAGTAGATCATATTTTCTAGAGTCTCAAAAGATCTCAAAATAGGAACTTAGGAAGATGGAATATGTACTATTGTACCAAACAAGCGCGATATTAGTGGGATTAATGAGGGAAATAAAATCTGAATTGTTTGTAACAATTGCATGGACGGTGATGAGAGGCAGCTAATTAAAATGATGTTGCTTGGCATATTTCATCTTATCCATCCAATTTATCTCTCAATCTCAGCCATCGGTTTAATGTTATATTTGTTTCTTATTATTCACCCAAAACCTACTAGTGCCAGCATCCTCCAACTGTGCTAGAAAATCAAAGGAGGAGGGAAAAGGTTTTAGAGAAGACGAACGACAAGGGAGCCGCACGGGAAAATCAAATGAGGTGTGAAAAGGTTTTAGAAATAGGAATAGCAAGCGAGAGTATTAGATATCAAGGATTGATGAGTAAAAAAATCTTTTATCAAATACCGGATATTTCTTATTTAGTGTTTAATTTTATGATTTTGTATAATCTAACTTGATAATTTTCAAAATTGATTATACTGGATTTTTGTTGTTCTTGTGTATATATATTCCGATTATAGATTTAAAATATCTTTTTGTTCGTTTGGTTAATTTAACTCATCATGCAAATTAAATTTAAATAGTTTCATGGAGTTTTCAAAATAATAATCTTATTGTTACAAAAGTTTTAAATGGCTAATTGGTGTTAGCATCATCCAACCTGTCAATATATCGTCAATCAATATATATCTATAAAGGGTCTCTTTGGATTAAAGAAAATGTTGGAAATGAATGGAATCAAAAGGAAAAGAATAGAAATTAATAGAAAATATTTTGCCTTTTTGAAATGTTTGGTTCTCACTGGAAAAGAAAATGGATTGATAAGAAAATTTTTGTTTGATTTGAAGAAAATGAAACAGGAAAATAAGAAAAAGACAGTTTTTCCCTTGTATTAAAAATAATATATAAATGCTCATAAAAAGGAAAGAAAAGGAAAATAATATATTAAAAATAAAGATAGGTGAAATAAAAAAGGAAAATATCCAATTTTTTCAGATGATAAAATTTATTTCCTTATTATCCTATCCGTATCAAATATAATCAGCAAAACAAAAACAAAAAACCTAGAATAATGGAAAAAATGAAACTATCCATATTAAAACTATTATTGGTGTTGAAGAAGGGTGTATGCGCTTCTCTTCACCGATAAATTGAAGCTGTCGACTTTTGGAACTAAACAGAGAAGGAGTAAAAATTGCAGAACAACATCTTCGTCGGAGACGTTCACCACCATTCTCAATATCAACTTCTTTTCCATCATTCGTTGTCTTTTTCTTTCTCCACCGTTATTTTCTCTCTGTGCCATCACCACCACCATCGACTTCTTCTTCCTCTCTCCACCATCTTTATCTTCTTCCTTCGCCATCACTGATGGATCTACACACGAGGAGGCAGTGACAACTATTGAAAAAGAAAAAGAGGGGTTATTTGAGAATGCACTACCATTGGAAAGTTAGACAAAAAAAAAAAAGTACTACCATTGGAAAGTGGGTTTCTACCAACAATGGAAGGAAGAGATATTTCTATGGATGAAGGAGAACTCCTCGTTGCTGGAAAATATTTTCCCAAGAAAATGGTGAACCAAACAGCCGTCACCAGCTAAAAAATGAGATTTTCCATTTTCCTCCTTTGATTTTCTACAATCCAAACGGGACCTAAGCGTAATAACTTCCTCTTAATTGGTTCAAGTGTAATGCGTACATTATCAACATGTTCATTCCCATGGGATAATTTTGTTGAATTTTCCTTTTTCGTCATAATTTTTCTGAATTGAATGCTTCTTTAGTTTACTATTTCAAATTTGAAATTTGAATAATTTTATAATCAATTTCATTTAAATTATCAGATTATGTTCAGTTTCACACATTTCAAACATCTATATTTACAAGTTTTAGTATATTTATTATTTAGTTAACTACTCCCTCCGGAGTCCAATCCTCTCTATGAGAGCGCAAAATTTGAATTATCTTGATCTTTTTAATTTTATAAAAGCTCGCCAAAAATTGTCTAAATATTTAATGAGTTTTTTTTTCTTTTTTACCCCTCATTACTTATATATATTTCATTAATTAAAAGGTTGATTATACTCATATTTACTTTATTTTTCTCTCTTACTTACCTATTATAAATAAGGGTATACTTAGAAAACAAAACTTATTTCAGACATAATACTTATAATTTTTAACTAACTTTAACCACTTTTTTAAATCACATAATTCGGTTATTAAGTTCTTATAAATAAAACCGGAGGGAGTATTTATAAAATTGTACTCTCATTTATACTGCAAAACATAGTATGTTGCTGTGTCCCCCCCCCCCCCGGGCAGTTATAGAATGCAATCTCAAGTTTTAACAAAATGATTGTAGATGGCTTGAACTCTTGGTTGGGAGTTGTTGAATGAAATTATTTATTATCCATTTTGAATAAGCAGCTTCTGAATTATTTGTCATAATGGCACAGAGCAAGTTATATGTTTAAAGTGAAGGAGGTATTCTTTTATCCTTCAAAGAATATAAAAATAATTTTATCTTTTCATGATGACTTTTCCCTTTAGTTTTAATTTTAACGTAAGGTGGCTTTTCAGTTTTGAGTGATCTTATTGTCTTTTTATTTTTAATGTTTATACTCACAGATTTGTTGTTTACTCCCAGGGATGAAGGTTTTTGGAGGAGCATGAAAAGGCAATCAAAAATTTTTTATTCAAGGATGACTATAACATGTTGAGAATAAATTTGAGGGAAAAACTTATCCTCTTTCCCTTTTTTTTTAGGTAAAAAACTTGATGAAACAGTTTTTTTTATCTAAATTGTTATAATATGCATGATTATATCATGAATTAAATATTTACTTCTTTCATGTTAGGTGGGAGTGTGAGACTAAATATAAGACTCAGTTAACTTTTTTGAAAAGATTAAGAAAACTAAGGATATTAATTTAAAGTATTTATATTTATTATTATTTTTTCAAACTAATAATTTGTTTGATTTATAAACTAATTATAATTTAATTATACATAACATATGGTATGATTAAATACTTTATTTAGTTTCATTAATCTTTTCAAAAAACAGTCAGAAAGATACTCAGGTCAAGTGTGTCGATGTGTCTGGTCTCGCATTTTCTTCTTCACTCCATCCTTCTGCTGCTCTGTCTTTGATCTCCTTGCTAGGTAATCATTACAAAGCCTGGTTTTCTATCTCCATCCTGTCTTTTTATTTCACTAATTACCACCAAAATCCTTCTTATTATTTTTCACAGACTGAGATATTTCAGGACACGCTTTTGACCATATCTTGCTAAACGAGTAGTGAGAATAATCAATCAGTTTTGGTAAGCTTTGGTTCTTTCGTCTTTTATTCCCAATGATGATCAAACTGAGTTGCACTTTTTACCTATTTATTATCTTTAATCAATTTTAACTAACTTTTTAATCTACGCTATTGGCACACTCCTAGCACTGAATCGATTCGATATACTCAAGAAGGACCCTAGGACGCACCTCAATAATGTATGTTTCATCCTTTCCTCCTTTTCTTTCTTTCCTTGTTTTCTGTTTTCTTTTCATCTTATTTGCTGAAATGAATGAAGGATGAAAGCTATATGGCCCTTGTTTATGTCTAAGGGCCATATAGTTGTGAAGTGTATCAGTAATTACTAGTTTTGATTGCTAAAAAGTTACAAGAAGACGGCAATTTGCATAATTTGCCTTCCTTTGTTGGCAGATTGTTGTGCAGTTTCTGAATATATGTTCATTACAACTAACATATGTGCAGTAACAGTTCCCTTCTCTTGGTCCCCCCCCCCCTTCCTCCAGATGGTATATTATGTGTTCATTCCTGCTATCTCTGTTAGCATCCTGGCGGAAGCCATTACATTTAAGAGCAGAAAGTGTTTGCGAGAAGAGCGCGAGGTTAATGGGTTTTCACAATAGCAAGTGGGAAAAAAGAGCACGATGTTCTTCATAATGAAATGCTCATTTTTCCTTTCAGATAGGGTTTTGGCTAGTTTGAGGAAGAAAGCCCGAGATTTTATTTTATTTTTAAATTTGGCAACTTTCTATACGGGTTGGCATCCCAACCCGTATAAAAATTTGTCTTCTATATGGGTTAGGATTCCAACCCGTGTAGAAACACAAGCTTTCTACACGGTTTGAGTGCAACCCGTGTAGAAAGTAGTTTTCTACACGAACCTGTGTAGAAAGTTTGTGTTTTCTATATGGGTTAAGCTTTCAACCTGTCTAGAAAGTAATTTTTATTTTTAAAAAAATTAAATAAATTTTAAAATAAAAATTAAAGGCATTAATCACACTTTATTCTAAAAATATATTTAAAAAATGCTAATTTACTATGAAAATACAACACGTGTATTTTCAACACATGTAGAAAGTTCTTTCATCTTCATATATTTACGAAAATGCCACCGATCACACTTTCTACACATGTCCTATTTTGATAGGTATAAAAAATAGGTTTAAAATCTATATTTTGTACTTGTGCCTGAACCAATATGATATATATTTTTTGTCATACTTATTTTGAGTATTTCAGCTAGGAAACTTTTACGTATGGACTTATGTTTACAACCTTGTCCGTGTATCTTCATGCAAGAATTCTAAAGCAAATGAAGTTGATGATTCCCCAATGAATCCTAAATCTTTACCTACGACCAATCCCCAGAAACCTTCAACATGTCCCGTTGGACCACTGGTCTCTGCAGAGAATATGTCACAGACAAAAGAATGTGCTGATGGACTTGACATTGAGACTGCAAGACCTGAAGGAGTAGTAAAGGTTGTTTTACAATCTACTAGTACTATAGTGTGTGTATTTACATTTTTTTCAGGCATGGAAGTTTTGACCATACATTTTTTTTCGGAGTTTGCAGGTAACAAAAGAGAAAAAGCTAATGAAGCTAATAAAAAAATTAGCAAAAAAGATGAATCTGAAGGCTCTATTAGCACCTACCTGCAACAATTGGATCGGTATGACACAAGGATTTGCTATACCATGCGTTATTTTTATTTGTTAGGAAGGATACCTTCTCTAACCCTTTTTCCATGTTTAGTTCATTCGCTTAATAATCGGCGTAATCCCTCCATGTGGAAAGGCATTAGTTGGATTTTGTATTATAGCTCCTTTTCATGTAATTGAAGACTCTGTATCCATACTGGGGTATGTAGGATTTTGTATTATAGCTTGATCATGCTCAAGAAAACAGGGGATCTCAACAATTTTTCTTCTCTTTTCGATGTGTAGAGGTGCAGCTATTCCTGCTATGACCTTATTAGTTGGGGCAAATCTTACAAGTGGTAATAAAGAACATGAGCTTTTTAGTGTGTAATTTCCATTTTGTTAGGTATTGATTTCAATTTAAGTAATTTCTTTTAGGATATAAATAATACATTGTTGGATTTTCTCCAGGTTTGAAAGCATCAAGTATTCGATTTCCAGTTATTATAGGGATTATTATAGTCAAATATATTGCCTTACCATCCTTTGGCGTAGGCATTCTTAAAGGTGCAATCCATATAGGCTTGATCCCGAACGATCCATTATACAAGTTTCTGTTATTGCTTCAACATGTTGTTCCACCTGCAGCATCCATAAGTAAGTTGACAATATGAATTCAATTTTGAAGTGTGAATTATATTTAGTATTTACCTTTTTTGTTTACTTGTATGAAATTTTTGGTCAGGAACAATAAGTCAGTTATTTGGGGCTAGTGTGGTTGAATGCTCAGTTCTGATGCTGGCAACTTATACATGTGCCTCTGCTTCGCTTACTCTGTGGTCCACATTTTTCATATGGCTTGTACAATAGATATAGTCCTTTTCATCTCTTGAACTTGGAAAGCAGAGCATATTAGAGTTTCAAAAGATCTCAAAATAGGAACTACTAGAAAGATGACATGTGTACTATTGTAACAAATAAGTGTAACATTGCTCTATAGTGGGGTCAATGTAAGCATGATTACACCAAAGTCATTTTCATGCTTATGATATTTCATATGTTATTGTGAATTGCGTGGCTATTGCTATTGGCTTTGTAATGGATAGTTCAGTCCACTACAAAGAGTTTGTTTAGAATTTGGATTACATCTTGAGAAAAGCTCAAATGGACATTTTTTTTATTTGATAAACTAACACACCAACGACTTGATGTTAGAGAAATGGAATCTATGACTTCCCACTTACAAGATGGTTTCATATACCGTCATATCATAATTGGTAGCTCAAACGGACTTTATTCATTTAGAGGGGGGTATATACTAACAATTTTATAAGACAAGTGCAAAATAACTTAAAATAAGCTAATTCTAAATTATGAATATTTTGGGTTGGATGTCAACAATTCCCATGTCTTTTACAATAGTTCCAGCTGTATGTAAAGAAAGAAGCAGATCATTTGGAGATGAGGATTTCTATAACAGAAATGGACTGGCATATTCTTCTCTATCTATAGCTGTAAGTGACATCTCTATCAAGTTTTTGTTACTGCTTCAATATGTTGTTCCACCTACAGTAACCATAAGTAAGTTGCATTTTCTCTAATGAATTCAGTTTTGAAGTGTGGATTATATTTACCTTTATGTTTACTTGTATGGTCAAGTACAATAACTCAGTTATTTGGAGTTAGTGTGGTTGAATGCTCAGTTGTGATGCTAGCAACTTATACATGTGTCTTTTCTTGGCTTACTCTGTAGTCTACATTTTTCATATGGCTTGCACTATAGCAAAGTATATTTGAGTTTCAAAAGATCTTAAAATAGGATTTGACTTGAAAAAAGATCTCAAAATAGGAACTTAGGAATATGGAATATGTGTTGTTGTACCAAACAAGTGCAATATTACTCTACAGTGGGATTAATGCGTGATTACACTAAAATGATTTTCATAATTATGATATTTCATATGTTGTGAATTGTGTATGTGGCAATCATTGATTTACTACTGGCTTTGTCATGGATAGTGTTGTCCACTAAAAGAGTATGTTTGGAATTTGGATTGCTCTTTGAGAGAGCTCAAATGCAACATCTTTTTTTAAACTCAAAGAACAAACACCAACAACTTGATATTAGAAGAAAGATTGAACTAATAACCTCTCACTTATAAGAAATTATCATTCTTTTATGCTGCCAAACTATAATCGGCAGCTCAAGTGAACTTGTTTTCTTTTTTAATTAGAAGTGCATGTACTAACAACATAAAATTACTAGCGGAATATAACATGTGACCTCCCACTTACAATAAAACTTCCATATAATTAGACTATAATGTCATTCACTTCTCTTATCAATCAACTTCAATTTATATTTGGATGAGCTTTTTAGAAATAATTTTTCAATGTACAAGTTACATATGTTAAAAAAGTTTCGTTTTACCTTATGTAAAATCATTTTTTAAGCTATAAAGCATCGTGGTTGGTATAAAAAAAACAAGCATTATTATCAATATTTGATTTATATACTGACTTCTAATAGAAGTCAGTTTCCAAAAATATTTCTTTGTACCATGCGGGAAGCTACTTTTTCTAAAAGCTTATATTCTCTTTTTTATGGTTTAGAGTGCAAAGAGTTTTCACAGCTCCCAACAACAAATATGTTTCTCATTATTTAAATAAGATCGCTTATTACCCCCAACAAATAGTTTGTTGGTTTTGAAAGTTTCTTATAACGTTTGGCACATTACCCTAGCCTCTATAGTTTATTAGCTTTGTTATGTTTTATTATTAGTTAGGCCTCACATTTTTTTTATTATTAGATGATTAAAAACAATTATATAATTGAAGGACAATTAATTGGAGATAAAAACACACTAGAACAATTAGTTATATTTTTTATTTTTAAATTTCTAATTTATTATATGCCTATATCTTTTTGCTAGAATGATTATTTTTTATTTACTTAAGAGATCAAATTATATATCTTAATTTTTATGTAATATTATATACATGACTCAAGTTCTTTTTAGTAATTATATATTTAAAAGCACATTTTATTATACATTATCCAAATAACTTTTAGTGTAATAAATTAAATTTGAAAAAAGTTAGCCAAAACTAGCATAAAATATGGTTAGCCCCTTACAATATGATGCAACCACATTTATTGCCTGATAATACTTGATACTTCAAATAGGATTACTTCTCTAACAAGATAATATATATGCCTGTCTAGAAAAAAAAATGTAGCCAAATAGAAATTTCATGACAATACATAGTTGATAGTTGATATTTTATTATATAAACTTGCATCAAACTTAAAATCAAACACATCGTGATAACCTGATCTACAGTACACAACGTGGTATCCAGTCATAAATACCCACTAAAAAATGGCCATTATTTACCCTAATACTGATAATGTCCCAACACTACTTGCATCGCAACTTCTTTGAGGTAGACAATAATCAATTTGTATTCAATGCCAAAAAATAAATCAATGCTTATAACAGAGCCTTCATTAATATTCTGATTTATTTTTTTAAAGTTTTTCAGCTGTGAAACATTTTCATGTGGACTTGTATCTACAGCCTCGTCCGGATATATGTCTACACCAGAAACTGGTCCTAAAAATGGTTCAGCATCTAAAATGGAGCCATTGGCCATTTCACAGAACATCTTGCAAACAAATGACTGTGCCATTGGACCTGAAATTTAAAAGTGCAATGCTTGAAGGAGATGCTAATAAGGTTGTTCAACATTCTAATACTACCATCAATCCTTAATATAAGACACAATGACAGGATATATTTTAATTTATGTCCACTTTATATTATATATATTGTTATTTCCTTTGAACCTCTTCACTATTGAAATCTTGATTTCTAATATATTTATTGGATTAGTTTTTGAAGAATCGTTTTAAGAGAAAAAGTGATAAAAGTGATTTAGAGAATAGATTCTAAGCATGATAAATTTTATAAAAAAAATGATTTTGATTTAAATGTTTGGATGGTTTTAAATAGTTTTTCTAACATAAAGCTAAAAAATGAGGGAAAAAATAGATTTTTTGAAACCATGGTTTCAAGGGTCCAAAATGCCAAACCATGTTTTTGAATTTAAAAGCTCTTTTTAAGAGATTTTTCACATGATTGGATACTTTACTTTTAAAATCACCGTTTGGGCAAAAACCATAGTTTCAAAAGTAAAACTAAACACACACTTAGTTAAACGTGAATAGAGTATTTGAGACTAATTTTGATTTGTCCAAATAACTATTTAAGAGAAAAACTTGAATAGTAAAATGAGACTGCAGTATAATTGGTGTAGATTATTAGCTTGATAATTGGTGTAGTACCTGTGTTTCATAACAGGTAGACCAAAAACACAGAAGATACTCTAAGTGACTCTCAAAAATAATTTCTTTATTTATTTGCAGTGATGCTGCCATTCCAACGACTATGATCTTGTTAGCTGGGGAAAACTTCACTGATGGTAATCAAGGACATACATGAATACTTGGTGTTTATTTTTCAACTTAAGTTTTTTGAAGTCACTTTCTTATTCCTAGAATAAAAAATTTAATGAGAGTTAGTGGATTTTGTTCAGGTTTAATTTAAAGGGATCAGGCATGCGGTCTTCAATTATTTATGAAATCCTTGTTGGTTGGTAGATACATTGCCTTACCAATATGTGGTGTAGGCATTCTTAAAGTTGCTTTGCGCCATTATATCTGTTTCTTTTACTTCATTAATATTCTTTTCCGCCTGCAATGAGCGTAAGGAAGTTTGATTGTCCTATTTAACGATTCTAATCTATCGTTTCTTGCATTATTCTAATGCTATCTCTCATTCTGAATATAAGATCTAATTACCTAATATAAATAGATTAAGGATATTGGTTAGGTTAGTTAATATAGTATATTTTTTTAAAACACCTCAATTATCTTCCTTAATTCCTTCATCACCTATCATATTTGATTATAATTAAAGGAATATCAATATGGTTGATTTGGAGAAAAAAATTGTTAAACATGTTAAAAATGTCTTACATTTAAGACCAACACTAAATCTCTAATTAGATCATATATTTAGGACATATAAGGGGGTATTATGTTTGGTATTCCTGGCACTTGTACTTTATACTAAGCCCGAGCACTTTTTTTTTGGCATTTAAATTTCCAGAAATGATTAAGAGAAAATTTCAGAGAAATGCAGCAAAAACTAGGAAATCCCAAATCAGTACAGTAAATTTGAGAAATCTCAAATCGGTCAGGTGTTAATACAGACGAGGAATATGAGATTTTGAAATTTTGGCGAAAAGACAAGTTTGCCTTTCAACTCTCCCTCCGCTCTGCTTGAAATAGTAACATCAGGCTCTTGATTAACAACATCGGGCTTTTGATTAACAACATGTAATATAAAATACGATGTTGTTAATCAAGAGCCTGATGTTGTTATTGGTTATAAAATTGGTGAGTTTCAAATTTATTGTCGGAGTTGTTAATGGAGAAGGCGTTGTTATTAATCAAGAGCCCGGTATTGTTATTCCGAATTAAGGGAGGGAGAGCTGAAGGGCAAAATTGTCATTTCGTCAAAATTTTAAAATCTCAGATTCCTCGTCCGTACTAACATCTGACTGATTTAGAATTTCTCAAATTCGTTGTACTAATTTAGAATTTCTCATTTTTTTACTGCATTTTTCTAAAAGTTTCCTAATGATTAAACCATTTCAAGCTTACAATTTATTCATACTTTCAATTGCAGGTACAGTTACTCAGATGTTTGGGGCAGGTGATAGTGAATGCTCACTAGTCATTGTTGCCTGTTTCACTTACTCTGTGGTCGATATTTTTTATGCATTTTTTATGTGGCTTGTATTACAGCCTTATATATTCAATTGTATTTGCTCTCTTAGGCTATGTTTGGCTTGATGGAGGGGAGGAGAGGGGAGGGAAGGGTTTTAGGGGGATTTTCTTTTACTTTGTTTGGGTTGACAAAAAGAGAGGGGAGATGAGGGATTTTAATAGTATTATGTTTGGTAGGGGAGGGGAGGGGAGGAGAAATATTTTTATATGGACAATTTTGCTCTCATTTCATTTAATTTGTAATTAATAACTTTCTAACATATTTAATAAAATATAATTATATAAGGAATTTAATACATAAAATTATAATTTTATAATTATAAAAATTAAATAAATATAATTATAAAAATTAAATAAATATAATTATAAATGAAATTTACTATATAAAATTATAATTTTGTAATTAAATAATGAGAAGGGTATTGTGATAATATTTTAAAATGGTATGGATATATTAATCAATTTAAGCTTAAACTTAACATTTCCCTCTAAATCCCCCCAATTTTGGAGGGGAGGGTTAGGAGGGGAGGGGAGGGAGAATTTTAGAAAATTCTCCCTCCCTTCCTAAAATTTTTAGTTATCCAAACAAGGAGAGGGAAGCAAAATCCCCCCATTTCCCTCCCCTCCACTCCCCTCATACCAAACACACCCTTAAGGTCTTCATTCGTTTGAGAAATCAAATTATAGTTTTAGAAGCTATTTTCTGTAGGTTGAGATAAAATTTATCTCACATACTTATATCTTAAAACATAAAAGACTTATTAAAAGTCAAAACAAAAAGGCATATTAATAGTAATATATGTAGTACTAGTATACAGTTGGCAAAAAAAGTGATTACGTTGACAGTCATGGAAGATAATGAGTTTGGGTGTGGGTTGATGTGAGATCGAATTACATATTCAGTTCATCCATGAGTTTAGAAACCCCATCCCTCAAAACAACGTCGTTTTTGGGAATGAGCTGGGCATGTAATTTGGACTCATGTTGGTGTCATATTCAGACTCCTACCAAACAGGCAAACACTAACAACCTGTACGCATGGTGAGCAATTAAACTAAATCCAACAAAACACTAACCCACACACATGGTGAGCTCTTTATGTATGTCAGCAGTCAGTGAATTTTTAATTTTTTGTTAATTTTTTTTAGAATTTTATACTAATAAGCCTAAAATTTTTAATTTATCATCGGTTTAGCTCCGGGCTGACCCTTGACCTAGTATCCCGACCGGTTCAGTGACCGGTCCAGGTTTGATAACCTTGATGTCAGCAGTCAGTGAATTTATTAACTGAAGTGGCAAAAAAAAAAAAAGAATTTCTTAGCTGATATGATTTCCTTTACGATTAATCCCTAATTACTCAAACTCCCCACTACATGGGTGGAATGGAACTTTACTACCGCTATGTTCCAATTTAGAAAAAGATTTTGATTCTTACTGTAACTCCATTTAGAGAGTAATTAATGAAACTGTTATAATTTTACCCCTGTTATATTAAATGTAGGGAGAGGAGAAAGAGTTGAAACATAATGTATAAAATATTTTTTATACTGATTCATACATGAGGGTAAAATATGAAAAACTTATCAATTTATGATATATTTAATGAATTAACTAAATTTTTTGAGTATATGAGAATTATGTATATTGGATTTATAAAAATGAGCAGGGTGATACTCCTTCTTGTCCTTAATATATGATATACTTGGAGAGTTAATTTTGATCTTAAAAATAAAATTTATTTTTCATATTTGACAATCTTTTCCGAATCAATCGTATTGATGCTCCCTTACTAATAATCAAAAAGAAGAATGGATGATGGAATTAAAAAATATGATTAGAGGTTTTAAAAAATATATATTATATTAACTAATTTTTTTAATTTAATTAAATTAGATAATCATATTTTATATTAAAGATATTAGACTATTAGAATTTGCATGGTTAATGTATTTGCGCATTCTGCATATATGCCACCATCCTACCATATGTACCTCCTAATTTTTCACACTCACGCGCCCACATCGTACAGAGAAATGTAGTCAATCAAATACTCCTTTATATTTTTAATATAAGGTATAGTTGATTTTTTAAAAAAATATTAAAAAATTAATTAAATTATTTTAAAATATTTATATTTTTTATTTCTTCTCAAAATTATTTTATCTAACTTCATCTAATATATAGAATTAAAAGACTATTAATTACCTATGTCAATACGTAGGTCAATAAAGCGGCTAGCTTTCAGCGAATAAGGAGGCCTTTTCAGTTTTCTTCTCATCGGCTGGGGCGACGCTATATCTATTTTGTTTTCTATTAGGAAAAAATGGATTGAGTTTACACACACATACATGTATACAGAGACGGGGTGTTTTGGCAAATTTTAGCAATAACCAATATCATTATATGGATATGTAGAAATTATCTATTTTTGGTTCATATATAGTAACAATAATCAATTATTTTAATAACAATTTTAATAATGAGGTTACCCATTTTTTATTTTAGTAGCAACAAATAATATCACTATGTACATCTATAAGTAATAATTGGGTAACGTTGTTGTTAAAATCACTACCAGAACAATTGATTATTGGTACTTTGTAAACCAAAAATAGATAATTCTTATGAATGTATATAGTGATATTGTTTATTATTAAAATTATACCTCCGCTTATATATATATTATATTATATTATATTATATTATATTAGTGTCTGGCTAAAACGTAATACCCCGCTCACTCTGTAGTTGAAAGAAAGGCCAATTCATGTGCTATTTGTCATTCTTGGGAGAAGAACTACACATACATGTCTGCATTGTATAAAGTCTTAAAACTGCTCTCTCTTTCTTTACATCCCAATTAATTTAGCTCACGCTTCTGTTTTCACTTTTCACTTTTCACTTTTCACTTTCCACTTTCCACATGATTGGATTTGGCCCCCTCTTTTTCACATTCCACGCAATTTTTCTCATCTATCCTTAATTAATGCGTATGTAGAGAAAGCTTAGTTACTTGTAACAACTAAAATAGGTGGATTAATTTCATAAGCGATTTTTTAATCATGTGTATTATAACTACCCTTGATGAAAATATTTTTAATATGTGTAATTAATAGGAGTGTTTTAAAAAAAATTATAAATTTGAAAGTTAAAATATATTGTAGTCTTATATTAAGATTTTCTCAAATTCCAATTCAAAAACCACCACTTGCTATGATGTCAAGGTATTGATGCTCAATTCTAATAAAATATATTTAGAACTTGTTAAAACTTTATTTGAATTTGTAAAACCTTTTATTATAAATAAGAATTAATACCTTATCATTATAGGAAGTTAGGAATTTTGAATTGGAATTTGTGAAAATCTTATCATAACCTGTTAAAATTTTATCTGAACTTGTGAACCCCTTATCAGAATTGAGAATCAACACTTTATCATTGCAGCAAGTGCTGATTTTTGAATTGGAATTAGGAAAATCTTATAATTAAGAACTTGCTAAAACCTAATATGAACTTGTTAAACTATTATAAAAAGGGGAGCACATTTTTTAAAATTAGAGGGATATTTCTATTTAATTTTGAAAATAACAAATTATACCCACCCACCTCTTTAATATTATGAATATTCTGAACATTTTTTTTTAAGTTCTTTTCAAAGGTTTTTGGCTATATGAGGACGGGCCGGGTTAGATGTGACCATTGTCATGCCCAATTAGTGTAACTCTCCCAAAAATATTTCCTATATTCTTATGGATTCCAACTCTAAGAACTAATGGCTAAAACCCTTTCCACCAGCAACAATACCTATTGGCAAAGGTACATTTTAAGGTTTAGGCTAGTTGGGTGTCGCGTTGCAAATTCTCACATCTCAGTGACATCTGAACTCTCTTCGTTGTTAGAGAATGGAATAGTTTGCGGAAGATGCCGCAAGTATGGAGCACATGGCGTTTACAGGTCATACTTTGCATAAAAAACTCTTCTAATTGTCATTGGCGTTCACTAATCGTTGTAAGTGCATGCGATTGAATCTGTTTAAATGTGCCTTTCAATCTCCACAACTTCCTTATATTCTCTCGCATTTTCTTCTCCACTCCATCCTTCTGCTGCTCTGTCTTTGATCTCCTTCTTGCTAGGTATACATTACAAAGCCAGGTTTTCTATCTCCATCCTGTCTTTTTCTTCAACTAATTAACACCACACAATCCTTCTTATTCTTTTTCATAGACGATTTCAGGACACGCTTTTGATCATATCTTGCTAAACAACTAGTGAGAATAATCAATCAGTTTTGGTAAGCTTTTCTTCTTTCGTCTTTTATTCCCGATGATCATCAAAATGAGTTGCATTTTTTAACTATTTATTGTCTTTAGCCAATTTTAACTGATTTCTTGATCAGCATTGGTATCTTATAAAAGGAACAGAGGGAGTACTAATATTCCAGTCTCATATGAAGAGCATTTTTTTATAATGTTTTTTTCATATAGTTTTAACAAGCAAGTGAATAACAGGGCAGAGAAAGAGAGGCATTATTCATTTTCCTTCTTTTAAGGAAAGAGCACACCATGGAGTTCTGGAGATTCTTCGTTACAGCCTTAATGCCAGTCCTGAAGGTGCTCATTATCACTGCTCTCGGTACACTTCTAGCACTGAATCGATTTGATATACTCAAGAAGGACGCTAGGATGCATCTCAATAATGTACGTTTCATCTTTTCCTCCTTTTCTTTTTGTCTTGTTTGCATAAATGAGTGGAGGATGAAAGCTATATATATCAGGGCATATGGCTATGATTGCTAAAAGTTACAAGAAAATGACAATTTAATTAATGGTTTGTTATTATTATCATCTCTCCTCCAAATTTAAAAATAAAGAAGAAAGATGCATAGTTTGCTTTCCTTTCTCTCTTTTTTTTTTTTTTGGCAGATTGTTGAATTGTCAGTTTCTGAGTATATCTTCATAACAACTAGTATATGTGCAGTAACAGTTCCCTTCTCTATTTTTTTTTTTCCAGATGGTATATTATGTCTTCGTTCCTGCTATCTCTGTTAGCATCCTGGCTGAAGCCATTACATTTAAGAGCCTAGTTATGCTGTATGTTTCTTTCTTTCTTTATCTGCTCCATTTATTTCTTTTCTAAGTGGCAAGTTTAATCTATTTGTAATTCATGTCTTTTATTAATTTTTTATGCTTCCATTGACTATGCAGGTGGTTTATGCCAGTAAATATTCTTTTGACTTTTATTATTGGTTCTCTTCTTGGATGGTTACTTATTAAAATAACAAGAGCTCCTCCTCATTTGCATGGCCTTGTGTTGGGATGCTGTGCAGCAGGCAAGTTTCCTTATATGTTAGATGTTGCTTTTTTCACCATCTTATTACGCATAATTAGTTAATTTGAGACTATAATTAAAGTCTAAATGATGATTTCTTACACGTCTCACATAGAGATAAGTGCAAAATCACTTTAAATAAGCTAATCCAAACTTACGACTATTTTGAGTTGTATGTCGACAGGAAATTTGGGAAACATGCCTCTTATCATAGTTCCAGCTGTATGTAAAGAAAGAAGCAGACCTTTTGGAGATGAGGATGTTTGCAACAGAAATGGACTGACATATTCTTCTCTATCCATGGCTGTAAGTGTCATTTCTTTGAAAATTTTGGAAAAATAAATATGTTCATCAAGTGGAAATCTTTAGAACCCCTTAACCAATATACAATTATTTTATTGCTCTTACTGATTTTGAGTTTTTCAGCTAGGAAACGTTTACGCATGGATTTATGTCTACAACCTTGTCCGCGTATCTTCATGCACGAATTCCAAAGTAAATGGAGTTGATGATTCCCCAACAAATCATGAATCTTTAACTATGTCCAGTCCCCAGAACACTTCAGGACCATTAGTCTCTACAGAAAATATGTCACAAACAAAAGACTATGTCAATGGACTTGACATTGAGACTGCGAGACCTGAGGGAGTAGCAAAGGTTGTTTTACATTCTACTATAGTGTGTATATTTTCATTTTTTTTTTCAGGCATGGAAGTTTTGACCTTACATTTTTTTTCCAGAGTTTGCAGGTAACAAAACAGGAAAAGGTAATGAAGCTATTAAAAAAATTAGCCAAACAGATGAATTTGAAGGCCCTATTAGCACCTGCAACAATTGGATCGGTAAGACACAAAGATTTCACTTACCACGCCTTATTATTTTTGTAAGAAAATATACATCCTCTTACCCCTTTTTCATGTGTAGATCATTGGCTTAATAATCGGTGTAATCCCTCCATTTCGAATGGCATTAGTTGGTGAAAATGCTCCTCTTCATGTAATTGAAGACTCTATATCCATGCTGGGGTATGTATGATTTTTTATTTTCTTGATCATGCTCAAGAAAACAGGGGAACTCAAAAATTTTTCTTTTCTTTCTGATGTGCAGCGATGCAGCCATTCCTGCTATGACTTTATTAGTTGGGGCGAATCTTGCAAGTGGTAATGAAGAACATGAGCTTTTTAGTGTATAATTTCCATTTTGTTAGTTATTGATTTCAATTGAGCCATTTCTTTTTGAAAATGAACAAGATTTTAATGACAAATTCTGGGTTTTCTCCAGGTTTAAAAGCATCAAGTATTCGATTTCCAGTTATAATAGGGATCATTATTGTTAGATATATTGCCTTACCAGCCTTTGGCATAGGCATTCTTAAAGCTACAATCCATATAGGCTTGATCCCCCACGATCCATTGTACAACTTTCTGTTATTGCTTCATTATGCTGTTCCACCTGCAGTAACCATAAGTAAGTTGGCAGTTTTCTCTACTAAATTCAATTTTGAAGTGTGAAATATATTTAAATTTTTGTTTACTTATATGAAATTTTTGGTCAGGTACAATAACTCAATTATTCGGGGCTGGTGTGGTTGAATGTTCAGTTGTGATGCTGACAACTTATGCCTGTGCTTCTGCTTCGCTTACTTTGTGGTCCACATTTTTCATATGGCTTGTACTATAGGCATAGCCCTTTTCATCTCTTGAACTTGGAAGGCAGAGCATATTAGAGTTTCAAAAGATCTCAAAATAGGGTTTCACTCAATAAAGATCTCAAAATAGGGCTTCACTCAATAAAGATGTTAAAATAAGAACTACTAGGAAGATGGAATGTGTAGTATTGTCACTATTGTACCAAATAAGTGTAATATTACTCTATAATGGGATCAATGTAAGCAATGATTACACCAAAATGATTTTCATGGTTATGATATTTCATATGTTGTTGTGAATTGCGTGGTCATTACTCCTGGCTTTGTAATTGATAGTTCAGTCCACTATAAAGAGTTTGTTTGGAATTTGGATTACACCTTAAGAAAAGCTCAAATGAAACATTTTTTTATTTGATAAACAAACACACCAACGACTTGATGTTAGAGAAATCCAATCAATGACTTCCCACTTACATGAAGGTTTCACATGCCGCCAGACCATAAATTGGTAGCTCAATTGGACTTTATTCAATTAGAGGGGCATACATTAACAATTTGAGATTATAAGTAGAATAGAACCTTTGCCCAATCTAATCTGGATGGTTTAAATCTATTGAGGTTTGGGTGCGATATCACATCAATGCATGCTTCAAATTGGCACCAATCCTTCAATTTTAATCACGAACAAACCTTTTATCAATTAGTCTTGTGAATGTTTAATTATGTACATGCAAACTCCATCTTTAAAAACAAAATTAGGGAAAAAGACAGACATCATGCATTTTTGGAGTCTCTTCTTTATTGCACTAATTAATGCTAATGCCGAAGGTAGTCTTGATAAAAGCCAATAAAACGGGCTCAACCCATAACCTGCGAATTGGCCTGTATTCCCGACTCTAGTCTTAATTACTCTTGCTGGGACAATTCTAGCTCTGGATTAATTTAGTTTACAGAAGGGGACGGGGGATGCCCGGAAGCACATGAATTATGTAAGTTTCATCTTTTTCATTTCTTTCTTTCATATTTCTAATTTTCTGTAATAATAGGTTAATAACTTAATATCATTGTTGGTTCTTACCATGATAGAATTTTGATTTTGATCTCTGTATTTTTAAATCATGGTTTTCAATCTATAGTTTTATAAGGATCTGATCCGAGTTTAACGACATTAACTTTAACGCCATTAATTACTGAGATTAAAACCAAAGCTAATTGAAAGTATAAGGACTAAAATCAAAACTCGTAAGACCCATACATATTATGTATTGTCAACAAGTAACATGCATATTCTTCTCTCACCATAGCAGTAAGACACTAACTTCCAAAAATTGCGAAATAAGTATGTTCATAAATAGGGAAAAAAACCAGAAAGATCTAGAAAATCTTCTGATTATTTGAAGTTTTTCAGCTAGGAAACATATTCATGTGGACTTATGCCTACAACCTCCTCCGAATATATGCATGCAAGAGTTCCCATGCAAATTCCTTAGTAAATCCGTTGTCTACACCAGAAACTGATCCTGAAAATGGTTCAGCATTTAAAATGGAGCCATTGGCCAATTCACACAACATCTCATAACACCCAAGCCTATAATATCTTATTGAGCATCACATTCTATTCAATGTGGGACTTAATATACTATACTACCAATTCTCCATTTAAATTTTCAGAAATGATTAAACCATCCCTAGCTTATAGGAGTAATAATTTATTCTTAGTTCCTTGACTATTGCAGATACAGTTACTCATGTTTGGGGCTGGTGAGAGTGAATGCTCACTTGTCATGCTAGTCACTTGTGCCTGTGTTGTAGTTTCACTTACTTTGTGGTCCACATTTTTCATTTGTATTGTCTCTACTAATGTCTTTATGGGCTTGTTTGGTATGACGAATTTGGAAGGGAGAGGAATGAAAATTTTTGCATGTTGAATTTAAAAAAATTAAAGTGAAGTTAAAAGATTTTAATTAATTTTTCTTACTTTTTTTATGTTATATTTTCTTTTTATTAAAATTTTATATTTAAATTCAATTTCATTAAATTAAACTCATAAAATTTTTATTTTTCCTCCCCTCCCCTCATACCAAACAGCCTCAAAGTAAACCATATTACAGTTTTTAGAGTTCTCCAATTAAGAATAGGCGAAAGAGAGGGAAGATTTGGGCAAATGGGAATATGTAGTGCAAACACTGTTGTTATTTTCTAGAAAAGAACTTCATTAATTCATGAAGGTGATCATATATATTTACACGAAAATGATTTTTTCCAGCGTTCCATAACATATATCCTGAATAGATTGTTCCAAGTCTGCTTAAATTATGAAGTGATAATTGCTGGGTTTTTTTTTTTTTGGAGTAGAAGTCAAATGTATTCCAAAGAAAATGAGATTAGTACATAACAACTCATCGTATCACATTTCTGCCAAGACAGTGCTACAAGAGTTTACGAAAGCAATAAAATGCACATCTAAATTTTCAGCTAAAGTAACCTGGCTAGAAAAAAAAAATTAGAAAGGAAGGAACTTATTCCTGATAGATGATATTAAAGGAGGTTAATTTTGGGCCCTTTAGAGGTAGGAATAGCTTCCTTTAAGCATATCACATCCAGTACGGATTCAAATTTTAGGTTCGTCACGTTGTGAGTGACTAACTTATTCTATTAGACCCAATACCGTTGGTTGAATGCAATTTTTATATACATGTTTTTTGGAATTAATATAATATAATACAATATAATGTAATGCATGTAGGAATAAACAAATATATATTGTTCAAAGTATTGAGTTTTTCTATATTGGCTTCGTTTTTTTAATAAAGGCAGAGCAAATATTGTTCAACTGTTGAGATTTTTTAGGTGAGAAATGATATGATGGAGATGAGGTAGCCTCTCATAAGAGTCTAAAATCACAATATGCATTGCATGATCTATTAAGAGGAATTGGAGGCCCAATGATAAGAGCAAGGAAACGTGCCATGAAAGAGGCCTTACAAGGAGTTATTTTAGATGTTCAAGCTAAGGAGACGTTACATGAGGCCCAAGATGCACAACCAAGGGATATCACTTATCTATGCACTAAAGAGTTTGGGCTGACAACCAATGGGGCCCAAATTGAAGATATAAGTGAAGACAACTTTCAAATGGGCCAAGGAGGGCTAAAGGGCCTGCAAAGGCTTAAATAAGTGGACTTGGGTGAGCTATAAGTGAGCCCAAGTCACAAGCGACAGCCATTAGTCCATTTATTGCGTATTATTTGAGTATTTAAGTTGTTATAGAGTGGACATAATTAATTAAGAGCCCATGAACGAAAATTATTTATTTTTAAAGAGTATTAGGTGGCATTAATTAATTAATTATGGCATATTAGGGTATTATTTTGATTATCTTTAGGAATCAGCTCTTAAAAG
The DNA here is from genome assembly GCA_037074505.1 of Albizia julibrissin. Classification (NCBI taxonomy): domain Eukaryota; kingdom Viridiplantae; phylum Streptophyta; class Magnoliopsida; order Fabales; family Fabaceae; genus Albizia; species Albizia julibrissin. The sequence continues at coordinate 4,342,666 of CM073482.1, read as the reverse complement.
CCCAATTATCCTACAATATCCATTGAATTTATTTAAATCTGTCTATATCTGATTTAAATAGATTCTAACCACCATATCCTCAAAATATCTATCCTTTTATCATATCCCTTAACTTATTTAGAGGATATTCAAATTAGTCATTTAGCAAAAAAAATCTGATTTTCAGTTATTTAGCTATTATCTCAGTAATATCTGATATATCCAATCACCAATTTGACGTCTCAAATCATCCATGATCATTATAGGATGTTTTTTTACCTCCCTCATAACTAATCATATTAGGCTTTTGGGCTTTTAGGGTTTTAGTTTATGTTTAGTCTTATTTTCTATTTAAAGTCAAATATTGTACGTTTAGTTTTCAGATTTGAATAAAAGAATTATTCTGGCAGATTGCTTCCTTGTATTCTTGTGAGGATACCATTAGGCATAAGAGGTTGATCGACTCTTGTGTTATACTTGGAGTTCTTGGGCCGTGTTTCCTTTGGGTGCTGGGTTTCATATACTCAGTGTTCTCTGGAACGGGTGTTCATAGGGTTCTTAGTTCTAGATCTCTTGTTTCTTTTTATTATTATAATTCTCTTCCGTATCTGCTAACCTTTCTTGTAATTTCTGGGTTTTCTAGGACAAGTTCCTAGTGGGTCCACATCAGGATAAAGATAAAAAATATAGAAAAACAAAAAAAAAGTTCAGGGTAATATGATTTAAAATTGTTTATAAAAGTATGTTAAAAAATACATAAAATGTAACAGTAAAAAATTACAATGAAAATGCAGTATTTAAGTGTGTGTGTGTGTGTTTTTTTTTTTTGGGTAAAATTAAGGAATACTTAAATTCTGAATCTCTTGAGATAACTCCTTGATCTGTGGAGCACTCTCCCACAATTCACGACCATAACGTACACCGGTACAAAAATCACTTTTAAGACCGGTTAAAAACGATATTTTAGACCGTTTCTGGATCAGGTCTTGATACAGCTGGTCTAAAAAGTATTAAACTTTTTAAACCGGTTAAAAAACCGGTCTAAAATATGAACTTTTAAGACCGGTTCTACAACAACCGGTCTTAAAGTTTAACTAACAGAACAAGTAGGAAAATTTTAGTATAAAAAATAACAATTTAAGACCGGTTCTAAGAATAACCGATCTTAAATTTGAATTTAAGACCGGTTATTCTTAGAACCGGTCTAAAAATTTTTTTTTCCGTTTTATTTGTTTCAATCTTACCCAGGCCAGTAAGCCATATTCAACAACATCCCCCCTGTGCCACATTACATACACATGCATATATGTATATATTTACAATCAGAAGCAGTGACAACAACATTTTTATTTCCAAAAACAATTGGTATTTCTCAGAATGCAAATTTGCTCCAAATATAGAATCATGAAGCCTAAAATCCTTATTAGTTCCCCTTTCCCTCTTTTGTTAAATATGACCTTAGTTATCGTAATCGGTATGAACCTATAAATGTCAGTCTGTTCAAGGGAAAAACACTTGGCCCTTACAATCTTCGACTCTCAACAATCAAAGAATGAACATTATGAAAAAAAATCATTGAAAACAAACACATTCAATTCCAATGACTACCAATAACACATGATCAACTTATTCAATTCTCAGAAACAGTACAATATTAACAATTTATAATTATCAGGCGTTTTGAACCACAACAACACAATTAAACAATGATAGCAGGAAAATTGCGACATTGTGTGAACTTGCAATCCCAAAGCTTGTAAAGAGAAGGAGGAAAAAAATATTTCTCATTATATGGAAAAAATTCATAAGCTTTACAGAGAAATGACAAAAGTGGAGGAAAATTTACAATAGTGATCCCCTGCCTGAATCAACAGCCAACTAGTATCGCCAATATCCAAGAATTTGTCCTAAACAGAGATATAAACCAAGTTAGATATATATGAAAACCATAAGTATTATTAGAACAATATAAATCAGATTCAAAAACTTACTAATCTTGTAAAAACTCATAAATGAATTCAGCACAACAATTGCGGATGAAATCAATATCTTCTTCAGGAAAGGGATAAGCAAGATCAAACATCTGTATGTGTAACACCGAAGCTAAACAAAACATTAACTTACTAACTTAAAAAAAATAAAGTAATACAAAATATTTAAAATATACATTTATTACCTCCTCGGTAAAGTCAGTCGTACCTAGGCTGATAATATTGTAAATTTGCCTTAACATATAAAGACCATATAAGTTGGATCCCGATGGTTGCCTACAGGTCTGAAAAAGAACATGATATCATCAAAGCAAGCATAAAAGCATAGCTTATGAAACGCATCTTAAAGAAAACAAATATGTACTAACATTTGGCGTGATCCATGTAAGGTCTTTTAAGTCAAGAACATGCCTACCACACTTAACTGTAGCAAAGTCCACATAGCCCTATGATCAAAATCACAAAGATTACTTATTCTGTACACAAACTTTGCACACAAAAGGTAAGAAAGCAAGAAAACTAACGAGTTCATGGTCTTCTTCAAGTCAGTCCCCGGTTTGAAATGGAGAGAGCAGAGGAGGATCACTGTGTAACTAGCCTTACACAGAATAACCAATTGACAATGATCCCTTAAAAAAAGAGATGAATGTTAAGCAAATATAAACCTCAAATCACCTCTCAAATTTAGTTTCAAAACTAACTGAATATTATGTAACAATTTTTTAATCAGCCATTCATAAGCATACATGCCAGGAAATTTGACACAATAACTTAAGCAATCCAGAGACTATGAAAACTAGCAATTATCAGTACCCTGATCCTCAAATAATCAAATCATACCAGTTCAGGACACCGTTAATTAAGCTTCACCAATTAATTTCCATCAGAGTAAATGTCATTTTTCTCTCCATTTCTAGTTCAATTATAGTACAGATTATTCTTGGACAGACAGTGAATACACAATGTCTATTTATACGGAGCATTGAGACAGGGGACATTACCTGTTTGAAGTAACTTGGACCGTGGCTTGAGGCGTAGGAGGAGAGGGGTAGCAGTGGCTGGAAAACACGCCGGAGTGAGATAAAGGCTGGAGAAATAAGAAGCTCAGCCGCCCTTCACGATGGTACTCACGGCGACTTCTTTGCAGCAACGGCACGTACGAACGGAGAAGGAGGGAGTATTTCAAACGCTGAAAACAGAATATGGAAAAGAAGGTGGAAGCGGCGGCGGCGACTGGAAGGGTGGCCGAAGAATAAGACGGAATATCACCTACTGCGTTGGACTTGAGCAGTTCACGGCGGTGGAAGGAGAGGGGGAAGTGAAACGTAACTGATGAAATGAACTTTCGCGGCCGACTAGGTTTGAATATTATACTTTTAAGACCGGTTATTTAAATAACCGATCTTAAATTATTAACTTTTAAGACCGGTCATTTAAACAACCGGTCTTAATAATAACGTGATTTTTTTATTCATTTTAATAATTTTGTTTTTCAGACCGGTTGTTTAAATAACTGGTCTTAAATTATTGACTTTTAAGACCGGTTATTTAAAAAACCGATCTTAATTTATTTTTGAGACCGTGTGTTTATATAACCGGTCTAAATAAGATTTTTTTAGACCGGTTTTTTAGACAACCGGTCTAAAACATTACTTTTAATTACAGAATTGCCACCACGTGTTTCTTTTAGACCTTATCCATAATAACCGATTTAAATAATGCGGTCTAAAAATGCTATTTTGCACTAGTGGTACAATTTAGGTATTTAATGATAAAATCAATAAAGGGCAAAAAACTACTTTATCTTTACCAAATCAAGAACCGTAATTATTTTCATATCTAATATTAATGTCAATTATAAGTTTATTTTTAGGCAGCAATGACAATAATAAGTTTGGGTCAATGAAATATACATAACAATATACATGGAGCCATATATTGCGTGGTGTATATTATTAACAGCTTAAGAATGAATATAATTAATTAAGAGTAATACTTTTTTATGCACTCCACTTTTGAGAAGAGAAATATTAGCAGTGATTTAGAGGATTTGATGGCCAAATTGAGAGATCGGGTTGAAATCACCTCCTTGAATTTTTGTTCGCCAATAATCACCTTCTTGAACTTGAATTTATTATTTTAAATAAAAAAAGATACCCCATTTCATATAGTAAATGGTGTTGACATAATTTTTATGGTTAACTACATTTTTTAGTTTTTTGGTAGAACATATTCAAAACTAGTTTTTAAAATTGTCTCCATTGATTGTCCAGAATTTAGTCACGTACACCTTATGAGATAATAATTATTGTTGTTTATGGCGTAAAGTGGAACAGGTATATTTTAATAGAGCTAAATAAATATTATGGGTAGAAAGCACGAATATATTTATACGAAGAAAATAGTAAACATTTATTTAACCGTTAAAAATATGACGATTATATTGATATAAATAATACCTTACATAGGAAACATAAATTATATATAAGAATGAAATATCTTGGTTCATAAATGAAATAATTATACCGATATTTTATTTAGACTAAAATTTGATGGGCAAGAAGGAAATAAAGACCATTTGTGTGTAGTCTACGCGAAGAAGCGCAGGAAAAAAAGCATATGAGTACAAGCAGTATACACCTATGGACGACGGGGAAGAAAGTGCCGAGTTGCCAACCACTAGCTGTAAAATATAAACTTTGATTAGACATCTCATATCTTGACAGTATGTTCTTGATTTTGCAGAAGTAAACTTAAACAGAAACAAACCAACTACTTAGACTACTATATGTTCTTCGGTTCAGGCTACGAAGAACACTCAAAAAGGAGAGCTTTGAGCATGCATTTTTCATATACAAAGACATTCCTTAGTGATTGTTTTTTACTTCTGAGGAGTTGACAACTCCAACTCTGGAGACTTAGAATGAGATGGCCCTACTACATCTGTTACTGGAGATTTTTTCACGCTTCATGTTTCTTTTGAAAAGCTGTATGTCAGAATCCACATATTGGAAGTGCAACTTTGTGGGGTCCTCGTAGCTTGTGAACCAAGTGAAACCTGAGGAAAGTTTTAACATCAGAAGAAGTCAAATTACGGCTACAGGTCTAAATTATACTTGAATATATATGTAAGAGTATGAAGAATGTTATCAGCCAAAAGTTTCTCCATCTTAATCCATTGAAGAACAATACACAGACATCGCCTTCCCCAAACTCCGTACACTTTGTCTGCCAACTCTCATTAGGATCTCAGTCAACATATCGTTAGGCAAATCAATTAAATTCATGGTTTTCATGGACATAGGAGAACAACATAAGCTCCAAGTCCAACCCACAACATACAGCCAATATATAGGACACCAAAAATTGGAAAAACCAAACATCAGCACACACAAACCAAGAGATAAACACATAAAATGAAGGGACGAACTCCAAATACTAGGTACAAATGCAACAAAATGTGAGAGTGCACAAAAAAATGGAAAATATGTAGAGAAGATTCCAATAAAATACATAGAGAAAGGAGTTGAGACTGTTCAGAGTTTTTACGCTGTTTCTATTTTTCTTTTTTCATTTTCACTGTAAAATATGTGCGCTATTTCTAATTTTTAATTTCCACTGTAAAATATGTAGGCAGAAGATGGTTGATACTGTTTAGATTTCTTAGGCTATGTACATTGAATTTTATGCTAAAAACCAACGCACAAAAATCTATTAAAGAGGTATATTCATTATTGACCTGATTCAAATTATTGTATTTACTATTGATTTAAGTAAACAAGTAACTTCACATATATCTGGATACATCGCACATAGACCAGAAGCAGTCACAAGTCACAAACTCAAAAGGCCATCCACATAATGCAAGAAAGAATGACTAGGGTGATGATTAGGAATGATTAGGATGATGATTAGATGCTTAAGTGGACCAATTAAATCAACGCTTGGAGATTTACATAAGTATATAGAAGATTGAAGAGGATGCGATATATTTTAACGTCAAAATAAAACTCTCTACTTTCCAAGATGATATATACTAGTAGTAATATATTACTCTTTCCATTTTTTAATAATAGACATATTTACTTAACTTAATTAGATTAAAAAAGTAGATTAAATTAGTTAATATGACATGTATTTTCTAAAATATCATAATCATCTTCCTTAATTTTCTAATTTTTTCATCTCTTGATTATTGCTGAGAGAGTATCAAAAGAGATCAATTAAGAAAAGATTGTCAAATTAAATATGAAAAGTAGAAATTACATTTAGAACAACGATCATCTCTCTAAATAAGTTTTAACTATATTAAGGACATAAGGGAGTAGTATACGTTGATGGTCACAGAACTCCTTGCAAGGATGTATATATAGGGTAATGAGTTTAGGTTTGTGTTGGTATAATGTTTTGACTGACTCCTACCAAACACTAACCTATACGCATGGTGAGCAATCAAACTAAATCCAAGAAAACACTAACCTACACGCATGGTGAGCTCTTTATGTATGTCATATTGAGTGAATTTCTTAATTGATACAATTTCCTTTACAATTAATCCCCAATTACTCAAACTCCCCGGCCCCCCCACAACCAGTACATACATGGAATGGAACAATACCATAATTTGTTTATGCATTCAACTTTAAATTAAATATGGTTCATGTAACTCCTCATTCTACATATATATGCCTACATCCTAACCTATGTACCTCCTAATTTTTCACACATCGTAGAGAGGAATGAGGTCGATCAAATCCTGGTGCCACCAAAATAAATGAAGTGTATTAATTATGCATTCCAAGCGGACAAAAAATAAGCTATGCCCATGCTTAAAAGACTGGCTAGCTTTCAGTGAATCAGGAGGCTTTTTCAGTTCTCTTAGCAACTTTTCGAGCTATATCCATTTTGTCTTTGAATAGGAATAAAAGGATTGAGTTTACACACACACACACATAATATTTTATATATATATATGTGTGTGTGTGTGTGTCTATATCAGTTAGTGTCTGGCTAAAACGTAATACCCCGCTCAGTCTGTAGTTGAATCAAAGACCATGTGCTATTTGTCATTTTTGGAAGAAAAACGACACATACATATCTGCATTGTATAAAGTCTTAAAACTGCTCTCTCTTTCTTTACATCCCAATTAATTTAGCTCACGCTTCTGTTTTCACATTCCACATGATTGGATTTGGCCCCCTGTGTTTTCACATTCGACGTAATTTAGCTCATCCTTAATTAATGCGTATGTTATGTTGAGAAAGTTTAGTTACTTGTAACAACTAACAAACCTGGATTATTTTCTTAAAATGTTTTCTATCATATACATTATAGCTATCCTTGATTAAAACATTTTTAACATGTATAATTAATAAGAATATTTTAAAAAAATTATAAATTTGAGAGTCAAAGTATATTAGGATCTTATTTATAAGTAAAATAAACATCTTATCTCGTACTCTTTTAATTTATATATTTATAAATTGTAATGAATAATGGGCAGGCCAATTCAGAATAATATTGGACTCGTGGGTCCCCACACTTGTAGTCTCTTACTTTGAGTCATATTGATGACTTCCCATTTTAAATACATTTGGGAAGTTATTAATGCTGAAGTAAAGAGGTGTTTTTGAGATTTCATGAGATATTAATTTGATATATCATTTGTAGGATTTTAAATTAAAATGAAATTTTTTAAACTTACAAAAAAAAGTAATAATAAATAATAATAAGAAGTTTTCTCAAATAAAAAAAATCAAATTTATTATCATCGTCATTATTTTCTTTTATTTTCATTAATAGGAACAACACTGTTTTAGAAGTTTTTGGAGGAAGCAATCAGCAGCAAGTCTTGATATATCATATATAAAAGGAGATCAACGCAACAAGAGAGGTGTATTCTATTTTTTTGGATGGTGACAGAAAGGTAAGAGCTCTAAATTTTAATGAAGGGAGATTAAAGTTTGGAGATTCAAAATATTTACAGTACAAATGAAAATTCAGCTTTGAGTTTTTTTTCCCTTTCCTTTTGTCTTTTAAGTTGTATTTGGTTAGCTACTATTATGTTCATGACAATGTTCAGTTTATATAGTTAAACCTGTGTTTTGGATTATTTAGTTTGATTATAGATTAATAGATGGTTATTTCTTCTTTTCAATAGTGCTATAATATTATGTTTGTTAATTCAATTGTGAGCTTAATTGTTCGGAAAGATGAGAATTCCATTAGAACTTTATTTGGTGTTTTAAAAGAGTCTAGACATAAGAAATTTAGAATAGACCTTCAATTAAATCGTGTATGATTAAATTTTTGAATTTAATTTGCTTATTAGACAGACATATACCTACCATCCCTACATAATTTCATTAGGCTTACACTTAAATTAATTCAATTAAGTACTAATAGCCTAAGGAAGTAGGGATTAACATAATTAGAATGTCTTTTAGTGGATCGAAAGACACTTTTAGGTAAATAAGAGTCATAAACTAGTAAATATAACTTTAAATACAATTTAGGGGAGAAATTAGACACTTAATCAAGACTATAATAATCTAAGTCAATGCTTAGAGCTTGTTTGGCATTGCTTTTATGAATCAGGATTCACGTAAATCGAGATAAATCTCATCCACATATTTATCTCGTAGACCGTAAAAACACCTTGTAGACCGTAAAAGTTACTTCGTATTCCATGAATTACAATTCATAAGCACTTATGGACCTTCCATAAGCTAATCCAAACAAGCTTTTAATATCAAAAATCACCATTATCCTTAACCTTAGTTAGATTTTATTTTATTTTTTTAGTTTTTATTTCTATCTTTGATTCAAATTGTATTGACTCAACTTAAAAGCAAAAATGTAAAGTCATTGCTCAATTATATTGTTAGTACAAAGTCCTCGTGGAAATGATATCTTACTTACTCTTTTTTACTTGATACGGCACATACACTTATGAAGTTTTAATTTATGTTATAATTTTTCCCCATCAAAATGTCTTGGGCCTTTCATGTTCATGGTCACATACATACCCCACAAATGCAAAAAATTACCATATATAGCAAAAATAATTATTAGATGCTCCCAAAACATCATATCATTTGTGATCTACCCGTCCGGTTCTCCACTTCCCTTCTCAGTTCTTGACTTTATTCGTATGTTCGTTAAAAAAAAAAATTGTAGGTGACTTGAGTATGATGGTTCATTAGGGCCAGAATGCCTATAAGCTCAAAGAATCCTTATTAAAGATACCTAGATCACCCACCAACAATGTTGAGTTAGAAAATTATTGAATTTATAATAAAATTAATGAGATTTAAAGTTTTTATTATACTGTGTGAAAAATGTTAAAAGTACCATATTTAAAGGATAAAAAGAGTAATTCTCACTAATAGCATTAATTATTAAGCTGATTTATCTCTTTTGTTAAACTCCCTTAGTTCTGTTCATCAGACAGATTTTTTTAGCATGATTCTATTTATAAGATCTTTAAAATTTTAATCATTTTTATTTTTGTCCTCATTAAACAAGTTATATTAATCCATTAAGTATCTCTCACACATCCTTTTCTTATTCAGTCTTCCTCTCCTCTCATATAAATAAGGGTATTTTTAGGGGGGGAAATTATATATCTATTGCTTCTAATCAATTTTAACCAAATTTTTAATACAAGTAATTCGGTTTTTTATATCTTATATATAATAGGGCTAGAGGTTTTGAGCGTGTTAGTTGTTTTTTATGACTATCTGAGGAGGGGTTACATTTGATCATTGTCAGGTCTAATGACGTTTTCTGTATTCTCATGGACTCAAACTTAATACCTTACACTTAAGTGCCCAAAACCCCTTTTACTACCATCAATGCTTATGGGCAATTATACATATCATTCAAAACTTAAGTAAGTTGGATATCGGGCTCCAAATTCTCATATCATATATCATAGCGAGATTTGAAATAGGGAGAATCTCATTAAAGCACTATTGAATTAAATAAGTTTGATTGTCATCGGAACTTTGGCTACTAGTCATTAGTTGCCGGCAAGCCGGAGCGGCCATCGTTGACCAACCATCAAAACTCCTACATCGACCGACCGGAGCTCCAACCACCAGAAATTAATATATTGTTAATAGGAGGATTATTCCATTTGTTTATGAAAAGTAGAATACTTGCAAATCTGACTTGTTAAATTTATGTTGTTCATATATATATATAATCTACTTGTTCATGCAGAATTGCATGCTTACAAATGGGACTTGTTGAATTTGTATTGTTCATTTGTAAGTATCAAGTTCCTCATAAACATATGAAATAAAAATATAAACAACGCAAATTAATATTGGGCGAACAAGAAAATATAAGATCATAAACAAGTCTCATTTGCTAGGGTCAAGCTCTTCATAAACAAATAAATTATACATATGAACGAAACAAATTGAACAAGCTAAATTTGTAAGTATTATACTCTTTATAAGTAAGTCTGTAACTCTTCATGAATAAGTAGAGTGTTCTTATAAATAACATATTAATTTTCGGTCGTTGGAGCTCCAACCGGTCGGCGCCGAAGCTTCGATTGCTGGCCGTTAGTGGCCGCTCCAGCCTGACTGTGGCCAGAAGCTTTTTCTTAAAAAATAATAATAAAGTAAGAAATATTATTATCTTTTTACATACACAATTTATTTTCATTTTGGCCCTTAATCCTACAGTGAAATTTCAAAATGTTTTGATCTGGTAAGTCGACCTTTGATGAAGTTTTCCAATTGAAATAACTACTTTGTGGATTATTGTTGGCTGCTGTCTTTGTTGTTAGAGAATGGAATAGTATGGAGCACATGGCGGGTACAAGTCATACTTTGCATACAAAACTCTTCCAATAGGCGTTGGCGTTCACTGAGATGTAAGTGCATGCGAGTGAATCTGTTTAAATATGCCTTCCAATCTCGCATTTTCTTCTTCACTCCATCCTTCTTGCTAGGTATACATTACAAAGCCTGGTTTTCTATCTCCATTCTGTCTTTTTCTTCCACTGATTAACGCCACAATCCTTCTTATTCTTTTTTCATGGACGATTTCAGGAGACACTTTTGATCATATCTTGCTAAACAACTAGTGAGAATAATCAATCAGTTTTGGTAAGAGCTTTGCTGCTTTCGTCTTTTATTCTCAATGATCATCAACATGAACCCACTTTCTAGTCACCTTCCATGCATGCCACATTAATGCATGTCTCAAGAATTGGCACCAATCGTTCAATTTTAATCACGTACAAACTTTCTGTCAATTAGTCTTATGAAAGTTTAATCACGTACAGACTCGACCTTTTTTTTTCCTTTTGTAATTAGGGAAAAAGACAGACACCATGCACTTCTGGAGTCTCTTCCTTACTGCACTAATGCCAGTCCTGAAGGTACTCTTGATCACTCTTGTTGGGACAATTCTGGCTCTCGATCGATTTAGTTTACTGAAGGATGATGCCAGGAAGCACGTGAATTCTGTAAGTTTCATCTTTTCATTTCTTTCTTTCTTTCATGTTTCTAAATTTTATAATTATGTTGTTGTTCCTTGATATAAAATTTTCTTACAATATATATTAGCTTGCCTCTTATATTAAGAATAAAGACCACTCATGAACCTTATATTAATTTTTGTGGTTTTGAACTCCAACAAACCAAAAAGAAATGGTAAAAGAGAAGAGTTCATATATTCGTACTTGATGACTGCAATGTAATGTATTGAAACGATGTATCCAAAACCACTTTTTAAGATTGCTAAAAATCACATGAAGCTGAACTTTTATTATCTAACTTGAGGATAATAAAGAAACATACACCCTTTCCTTTTGGAAGATTGTTGAAGCCTTTGTCCCCCCTTTTGTCCTCAAGTCACATTGGCTGAATTGTAAGCTTTATGAACATGTTTCTTTCCCCTTAAATAACAAAAGGATAAAGAATAAAAAATTCCTCGTACATATTATGTACTATTGTCGACAACTAACATGAGAAAGTTCCTTTCTTTTTCGATTTTTTGTCAGTTGGTATTTTTCGTCTTCGTTCCTACTCTTGCTCTCAGCAACCTGGCTAAAGCCATGACAATCAAGAGCCTTGTCATGCTGTATGTTCTTTTCTCACCAACTTGTTTTATCTTCTTTCCCTTTCTTTTCTAAGTTGGGAAAATTTAGTTTCTATTAATTTCTTTAAATGTGCAGGTGGTTCATGCCATTAAATATTCTTCTCACATTTATCATTGGATCTTCACTCGGATGGTTACTTGTTAAAATAACAAGAGTTCCTCATCATTTGCAAGGCCTTATTTTGGCATGCTGTGCAGCGGGTAGGTCCCACTTACATAGATTAAAAGTTGCTTTTCTGATCATTTCATTATACAAATCAGGTCTATTTAATCTTATAATAGAGCCTTCATTAATATTTTTCACACGTGCAATAACTAAGGATGTTGTGTTTCTGACTATATTGGGTGATGCGAACAGGAAATATGGGAAACATGTCTCTGATCATTATTCCTGCTGTATGTAATGAAGCAAGCAGTCCTTTTGGAGATAAGGATGTCTGTAACAGAAATGGACTCGCATATGCATCTCTGACCCTGGCAGTAAGACGCTAACTTCCAAAAATTAGGGGGAAAAGAACCAGAAAACTCTGTAAAATCTTCTGATTTTTAAGTTTTTTCAGCTAGGAAACATTTTCATGTGGACTTATGCCTACAACCTCGTCCGGATATATGCATGCAAGAGTTCTAATGTGAATTCCTCAGTAAAGTCGTTGTCTACACCAGAAACTGATCCTGAAAATGGTTCAGCTTGTGAAATGGAGCCATCGTTCACTTCACAGAACATCTCACAACAAACAAATGACTGTGCCATTGAACCTGAAGTTGAACGTGCAAAGCCAGAGGGAGATGCTAAGGTGGTTATTCAACATTCTAATATGATTTAAAGCAATATGTTCACTCTATATTGTGTATATTGGTATTTCCTTTGAACCCTTTCACTATTGGAGTCTTGATTTCTGGTACATTTAGTTTAACGTGAACAGAATATTTGAGACTAATTGTGATTTACCCAAATAACTATTTAGGAGAAAAACTTGGATAGTAAAATTTCGCTGCAGTATAGCATGCCTACTTATAATAATATTCCCCATTCTGTATAGTACTTGATTGATGAACAATGAGTATTATGGCATTTGTATGTTTACGTGTGTGATGACATAGGAGTTTTGATCTTGCATTTTTTTTTTCAAGAGTTTGCAGGTAACAAAACAGGAAAAGATAAGGAAGCTGTTTAGAACATTAGTAGAAAAGATCAATCTGAAGGCCCTGTTAGCACCGGCAACAATTGGAGCGGTATGACATTAGTTTATCTTGATTAGTTAAAAGAGAGAATATTTATAAACTTGAACATGAAGGAGACATGTTATGTGAAGAAAATGCATCACTCACAAAAAGTTTCAACTCTAAAATACTAAAATGAGACTAAATGTATATCCAACTTATGATGAACCAAGTGAAATGTTTCCTAACAAGATCACGGGAATCATACTTCATACCGGTAATGCCAAAGCTTAAGGGAGGCCTCTTTTTGTTGAAGTAAATATTTAGACATTACAAAAGGGAAAGGAGAAAAGAAAGGGGTTCCTTTCTAAAAGTCCCTCCAATTAAGCTATGGAGTACTTCTTGTGACTCTGACCCTCTTCCACATGTAGATTGTTGGCTTGATAATTGGTGTAGTCCCTGTGTTTCATAACGCTTTAGTCGGTGATAAAGCGCCCCTTCGTGTGGTTCAAAGCTCCATATCCATGCTGGGGTAAGTTTTTCTTCTTTGTGCCCGGAGTTTTGCATCTTGAAGACCATAGCTTAATATGAGTCTCAGATTTCAGCAGGTAGATTAAAAACACAGAACACACTCTAAGTGACTCTCAAATATAATTTATTTTTCCCTTGCAGTGATGCTGCCATTCCAACTATGACTTTGTTAGCTGGGGCAAATTTACTTGATGGTAATCAAGGACATGACTATTTGGTGTTCAATTTCAATTTAAGCTATTTGAAGTCACTTCTTCTGAGAATGGACAAATTTAATGAGAGTTAGTGGATTTTGTTCAGGTTTAAAAGGATCAGGAATGAGGCCTTCAATTATTTTGGGAATCCTTCTTGTTAGATACATTGCCTTACCAATGTGTGGCGTAGGCATTCTTAAAGGTGCAATGCATGTCGGCATGATTCAACGTCCTGATCCATTATATCTCTTTCTTTTACTGCTTCAATATTCTTTTCCACCTGCAATGAGCATTAGTAAGTTGATTGTCCTATTTAAAAAAGAATCGTTTTTTACATTATTCTAATACTATGTTTGGTATTCCTGGCACTTGTGCTTTTATACCATGCCCAAGCTTTTTTTTCCATTTAAATTTCCAGAGATGATTAAACCATTTCTAGCTTATAATAATTTATTCATACTTTCTTGTTGACTGCTATTGCAGGTACAGTTACTCAGATGTTTGGGGCTGGTGAGAGTGAATGCTCACTTGTCATGCTAGTCACTTATGCCTGTGCTGCTGTTTCACTTACTCTGTGGTCCACATTTTTCATGTGGCTTGTATTATAGTCCTATATATTCTGTTGTATTTGTCTCTCCTAATGTCTTCCTTTCAAAGTAAGCCATATTACAGTCTTCATAGTTCTTCAGTTGGGCATAGGAGAAAGTGAAGGAACATTTGGGCAAATAGGAATATATAGTGCAAACACTATTGTATTTTTCTAGCAAAGAACTTCATTAATTCAAGAAGTAAATGGTTATATATATGTTTATCCAACTTCTAAATAGCAAGTTGATTGAAGCCAAATTTCCAGGAAGCTCTTTGGTTTCACAATAAATTTGCAAAATTTGTTCAGGTTGGATTTTCCTTTTTAAAATTTGACAGACAGCAATTATGGTGAAGACAAATATTGTTTCCTGCACATTGCACACTAATTGTGGGAAAACTATTGGTAGCATCCTGGCTACGAGCTACTATTAGATTAATAATTAAATGTACAAGATAAATATGCCTATTCTTTTCCTTCTCCCTTTCTGTTCCGTCAAAAAATAAAAAATACAACAGTAAATTGTTTTGAGTAGAAATCAATACGATTCAGCCCTTTGTTTTGCAGTAAAGATACAGTGCTTTATGAACCCCAAAAGTTCTCAATTCTACAACCAAAAACTTTTGGGTATGTATAATTTACATAAAGAATAAGCTGACCAAGCACATAAATCTCCATATGATTAGCTTAAATTGCTTATCTTTTTGTAAACCGGGGCCACTTAAATACCTTCTGTTCCAGAAAATTTCACCAAGTTTATAACAATCTACTCCCTCCCCCACAATTGCTTCAAGCTCTTGTTTTGTCTTGCAATGCAAGAATTCTGTGGCAACAGAGTAATGCATTGCAACATAGGATTTCTGTGCTTGAACATGTCACACTTTGATCTCATCACCTTCTCTTTGCCAATTGGAATGTCCTCTTCAAGAATTGATTTGCAGCTCTTTCATTTCTGTGGCACAATACCCTCAGTATAGTGTTTGGGTCTGACCTATTCCACCTTCCTGTTGTTGGAGGCATTGGCAACTTCTGGCCAATACCCATCACTCCAATCCCACTTGTCTCACAGGTTATAATGCTGAAATCTTCTATCAATTGCTCAGTACTTTGACCCATTAAGTCTATGACTCCTTCCACCACCTCTGCCTCTCTCTGCACCACTTCCTCTGCTATCAGTCCTTCCCCACAAGTGCAAAATACCTTCTTCAAGCTCTCAAAATCCTCTTGGATCATCTGGTAATCCACCCGGTTGAACACCCGGGAGCTCCCACCGGCAAGCAGAACCATAAGGAATGACTCAAATGAGGCCTTCATGACTTCCTTCATTGCCAAGGCTTGAGCTCTATCTGTGAGTATTGCAGACATTACTGTGAGATTCTGCTTGAGGGTCCTCAATGCAGGCCGAATCCGAGAGTTGGCAACATCACCAATGTAGAGACCATCATAGAACACAGAACTTGAGTCAAGGAAGATCAAACGATAGGCTGCAACTTCTGAGACATATTGGAAGGCTGTTTGGATAGAATTGATCACTACATCAAAGTATGCTGAGCCACTAGTATTTGCTGGCCTCCCTCCCTTACTTCCTAAGCGATGGCGGCTCGAAGGAACTACTCCTGACTTGAGTGACACTGATCTGTCAAGGACTTGGATGCTTGAAAGCAGATAGTGCAAGGTATTGAGCCGAATATAGAGACGTTGCGTGCCACGGCTTGTTGATGGCCTCGGATGATGACCTTCATTTGTTTCATGAATGTGATGCTCTTCTGATGTCATGCTACAAGGTGCAGCTTTCCTCCACAGCTTCAGAAACTTGGAGTCTCTGTTGCATCTAGTTAGTGGAGGAAGTGATGGAATATAGCTCTGCTTTGAACCTGAATCACACAAGTTTTGAACCAAAACAAGAAATGTTTATCTACTTTTACAAGTTTTAAAAGCTTGGAAATGAGTGGTTATCAGTTCTTAGTTTTAGTTCTCACCACATGCTGCAACAAATGAGGTGTAGTTCTGGACAATATTTTCCACTCCCTCTGCAAGATCAATAACCAAATCTTCTGTGATTCCTATTGGGATCTTAAAGAATTCGTCCACTGTTGCCTTTGCCAAGCCTATCAATTCCACAGCTGATAGTGCATGTTGCTCGGATTTGGACTTGGGATTCCATGTCTGCATCAGAAGAAACCAGCAAATTACTCAAAAACTTGAGGGTTAAAATGTAAATTTCTTTTGAAAGTTTTCGTTAAGGAACAACGTTGGTTTAAAGTTTGTTCAGGTTTAATATTACTCTTAAAATTTTAAAACCTAGCAATATTACCCCCATAATATTAAAAAAATAACGTTGACTGTTAACTTTTTAATATTAAAAGATAACATTATTCCATTTTAATACATTTTAATATTTTAGAACAATATTAAACTAAAAAAAACTTTCACAATAATTTACTCCTCAACAAAATCTTATCCAACAAATTTGTATCTTAGCCCAAAACTTAAAACAACTGCACTGGTTATTAGTTGGTCATGGTTCAAGCACTTACTTCAATTTCTTTTGCTCTAAGGAAACACTCTTTCCCACCTCCCAGGGATTCATCGATCCATCTTCTCAAGAAGTTGAGAACGACCGAATCAACTTCATACGGAACCATCTCTCTCACAACGGCTCTGCCACCATCGTCACATTCACTAGATTCCTCAACCAACATTTGGACCAGAAGCTTCTCAAGCCTTCCTGCTCTCTGCAACACCTCAACCATTTCAGTGGTGAGTGAGTTGACTCCACCCAGGTACTGCCTCAGCACATGCCCGTAGCAGTTGTGTAGCGTCAGCGCCGCCACAGCTCCCGCCGTCGGCTGCCATTTACTCATCACCGGGCTGAAACTTTCCCTCTCCTTCATTGCCAGTTCTTCAGTCTTCTCCGCGAGTCGAAGCAGAACTTGACTCATCTCCTCCTTTATCTCTGATTCCGCAGCTTTTTCGTTCTCCGCATCTATTATCTGCATTAATTCATATATAAACCAAACAAACGATGAAGATGATATAGAATGAAGATATATACATAAGTAGATGAGTTATACTCTTTTGATCCATTTTATAAAATTCATGTAATTCAAAATGGTAATTAAAAAGTAATAAATGCGCTAAATATACACTTTTCTTTTTAATTATACCTTATTTACAATGAGAGTATAAGAAACTCTAGTCTTATTTAATTTATTGAGCATTTTCATATCATTTTTTACATAGATTAAGGAAAAACTTTAAATCTCATAAATGATGTCATCAAATTCAATTTTTAAGCTTCTCCCTCTATACTGTTTATCAGAGAAATAATGTGTGAAAATTTATAAAGATAATAAATAACATATATTTAATGATGACAAAAATAAAAACATCAATGCATAATTTCAAATAAAAAAGATTTATTCATTGTAAGGAAACCATATTGGAGAGAATGCTGGTTATAAAAATAAGGAATATACGGTTGAAGCAAGCAAGCAACGAACCTTGTCAAAAGCATTTTTGAGGGAAGAACGAATGTAATGTTCAATCCGATCGCCGGAGGAATCGACGATGGTAATGTTAGGGCCTTCACCTTCAGAGATGATGACGTCTTCACCGATAATTTTGGAAGCCAACAAAACGAGAGGAAGAAGGTTCTCGATCTGCCCAACCGTCCCTCTCACGTAATAGTCATGGTAATTCACTAGCTTCTTCTCCGCCCACATCAGCATCGATCCCAACACCGACGTCAATATCTTCACAAACATCGCCTCCTTCTCCTTCTTCGCGTCCGCCGCCACCTCAACCAACATCGCGTAAGCCGCACTCAGAAGATCCGACTCCACCTGACCCGTTTCCACGTACTGCAGAAACAAGGCCCACGTGAAACACACGTTGTGAATGGGCCTGGAAATCCCAAGCGTGGACCACGTTTTCTTCATCAGCTCGAGAAGCTCGTCCACTTCGTCAAGGACTTGGGTTTCGTCGCGGATGTCGAAGATGGCTTGGAGGAGGGAGGTGTAGAGGCACATGTTGACGGGGTAGCCATCGACCCAGTGGCAGACGTCGGTGGGGGTGCCGTTGGCGCTGCGCCAGGACAGGGAGACGACGGAGTTGCAGAGGGTTCGCATGGTGTCGGAGTTTTTTCCGGTGTCGAGGGGCTTTTGATTGCCGGATTTTATGATGTCCCTGAGGCGCACGGCGAATGTGTTGTTCTTCTCGAGAGGAATGGAAGGGTGAAGAAGAAGGCCAGCTTCTAAGACCTTGAGTTGTCTCTTCTGCCACATGTGGTACTCGTTGGAGTCGTTGAACTCTGATGGCTTCAGCTGCCTCAACAGTTCCAGTGGTAGGATTATCGTCTCTGCTCTCCTTCCCATCTGCCATATATCACATGCAACGTTAAATAACGACGTCACAATACACCCCCAAATAAAATTAAGTTTTGTAAATAAAAAATATCAATGCCCTTACTTTATTCTTTTAATAAGGACTTTAAAAAGAACCAAGGAAGTTAGCAAAAATATTTAGCTCATTCACAGCATAAATAAGAGAATTCATATGATACATAAGGAAATTCAAAAAATAAAATGAGAATATCATTGTGCATGATATGACAATTAGAATCTTTAAAACAAGGTTTTTAATAGGATCCCAAACAAGCCCGTTATCTACCCACAAAACACATAATTTCATTTTAATGCAAGTGTTGAAATGAAATTTTAGAATTCTTTCATGGTTGATTAAAATAAAATTGCTATAGAGAGGAGGGCTAACTGAAATTCTATGCACGTTATGTTTTATTATGTCATAGGGAAATGATTTTCTTGATTCGTACGTTATATATATATATATATTTATTTATTTATTTATTTATTTTATTTTTTTTTTTTATATTTTTTTTTTTGGTTACAAGATTCGTACGTTATAATATGAGAGTTTATATACGTACTTGGCCGACTAGGGTCCTCATGAGGGTCTTCCTTAGGCGGTTATCGCTTTGCTCTGTAACCCGCATCTGCTGTCTCATGATCTCCGCCGAAGTCATTGGCCGCCTCGGTCTCAATGAAGGCGCCGAGTACGACAAAGGGCTGCCTCCGCCCTGCCCCAACGGTGAAGACGGCGTCGACGACACTCCACTGCTCCCTCCCGCCACCATCCTCCTCGACGGCGACCTCTTCAACATCTTCAACCCGAGGGCCCTCTTCACCCGGCTGGTCGGGTGACTCACCACCTGGTTCGGCTTCGACCCGCCACCACCGTCCCCATTCTCATGGTTAGAATGAAAGGTGAGAGCGTTCCGTCCTCCTCCGAAGCCCGGCGACGATCGACACGCGGTGAAAAAGATCTCATAGGCGGTTTCCCTGACGTCATCTTGGTCGAGGCCATCGAGGTTGCCGAAGGGGCAGACGATGTCGTTGTCCTTGTCGGGGAACTCGAGCCGGCGAGGGTGGGGACGCACGTGATCTAAACGGGAAGAGACGATGGAGGAAGGATAAGATTCGCGGCGGGCATGCTGACCCATGGGAGCAGAGAAGGGACGGGTCAGAAACCCACGACGGAAGAGGGAGGCGGCAAAACAGATGAGCGTTAAAGTTCCGGCAGGAGAGGGAAGAAGAGCATTTCACCTTAAAAAAAGAAAAGGGCAAGAGGAAGATAATGGAGAAAAGGGAGGGGGTGTAATGATCGTTATGTTCGTTAGATGACAGCAATTTCGTGAGAGAGAGATGGGTGATGATGGATTTTCCAACGTTGTATCAGCGAAGAAAACGACGCCAGCAATCCAAATTAGATTCACAAATTGTCAATATTTTTTACATTATTTTAATAATATCTATTCATTTTCTAATTAATTAATTTAAATATTTACTTTATAGTGATGATTTTCATTTTGTTTTGCCAGAACATTATTGTGATGATTTGAAGCTTATCTAAAAATATATTAGAGAAAACTTTGACTGAACACGTTGATGTCGGATGACGAAGTTTCTTATTTTTAGAACGTGGTTTAAATATCTTCCTGGAATGCAGGTGACATGGATCAACCAAAATTTTGTTGTTGCATGCTGTTCCCATTTTCAATTTTCAATTATCATACAAAATCTCCACCTGTTTAAGTCTTTTTTTGTTTTGACCATTCACACATGTTAAGTCCCAACTCATACCTCGGGCAACACTTGCATATATTTCCTTGTGTTTATTTGCTCGTGTCCTTCACATAACTGTAGTGCTCTTTTATTACAAGGGTAGATTTGATTAGACAAATTTGAAAGAGGCTATAGAGAAAATCATCTCAGGCGAGTAATTTAATTATTAATAGGTATTATGTGTAACAAAATACGCATGATGACATATTAATATCATAGAGTGACATGTAAAGGAAAGGAAATCAATCACTGATTAAATTTCTTACACGAGAGTTGCATGTAATTAAGTGAATACTGTAGATCATTACATTCGGAAAATAATAACGGGCCCTAAGACAAACAAAGCCAGCTTGAGTGGAATGGGCTCAAGTGTAATAACGGGCTACTCCTTTGCCCAAATCCGCAAGGCTCACAACTGTAGGGGTTAGTTTTATGGGATGATATGGTAATTGAAATAATTACCTTTTATCAAAATAATAATAATAATAGTCTAGCTGACCAACAACCTTGTACTTTAATGAAATGAAAATTTTTCTAGAAGTGAGAAGTCGCGAATTCGATCATACTTGTAAACCCAGGTTGTAATTAGTAAGTGTTTGGTTTAACTTATTAATTATGTACAAATTTTTCTAGACGGTTAACTTATCATATTTGGTTAACTAACAGTCAAAATTAATTGGGATAATGATCAGGACAACATTTCTCCCTTTTTGACACTTCCGGAGCAAAATTATTACCCCTCCGTAACAACTTTCAGGGCAAAATTGTCTCTTAATCCAAAATAAAAATATCAGGAACTAAATTTTAAACGAGTTAAAAGTTTAAAAATGAGTTATACCAAGTTATAATTGAGGGATTCAGTCATAAGTAAGTCAAAATTTCAAGATTAAAAGATTAAATTTTCCTTGAAATAATTACCTTTTAAAAAAATTAAATACCTAATAATGACCTTGTAAGCCAACATGGAAACTTTTTTGTAAGTGAGAGGTCGTGAATTTGATCTGATTTATAACCTTATCGTTATTAGTGGGTATTTGGTTTTGCTTATTTTAAATGATTTTATGTCATACGTAATAAATATATGAAAGTAACCCGTGAATTTGCAAGGGATGAAGAGAAGTCATGGGGGAGCGAGAATATCAATGGCCTTAATAAATGTGAGTTCCTCTGTAAATGAAGAATCACATGTTTAATTCTACTTGTAGCTTCATGTCATCTAATATATTAAAAATCGAATTAGACTAGCCAGTTCAAAGCGGAAACTAGTAAACCATACGTGCGTACACATGAACATTTAAATTATATATATATATATACACACACATTAATTGACCTTGATATGATCCTCAAATTAACCCCAATCTAAACTTTTAACCCTTAACCAAATGCCTAAACCCGTTGGATATCTGATAATCTGGACAAAGCTTCTTTGAGTAAGAACAAAGAAAAAGAAAGAGAAGGGTGGGAGGGGGACGTATGAGGCTATTGTTGGGTAAAGGGAACCCCCTGGGCAGCACTCACCCAGCATGTGTCAAGTGCTTCTTCCACTTCCATTATCTCATCGGCCCTCACGGCCCCATACCCACAACATAAAGCTTATTTCCTTCTCTCTCTGGGTTTTTTAGAATAATTAGCTCATACATTAAAGTTGATCTTATATTAAACACCATTTGGAGTGTATATATGTGGGAAGTGACAGTATTCAGTGAAATTTTGGATCAGGCTTTGTCAATTCTCATTCAACCTTTAATTGATATAATTTCTTATACACTTAATCCCTCATTATTCAAACTTCCCCCACTACTTACATGAACAATACGATTAGAATTGTATATGCATTCTGCTCTCGTGTTTTACTCATCTAAATTTTTCACTAGATTTGTATTTGCATTATAGATTCAATATTGTGAGTGGTTGTGTAAGGCCAAAATCGTGGGTTCATAATCTCTTTTTCGCAAGTCGAGATAAAACTCCTCTCACATATTTACCTCATCGTAAAAACTATTCTCTAAAAGCTAATCCAAACACATATTAAATATGCTTCATGCAAGTGCTCCTTTTTTGCCTGCTTCACATGTACTGGTACTTGCTAATTTTTCACTAGATTATGGTTCTCTCCTTTACCCTTCATATTTGCTCCTATCCTTTGCTCTAAAACTATATAGTTTTGGAATAAAAATAAGTTAGGAAAACCCTTTTTTTTACCCAAAAAAAAAAGTCATCAATCACTGTGGAATATTTTTTCAATAATATTTAGTATTCCAAATTAATTTTTAGTACATTTAACACCCTAAAATATATTTTTTGTGGCACCTAGTTTCTAGCACTCATCACCTAGAAAATTTTTCTTACTAAGTGCTAAAAAAATGCACTAAAAATATTTTAGTATATTGAGTGATACTAAAAAAATATTGATGGTTGATGGGTGCCAAAAAAAAATATTTTAAGATGATGAATGTTTTAAAAATTAATTTAGAATATTAAATGTTACTAAAAAAAATATTTCATAATAATTGATGACTTTTTTTTCCAAAAAAAAGAAAAAGCTTCCCTAACTTATTTTTAAACCGAAACTACATAGTTTTAAAGTAAAAGATGGGGATGGACGAGAAGGGAGGGTAAAGGGAATGATCTGATCTTAATTTTTCACACACACTTCCACCCACATGCATCGTGCAGAAGAAAAAGGTCAATCAAATTTCGGTCCCACCAAAATAAATAAAGTGTATCAATTATTTGTTTGTTTGGGAATACAGTGGAAAAGTAACTTTTTTTTTAATGTGACTTTTATAGAAGCCAAATAGAAAAAAAAAAATCATATTATTAATGTGATTTGTGTTTGGATTGACAGTGGAAGAAGTTGTTTTTTTTTTCTAAACACATTGAAAAAAAGCCAGAAGCTACTTCAATGAGCTTCTAAAAAAAGTAGCTTTTTTTCTAAAAGCCCAGTGAAAGCTAATGTGTTCACAAATATGTCCGCAGATGTTAAATAGATTTTTACCCTCTAAATAAACTTTTTTACCTCCCCAATAAAATTCCAAACAGACCCTATGTATTCAAAGCGGACCAAAAGTAGGCTCTGCCCATCCCAGTCGGGGTTAACACAGTGGCAAGCTTTCAGTGAATGAGAACCTTTTTCAGTCCTTTCATCAAACTAAACTGGGGCCACTTTTCCAGCTATATTCATTTTCCTTCAACATGTTACACTCCCATCTTAAATATTGAAGTTAATTTTAAAAAAAATTAAATAAATTACTTAATCATATCATATATTATACATCTTTATATTATATATCAGTTTATAAGGTAGATAAAATAATTTAGAAAAAATATGATAAAAATAAATATTTCTAAATAATTTAATTAGTTTTCTCGGTATCTCCCAAAAAATTAATTTTATCTTACATTTAGAACTTCAAGGAGTACTTTTTTCCCTTCTCATCCACATTCATCGCAACATAGATATTTGATGATGAAGATTTTAAAGTCTTATCTTAGTCAAATTTAAAAGGTTGAGTTACTCTTTCGTGAATGTAGTTGGAACACGGCCAACTTATTATTATTATTTGCTTATTTACTATGGCTGGTAGTGATGTTTATACTAAGGTAATTAAACTTCGACCGGTTACTGAACCGTCTAGGGTATTAAGTTAAAGATTAATGGGTCGAACCGAAATCAAATCAGAACTAATCCAGAGCTAAACCGGTAAGAAATTGAAGATTTTATGATTATTAATATAAATTCTAAAAAAAATTAAAAAAGTCAACTTTTTAAAAAATATGACCAAACTGATCTACCGACCGGTTGGCCGGTTTCCAGTTCGAAGCTGATCACATTGGTTTATACCTAATGTTACAGATGCGAGTCTCTCATCACTAGCACAAGGCCAACATCTCACATGCTATTGTGCAGCCGTGATAACTCATTTGGAGATAGAGAGGTTTGCTATTATGAGCCTCCGCTTTTGTATATCAGACTAACCCTAACCGGTTGCTAATAGCACCGGATGCTAATAAATTAATCCAAAAGGTATATAGTGTTTGGAAGAAAAACTATATAGTGCATGTGTGCATTATATGAAGTTTTAAAACTACTCTCTGTTTTTTGCACCCCAATTAATTTAGCTCACGCTTCTGTCTTCACATTTCACGTGATTAGCCCCTCTTTATTACCGAAGAAGGAATTGTTTATATATATAATGGTTAATTCATGTTTGATGATCCTTTCTTTCTCAAGATAAAAAATATCTATTTTCATAACGGTTAATTCATATATTATTCTTTATCATATATATATATATATATATATAAAGTTTATTTGATTTTGTTTTTAAAAAAAAAACTAAAAAACTTGTTTGGATTTTTTTTAAATAAAA
This sequence comes from Albizia julibrissin, assembly GCA_037074505.1. NCBI lineage: Eukaryota > Viridiplantae > Streptophyta > Magnoliopsida > Fabales > Fabaceae > Albizia > Albizia julibrissin. The sequence continues at coordinate 4,317,582 of CM073482.1, read as the reverse complement.
TAAAATAAAAAGTTGTTTTTTAAAAATAAAAAACAAAAACATGTATTTTTTATTGTTGTTTTTTAATTTTTTATTTTTTGACACCATACTATTGATGATAATCATAGCCGGCAACAACTGCCGCCACATCACTTCAAAAGTAGTTTTTTTTAAAACAATTATCCAAAATAGTTTTTTTTTTAATTTTCAAAACTTGTTTTCACAAAAAATTTTATAAAACTGATTTGAAAAAAAAACAGAGAACAAAATCATACAGGCCCTTCCCCTTAGTTACGCTTATGAAGTTAGATTGGTATGTTTGGATAGCCTCCACAAGTGCTTTCCAATCGTGATTTACGGAATACGAGGTAGCTTTTACGATCTACGAAGTAAATATGTAGAAGAATTTTATCTCGATTTATATGAATTGAGCTTATACTTATTGTTGGAAATTGTGCCCCAAGGGCCAATCATTGTACCTTAAACATTATTGTTATTTAAGAATTTCTCCTTATTGTTATCATATCATTTGCATGTTTATTATGATAATTGTATCCTTAGATGAACTATAAAGATTATCCTAAATGTCCCTGGTCAATTATCTATGCGGGAGTAAAGATGAAATAAGACCAGTATGACTTTGATGAGGTATAGAGATACAAATCAAAGTCTTAGGCACTTGTAGGAGTATAAGGTGCTGGACTGACCCGTTATGAGAAAGTTGCATGGATTAAGTCATAAGCTTATCTCATACATATAATCATGTCACAGTGCCCTTTGACCTAAGATCATCATAGATTCCTGCATGAAACTTGCTAAGTTTTGACCTAGTCAAAAGTCACCTTTGACCGGGTGATGATAAAGGCTACAATCGGGCTTAGGAGTTTTCATGAAGAGGAATGTGAGTGGTCAAGATGGAATTTGTCCCTCACATTAGTGAGAGATATTACTGGGCCCCTCGATGAGTGAGTCTGAGAAATGTATGACCATACTGTAATGGGAAGGAGTTTCCATTTCTAATTTCAGGCTACTCAGGAATCGGGAAAGTGATGATGACGTTGTCCATGCCTCATCCTTGACCAAAATATCGTGTGACAAAAAGGGACGTGACATTGTTGTATAAAAGGTTGCATCGTATCATTGATCCTCATGTAAATTGGGTAGTCGCAATGTCTTGCTAGAGGCCGCTTGCGACTTGTGGGCTAGAATAGTTTTTGGCCCACTGCCAACTTCATGTGGGCCTACAGGGTCGCACACAAGAATAGCCTAACACGAGCTATGATGTCCAGATTCATTGAATCTAAGATGTGTCTAAGATTCAATGAATACAATATTTGACCTAGGGTGGATGGATTATTTATATATATATATATATATTATAATATTATTATAAGATGTTAGTTTTATATTTAATTTATTTGATAAATTAAATAATTAAAACTAATACAGATATCATATCTTAGATTTAATTTATAAAGATAAATTAAATCTATTGGCTCTTTAATTAGATTAAATGAATATGATAAATTAAATCTGTTTGACAGATTTAATCAAGTCAGATTTATTTGATTTGATTTGAATTTCAAATTAATTAAGATTAATTTTGAGATTCCAATACGGCCTACATTAGATATAAAATTCGAAAGGATAGAGAACCCTAGGCTGTACGGAGAACTTGGAGAGCTGCGAGAAACCCTAGAGAGGCATCTTGGAGGCGCTAGCACGCTGCTGCATTGGGTCTTGTTCGTGTGGATACCGGTAGAGGGAGGCGACCAGAGGTGTTGACTCCTAGAGATCGAAAGCACGGAAAACATAAAGGTACTATTCTAACTACTCGATTTAGACGTCTTTGATAGATCTGTGATTGAGATTTGAGATTTTTAAACGGTTAATTTTTCCACTACGTGTACGAATCCCAACACTTGTATATAAACCCAACTCAACAAATTTCATTTTGAGTGAAGCTCATGTTTTGGTCCTTTTGGATGTCACGTGGTGAAGAGCATCTTGAGCATTGGAGTTTGGAGATACCGGATCGGTGGAGGTTTGCACTCTAATTAAGTAAATATAATACTAAGTCTTTTATATATATATATATATATATATATATATATATATATATATATATCAGACCAATTAAAGTCTTGGACCCGTGGGTTCACAAGCCCCACACTCTTAAGACCTGTTTGGTATAAGAGGAGAGGAGGAAAATGGGTGGAGAAAAATTTTGTTGAGTCAGATTTTTAAAAAATAAAGAAGTGAGGTTAAAAATTTTAAATTAAGTATTTTTAATCTTTTATATTATATCTTATCTTTGTTAAAAACCCCATTTCTTAATTTTTTTTAAAATTCTACTCATAAAAGTTTGCACTCGCCTTATTCCTCGTGCCAAACAGCCTTTGAGCCCTTTAAAAATGTCTGAGTCACATGTCAGGCCCTTCGTGGTCGCGTAGTGGGGGGTATATGCCCCACAAATGCACAAAATTACCACCGCAGAAGTAATTATTAGATGCTCCCAAAACATCATATCATGGATCCGGTTACTGCTCATCATGATGAGTAGGGAGAGCTATCAGATTTGAATCGTTTAGATTTAATTTTTTTTATTTTTTTAAAAAAATTATTTTAATAGGTAGAGAATCTAAAATAAAGATAATCTCTTAACTAATATTTTTTTTAAAAATAATTTTTTTATTTAAAAAATATTAACTTAAAAAAATTAAATCTGAACGATCCTGATCATTTTGATGAGCAGGGAAACCGGGTCCTCATATCATTTAAGATATCAACAATAAAATCAAATAAAAATAATACCTTAGGTATTTTTTTCAAAGTTCATAAATATATTTATACACATATATTTGGAGTAGTATATCTTTTTCATATATACCAATATTTAATCAAGGGAGTCAGAATGAATAAAAGTTAATATAATGTTAGAGTTTAATGTAATTTATAAGAATAATGTTATAATTTTATGACATGTTTAATATTTTTAACTATTCTGGTTTATTTATATGCATAATTAATTAAAAGTGAGTTATTAAAAAAGAGCGTGATATTAAGGTGGGGGCAGCATTTTTTATTTTTTATTTTTTAAAATCTCATTTGGAGGCATACTATTGAATTCAAATGGAGCTAGCACGTTGTGGGGGGAGTGTGGACCCTCCTCTAAAGAAACAGTATAACAGAACCCTCTGATATATATTCCAAAGTACTACACATTTTCCACCAACTTGAATTGATGTCAACATTGGAGACAAATCAACAAATGACTTGGACTTGTTAACAGGAACATGAAAAACAAAAGGAAAAAAAAAAAAAAAAAATAGAGTGAGGGTAGCAACGTAGAACTACAGAAAAGTTCTAATTGGAGAGAGAGGATTCGCGGAGGCCTTATTTTGCTTATCTTGATATTTGAAACCCCAAACACAATTTAGTTATAAGCACCGTCCATTAGCTTAGCTTATTGTTCTTGATTTGGCTTCCTCCAATATATATATTAAGGAAAAAAAACCCTGCCTTTAATTGAGTGGATATTTGTCTTCCACGTCTCCATTGATGTCCTTTCCAACACCTTCTTCCTTGTCTGTCATATCTCACACTACAACCTCAGATTCTGCAGCCAAAAAATGAAGAGAGTAGGAGTGGTGGGAGGAGGCATTGGTGGTCTGGTTTGTGCATATGAATTGGCAAAAGCAGGTCTCCAAGTTGTTGTGCATGAGAAAGAAGATTACTTAGGAGGCCATTCCAAGACTGTCCATGCCGAAGGCTTTGATCTTGACCTCGGCTTTATGGTCTTCAATCGGGTAATTCATTTCCTTCTTCTTCTGCATTAACCAGAACTCCAGCATTTTAATTTGTTCACACACACATATGCTCCTCTTTGCTTCTCAACTCAACTGAATCTGAAATGGTTAATTTTGAGAGGTTTTACTCAGAACATTATCTATAACTCACTCACCTTATTATCCTGTATTCGTCCCTGTTTGCTTTGCTGTTCCAATCTGTTTTTACTTTGCAACTTCAATGTTCAAACATCCACATCGTTTCTTTTTGCTGTTTTGGTGGTGTTGGCTCGTATTAGAATTAAGTTACGCTGCTACTGTGGATTTTTAACGGAATTTGAAATCAATATTGGGATTTTTTTTTTTCCTGGGAATTTTACCGTCCCACACAAACTTGTATGATATGCTTGATTCATACATTTACCTCTGTAAAAGTAATTTCAGAGTTTGAATTATTTGTTTGCGCGTGAAACTAGAAAGGGGAAGAAGGAAAACCATGTGTACGTTATCACGGTTTCAATTAAAGGTACAATAATGATGGAGATATATAGAGAAAATGAAATAATTTTTTGATGATTTGACACTCATTTCAATTTGAGTGTTAATCTCTTCTTCTGTAGTTTCCCTGTATGGTTCTTCTACTCCTCAATTTAATTTTCTGCATAACTACTTTGATTCCCGCTTAGGGGGCAATGACAAAGAAATTGGTTTATTTTGGGTACATATTGTTGACAGAATCATTAATCAACATAATTGAGTATCAATTATGCGGATAATAACTAGTGTATGTATGTCAGCAAATTGTGATTTTTTTTTTAAAAAAAATGAATAGAAAAGAATGAAGCTAAAACGAGATTCACAATATTAATATGGGTCGGCGCAAGGTTTAGAAAATATATAGAACAAGTTTTATGGGGGGATTAAAATGAAAGGTAAGGATTAGTTGCATGTAGAGCCAAGTGGATGTTTGGTTGTATACATGCATGATTGGTTTGGAGTGTTTAATGTATGGATTTAATAATGAATGAGTTAAGGATTTGGTAGGAGTATGAATATAACGATTCCTTTGACATTAATCATTACATCAAGGAATCATTATATTCGTAAATATCTCTTTTCCCCTGTCTCTAGTTATCTTATTAAAAAAAAGAGGGGGGAAATTATGCATTTGGTTAGGCTAGGCATACAGGAGCTGATTTTTAATCCGGTTATCTAGTCGAAAAAATTAAGAAAAAGTCTCCCATTCAAAACTTTATTGATGATAAGGATATGATAAATTTCTATATACATTAAGTAATGACAGTCAATAAAATTTTTCACATAGGGTTCCGTTACTCTGATTTTTTTAAGTGATTATTACCAATAATATTTTTGACCGCGGAATTTTCTCCAATTTTCCTTTCACTCGGTGTGATTGATGATTTTATATGAATCAAGAAAGCAGGGGCGAAATAAGAAAAATCTAGGTTCTCAGATCTGGACCGGATGAACTGGTTCGGTTCGATGACTCTGTTCGATTTGAGTTTTTAAAAAAAAAAAAATCAATTTTTTTAAAATTTTTCTGTAAAATTTCATATTAATAATTCTAAAATCTTCAATTTCTTACCGGTTTAGTCTCAGGTTAGTTTCTGTTTGACCCACTAACTCTTTACCTAATACCCTAATTAGTTCAGTAGCTTGTTTGAGTTTAATTACCTTAAAAAAATTGATGATTTATGTAAATCAAATACTCCTACAATGAGATAAATATGTCACCTACCTGTATATATATTTCAGGAAGGGATATTGGACGATTTGTGGGGGGAGGAAAACAAAAGTAGGGATTTAAAACTCGAAGTAAATTTATAAAGATAAAGTATTTTAATATGCAGTGCATTTAAAATATTTCTAATGAAATTATAATATTTTGAGTGAAATAATAGAGGGGGAATCTGCTTGATAGAGAGAAGATTGGTGTATTTCATTGTTTTAAGGAATTTAAACTTAAATAGTGGAGAAACTGGTAGTTATACCAAATTACCATTTAACAGTATTCCAGCTCATAGGGGCTTGGAATTTTTGGTAAGGGAATGTATGACGTGGCCGGATCTGGATCACACAGTTAATGGATCCCCCGCCTATCTGTAATTTCCCAGACGTCATCAAATTGTACTTAATACTTAATATTACAAATTTACAATGATAATAAACAAAGGATAATACTTAATATGCACTATACTATATTATTTTTTAAGTACCACTTAATATTTTAAAATACTTTTTAGTGCATCTAGTATCTTCAAATATTTTTCAGTAGTGTTTAGTGCCTTATAATAATTTTTAATATATTCAATATCCTAAAATATTTTCTAGTAGTTGGCAAAATTGCATGATTTTTTTTTTACATTATTATTGGCATCTGGTTCTAAGTTTGTGACTGTTTCTTTTAATACAAGCGTCCTCTTAGGGCTTAAATTTGAATCTAATGGGGCCTTACATCTCTAAATAACTCTATATTGGTAATTACTTTAAAATATTGATCAGTATCACTGAAAAATATACTTTAAGCCACTGATTGCACAAAAAATTATCTTAGGCTGCTGAGATCCACTAAAAAATTTTTGGGTGTTGGATACAATATAACTCGTGAACAAAAGTTAAAGGACAATTATTACATATTGTAGATTATATCTTTGAAAAGTAAGTTTAGACGGCTATTTTTTAGTCAGTGAAAAGTGTGAATCACCTGAAGCAATCCTAATTTATGAGAGTATAATAACAACCCAAAATCAAGCACAAGCAATCCGATATTTGTAAAGTACTATTAGAACCACTATCATGAATAATATAATAGATGATTGAATTTTAAATGGTTCGTGCGTGATTCATGTGCATGTGTTTTTGAGAACAGAACAAGAGAGTATTGTAATGAGTATTATGATTGTGATTAATGCATGTGTATTGTAATAATGGAACAGGTGACATATCCAAATATGATGGAGTTATTCGAGAGTTTGGGAGTTGACATGGAACTATCCGACATGTCGTTTGCAGTGAGCCTGGACAAAGGCCGAGGTTGCGAATGGGGCAGTCGAAACGGTTTCTCCAGCTTATTTGCCCAGAAACGAAACCTCCTCAACCCTTACTTCTGGCAAATGGTTCGTGAAATTGTCACCTTCAAACATGATATTCTCAGGCCAGTACACTTCCTAAGCTTAATTACACATGGCAACAATAACAACAACATTAATAATAAGATTGACCTGCTTTGTAAATTAATGCAGCTATCTTGATAAGCTTGAGAATAACCCAGACATTGATCGCAATGAGACTTTGGGCCAGTTCGTCAACTCACGGGGTTACTCAGAATTGTTCCAAAAGGCTTACCTTGTATGACAAGCTACTCCTTAATTTATAACTACTCTTGTATATATCCTTCTGCTCTACAATTTTCTTTTGAGTTAAACAAGTGAGAATGTGCCTGCTCTAGATTCCCATTTGTGGTTCAATCTGGTCCTGCCCTTCTGAAGGGGTTATGAGCTTTTCTGCTTTCTCTGTTCTCTCATTCTGTCGTAACCATCATCTACTTCAGGTACTCTATATCCTAGTGCTAATTATTCCTTCCTTCCTTCTTATTCTTAATATAACACATATTTACCTAATTAGATTATATTAAAGAAATTGGTTAAATTAGTTAATATGACATGCATTCTCTAAAACATCCTAATCATCTTTCTTAATTTTCTCATTTACTCTCCTCTTTAATTATTATTAAGGATATAGGGTAAATTAGGAGTAGATTAACAAATATAAAAAATACGCTGCTATGTTTATATCATTGATTCTTGCTCTAGTAGTTTTAAGGTCAAAATTGTGAAAAGTTACTTCCTTATTCACTTGCTTGCTTCTCCCTACAGCTCTTTGGCCGCCCCCAATGGCTTACTGTCAAATGGCGCTCACACACCTATGTTAGAAAGGTGCAATGACTATTCATTACTATATTAAGTCTTTCTTCCCCCACAAGAATCTAGTATTGATTCTTGATTTTGGAAAAATCAGGTCAGAGAAGAGCTTCTTAATAAAGGTTGCCATATAGTAACTAACTCTGAAGTGATATCAGTTTCAACATCTGAAAAAGGTCCGAAATATCAAACCTTTTATCACTGTTTCGGTTTTTCCCCCCTTTCCATGACAAATTCAAGAACTTTCATGCAAATTATTATGATTAAGGGTATTTTAACAAGTTCTAGAAGCATTATTGCAGGGTGCGTTGTGCTATGCAATGATGGTTCTCAAGAAATCTATGATGGATGCGTAATGGCCGTACATGCCCCTGATGCCTTGAGAATATTCGGAGATGAAGCAACATTTGATGAGAGAAGAATCCTTGGAGCTTTTCAATATGAGTATAGGTTAATTCATCCTCATAGTCTTTCAATTTATCTTATGACCTTAATAATAGAGATCAGATCCTGTATTTGCATGTATCACTCATAGAGTACTCTCTGAACTATACATGTTTGTGAAAATGCTTATGTTTCCCAAACACCACGTTTGCACTCAAAATTCGTTTTTAGGAGCTACAGCACAATATTAAGAAGATAACACGTGAGTTGTTCAGGTCAAGAAGTATATGCTTGGATGTTTATGTTCACGCACGTGTATGTTAGTGTTCAAAATAAGAGGTGCTAAAATTGAGATGTTGCATATATTCAAATAAGTTCAATTGCACCATGATATTTTTACTCTGTATTGGCAGTGATATTTTTCTTCATCGTGATAAAAATTTAATGCCCAAAAACCCAGCAGCATGGAGTGCGTGGAATTTCTTGGGAAATACTGACAATAGAGTGTGTGTGACATACTGGCTCAATATTCTTCAGGTTAGTGAATTTTGTGCTCTTTTGGGGGAAAAACAGTTTCTTAAGCAATCATTTATTCTTCCTAGTAAATGACCATGGTGTACTGCGCAATATGTGGACTTGTAGAACTTGGGAGAAACAAGTCTACCTTTCCTTGTAACTTTGAATCCAGATCATACGCCACAAAACACATTGCTCAAGTGGTCAACTGGCCATCCAGTCCCTTCTGTCGCCGCATCGAAAGCTTCATCTGAATTAGATCTTATTCAAGGGAAAAGAAGAATCTGGTTCTGTGGGGCCTACCAAGGTAAGTTCCTGCTTATTTTGTTGAAAGATTCTTCATTTTTAGTTCAATATCAGTGTTTATGAACTTGCTGTTGAGCACGAGCTGTAATCATATTTCATTCTGGAATTTTGATCCAGTTCAAATACCATTGATTGATAAATGCTTTGTGCTTCTGTTTCAGGTTATGGATTTCATGAAGATGGATTAAAGGTAGTAAGAGCTAACTTTGAAAGGGAAAAGGCCATGATGTGTTTTTGATTGTTGGCTGACACTGTTAAGCTAGGATTTAAGACAACCAAACTCTTTGGATTCTGAATTGGATATATATATTACCATTTACTGCAACACGTATATTCTACCTAGCAACATGTCAGAATTTTTGTTAAGTGGAAATAAAAATGACTGAACAGTAAAGTTTAACTTCTAGGCTGGCATGACTGCAGCACATGGGGTTCTTGGAAGATGCTGTGCCCTTATAAGCAACCCAAAACACATGGTAACTTCTTGGACAGAACTGGGCGCTCGCCTTTTTGTGACTAGATTCCTGAAATCATACATCTCTACTGGATGTTTAATGTTAGTTCTCTTCCAAGACCCTATAATTTTTTTGAGTGAATTCTCAAGATAAAAATATCCCCACTATATATGCATGCTTTTAATGTTTAATAATCTACGATTATAGAGAAGGTCTTCAATATCTTGTGCCTTGAAATGTTACAGTTTATTAGAGGAAGGAGGGACAATGTTCACCTTTGAGGGACATGAGAAAGGGAGCCTATTGAAAAGTGTCATCAGGGTCCACAATCCTCAATTCTATTGGAAGGTATGTAGTATATATATTGAATTTACGGAAGAACTATCAATGATTGGTCTTCTTATAGGTTTAGAATTGATGATGTATGCTTTTTCTTGTCAGTGAAAATGAAATCACTTGTATATGTATTTCAGGTTATGACACAAGCTGATTTAGGCCTTGCAGATGCATATATCAATGGGGACTTTTCGTTCGTCGATCATGATGAAGGCCTTTCCAACTTCTTTTTGGTACGTAAGCTGATCTCATGATTAAACAAAAATGTCCTTTTTGATCTTCAATTAAACACACCCTGATTCTTAATGCAGATTCTCATAGCCAACAGAGATTCTCACAACTCAAAACTAAAGAATAGGTATGTTGCGTATATATGTAAGATATTGAAGCATATAATCAAGTATTGCTCACGTTTGTATCAAACTATGTGCTCTTGATGGCTTTAGGGGTTGGTGGACACCAGTTTTATTCACATCTTGCATAGCATCTGCAAAGTTCTTCATGGAGCATGTTTCAAGGAAAAATACTCTTACACAGGCTCGTAGGAACATCTCTAGGCATTATGATCTGGTATAAGATTTTTTTTTTTTTTCTTTTTCTGGCCAAAGATCTGGCATAAGATTGTAACCTGCAATGTTGCCTGCATTCAGTGATGCAAAGCACAAATTTATGTTACTGAATTCATTCACACAAAAGACAAAAGTGACAACATGTATTAAGTTTTGCCTGACCTAAAATATATAAATGAAAATGTTTTTAAAGTAAATTACGATAATGAGATATTAAATATACTCTAAAAAACCCCCTTCTCTATTGATCTCAGTCTTCTTTCCCATCTGTCATATATTGTCTACTGATTATGCCTGAAAGCTTACGTTTCTTTTTTGGTCTGTTTCTAGAGCAATGAACTCTTTGCTCTTTTCTTGGATGAAACAATGACTTATTCATGTGCTGTGTTTAAGGTTGGGATCTTTACTCTCTGATTCTTGTGTTCAATCTCATAGTAGTATAACTTTTAAAGCAGCATTGATAGATTTTTCCCCCATTTCTTAAATTCTCTCATAGAACGAAAATGAAGACCTAAAAGATGCACAGATGAGAAAAATCTCGCTTCTGATTGAAAAAGTGAGTGTCTAGAAGTTATTTCAGTATTTTAGTTGTTATCCTGGAGAAGATCTCCATTAATGTTTTCCTTTTCAAATAAATGAAAGGCAAGAATAGATAAGAAGCATGAAATTCTTGAGATAGGATGTGGATGGGGCAGCTTAGCCATTGAAGTTGTCAAAAGAACTGGTTGCAAATACACTGGCGTAACATTGTCCAAGGAGCAACTGAAATTTGCAGAACAGAGAGTTAGAGATGCTGGCCTTCAGGTATTAAACCACTTCTTAACTGAAATCCTCATTATAGTTTTGGATGTTACAGAATGAGCTTTAATATTTTATCTCTTTACTTCACTGCTCTTATGAATTGGAGTTTCTCCTCATTATGGCAGAGAGAAATCAGCTGTATCCAATGTGCCTATGAAATTAAAAAAATCTTTAGTTGCTTCATGTTTAACAGTAGTTATTCATGCTTCCAGGACCATATCAAATTTCTTCTCTGTGATTATCGCCAATTACCAAAGACACACAAATATGATAGGATTATATCTTGGTGGGTTCTTTTCTTTGAATTTCAATAGAGTCATATCTAATATTGCGGTACTTTCAACATTTTTCATGACCTGTATTGGCATATTTCAGTGAGATGATAGAAGCTGTTGGTCATGAATATATGGAAGAGTTCTTTGGTTGTTGTGAATCAGTATTGGCCAATGATGGACTTTTTCTTCTGCAGGTAATAATATAGAGTATGAAATATTTTTGGGTCCCTTCAATATTTTACTTTTAATTGTGCGATCCTAGAGCCAAAATATAATGATATTTTCTCCAGCTAACTGTCAAAACTAGATTCATTGTATTACTTAAATTTCTGCTGACTGTCTAGGATGTTTATCTTTTTCTTTAGTTCATATCAATACCGGATGAGCGTTATGATGAGTATAGACGCAGTTCAGATTTTATAAAGGAGTATATTTTTCCAGGTGGTTGCTTACCCTCTCTGAGTCGAATAACATCAGCTATGGCAACTACATCTAGATTCTGGTATAAGTTACATGTTTTGTTGCTAAAGTCTACAGTAAAGCATTGCTTTTATTCTTGTTTTACTAAAACAAATGTTCTCAAATGTAGTGTGGAGCACGCAGAAAATATGGGAATTCATTACTACCAAACACTAAGGTGGTGGAGGAAGAACTTCATGGAAAGGCAGGAGTATGTTCTTAATTCATAAACTAGTTTTCTAAACCAAACTATAGATTTTACTTGCCCCTAACTCTGGAATTTCCCCCCCTTTTATGATGATAGTGAAATCCTGGCTCTTGGATTTAATGAGAAGTTCATTCGGACATGGGAATACTATTTTGATTACTGTGCAGCAGGTTTCAAGTCTTATACACTTGGGAATTATCAGGTATGCCTAAGGAGTTATGCTATATATGTTTGAAGTAACTAGTTCGATGCTTTAAAGTCACATGGCATGATCTAACACAGTCTTGTGTGTTAATTTGATGTAGGTGGTTTTTTCACGCCCTGGTAACACAAGTGCGTTCAGAGATCCATACCAAAGTTGGCCCTCATGTTGATTTAATTCTCAAAGCAGCAAAGCCCTTGGCGTTCAAGCAAAATTGAAAATGGCTGATTCTCTCACCATCATATATTTTCCATGCCTCTCATGTCTGATAAAATTTCCCTTTATTAAAAGCAGGGAGTGAATTGTATCTACTCTAGCTATGAACCGGTCAAATCCACCACTAGGCTTGTATTTTATGCTGTAAACCCATTCAACATTCTTTAATTTCTTCATTGTGGCACTTGTATGACATGCTAATACTAACATATATAAGAGACATGAAAGTCATTTTGTTAAGCAGGTTACTATTTTGCCTTTTCCTACTTTTGTTTGCTATTGCGTGCCACTTTTGCATGTGCGAGAGTATTTACGATTGACAATGAGTGCTCTGCATCTTTCTCAAACTCTCCTTTCTTTCTTGTATCTAATTCTGAATCCTCTCTTCTTCTTTCGATTTTCTGCTCTCAATCACTTCATCCCTTTGCTTTAATGAAATCTATCTCCCCTTTAAAAACTCCTTCGGTTTTCTGCAATTTTCCCCTACCTCGTTCACATCCCCCATCACTCTTCTTTACTCGGCCCTCTACACTGAGACGAAGGTGTTAGTATCGTAACTAATCAGTTGTAAATAAACCGATTCAGTTGCATAGCTTGGCTGTCATTTGTACTCTATATATACTCTACACAGTATGACATATCATTGTAATAAAATTAAAGGAAGAGTTGGTTAATGCATGTAAATAGCAGGGGTTTGTGTAGGTTGTAATTAATTAGGTCATGAGAATGATAACGAGTTGAATGCAATTGGATTTCTGTCCAAGTTCTCTCATCTCCCTCTCTGTTCTATCCTTCTCTATCTCTCTCATTCCCAACATGTATTCTACAAGATAGTAAGAGCTAACTTTGAAAGGGAAAAGGCCATGATATGTTTTTGATTCTTGGCTGACTATTAAGCTTGGATTTAAGGCAAACAACTCTTTGGATTCTGAATTCGAAATATGAATTACCATTTAGTTTGATATATATATATATATTACTCCTTAGCAACATGTCATCATTTTTGTGAAGTGGAAATAAAAATGACTGAACAGATTAGTTCAACATTTAGGCCGCCCTGACTGCACTACACGGGGTTCTTGGAACACACATAGCACCTTCTTGGACAGAACAGGGCGCTCAACTTCTTGTCACTACATTCCTCAAATCATATCTCTCTACTGGATGTTTAACGTGAGTTCTCTTCCATGTCTGTAACTTTTTTTTTTTTTTGGAGTGAATTCTCAAGAAATAAATTATTCCCAATGCATTTGCACGGTTTTAATGTTTAATACTCTACAATTTTCAATGCCTTGAGGTGTTACAGTTTACTAGAGGAAGGAGAAACAAGGTTCACCTTTTGAGGGACATGGGAAAGGTAGCCTATTGAAAAGTGTTATCAGGGTCCACAATCCTCAATTCTATTGGAAGGTATGTACTTTGAATTTATGTTTCAACTATCAATTATTGGTCTTATAATAGGTTTTAGAACTTTGGCAGTGAAAATGAAATCACTTGTAGTTGGTTTAAGAAAGAAGAAACTGATATTAATGTGTATTTCAGGTTATGACAAAAGCTGATTTAGGCCATGCAGATGCATATATCAATGGGGACTTTTCATTCGTTGATCAAGATAAAGGCCTTTTGAACTTCTTTTTGGTGAGTAAACTGATCTCAGGATTAAACATAAATGTCCTTTTTGGTCTCCAATTAAACACGTCCTGATTCTTAATGCAGATTCTCATAGCCAACAGAGATTCTCACAACTCAAGATTAAACAACAGGTATGCTGCATATATATTGAAGATATTGAAGCCTACTCACATTTTGTTTCAAACTTTCTGCTTTTTATGGCTTTAGGGGTTGGTGGACACCAATTTTATTCACATCTTGCAGAGCACCTGCAAAGTTCTTCATTGAGCGTGCTTTAAGGAAAAATACTCTTACACAGGCTCTTAGGAACATCTCTAGGCATTATGATCTGGTATAAGATTGTAACCTGGAAAATTTCCTGTATTCAGTGATGCCGAGCACAAATTTATATTACTTAATTCATTCGAACAAAAGGGAGAACACATACTAAATTTTGCATGACCTAAAATATGTAAATGAAAATTACGATGATGATATATTAATTATACTCTTTAAAAAACCCTTCTCTATTGTGCTCAGTCTTCTTTTACATCTATCTTGAATTGTCTACCGATTATGCCTGAAAGCTTACATTTATTTCTTGGTCTGTTTCTAGAGCAATGAACTCTTTGCTCTTTTCTTGGATGAAACAATGACTTACTCGTGCTGTGTTTAAGGTTAGGATCTTGACTCTCTGATTCTTCTGTTCATCTCATAGTAGTATAACTTTTGAATCAGCATTGATAGATTTTTTTTTTCTTCCATTTCTTAAATTCTCTCATAGAAAGAAAATGAAGACCTAAAAGATGCACAGATGAGAAAAATCTCGCTTCTGATTGAAAGAGTGAGTGTCTAGAAGTTATTTCAGTATTTTAATGTTTATCCTGGAGAAGATCTCCATGAATATTTTCCTCTTCAAATAAATAAAAAAGGCAAGAATAGAAAAGAAGCATGAAATTCTTGAGATAGGATGTGGATGGGGCAGCTTAGCCTTGGAAGTTGTCAAAAGAACTGGTTGCAAATACACAGGCATAACATTGTCCAAGAAGCAACTGAAATTTGCAGAACAGAGAGTTAGAGATGCTAGCTTTTAGGTATTAAACCACTTCTTAATTCTTAAATTTTCCTCATTATGTAAGAGAGAAATTAGCTTGTGTCTAATGCGCTTGTGAGATTAAAAAATCTTTAGTTACTTCATATTTAATATCAGCCAATTACCCAAAATATACAAATGTGATAGGATTATATCTTGGTGAGTTCTTTTCTTTGAATTTCAATAGCAGTACTTTTAACATTTTTCATGACCTGTATTGGCATATTTCAGTGAGATGATAGAAGCTGTTGGTCATGAATATATGGAAGAGTTCTTGGGTTGTTGTGAATCAGTATTGGCTAATGATGGACTTTTTGTGATCCGCAGGAAATAACATAGAATATGAAATACTTTTTGTGTCCTTCAATCTTTTATTCTCGATTGTTCAATGTTCGATCCTAAAGCCATAATATACTGATAATTTTCTCAGTTAACCATCAAAACTAGATTCATTACATTGCTTAAATTGCTGCTAACTGTTGAAGATGTTTATCTTTTTGTTTAGTTCATATCAATGCCGGATGAGCGTTATGATAAGTATATAGTATAGACACAGTTCAGATTTTATAAGGGGGTATACTTTTCCAGGTGGTTGCTTACCGTCTGAGTCGAATAGCATCAGCTATGGCAGCTGCATCTAGATTCTGGTGTAAGTTACACGTTTCACTACAGAAAAGCAATGCTTTCATTCTTATTTTACTAAAACAAATGTTCTCAAATGAAGTGTGGAGCACGTAGAAAATATGGGAATTCATTACTACCAAACGCAAAGGTGGTGGAGGAAGAACTTCATGAAAAGGCAGGAGTATGTTCTTAATTCATAAACTAAACGATGGATTTTACTTACCACTAACTCTGGGACTTCCCCCTTTTATGATGATAGTGAAACCCTGGCTCTTGGTTTCGATGAGAAGTTCATTCAGACATGGGAATACTATTTTGATTACTGTGCAGCAGGCTTTAAGTCTCGTACACTTGGGAATCATCAGGTATACTTAAAGAGTTACTATAAATGTTTGAAGAAACTAGCTTGATGCTTTATCTAACAGTCACGTGTTAATTTGTTTATTCCATTTTCTGGCGTACATTTTGGTTTAGTATTGGAATATGCCTTACATTCCTAGCTCAGATTCGATGAACACTTGTATGTCGTCAATATGTTGAATCTGAGAGTCCCAAATTATCAACTTTCTGGAAGTGAAGTGTTTGGTTAACGCAATATAAACCTTTAAGCTGTACCGGAGTCCATAAACATCAGTCTTTTCATTCTCTATGAATTAACTTTCTGTGAAAGTGTTTTCGTCTTATTTCCAACGCAGAAGGTTTCACCTATCTGTAACAGTCAAGTCAGTCATTTACCATTATATTTTTGTTTCTAAAACCTTTCTTTGAAGAATGATAGATGAAGTTGGGTTTTCGTTTTTGGGACAATGAACATATTGCGAGTTTGATTTGATGTACGTGGTTTTTTCACGTCCTGGGAACAAAAGTGCGTTCAGAGACCCATACAGAAGTTGGCCCTCATGTTGGTTTAATTCTCAGAGGGGCAAAGGCTTGGCGCTCAAGCAAAATTTTCTTTTATTGCAAGCAGAGATATTTGTTTTGGAATCTTCATATAAAATTTTCTTTCACTTAACTATAGAGTTCTTGACGATCTTTTGTCTGGAGTACGTTTGGGTTCTAAACTTGAGCCAGCAAGCTAAGGTTGCCTCGATTGGAGTGTCAGTTTGGGTGTTATAAAGTTAAGAAACATGTATTCCATGAAAAGAAGAAACTGACCGCAAAATCTCTATTGCTCAGCGGCAATCACAAATATAACACTCCTCCGATCCTTAATATAGATATATTTAGAAAGTTAATCTTATTTTTAAATATTAGATAAAATTTTCATATTTGTTAATCTTTTCATATCTTACATTTATTAATGTTTCGTCAACAATAATTAAGAAAATAGGGAAATTAAGGAAGATAATTAGAACATTTTAAAATATATATCATATTAATTAGTTCGACTAACTTCCTTAATTTAATTAAATTAGATAAATATATCTTATATTGATTAATAACCAGAGAAGTATCATCTCATACAAAGGTATAACCATACAAAAACACTTCAAATTGCTCAAGCATCACTAAATCAGAAAATGCCAAACTGGTAACGAAAGGGTTAATTGGTTGTGCAAATGCTAATCATAGACGATGTAACCCATTACTCATTCCTTAAATTTCATAAAAGGTATGGTAAAGGTAAACTGTGTGGGGTTCCAGAAACAAATTAGGAAGTGCAAACATGAGGACTGCAATCATGACTTCTCACATCAACCTGCACCAAGGATGAATATGGTGACTCACGAATAAATGGAAATTCCCCTCACTAGAAGTGGAGGAAAAGGAAAAGATACAATTTCGTATATCTCTACTATCAGGTTCTT
Source organism: Albizia julibrissin (assembly GCA_037074505.1). Taxonomy (NCBI): domain Eukaryota; kingdom Viridiplantae; phylum Streptophyta; class Magnoliopsida; order Fabales; family Fabaceae; genus Albizia; species Albizia julibrissin. The sequence goes on along the minus strand of CM073482.1, from coordinate 4,300,011 downwards.
CAATAAAAATAGGGTTAAAGATTATTTTTACCGTGGAAGTATTGGCTCAAGGACAATTTTGTCCTGAAAGTTTTAAATATGGGGCAATTTCACCCTAACCGTTATCACAATTAAATTGATCATTAGTTAAACAAATTTAGAAACAAATTTATTTCAAAGTGAAAACTGTCAAAGGCAAATTTACCCCTGAGATATGGGAAGTGTCAACTATGGAGCAAATTTGCCCCAAGAGTTTTGACTTAAGAGCAAATTTGCCACGAAATTTAGTCAATTAACGATCAAACTTAACTGGGATAACGGTCATGGCGAAATTGACCCACAATTGAAACTTCTAAGACACAATTGCCCTAAATGAAACTTCCAAGATAAAATTACCCCAAAGCCAATACTTCTAAGACAAAAAAGACCTTTAACCCATAAAAATAACGTGCAACAAATTTTTGAAAGATCCGTTCATGGGACGTTAAGCTACACATTTATCACTCTTTCATTAGTGAACCTGATAGCAAAACTTTTCTCCCACGGGGAAAACCGAAAGATAGGCACAAATCAAAGCAATGAGGTAATCCTACTCACGAAATCTTCTATGTCTCTATCATAAGTCATTGTCACAGTCAAATATCAAAACAGAACTTACATCACAACACATTAGCCTTTTAGTAATCCACTTCCATTAGAAACTTGACCAACGTAATTATGAATAAGAAGTCTCTAAAGTCCTCTAGAACAAAAAACCAAGCCCATTAGTCAACGTACCGCCGACCATCCACCTCACTTTGTGTCAACCAACACAAACCAGACTGTAGGTTAAGAATTTTATCATACTTGAACAAGTCTGGAATCTCCAAGTGTAAAGCCGCTTTGTCCCAGAAAAACACAACTTGACTGAACAACGTTCATAGCATGCTGATCAACCCCTGACCAAGCCCATTATGAAGTTCGTGTTCAGCCATAAGTGGACACTTGGCTCCACTTCAGTACTCGTGCACCTCTCCTCCTGTACAACACAAGTGCAAATACAGGGGGAAATGATTATGCCATCCTCAAATTTTCAACTACCACTACCATTAACGCTACCCAATAGGAAGTGATCAACCCAGGTGTCCACTGCTATCAGTAAATACCTTGACTAATCTCCTTATTTCTACTTGTCAAAACAATTGTAGCATGAGTCTACGCAAGAATTTCCTGCCTCCTGACTAGTCAGTAAGGGGTACCCTAAGTAGAATAATATCAAACATGGAAACATGACGGCAACAGAGATAATTAAGTGCATCAAACCAATTAATAAAGTGATACTGTTGTGAAAGTAAGACACCGGTCATTACCACTACCCAATACATACCTTGAGCACATCTTCCTACTTCTATTTATGATTTATGATCATAATGTCAAAAGGGTAGACAAAAATATCATGGACAGAATGAAAGCACAAGATAAAAAAAAACATAGATAAGCAACCACATAGAACCAAAATATAAAGCGCAATACGCTGCTACAGGTGAAATGCTACAGTAACTGAATTCCCAATCAACAAAAAGAAAATCATAGGCACGCAATATTTAAAGCTACACGCATTAGCAAATATTATATAGAAAAGAGCATCTAGTATCTCTTGAAAAATACTACTTATTATAGACTATGGGAACTGAACTGCAAACTACTGGGATTCAAGCAACCCAACCAGTCCCAAAGTGTATTGACATTGAGCTCGGGCTACTCAATTGCTGCCGGGCAGAAGAATTCATGATGACCACATAACTTGAGATTTGAAAGAGGGCTCCAAGAGATGAAATTAAACGATCCAGTTGAAAATCTCTGTCAAAATTACTGCTGTTGGGCCTGCCGTGACTGTGCACCACCATAGCTGCCGCCATAACCAACTTGCCCACCATGAGGACCATTTACTTGAGAAGTCCCATAATTTCCAGATGGTTGTGCAGGTTCTGATCTCCATGCAGCATTTCCATATCCTGAATTTCCATTAGCATCACCATAGCCACTTCCATTGTAGCTGCCACCATTCCCTTGTGGTTCATTTCCTCCTGGACCACTGGCATAGCTGTTTGGGGCACTTCCAGAACGCCCACCAACAGCACCATATGTGCCAGGGTTCCCATAAGAACTATCACTTCCACCATACCCACCATAACCACCATAACCATACCCTTGATTCCCATAACCAGCAGATCCACTGGGTGATTGACCTGCAGGGGCTGAACCAGGGCCGCTGCCGCCACCAGATGCAGCACCGCCACCTGGAGCACCCCAAGCAGCAGTATTCCCATACCCCATAGAACCATAACCAGAGGGAGCTTGAGCAGGCCATGAACTCCTTGGGCCACCAGGCGGGCCACCAGCAAAAGCAGCATTAGGGATGTTGGGATTCCCATAGGTTGCACCAGCAGGTCCACCATACCCAGTGCTTGCGCCACCATAACTTCCATATCCGGCATAACCCATGCCATTATTAGCAGGACCATAACCATAACCAGGAGTACTATATCCAGAAGAACCATATGGTGGAAATCCACCCCCAGCGCTTTGAGGCTGCACATACCTACCAGAATCCATCCGGCCATCATATGAATTTTGGTTGCCACCAGATGCCCCGTACCCCTGATAACCACTGCCACCTCCCCCTGCACCACCCATACGGCCACTTGCACCTGGATTAGCATCCTTTGGAAGTGCACGCTTCACTTCTACTTGCTTACCATTTAAATCGTGAAATGGCTTGTGCAAAACCCTGTCAACTGCATCTTCAGTGTCAAACGAAATAAACCCAAATCCACGTGGCCGTCCAGTATTCTGGTCATACATTACTACTACATCAGTAACAATACCATATGCCTCAAAATACTGACGAAACTTCTCTTCGGTCAACGTAGGAGGCAACCCACCAACAAATATCTTTTTGGTCCTGATATTTCCACCATTTCCAGAATTTCTATAAGAGTTGGGATTTCCAGCCCTGGAAGTGCCTGAAATTTGTTGATCCTCTCTGGAGAGGGCCTTCTTGGCATCCACCTGGAAATTAAAGTCAGTAATAAAATCTATAAATGACGCTAAGAAAATCTTGCATGGGAAAAAGTTTAACATCCAAGAGTCCAATAAGAAAAGAAAAAGACAATCCTATTAGAGTCAAGAATCTGGAATGTTACTCCAAACCAATAAATAAAGATATTGATTTGATCACCAAACATGAAACTACTACTCTAGAGGTCCAACATTTAGGACTAGAGGTAGTATTTCCCATCCAATGAATTAACCAAATAACCATAGTTTCTATCGAATAACTAAACACACTTCCATCTAGGGGAACATACAGAAGTACTTCATGATTCTAGTATTCTTTAATCCAGAAGCAGTGGTTGATTAACCACTTTCTACTAGCTAAACTATGTAGCGTCAAAAATGTGTCTGCAATTATTATTTGTATTCTGCGCAGCACTTACCCCAACCTTCAAAGCCTTCTCTCAGGCCCGTTTCATTATAGATATTCAGCCATTAATTACACCAGTGATTCTTACCAGCACAGAGGTGACCCGTTTGAAATAGCGTTAAAATTTGCACATTAAACACATGGATTAAAATGTACACATTAAAATAAATTATGAAAATCATTAAATTTAAGAACGAAATTATCACTAAACAAACGAAACTAAAGATAAAATGCCATCAACAAACAACAGAAGTTTGGTACCAGCTGCAGCAATTAACATGGTAAAAGTTCACGACAGTCAAAAAACAAACAAATCCGCAATAAGGGCCCTAATTTAGAGAAAAATGATAAATTGATTTCAGCGACCAAAAGGGTTAGAGTAGCATGAGGTGAAACAAGTTCATATATTGCACAAAGAGAAAAGGGAGGGATAATCCTTCCTCTCACCGTTCTTCCATCGATTACGTGCTTCTCCTCGAGAACCCTATCGAGAATCGAAGGATCTGCGAACACAACGAATCCAAAGCCTCTGGGCTTCCCAGTGCTCTTCTCTCTCATAACGGAGGCGTGCAAAACATCACCGTAGTTGCTGAAATGATCTTTGAGCTTGTCCTCCGTCGTGTCCCACGATATCCCACCAATAAAAAGCTTCCCTTGATCCGAATCCATTTAGCTCTCGCTCACTCTCTGAGTGCTCTCCACCCTCTTTCTCTCTATGCAAGCTAATTTCTGAAGAAATTAATCGCACGAATTTTGAGAAGATTTTGGTTTTGGGATTGAGAGGATTTGTGCGGCCGACTCGGCGAGAGAGTGAGAGTGAGAGAGCGGGGAAGCGAAGTGAGAGATTCGATGGTCAAGGGCGAAGGGGCCGAATGTATGCTTTGACAATAAGAAGTATTTGACTTTGACGGATGAGATTAGTTAGCCTTTCAGAGAGATTGTGGAAAATAAACGGATCTGATTTCATGTGGCCTTCTTCCACGTCTTTGCTCCTCATTGGTCAAATGAATTTATCGCATAAAATTTTTTTTGGTAGAAATTATTATCACCCAAAATTTGCTCCTCCCGTAACGCCGCTAATTTACTAGTCACTCTGCAACCATTTCGTTCGTTACCAAAATGACACCATAATATGGAAGAGGCATGGGTGTTGATTGAAAGGGTTCTACAAAAAGACTATGAGAGAGGCATGCTCCTTTAGAGAATTTCTATTTAATTGTTGGGCTTAGCCCCTGTTTATTACCAAAAAAAATGACACGATAATAAATTAAAAGGCATTAAATTTACAATTACAATCTTCTAATGAAAGTATTAATCTTTTAAATCCCCATACTCTTTGGGGAAGACTAATCAGCAAGACTGTTTTTCAAATTATGGGTGAAGGTTCAAAACTAAACCTATTACCATTTACGCCAATTCAATCAAATGTCAAATGAGTTTTTTTGGGGGGCCTGAGAAAGATCAGAGTTAGCCCTTACAGTTTGTAAATGATTGTAATTCGCTCCCATGGCCGTCAAGCCAAACAGATATTATGAAGAAAGTGCATATGAATGAACCTAGACCTTGGGGGAATAATAGGTGATACGTGAGTGAACAGATCAATGATAAAAAAATCAGACCAAATCGACAGACCGAATCGACCAGTCAGACCGAAAAACCGGTTAATAGTCCAGTTGATGTGTTAAACTGGTGAACCGGTCGAATTGGTTAAAACTAGTTAGAACCGGTAAAACCGGTAGTCGAACCGGTTTCCCTATTTTTTTTTTAAATTCATTTTTTTATTCCTTTAACTACTATCTCATTATTTTTTAGGAAAAAATGAAAACCTGAAAACTGATATAAAGAGAAAAGTAAGTAAAAAAATATAAAATATAAAAAAAAAGATTTTAAGGGATACAATAATTAATTAATTATAAGAAAAGAGATATCATTGCATAAATATAAGCACCATAACTAATACTAATAAGTTTTAAACATTTTTTTTAAATCTTCATTTTTATCTATAGAAGTTTAAAAATATATTAATATATATATTATCACAAATAAATTTAATATTTTAATATGATCGGTCCGACCACTAGTCCGATCCATTGACCCATTGACCTTCGAACCTGTGTCGTGACCGATTTATTGCCCGGTCCGGTTTTTTTCCTTAAAACAGTTAATTAAAATTTTTCCCATCATCTATTCTTTTTCCATAAGATTTATCACACACTATTAACTACTATCGGCTTTTTAAATAAAAAGAAAACGTGCAACAAATGTTTGGAAGACCCCCAAACATCATGTGATGTCCAGCAACACTTGTCCCACTTAGTGAACCTGATAGAAAAATTATAAACCATGAATAAGTTTTCTAGGTAGCCCCAAATCAAAGGAATGAGGTAATCCTACTCAAGAAATATTCTACGTCTCTATCACAAGTCATTATCACAGTCAAACATCAACACAGAATTTACATCAGAACAAATTAGCCTTTAGCAATCCACTCCATCAGAAACTTGGCCAACGCTACTATGAGTAAGAGCCTCTAAAGTCCTCTACCACAAGAAACCACTAGTTAACATCTGGACTATCAATTGGCTGGCCACCTAATATTCAGGACAAAATTTTGAAACAAGCCATGACTGACTGCTTTAGCCAACGTACCACGGACTATCCATCTCACTTTCTGTCACAAACCAGACTGTAGGTTAAGAATTTTATCATACTTGAATAAGCCTGGAGTTTCCAAGTGTGAAGCCGCTTTGTCCCAGAAAAACACATTTGACTGAACAACGTTCATAGCATGCTGATCAATCCCCTGACCAAGCCCATTATGAAGTTTATGTTCAACCATAAGTGGACACTTGGCTCCACTTCAGTACTCGTGCACCTCTCCTCCTGTACAACACAAGTGCAAATACAGGGGAAATGATTATGCCATCCTCAAAGTTTCAACTACCACTACCACTACCACTATCACTACCCATTACGAAGTGATCAACCCGAGTGTCCACTGCAATCAGTAAATACCTTGACTAATCTCCTTATTTCTACTTGTCAAAACAATTGAAGCATGAGTCTACACAAGAATTTCCTGCCTCCTGACTGTAGTCAGTAAGGGGTACCCTAAGTAGAATAAAACCAAACATGGGAAACATGACAGCAAGAGAGATAATTAAGTGCATCAAATCAACTAATAAAGTGATCGTATTATGAACAGAATGAAAGCACAAGAAGATAAAAACACACAGATAAGTAACCACATAGAACCAAAATATAAGGTGCACTACGCTGCCACAGGTGAAATGCTACAGTAACTGAATTCCAATCAACAAAAAGAAAATCATAGGCACGCAATATTTAAAGCTACACACATTAGCAAATATTAAATAGAAAAGAGAACCTAGTATCTCTTGAAAAATACTACTTATTATGGACTAGGGAAACAAAACTGCAAATACTGGGATTCAAGCAACCCAACCAGTCCCGAAGCGTATAGACATCGAGCTTGGGCTACTCAATTGCTGCCGGGCAGAAGAATTCATGATGACCTCGTAATTTAAGATTTGAAGAGGGGTCCAAGAGATAAAATTGAACAATTCATTTGAAAATCTGTCCGTCAAAATTACTGCTGTTGGGCCTGCCGTGTCTGTGCACCACCATAGCTGCTGCCATAACCAACTTGCCCGCCATGAGGACCACTTACAAGAGGAGTCCCATAATTTCCAGATGGTTGCGAAGGTTCGGATCTCCATGCAGCATTACCATATTCTGAATTTTCATTTGCATCACCATAGCCACTTCCATTGTAGTTGCCACCACTCCCTTGTGGTTCATTTCCTCCTGGACCACTGGCATAGCTATTTGGGGCACTTCCGGAACGCCCGCCAACGGCACCGTATACACCAGGGTTCCCATAAGAACTATCGCTTCCACCATACCCACCATAACCATACCCTTGATTTCCATAACCAGCAGCTCCACTGGGTGATTGACCTGCAGGTGCTGAACCGGGGCCACTGCCGCCACCAGGAGCACCCCAAGCAGCAGTATTCCCATACCCCATAGAACCATAACCAGAAGGAGCTTGAGCAGGCCATGAACTCCTTGGGCCACCAGCAAAAGCAGCATTAGGGATGTTGGGATTCCCATAGGTTGCACCAGCAGGTCCACCATACCCAGTGCTTGTGCCACCATAACTTCCATATCCGGCATAACCCATGCCATTATTAGCAGGACCATAACCGTATCCAGGAGCACTATATCCAGAAGAACCATAAGGTGGAAATCCAACCCCGGCGCTTTGAGGCTGCACATACCTACCAGAATCCATCTGGCCATCATATGCATTTTGGTTGCCACCAGATGCCCCGTACCCCTGATATCCACTGCCACCTCCCCCGGCACCACCCATACGGCCACTTGCACCCAGATTAGCATCCTTTGGAAGTGCACGCTTCACTTCTACTTGCTTACCATTTAAGTCGTGAAATGACTTGTGCAAAACCCTGTCAACTGCATCTTCAGTGTCAAATGAAATAAATCCAAATCCACGTGGCCGTCCAGTATTCTGGTCATACATTACTACTACATCAGTAACATGACCATAGGCCTCAAAATACTGACGAAACTTCTCTTCAGTCAGCGTAGGAGGCAACCCACCAACAAATATCTTTTTGGTCCTGATATTTCCACCATTTCCGGAATTTCTATAAGAGTTGGGATTTCCAGCCCGGGAGCTGCCTGAAATTTGTAGATCCTCTCTGGAGAAGGCCTTCTTGGCATCTACCTGGATATTAAAGAAGTCAGTAATAGGACATAAATAATGACAAGAAAATCGTACACAAGAAAAAAGTTTAACGTCCAAGAGTCCAATAGAAACATGAACAATCTTATTAGAGTTAGGAAATGGAATATTGCTCCAAACAAACAAACAAACAAATAAATAAATATATATATATATATATTCATTTGATCACCTAACATGAAAAATAACTATTTAACAACTAATGAATTAACCAAATAAACTATAGTTTACATATCCAATAACTAAACACACTTCCACCAAGGGGAAAATACAGAGGTACTTCTGAATTCAAGTAATCTACGACCCAGCAGCAGCATCGATTGACTACTGTCTCCTAGCTAAACTATGTTGTCTCAAAAATGTGCCCGCACCTATTATCTGTGTTCTGTGCAGCACTCTCCCCAACCTCTCGAGTCCTCTCAGGCCCGTTTCATATAAATAATCAGCCATCAACAAACAAGTTTAGACCAATGACTATTACCAGTATAGAGGTCACCCGTTTGAAATAACATCCAAAACAAGAACTGTCGAGCAAAGAGAGCACATAAACACGTGAATTAAAATTTCCACATCAGAATAAACCATGGAAATCATTAAATTTGAAAACGAAATTATCACTAAACAGACAAAAGTAATGATAAAATGCCATTAACAAACAGCAGAAATTTGGTGGTAGCAGCAACAAATAACAAGATAAAAGTTCCCATGACAAACGCAAAACAAACATATCCGCAATAAGGGCTCAATTTAGGGAAATTTGATACAGTGATTTCAGCCACCAAAAGGGTTAGAGGAATATGAGGTGAAACGTAATTTCATATGGTGCACATAGAAAAAGAAAAGGGAGGGTTAACCCATCCTCTCACCGTTCTTCCATCGATTACGTGCTTCTCCTCGAGAACCCTATCGAGAATCGAAGGATCTGCGAACACAACAAATCCAAAGCCTCTGGGCTTCCCAGTGTTCTTCTCTCTCATAACGGAGGCGTGCAAAATATCACCGTAGTTGCTGAAATGATCTTTGAGCTTGTCCTCCGTCGTATCCCACGATATCCCGCCAATAAAAAGCTTCCCTTGATCTGAATCCATTTCGGCCTCGCGCACCCTCTTTCTCTATATGCAAGCTAATTTCTGAAGAACTTAATCGCAGGAATTCTGAGAAGATTTTCGTTCTGGCCTAGAAGGCGAAGAGGAAACGAGGCTTTGTCCTGCCGACTCGGCAAGTGCGAGGGAGCGAGATTCGACGGGTGAATAAACGCGTGCTTTGACAGTGTGAAGTATTCGATTTTGACGGATGAGATTTATTAGATGGTGGAAAATAAACGGATCTGATTTGATGTTGCCGCGTAAAAATTACAGTTCGAGCGCGTTTGGATGGGCTTTTTCTTCTCCTTAGCTTACTTCCTCGACGAGTCAAATTTAAGGGTTTTACTCAGTGCTCAAGATAAAATCTCAGCCGTTCAAATTAATTCAATAGTAGAGTTAGCTTTGTAAACGGCTGTAATTTACTCCCCATGCCCATCCAGCCATTCAAACGTTGTGAAGGAAGTTCTCGTGAGCAAACAAATATGTTAGGTGGATTGTTGACTGGCTGATAATTCACCGCCATGACTTTCTAGTTTTTACAAGAACTGTTGGAATATTCTCAAAATGGAGAGGCGTGTTTTTTTTTATAAATTAGAGTATTTTATATGAAGTATTGTGTAAGTAATTACAATACCAAAAAAAATCATCATAATTGTGTCTTTATAATTCTTAAAGGCGCCTATGAAAGGTTATAATTAAAGATATGGTAGTCACCGTTACAAAAATGTTGTGTTGTTTTAAAGAAATCTGCAAACTAAGAGAATGTTTCTCTTCACAAAACAATATTTTAAATAATCACGTAGAGTGTCAAATCTTTTTAAAGAGTTACTTTAAAAGCATTGGCATCGCTTCATTATTTATGAATATCGATCGCCATCATTTCATTCTAGTAACCAAAACTTATTACACGTGTCTTAAATACACAATAGATGAATTCAAATTGTCACTTGATAAAAGATATTTTGTTGTCTTTATTTGTATTATGAGAGTACAAAATACAAACCATACTTGAGTTTTCGTTATGTCAGGAACAAGATTCGTTATCAACACACAAAGATTGTAATATATGGTAGCAAAAAAACAAACTTAAAAATTCAAATCACCGAAGTATAAAAAAAAAAAAAGCCATCGTAACATGAAAAATAAGCTTGTTAGGTCATGTTTGGATCAACTTGGTTTATTTTACAAGCTCAATTCACGTAAATCGAGATAAAACTCTTCCACATATTTACCTCATATACTGTAAATCACGAATACAAAATACTTTTAGAGATTCCAATCGCTATTCAAAGCACCCTCTTAATGATTACCCAAAATGTTGAATACTTGACATTTGTCTCCGAGAGGAAACTACCTTTTAGGTAAGTCTCATCAAAGTCTATGCGTGGCATGGAATATTGTGCTTGTTTAAAATGGTGATTGGAGTCTCATAAATTTTTTTTTAATCGTGATTTATAATATACGAGATAAGTATTTGATATGAATTTTATCTCGATTTACGTAAAAAATACTTATAAAATTTTCAAAAAACTTATCCAAACAAGCTAATTTTATGGTATACTAGGTTGTTTCTTATTAGACTTGTATTAAAAAATTATGATATTAAACTTTGATTAAAAAACATGGTACTATTAAACAAACCAGCATAGGATGTCCAAAAGGGGAAAAATGTTAAATATCATTGTTATTTTTTACAATTTAATCGAATTTTAATTTTGGTTTTTATAACTTTAAATAGTTGACTTTGATCCTTATAATTTTATAAAAATTTGGTTTGAGTTTAAGTATAAAAATTAAATTCATTAAAAGTATAAAAATCAGTTGTTAAACTTAAACCAAATCTTTATAAAATTTGCATGATCAAAATGAATAATATGAAATTATAGGGATCAAAATTAAAATTAAATTAAATTATAAAGACCAAAAATAAACAAACAAACTAGAATAACCCTTCTCTTCCTCACCCTGCCTTTTAAAATCATTTTTTAAATACACCACACTTTTAAAATCATAGTCTTCCTTTCATAACACAGAACTAGTCAACAATAAAAATAAACACAAGTTTCTATATACTTTTTTTATAACAATTTACATATACTTTTTAATACAACGGAAATAAGAATTCATATATAGCACCATGTTCAAATAAAAAGTCAAATTATTTTTTATAACCAGTCACATTATTCATATATCATGAATAACGACCCATTTTTCAAACTCAAGTAATATGCCTATATAATATAATACTGGTGATGGTTTTGAAGCATTTGGTTTTGTACAAGACAGTGTGTGGAGCCGCCGCAATTAGGCTCTGCAGATCTGAGACGAAAGCAAGTTTGTCTCTACTGTTTGGTCCCCACTCTGGTTTCTTTCTTCGCCTTCTCTTTCTTTCTTACTACTTTATTTCATTATTAAAATAGAATCCCATGCGCCCCACCGCATTACACCAAAAATCATTAATTGCCTAACGTTAACATTTTCGAACCTCTTTGGAGCCAAACGGCTTTCAAGTTTTCACCTTTCCTCACGCCTCTCTCTCTCTTCTCTTTCTCTCTCTGTCCATCGTGATGCTCTGTCTCTTCTTATAAAACAACCCACAACATCCTTCGCCTTCCTCCTTCACTTCCCATTACAGAGATGGGTTGTTTTCTCGCTTGCTTTGGCCTCTCCAAGAAGAGAAAGCGTCGAAAGACTCTCTACAAGGTTCTTGCTGCTCCTGGTCACCAAGTAAAACCCTTCATTCTTCATCTTGTTCCTTTCTTGGATTATCTGTGTTTCCGATTTAAAACCTTGTTCTCTTTTTCAGTTTATTCATCTTTTAAAAACCAAATGGATTTTCTATTTTTCTTCATTTTGCAGAACTATGTCGCTCTGGACTCCTCCGTCACTGTAAATCTTGCCACCCCAGATAACTCTATAGTCCTGTATTCTAATTTCAGGTCAGGATTCACTTTTCTCTCTCTTTCCCTTTATTTCTCTCTGTGCGTGATGGTTTTTGTTTGTTGTGTTTTTGTTTGGTTAGAGATGAATCTAAGGAGCAGACCCGACCCAAAAACAGGAAGAAAGTCAGTTTTAATTTGAATGTACAGATATATGAACCAAACCCTACTGCTTATCAGATTTTGGAGAGTGATGATGAGGAGGAACAAAATAATAAGGATAACGAGAACAAGGAGAAAAGTAACTCTTCTTCCATCTTGGGAGAAAACTCAGCAGCCTTGAACTACCCATCAAATCACAGATATTACAACTGCTTAGACAGCAACAATGAGGAGGATGAAATACAAGATGAGGCATCTGACATTGATGCATATGATGATGAGTTTGATGACCAAGATGATTGGGATTATGGTAGCAGAGACGATGGTGAAGACCAAGAACGGCCGAAAGATTACAATAAAAACGCAGCAGAGAACCAATGCTCTGAGGTAATCAATTCTTCATTGGAAGAAGATAAGGTAAAGAGTCACATGCATTCTTCTGTACTGAGACCTGTAGAGAATCTCACTCAGTGGAAAGCAATTAAAGCACAAGTGGCATCAAGTAAGCACAGGAGGAAGGAGAATGTTCCACTTGAACAGAAGGCAGGCATGAAGCTAGTTTCAGAACCAGGTTTCAATCTATTAGAATCAAATGTTTCCAAGCCTCTATTGACAGAAATTGCAGTTGATGCTAGTCTTTCAAACTGGTTAATTCCACCTTATGTGTCTAAGACCACAATTCATTGTCAATAAGGGCCATGACATTGAAGATGAAAGATTTAGGAGATTTTATTACTTCCATGGATTTGACATAACAATTCTTTATCCGGTGACCTAGAGGGATCTTACAGCACAGGGCAATAAAATTACTCAACCTTCTTGTGAAGACCATTGCTAAAGGAAGGACACTACAAATTTTGATTCTTGTGCTGGTTAATATATTTGGCTTGTCAGTCTGAGCTAGTTGGGGTGATTTTCGTTTTATTTGTGTGTCTGATTCACTTACTCTTATTTGTTTTGGGAATGATAATGTTGTGATCATTAGATGGTGGTTATCTGTGTCTATTCATGTCTTTGTGTTTGTATGAGACATCTATCAAATGCAGCAATTCAATTACAAAAGTTCTCAAATTTTACATTCTGGCCTTGCAGAGATTAGATATGTGAATTTATCTTCTGCACAATTGCTTGCAGATGTGCTGTGTCAGAAAGAACTAACTAAGTGCTACACAAAATACATCTAGATTTGATTCTAAATAGCAATACCAAGCAGAACAGCGCTTCCCCTGATATTTTCTATTTTGTTTTCTGATGTATCAAGTGTCAATTTCTTTTGTAGCGAATTAGTTGATCATACGGGACCTAGTATAAATTATATGTTAAAAAGTGGTCAAGTAAGACACTCATCAAGATTTGTTTCACTTGTTGACAGAAAATGAGAAAAGAGCAAGATAAGAGGAATAACAACAAGGTGTTGCTCTTTAATTAAATATATAATAATTTACACAATGAAGTGCACAACTCTTGCAGAATCTGTAGATATAACTAAGCGTGAAAGAGCTCATTTATTTTTACATACATTTAAGCCGCACCACTTTCATCATTGTGCAAAATCATCTCGCTGCAGATTTGAATCTGTACTTTGATCAGCATCTGAGAACTCACTCGATCTTTCAACCTTGGAAATCATCTCAAATCCAAGTGAGATGAACAGGAGCCAAATATTGATAACGAGAAGCCTCCAATCATGGTTATTGAACTGATGGTTGTAATCTGTGTTTCAGCAACAGAGGTGGCAAGAATGACTTCTTGATTGACCAGCAGAATGTTCGAGACAGTTTATCTAAAGGTTCTCTACATTATTGAACAAATGCAAGAATCTGGATCCTCATCCTCTGAGTCACTATCATCACTGCAGACACAATTAGGAGACTAGATATGAGATAGATTTGAATATCCCACAGACTCGGGTCTATGAATCACACCCAATTTTGTCTAGTACATTGAATTTGTATTATCAAATACTTTTGCATCCCAGGTAAGCAAGAGAACTTCATATACCACAATTCCTTTATCCTTTTATTTTTCTGTTTTATATGTTTTTTCTTGGGAAAGTTAAATAAGCACAGATTACAGCATATATGAAATAGAACTGCACAACATCTAGTTACATGAGTTATGTGACTCAATAATGAAAAGACAAAATAGAGCGGGCCCAAGGTTTATACCAAAACTTCTCTCTACAATTACACACATTTTCCCCTCTAGTTTCTACAGAATGCAAGTTGCTCGATGTTGACAACTGCAACTTGTAACCACTTTTCATAAATAAGCACTAATGAACTACCAAAACATGGCACTCAAGTGCTTTTTATCCAAATGTCATCTTCCACGTCTCACTAGGCAGATAAATCAACCCTAAATCCTTTCTCATTTAGGTTTTGGTTATACTTCGAAACCCAATCAGGACATGAAGCTTTTTTACCCTATCATCTCCCTCATAAGTGGGCAGCCAGGATATAAACATTAAACCAATTAACTCTCTGAAACCCATAGTTATCTCCTTATTCCAGTGTACTCGAGCAATTAAGCACATTTCCATGCACTCTTCCATACCAAGACATGAAACCCACATTTTTGTTTTCTTTTAACATAATTTATTTTCTTTGCTTCCTTGATACTAGGGACTAAGTAAGAGGATATTTCCCTTAATCATGCATTCCTAAAATTAAAGGTTCAGTGCTTTATCATGGTGTTGGACTCTTTAAAGAAGAAACACTGAACAAATGAGGGTTCTTACTATAAGAGTGCAGAACCACAGAGTCATAAAAAAAAAAAAGCTTCAGTTTGCTAATGAACCTTCAGATGATTGCTTGATAAAAGTGGCCGTACTCATGAACACCACCATATTTGAGAGCTAAACTGCTAAAACACAAGAACAAAGGAGCGTAGAAAGGCCTCCGAAAATCTCCTGTGCTAAATGGTGCAGGCATCAAGAAATTGATCTACAGCAAATCCTGAAGACCTTGGCTTAAAACCCAGGTATCGTCTGACAAGTATTTTACAAGTCTGCATAAAATCCGAACCAACTCAATTTCTTATATCTTTTTCAACTTGTCTCAAGTTCTCAGAAGCAAATGAGAAGCGTTTTACATTTTCTTTTGGCGCACTCAAATTCAATAACATAAACCCCTCAAAAGACAGTCGCACTTAACGAATGACAAGGTATCCTTCATTTATGAAAAAGAAAAAGAAAAGGAGAAAAATATAGGAACACAAGTTATGAAGCACCGACGCTATTCTGAAGTCTGTTTGGACACTGGTAAAAGATAAACCACCAAAAAGTACAAATTCTTTTCACCTGACCAGAAAGTACAATTCAAACATAGCATAACGATGCTATACATATTATATAAACTATCCTAACCAAAGCAAAGTTAGTTGTAAAAAGTGGGAGGACTTTAAGCTTGCTTGATCAGAATCATTCCTTTTTTCAAGCTAAGTTATGGCATGATATAAACGGCAGCTGGTAAGGGGAAAGCTACAAGTTCTCAAGAGATCTAACAAAAGGCCAGCCATCAGTTAGGTTGAGAGTTGAGATAGATGTTAGAAAAATGGAAAACAGATAGTAGTCTGTTTATAACTAAGCTAAAGAAAAAAGGAGTAAGGAAAAAAAAGCAAGTTCAAAGTAAAACTTATAACGGAAGTTGGCAGCGGTGACAGAAAATGCCAAAAGCCAGAGGAAGGAAAAAAGAAGGAAACAGAAGAAAAGGATGGGGAAACTTTTCCATAAATTCAGTAGAGACAGAACAAAAGCCACCGTCACTCATCATGTACAAAATAGATAGCACAAAATCAGGCAATCCATTTCCTATTTATAGTGGATAGTGCTTGTACACTTTTTCTTTTTAGTGGATAGTGCTTGTACCCTCAAAATTAGAACATGTGAATCCAAATAACTAATGATCATGAAGAACACACGTTATATTCTGACCATAACCAACTCCATTGGCAGAGTTTGATTCAGAGGCAATGAACATGGAAATTATAAAGAATAAAGTTTCCAGACTTAATCAACTTTTTGCAGAAAATGCTTAAGCTATCAAAATCATACTACCATCATAAAGAACAGATAAACATAAGCAGATTAACAGATATGGTTTAGCTCCTGGACTAATAAAATCGGAGATATCAAAATTGGAGGGACTGAAAAAATGGCCAAAGAACAATTGTTTCGCTATAACCTAATCTATGGTATATTAATGAGGAAATCTACCTCGGTACAAATTCCAACACCTCAACAAGTTTGTTTCCGTTCCTGTCGTTCCACTGGACTTTCCGTCGGGTTTTATCCGACTTCATCGAAAGCCCTCCTCTACGTGGCGGCAACAATGAATGCGAATCGCTATCATCTTCTCCATTAGTTCGATCCTCAATCTTTTCAGCATCTACAGAAGCCACAGGCTTATTATCCACACAGCCGTTAGATTCCTTGGCAGCCGTATCCATCAACAGCCACACTCTTCCAGATAGGTCCACCGATATAGAGGCGGACCGAATCAGAAAATCTTGGGATTCGACAAATCCTAATTGATCCTAAATCACTAGAAATTCAGAGTTTGGGAGGGTTTAAGATATCATTTGGCAGGGGTCAACGCTTTCTCCATGATTTAGCTCTATGTTGAAGCAGAGAATTAGAGCTTGGGGAAAGCAATCAGAGGGAAAAGGGAAAAGGAAAATCCCAGACTGGCTTCAGCTCAGAGAGAAAATCCGAGTGTCGAAAGAAGTTGAAGTTGTTATTTGTGCGGAGAAAAAGACGGGAAAATGTTTTCGTCGCAAAGTAACAGCCTACCAGAACCGAAATTAAACCACAAACAGCTAATAAAAAAGCAAAAGGAACAGAAACGATCGAACAGCTGGGAAAAAGTAATTATTCATTTAAAAAGAAAGAAAATAAATACGCTGGGAATGGTGATTGAATTAAAAGCATGATAGATAGAGACCGCAACAATGATGAGGGAATGAAAGAGCTTTGAAGGATTAAGAATTTATTTAATTAATTAATCGGCCGAACTTATTCGGATTGGACGGTGCTCACTGCTCATTGGAAGAGAAGATAAGGTGTTCGTAGAAATCGGAATTGTGGCACGTTCGTTATTCTCGTTAAGCTGTAATAAGTTGTCCTGTGGGTTTTTGACACGTCACAGACGCCTGAATACATGTCCTTCTTGCAACTATATACTGTATAGATGAATAGCTAGTTGATTTTGTTTAAAAGAACAAGTTAAATATGAAGTAAATTACTATTTAATTATAATATATATAAATAAGGATGTTTGGAATAATGATTGGAAGCTTCATAAGTGTTTTTTAATTGTGATTTACGGAATATGAGATAGTTTGTACGGCCTACGAGGTAGCTTTTACAACTTACGAAGAGCTTTTACGATCTATGAGGTAAATATATTGAGGAGTTTTATCTCGATTTACATAAATCGGGCTTAAGGAATCGCATAAGCCAAACCAAACATCATCAATTATATATGATTAAATTATATATCAGTTTATAAATAAAGTAAATTAATATGAAGAAGAGTAATAGATATAAATATTTTAATATAAGAGACAACTGACTTATTTTGAAGAGATTAAGATATTTAAATAAAATATTTAATCATATTATTGTGTATGATTATATTATATATTAGTTTATAAATCAAATAAATTAGTTTGAATAACGATAAATATAAATATTTTAATTTAATTAATTTATTTAATCTCTCAAAAAATCAACTAACTCATATATTAAGGTTGATGTAACACTAATAGATTGATAACTTTGACCATTTTGGAGTTTTAATAATTCCCCATATTTTTCTAACTCAGTAGATTTATTATAATCATAAAGACTTCAAATTCACAACCATAATTTAAGAAATAATGCTTAATAAAACTTAGCATTATTAGGTCATAAGACCTGGACAACTTTGGCAGTTTGGATCATCATCACACGTAAGCCTTCGAGAACCTTGAATATTTTTCGTAGGTGTTGAAAACAATAAAAATATGATTCATTTGCATAGCATGCTGCCAAGAGATGAATATTATAAAAGTATTTCCAAACATATTGAGTACTAATACAGTAACTTACTAAAGAGTAGTGTAATTTAAGTAAAGTGGTTGGTAATTCTTATAATAATTAATTGAAGGTAAGAAAAAATCATATAATAATTAATTAATAGTTTCATGATTTTGTGTACGGTCAAGTAGTTTTTGGAGCATTCTAAAAGCAACATTTCCAGAATGCACATGGCGATTCGTTACAGTTTGGCTATTGGAAGGCAAGCATGGAGGAAGAGAAAATGATGCTTGCCACCGCATCCCGAAATTCTAAAATTATAATCGATGGTTTTGGTCTTTTATTGATTAAAAAAGTGCCTATTGAGAAAAAAAAAAAAAAGTCCATATTTGCATGCAAGTTGAACATTCTTAAAACTAAATTGAAAATTTTGGAAGTCTCCATCAGAGCTGTTTTTAGTGAAGCATTTTTTTTCTCATTCAGTTGCTTCTAATATTTTTAAAGCTGAAAAAAAATAAATGTAATAAAAATAATTAAGTACAAACATTTTTTTTTATGCTTCCAATATTTTCAACTTGCATGGAAGGCAAGTTTGGAGGAAGAGAAAATGATTGTACTTGGATCTAGTCTTGATCCCAAAATTTTGAAGTGTCAATATATTATAAGACTATAAAATGATTTAACTTTAAGTATGATATATTACTATGTTGATTTATTAGTTTAAATTTTTAAATATACTTCGTTGAACACATGTTTATTGAAAAAATTATCAATATTTTCAAATTTCAATCGAGTTTTTCATTTTTCAAAAAGTTGAAGTAACTTAAATTTTGTCTAAATGTATTAAATAAATATTTAGTGAATACTAAATAAGCTATCAAAAGAAAAGATAAAATTTAGTATTAAAAAGGATAAATTCATAAACAAGATTTATTCTGTTATACTTTTAAAATATTATTTAATGACAATCATGGTTTAAATTAGTGTGTGTGTGTGTTTTTAAATAAAAAATTTATATAATTAAAGGCATAATTAAAATATTTTGTTCTTATTTCTTTTTAGCCGCCAATCCCATTTCAAACAACAGCAAATATTGATGTGATTGTTGCCCTCCAATTCGGGTCACTCACCTGTCAATTAAATTTAAATATGAAAATAACTGGTTGGCAAAATAAGAAAAAAGGAAAATCCCTCAATTGTTTAATTCATGTTAAATTAGACTTCCCCTAAATGGGGACTTGCCCTTTTTCCAACTATGTTAACGATATTAATTAATTGCAACAAAAATAAGCAAGAACCTAGAAGGTTATTGATTATATTAGGACCTGTTTGGTACGTATAATGTAAGGGAGGGAGAAGAAAGATTTCAAAGTTCCCACGCTCAAAATGTAATTTCATTTCGGGTTAATATAACTTTTGGTCCCTGAAGTTTGGTCCAATTTTGATTTTGGTCCCTCAAGTTTGAAATCAGTAGTTTTAGTCCCTGAAGTTTGATCCGATTTTGGTTTTAGTCCCTCAAGTTTGAAATCGATGGTTTTGGTCCCTGAAGTTTGGGCAATTTTGGTTTTCGTCCCTCAAGTTTAAAAAGGACTTGATATATTAATTTAAGCTTAGGGATCAAAACCAAAATTGGCCAAATTTGAGGGACCAAAACCAAAATTAGACCAAACTTGAGGGACCAAAACCACCAATTTCAAATTTGAGGGACCAAAACCAAAATTGGGTCAAACTTCAAGGACCAAAACCACTTATTTCAAACTTGAGGGACTAAAACCAAAATTGAATCAAACTTCAGGGACCAAAAGTTATATTAACCCTTTCATTTCTGTCTTCGTCCATCTTTCCTTATAGATGAGATCTTTAAATCCCTCCAAAAATGGTGGGAAGATGAAAACTTTTCGAGAAGGCAATTTATTCTGACCGAAATGCCCCCCTCATGAAGGATATCTTGCTTCTTCTTCTTCTTTGAATTTTTTGCTTACTGTCTCGGTCAGATCCGTATTTGGTTTTGCGTGGGACACATACCTGAACATTCTAACAAGTAATTCGCCTACTTTTAATTCTTCTCATTGGAATTCTTGTTCTCTGTTCCAGCAGGTAAAGTTTCTTCCTCCTTTTTGTCCCAAATCATGGTTGTTGTTAGAACATTAAAGCTCCATGGTTCTTAAAATTGAAGTTGCCAAGTTGGGCTATACATATAGCATTTTATAGTGTAAAACGCATTAGAACAGTACCACGAGGAAGATGATGAACAATACTAAAGAGGAAGATGATAAACAATACTGATGAGGTTGAGTTCGAATTGGGCTTTTAAGTTTGAATTAGAACTTTTATTCAAATCAGGGGTATTTTAGGTTTTTCACACAATCTTCCCACTTAAACCACTCCCTTTTCTTTCAACCAAACATCTCATCTTCCATCAACCTAAGCAACTTCTCATGTCAATCAAACATGTCCATTTTTAAAACTTACTTACCAATCTTCCCTTCTGTTCCCTTCCCTTTTCTAAGTTCCTTTCCCTCTTCAAATTTTCTTCTTACCAAATGAGCCCTTAGTATCATTTCTTTTTTTTTTCGGTGAGCGTATATCATTTTTCTAAAATACATTTTAAAATAGTTTTAGAGGGTAAAGATGTATTTGAAAAGCATCGAAACCGTTGGTAACACTAATACACCACAGTAATCGACATTTTTATAAGAATGTAATGATTAATTAATTATTTTTTAATGATCTAAAATGATTATAATTTTAATTTTTATGATCTATTTAATAATTATTGACTATGGATGCTGGTTGATAAGAAAAAAAAATAAAAAAATTGATTGAGAAGAAGTGCCTAATTTAAAAATTATATTGGTAAAAAGAATCTAATAAATTTTTATACTCACATAATACTAGTACTCTGCAAATTTTATACACACGTAGTACTTTGATTTGAGCCCTTTTTATCAAATAAATTTCTGAGGGACTTTTTTCCCATTATCTTAAAAAAAATGAATATTGATTTTTTTTCCATCAATGATTTGATGTTTCACGAAAACATTGGTCTGTTTGTTTTAGTTTTTATGATTGTATAAGCCCGATTTACAAAAATCGAGATAAATCTCCTCCACATATTTACTTCATATACCGTAAAAGTTACCTCATAAATTGTAAAAGCTATATCGTATTTCGTAAATCATGATTTATAAACACTTATGGAGATTATCCAAACATAATAGTTGTCTTTATTTGAGAGAATCCATTTCGAGTCCAAACCTAATCCACTGAACGTGGACGCCAATGTGTCACTGCAGAAAGATTCAGTGCTCTATATAATTATTCCATATTTCTATCTCATAATTATTCCATATCCATAAAGTTACATCAGTATATTTTTTGATTTTTTTTAAAATACTTTAGCGATAAATACTCTTGATGATTGCAGAGCCAAAAAAAGAAAAAGAAAAAAAAAATCACCGACAGGTGAGTGAGACAGTAAATAAGTAAATAGAAATCTGTTCAGTCAATTAGATTAATTAAATCGAGAGTAAATAACAAGTACATATAGGATTGTTGGAAGAGATAAGAAATTGGGTGGGTATGCAATGGGAGGTGAAGCTGGAATATAAGATTCACTAATTCAACTATGCAGTAAATATTATATTATTACGGCATGTACACACCTAATAAAGATCTATTTGAGTTGGTGGCGGAAAAACCCGTAAATTGAAATAAAACTCATCTAACAAATTTACCTCATATATTATAAATTACACTGAAAAAGTAATTTCTATCGCCAGCTCATCTAAACAGCACTAAGCATCCACAATTTTAACTTATGTTGGGATTTTCCTTGTACCCGCCTCCTTTCCCATGGACTATTGTCGCAACAACTTTTGTCCCATACCAATGGTGAAGAAGCTTCCTTCTGGGGCTGCTAAAAAAAACCCTAACTTGTTTTGTGTATCAAGGACTGATGCAATTTTCTCTAACTAATGATATTTCCCATTCATCCCCCCAACAACCCACAAAAAGAAAAAAATAAAAATAAAAACTTGCTTTGAGGCTCAGCTTCATTATCAGATTGTACCGGTAATCACAAATGTCTAGACACAATACTTGAATATGACTCAATGAGAGAGCCATATAAAAAACTAAAAAGACATGCACACAATATAATTTATGACACAGCAAGGGGGAAGTTAATAATCAGTAGTATTGGCTGCAAAATAATGGTTGGTTTTCTAACTTCCATTCCATCTTCCCAGGATTAAAAAAAAAAAAAACTATTGACGGGAATCATATACTCAACCTAATTCAAATGATTTGCAAATTAATCCACACCAACTTCCATCATTTAACTAACGGCTAATGGTCAATTTTGCCCCATAAATGTAAAAAAAAAGGAGTAATTTTGTCTTGCCATTATCCTAATTAATTTTGATCATTAATTAACCAAATATATTGAGCTAACAGTACATATGTTATATACGTCATTTTTGTTAAGATATAAATTTGTTCCGAAAATTCATGTGTTATCTACTTCATTTTTTTCAAAGTTAGATTTAAAACTTCTGAGGTAAATTTATACCTTAACAAAAATAACGTGTATAACATGTGGATTGTCAGCTCATCATATTTGATTAACTAATGGTCAAAATTAAATGGGATAATGACCAGGGTAAAATTGCTCCCTTTTTGACACTTTCCGGACAAAATTATCTTTTGATGATAACTTCTGAAACAAAATTACCTATTAACTAGTTGACATGATCCAGTCATTAACTGTTCAATCCATTGATAGGCATATCCTATGTTAATGCTGTCATAATGAAGTTTTAAACAGAATCTGTTCCACCAGACAGTGAGGGATAAAAAACCCAAAGATGAATGGATTTCATATAAACAAATGTACATAAAATTCATTTGACTTGATGAGAGTAATGAAGCGGAACAACAGGTCTCTTCAATTTATCCACTGTCAAGGAATCTACATAAATTACTCAGCATAACTTCGCTACGAGGAAAGACAAACAAGCATAATAGCTCCAGCTAATATCCCACTTCAATTCCATAAATTTTCCATGTCAGTTATAGAACATAGCTTCCTCTGCCAACCAGCTCAAATCTTTTAAGAGAAATATCACAATTGCATTTCAACAATAATCATACTAAAGCTCGTTCTAACTTGTATATTTTGGTTGTCTGTGAACAAGTATAAGAGAGCTATTGATCCATGTGTTTCAAACCAAACAAACAAGGGATTCACACTTGGATACTTGTAAAACTATTACGAGTTTGTGGTACAAGAAGAGCACAACCACGTCATTGGCAGTATAATCAAATTACCCAGTGCTCATACGTTCAAGAACAGAGAATTAGGCAGAAACAATCTAGATCAACAAAAGCAGAAGGCATTATAAGGTCATTTTATGTTCAGATAAATATTGAATTCTTGTCTTTAGATTTCTCGAATGGAACTTCTTCAACTGTAAACCATAGCCATAAACTACTCAGTATGCAAGATGCAGTAAAAGATTACCCTCACTAAATATATTACAAATTCTATAACATTCATGAATTTTAAATATCTATCAAACTGTATTGCTCTGAAAACCTGCCATTTGCCAACACCAAACTTGTGACCAATTGCCTACCTGTCAGGAAAGGATATAGAGTCAAACTGCACAGTTTGTTTCTCCTCCTTTTTTCCTTACATAAAAATGATACATTTTATTCGATCTCCTGCCCCGGAAGAACATGCACAAGCATTTGTGGCGATTCAAGCTCAGCTAGCAATGGTCCCCTTGTCTCTCCACATCTCAATTTTCTGTTACTTGCTAGCAACCCAAATAGTCCAAGACTCAAAACCAGCACCACAATGGCATGCACAGTGAAGATGAAATGCATCAATGTGATACCCCTCAGACTATCCTCGTCAAGATCACATTTTACATCAACATTCTCGAGAGATGGCGAAGAAAGTAAAATCTTTTTACACCCCTTCAACATAAAAGCATCAGTGTACAAAGAAAATCCAACTTGCAGTAGCCATGTACCCTTAAAAATCAATCCCGAAGAGAGTAAAAAATCGGCGAAAAAAGCAGTTGGCTTAATTGATAAGTATAGGCAAGCAGCGACACAAACAAGAGTTAATTCACCCAAGAATCCGTAGACGACTCCACCAAGACCCGCAATTCCTTTACCGATAGCTGAATACTCCACCAGAAAGCAAATAGATCCGAAAATGAAAACAAAACTCTCGTTAACCATAGATGCGCCCAAAAATTCCTGAGCTAAAATGCAAAGGATCAGGACCCAGAAGATCAAAAGTGCGATTGATTGCAGGAAAAACGCGAATCGGTAAGTGGGGTGGCCGTAAAAAGATAAGAAGATGACAAACTCAGAGAAGGAAGCGATAGGGAGGGCTACGAGGAGAAAATAGAGATCAATGTTCTTCCATGAGGGGTGAGAGAAATACCAAAGTTTGGATCGGAAATTAGAGGGGTTTTCCAGGTAAAGGGAGGAAGAAAAGAGCAAGCGGCGGAGGCCGAGAGGGAATAAGAAGAGGAACCCTGAGAAATGGGTAGCCATAGATGCCATCAGTGAAGCTTGCCTGCCTTCGTCTCTGTTTTGTTCTGCTTCACGTTGACATTTTCTCGGGGCCGTCTGGAACCAGGGGAAAATGAAAACTCTGCATCGGCCTCACAGAATACGGTGGCAGACTGACACGTCGGCGTCTGAATGAGGTTTGGGACTTTTAGAACCAAAATGCAGTTATTTTTTTTAAAAAATAGTATCAATGTTTTAAATATAAATCATAAATGCAAATTCTACGAATAAAAACGGGAATAAAAATTATCAGAATTATTGCCAAAGTACCAAGTATCACGTGACAAGCTATTTTCAGCGGATGCAATTCTGTTTTTAGTGATTGGCAATCTATTTGCAACTATATGGAAACATCCTTAATTTTACATGTATTTAAAGATATATTGCATATGACTGAAACGTTACCGCTCAACAACATGTGTTTTTAGGTCCCTTTAAATAATAAATTTTATCATAAAAATTTTCAGCAATTTTCTCATATAAATATTTATACATAGTATAGATTGCTGTTCCCGAGTACTTATAAAGTAGAAAATTCAATAAGAATCTGTATAACTAAGATGGCGTAATTTATAAACACAGAACAATTATGTATACTGTATAAGAACTTACAAGACTGCCGAAAATAATAATAATAATGAACTTTAGAAAAATCCGAGCCCAACGTACGTTGTCTCCTTAAGACAATTTGTTCCCTCTATACGGATGCCCAAGGTTCTCGAACAATTGTCTCCCAGGATAGAACGGATTGCGTCTTCAGGATGATGGCACTATCAGTCTGAAGCCCGGACGAACACAATGATATTGCTTAAAGAACCGCACAGGTAGAGATGATTGCAGAATGCACTATGCAGTATATGAGAAGAGAGGAGTGTTTCGAGATTGAGAGTGATTTTTCCTGTCACTAGCACGTCCTATTTATAGTTGAAGGAAATTGATCAGATGGACTTGTCTCTTGAGGCGAACCAGTGCGTCGTGCGAATAGACATACCGGAACGAAGTGAAAAGAAGCGAATGGTGACTCTTTGTTGGCGAACCGGTGTGTCGTACGAACAGACACATCAGAACATAGCAACCGGACGCTCCAGAAGACGCACCATACGCTGGTTCGGTCATTCGGTCACACACATTCGCACTATTTGGGAAATCACGAAGGGTTAAGAAGGAATTAAACGCGATTATTCGGACAAATTAAAAAATAATTTAATAAAAAATTATTTTTAAATCTCACACACGCGCGACCGAACCGAGCCGAGCCGGCCGGACGGACGGCGGCGGCGCGCGCGTGTGTGGTGGACCAAGGTTCATGTATGTCCTCACTCCTCCACAAAAGTGGATTGGCCCAAGGGCCCATTTTAGAGGTGAGAATTTGAGCCTTATATACACTCTTAATTCTCTTCATTTGTCCAATGTGGGACTTTTATCCACACACTATTTTCTCCTTCCTTTTCCCTCTTTTCTTCCAACCTACTTCTTATTCATAACTCATGGAATTTATTGTTTCTAAATTCCAACAATCCCCCACATGGATAAGAAGTTAGTCCATAATGATCAAATGCAAATGAACATGTATGCAAAGTACGATTCCTCTATGAGAAGCAACTGCATCGAGATAGGTAGGGGTCACCTTTGAACCTTCTCTAGTAAAAACCTATCGGATATACTCGGTCAATCGGTGGACGTGTTATCTTGAACCGTCAACCTTTAATGTATAACAAGACAATAGGAGTCACACAATTGCTCATCTAGCATCATTGGTTCTCATGTTGTGCCCATTTTGGCCCTGGACACCTGCCTGGTTCTGCGAGTGTTCTAGAGAATTGGCCGTTTTAAATTCTCGTAGAAGCGGCCCCACTTCACACTCACATAGGTGATTCCTTGCGATGTAAGTCAATATACATCATCTGAACACATCAGATTAAGAAACCATTAAAAGTCTAAATGCTTACCCTAATATATATGCACTGTTTTGTCATAGGAATGAGTATGAGTATAAAACTCCACAGTGTTTACAGTCTATCATTACTTAGTTGTCTCTTTGAACCTAGTTTGTGGGATCTCCACTCATCTAAGTAGAGTTACCGCAATGATTAACAATTTATCGGCCTTAAACCCATTCCTTTCGACAAATTTCTAATTAACTCTCTAGGAATTCCTTTAGTCAATGGATCCGCTATATTCTCTTTTGATTTCACATAATCAATTGAGATGATTCCATTAGAGAGTAATTGTCTAATGGTATCATGTCTACGACGTATATGTCTAGACTTACCATTATACATGACGTTCTTGGCCCTACCAATAGCTGCTTGACTATCACTGTGTATACACACTGCCGGTACCGGCTTTGGCCAACTAGGAGTGTCTTCAAGAAAATTACGAATCCACTCAGCTTCCTCACCAGCTTTATCTAAAGCAATAAATTCTGCTTCCATAGTTGATCTTGCAATACAAGTCTGTTTGGATGACTTCCAAGACACAGCACCCCCACCAAGGGTGAAAACATATCCACTTGTGGATCTTGTGTCATTAGAGCTGGTGATCCAATTTGCATCACAATACCCTTCTAGCACTGCAGGATACTTCTCGTAATGCAAAGCAAAATTTTGAGTGTGCTTTAAGTAACCCAAAACTCTTACCATAGCTTTCCAATGATACTCATTTGGATTACTAGTAAAGCGACTCAACATGCTTACAGCGTAGGCAATATCAGGTCTAGTGCAGTTCATAACATACATAAGACTGCCTAGCACTTGAGCATATTCTTTTTGTTTTACAGCTTTGCTAGTATTTCTCAACAAACGAAAACTAGAGTCTATAGGGTTCTTCACAGGAACTATGTTTAAACTCTTGAATTTCTCTAGAATTTTATTAATATAATGTGCTTGAGACAAAGCCAACCCTTCAGATGTTCTATAGATTTTAATTCCCAAAATAACATCTGCTAGACCCATATCTTTCATGTCGAACTTACTTGTAAGTAATCGCTTAGTAGCTTTAATCATTTGATTATTACTACCCATTATCAACATGTCATCTACATAAAGACAGACTATTGCAAACCCATTTGCAGTATTTCGAATATAGACACATTTGTCACATTCATTAATGCTAAAGCCATTTGATAACATAACTTCATCGAATTTCGCATGCCATTGTTTCGGGGCTTGCTTAAGTCCATAAAGGGACTTTATCAATCGACATACTTTCCGTTCTTGTCCTGAGACAACAAATCCCTCAGGTTGTTCTATATAGATTTCTTCTTCTAAAACACCATTCAAGAAGGCTGTCTTCACATCCATTTGATGTATTTCTAACCCATTCAATGCTGCTAATGCAATTAACATCCTAATGGATGTAATCCTTGTAACAGGTGAATAGGTATCAAAGTAGTCTAGGCCTTCACGTTGTCTGTAGCCTTTTACTACCAACCTAGCTTTGTACTTATCAATAGTGCCATCCGCTTTCATCTTCTTTTTGAAGACCCACTTAGTTCCTAGAGGCTTATTGCCAGGAGGAAGGTCAACCAACTCCCAGGTATGGTTTGACAGAATGGATTCAACTTCACTATTGATAGCCTCTTCCCAGAATGGTGCTTCAGGAGAGCCCATAGCCTCTTCATATGTTCGAGGCTCATTTTCTAACAAAAAAGTCAGAAAATCAGGCCCAAAGGATGTGGCGATCCTTTGCCTTTTACTACGTCTAGGTTCCTCTTCAACAGAACCCTCATTAGTAGTAGCATCCCATGGTATCACTGTATTGTCATTATTACGATCACTTGCCTCATTTCCCTTGTTATACGGAAATATATTCTCAAAGAACGTAGCATCCCTTGACTCAATAACTGTATTAACACAGACATCTGATACATCGGACTTATAAACCAAAAACCTATATGCACTACTATTAAGTGCATAGCCAATGAACACACAGTCCACTGTCTTAGGTCCAATTCTCAACCTTTTGGGTTTAGGAATTGCAACCTTAGCCAAGCACCCCCACACTTTTAAATATTTCAAGGAAGGTTTCTTTCCTTTCCATATTTCATAAGGTATGCTTTGTATCCTTTTGTGGGGCACTCTGTTAATAAGAAAATTAGCCGTTAAAATGGCTTCCCCCCATAAATTCTGTGGTAAACCGGACGTAATCAACATTGCATTCATCATTTCTTTCAATGTCCGATTTTTCCTTTCTGCAATCCCATTTGATTGCGGAGCATAAGGAGCAGTCGTCTGGTGTATAATACCAGATTCTATACAGAATTCTTCGAAAGGGCCATCATATTCTCCTCCACGATCGCTCCTTACTACTTTAATTTTCTTATTAAGTTGAGTTTCAACTTCATTTTTATATTGTTTAAAGGCAATAATAGCCTCATCTTTACTATTAAGCAAATACACATAACAATATCTACTACAATCATCAATAAATGTAATAAAATATTTTTTGTTACCCCTAGATGGTACAGATTTCATATCACATATATCAGTATGTATTAAATCTAGTAATTCAGTTGATCTTTCAACAGGAGGAAACGGTAACTTAGAAAATTTTGATTCAATGCATACTTGACATTTATCATGATTTGAACAATCAACTTTAGGCAATAAGTCTGAATGAATTAAACTTTTAATTGATCTAAAATTAACATGTCCTAATCTTTGATGCCATAAATTAGAAGACTCAAGCACATAAACAGAAGCAATATTATTATTGATAACACCATCATTGGTTACAGTCATTACATTAAGTTTGAACAGGCCCTCACTAAGGTAACCTTTTCCTACATACATATCATTTTTAGAAAGTACAAACTTATCAGAAACAAATACAAGCTTAAAGCCATTCTTGATTAAGAGGGATCCGGACACTAAATTCTTACGAATATCAGGCACATGAAGCACATTATTAA
Source organism: Albizia julibrissin (assembly GCA_037074505.1). Classification (NCBI taxonomy): domain Eukaryota; kingdom Viridiplantae; phylum Streptophyta; class Magnoliopsida; order Fabales; family Fabaceae; genus Albizia; species Albizia julibrissin. The sequence goes on along the minus strand of CM073482.1, from coordinate 4,270,123 downwards.
GTGTCACGACTTTTCCAGAAGTCATCTTTAAGGCCACCTTACCAACACCTTCCACCTTTGAAGTAGAAGAATTACCCATATAAAGTTGTTCATCTTTTTCCGCAGGGGTGTAAGAAGAGAACATCCATCTGTTGGCACACACATGCCTAGTGGCACCAGTGTCCACCCACCACTCCTTAGTATTTCCAACCAAGTTACATTGCATCACAACAGCCGAAAGATTCATGTTTTCAATCATATCAGTAGTAGTTTCAACAATGTTGGCTTGACTGTTCTTCTTCTTTTTGTGGTCCTTTGCCTTCTTACAATCCTTAGCACGATGGCCAGGCTTCCCACAGTTATAACAATTACCTTTGAATTTATGGCCTTTGTTTTGGGCTTGCTTTGATGATCCCTCATTAGAGCGTTTCCGTTTCTTGGGCTTTGGACCATCTTCAACAATATTAGCCTTTGAAACTATATGATTGCTGCCAAATTTCTTTTCAGAAATCTTGTTATCTTCTTCTATTCTCAATCTTATAATTAGATCTTCAAGTGACATCTCCTTGCGCTTATGTTTGAGATAATTCTTGAAATCCCTCCAAGATGGTGGCAATTTTTCTATAAATGCAGCAACTTGGAAAGACTCACTAAGAGACATCCCTTCGGCGTGAATTTCATGCACAATCAATTGAAGTTCTTCAACTTGACTTACCACAGATTTAGAGTCAAGCATTTTGAAGTCCAAAAATCTGCCAACTATAAATTTCTTTAAGCCAGCATCTTCAGTTTTGTACTTCTTGTCTAGACTTTCCCATAATTCTTTGGTTGTCTCCAAAGTACTATATACAGTATATAACGTATTGTCTAGACCATTGAGAATATAATTTCTGCATAGGAAATCAGAATGCTTCCAAGCATCAATTGCAGCAACCTTTTCCTTGTCTAATGGTTGTCCTTCTTCCAATTTCGGAGCTTCTTCAGTAATAAACCGTGCCAAGTTCAAGGTAGTTAAGTAGAAAAACATTTTCTGTTGCCATCTCTTGAAATCATTCCCATTGAACTTTTCAGGTTTCTCACCATGCATTGGAGCAGAACCAATTGGGTTCATCAAGTTTGTACTCGAACTTGCCATTTCTGTTACTCAAACAGAAACTTTGATTAATCACACAGATTAATCTAAGAACAATATAATAATCAAAATTAAAGATACTAAACACAGATTCAACACAATCAAGTGAAAAGCTACAATCACGTTTCTACTAGTACATGAAACCAGCTTTGTTGATTATATCAATTGGCCAGGTAAGTGTGAATGAAGTGGGAGTCTCTCCGTGCTGTTGCAACGGTGACTAATTAAATAACCACTAAATTAAATCACTTTCCTAGACACCAATGATATGAATTAACTTTAACTGATTCCAATGGCAATAGAACAAAGCAATTACAAAAATTGTCTTAAGATTGCTGTTCCCGAGTACTTATAAAGTAGAAAATTCAATAAGAATCTGTATAACTAAGATGGCGTAATTTATAAACACAGAACAATTATGTATACTGTATAAGAACTTACAAGACTGCCGAAAATAATAATAATAATGAACTTTAGAAAAATCCGAGCCCAACGTACGTTGTCTCCTTAAGACAATTTGTTCCCTCTATACGGATGCCCAAGGTTCTCGAACAATTGTCTCCCAGGATAGAACGGATTGCGTCTTCAGGATGATGGCACTATCAGTCTGAAGCCCGGACGAACACAATGATATTGCTTAAAGAACCGCACAGGTAGAGATGATTGCAGAATGCACTATGCAGTATATGAGAAGAGAGGAGTGTTTCGAGATTGAGAGTGATTTTTCCTGTCACTAGCACGTCCTATTTATAGTTGAAGGAAATTGATCAGATGGACTTGTCTCTTGAGGCGAACCAGTGCGTCGTGCGAATAGACATACCGGAACGAAGTGAAAAGAAGCGAATGCTGGTTCGGTCATTCGGTCACACACATTCGCACTATTTGGGAAATCACGAAGGGTTAAGAAGGAATTAAACGCGATTATTCGGACAAATTAAAAAATAATTTAATAAGAAATTATTTTTAAATCTCACACACGCGCGACCGAACCGAGCCGGCCGGACGGACGGCGGCGGCGCGCGCGTGTGTGGTGGACCAAGGTTCATGTATGTCCTCACTCCTCCACAAAAGTGGATTGGCCCAAGGGCCCATTTTAGAGGTGAGAATTTGAGCCTTATATACACTCTTAATTCTCTTCATTTGTCCAATGTGGGACTTTTATCCACACACTATTTTCTCCTTCCTTTTCCCTCTTTTCTTCCAACCTACTTCTTATTCATAACTCATGGAATTTATTGTTTCTAAATTCCAACATAGATATCCTCAAACTTGCTACAATACATTAAAAAGATAGCATGTCTATTGTCTAGTTACCCCTAACACATGAAACTTTACAAATTAATCTTAAATTTTAAAAATAAAAGTATAATTATAGTTCAAAGTTTTGAAATAATTATTATAAATTTTTAAAATTGTTATTAAGATTTTAAAAGATATTACTCCTCCCTCCTAAACATAAAAGTTAGTTTGTAGTGCAAGAGGAGGTAGTAATAAATTTTGTGAAAGTTATATTTTTAAAGCATATAATTACAAACTACAAAGCTTTCAATTAAAATCATACATATGTGGTGGGTAGCTATCTAAAAATGAGAGTAGTATAAGACTTGAGTAATAAGAATTTAAAAGTGACATATATAGCTATTACTGCAAAATTGTTGTATTTAGCAAGTTTTTAGAAATATTACGACTAATCAATAGCGACCTATCGCAAGATCATCCTTTCAACATGCATGTAAAACAAATTTAATGTCTTCTAATGCATGATTGAATTGTTATTTTTGATCTTATATAAAAAAAAATTAATTAGTACGACGATTCTTTAACTCAACAAGATCATCAAATAAATATTAAAACTGTTGTCATGAATTTCCCTCCAATTGGGTATAGAGCCCCTGTCTTAGAAGGTATATCCGTCACAAGTTTCCTATAACTCTTTAGTCCCTGCACACCGCTTTTCATTTAAAACAGAAAAAAAGAGAAGTGACATGTATATAGTCTCTGTTCTCCAAACATGTCTGAACCCTGGACTGTTTTGTTTGGCTCGGGGACATACACACGGCACCATTTACAGGAATGAGAATGAATACACACACATGGGACAGAAAGAAATACACGTGCGTGGAATGTTAGCAATCTTCCATCATGTATACATGTTTCTGGTTCTGGTCTCCAGGAAAAAAGAACGAAATAAATAAATAACGTAGATGAGGTTGAGAATGCAATGCCGACATGCTGAACTGTTGGTGGCTGGAAGAAAGAAAGAAGCATCATGTTCACACCAAATTTAAGGTTGGTATCCCACATGTTTTCGTGCGTTCATTCATGAACATATGCTCCAATGTATTAGGACTAGAAAGAGATCCATATGTTTAACACCAAATTCAAATGGTACTTTTTCTTGTGTAATTTTCTTCCTTCAAAGCCACGGTGGGAGTGATGCCAGGTGGATTCATCCAACGGTGGTTGTGATGATGAAGACGGGCCCACGATATATAAGTTAGCCATTAGAACTCCAGATCAAGATAATTCTCTACAAGGCAAAAGGGACCACACCGTGTCGAGTACAATTCATATACGTGAGGTGCTCTAGAATCTTGGAATAACAAAAAAACCATGACTAAAAATCAAAGCCACCAGATTGTGTGGCTCCTAATGCTTTCTTCTTCCTCATCACACTATATTCCAAGTTATGAACCTCTGGCACAAAAGTTTACACCCAAAGCTCCCATCTTTCACACAAATAAACCTAATAAAACCCATCACCAAACACCCCTCTATCTATCTCGACCTCTGAAATCAACAATCACCACCACCACCACCACCATCATCGCCGAGAAAGGTTGAGTTTTTGAAATGGCTTCTGCAATTCCTGCAATTGGGTCTTCTTTCTATGGAAGTTGGGGAGATTCTTCAATGGCGGGTGAACATTACAGCGTGTTGGTGAAATCGGTGCCTTCTCAAGTTCGATTTGGGGGCAGGAAAGCAGTGAGGTGCCAGCCCATGATGAAGAACATCAATGAAGGGAAGGGTCTGTTTGCCCCTGTTGTGGTCATCACCCGCAATATCATTGGCAAGAAGCGATTCAATCAGCTTCGAGGCAAAGCCATTGCTTTACACTCTCAGGTATGCCCTGTGCATGTTGCTGCTTAATTAATCTGTTTCCAAATTTTAAGAGTATGTTTTGAAAATTTTTGGGAGAAGAGAAGCTGGTGGAATATGTTTTGAACTGATTCATACTCATGCCATATGCATGTTGGGAGTTTGTTTGGTTTGGATTGAATGGAAACAACTTCAATTTACAAGTTTTATTTGAAACTTGAGCATGCTCTGAATTCTGAGGCATATACACTGTTTACAATTAGGCCTATCGAAGTGAAGTAATTGAAATTGCATGCAAGCTGACTCAGGTATCACTGCATAAAGAGAAAACAAGAAGCCCTCCAAGTTTGAAGAGTCCTTTTATGGCTGTACTAAAGTATATTATTTTTGGCACCTAACATTGTGGTTTTTCCAAGAATTGAGTTTGTTTGAAGCAACTAGTGTTGGTGATGTTTGGTCATGCTGATTTTTAGGTAGAGAAGGTAGCATGAATTGTGAGAGGCAGAATTTGCTAATATGGTTTGAATTGTGGGTCAGGTAATTACGGAGTTCTGCAAATCAATAGGAGCAGATGCAAAACAGAGACAAGGACTGATTAGGCTGGCCAAGAAGAATGGAGAAAAGCTTGGATTCCTTGCATAATAAAGGAATTAGCAAATTGTAATCATATCTTCATGGGGGTGAAAGTTGAAGTTTGAACTTCATCAATGTCACCTTTTTACATGACAATGTAAAACTAGGAACTCATCTCCACTCATGCAACCTTCATTCTTCAATTATACTCGTCTTATTCTGTTCTTTCTATACTAGAGATCAAATTAATAAGGCCCTTTATCAATTGCGATCCCATGAATGGCATCCACTTAATTTGACCTGCTTTGACGTTTTCTTTCACTTATAGTAACCTTTTTCATCACTGAATTTGCAATCAAGTTCGTATACCTCTGACATTTGTTCATTGTCTCATTGAATCGATATAAGATTGCAAGTAATAAAACGTGGATATCGTTTCTAATATATAAATATATATATTTAACATTTTTTCTTCCCCTATCTACTCATTTCATTTGTATCAGTTCAAATAAAAGGAAAAAGAGTAAACTCAGTTGTGAAGTCCATGTGGATTTGAACTCTAAAGGGCATGCAGAGTAAACTCAGTTGCGAAGTCTCACATAATGAATGATTCTTCAAACTTTTAGAATGAAAAAAATGAACAAGCACAACTGCACAAGATCAGTATAAATTGCAGTACATGTTGATGGAAAACATTCTATAGTGCTACAAAAATCAATATTCTTTTGGTAATACATCCAGAAGAGAGCAAGGAGGGGAAAACAAAGAGGAAACTAACGTTTGAACCAAAAATCTATGCTCTAATACACATGCCACAAATAGGTGAAACGACTAGTATAAAATCAAGGAACGATCCAGTAAGCCATTACACACTGTATCGACTCTTTGCTGATCTATCCCTCTTCGAATCATCCTACACCAAGTAGAGAAAAGAAAATTACCGATATATTTTTTGATAGCCAATCTGAAAAGAAAAACAGTAGAGCAGAGAAATATACATGAGCGCTGTAATGGATCTTATCATTGACGTCAATGATCTCCTTCCATTTCCTCCCAATACTCATCTGCACATATTTCATAATCGTAACAAGCTCAAATCAAACGTGATGTGATGTGTTTTGGTTCACTTAAATCGCAATCGAATGAACAAAACGTATCACTGACTTTAGGCAAGAAAAGATGCAATTGATCAGAACAGAATCAATACAATTCTGGAACTGACTGAATAGGACACCAAGTTACCATTAAATGATCCTGATCCTGAATGAAATGGATCTTATGTAGCTGCTTGATAAAATATGTTCATTTATCTCATATTCAATCTAAACAAGCACACTACATTCATAACCTTTAACTCGTCTCATAGTAAAAGAAGGATAATGAAACATGAGAAATTCACTAATCTAATCAAGGTAGAACGATTCTACCCAAGAATCTCATATATCCAATTCAGTTGCATGTCTTTCCCAGAGTTAAAGATTGCTGGCTATAAGATTAATGTATCATTAACCAAATAAAATTCCAGTTATAACAAAAACATCATTGGCATATAGCTCCACAATGACAACAACATAATACAAGCAACCCATAGACCACAATCATTTACATACATTGCACAACTTTATGCCACAGCTGTTGCAACAAGCATGTAACCATCATAAAACTTGAGCCACAACCAAAAAACATTTTTATCACATAAGCAGAGATACTACCAGCAAAGAAAAATCTTTATTTTCAAAGGTTTATTTAATGAAAAATCACAAACTAGAATTTGTCTATAGGTATGGCGCAGCACAATCTTCTCTCTCTGTTTTTTTTTTCGCCAACAAAATTCAAAGAAAATCGAGGAGATACAGAATCTTGGGCGAGTCTATTTCAGTTAACTGATCACTATAACACGCTCCGCATACTGGGAATGAAAATCGAGATTGCCATGATTTCATTTTCCCTTCCCATCATAGAACTTCAATATTTTTCACCCTTTTTTTTGTTGGGGGGAGAGACCCCACACCCACCCATTACAACCCTCCCCCATACCCACAAACCCACCTAGGGATTAAATCAACAACCTTCCCTTTCTCACTTTCTGGGAGATGCCGAGGTGCCTGATGCCCCACTAGAACTTCAATTTTACCAACACTAGACAAGTAAAATTCGAATGTAAAGCTGTAAAGTTCCAAAGCACAAAAAGATATCTGGAAAACTAATACACTGAATAGTATCAGAACAAAACAATTTTTTAATGAAGAAATGCCACATCACAGAAATAAACTTCCGCATAGAGATGCACATGAGACCATTACATAGTAGGTGCCAACATGATGCTTCCAAACAGAAACAATAAAACCATCAATAAAATACATCAACAAAAACCAAAAAAAAAAAAAAATCCGGTTTCTCCTCACTAAAATGTAACTTGTAATCAAGCAAACAATAATTCAAGATTATAATGAGATGTCAGCATATGAGAAGTGTATATTAAGATTGACCAACGAAGAGAAGAGTATAAAGCATTTGATACTTTTCAATGAAGAATCTTCCATTCTCTTTAATGGAGATCCCAAACGATTTTGATATAAAGCCAGTTCCATATTTAAAGGTTTTGACTTTCTCTCAAATTATAGTTACATTAGAGCATGAGGACAACATGGTTAAGCCCAAATCATTAATAATTATAATTCAACTACATGAAGACAAGAGGGTTTTTGCATGCCAGCATATAGCCATAGACAAGATGAATAAAAATGACACAGGGGAACTTGATGAAAAATTCAACATAAACCCAACTATCAATGGATTTTAGGATGCCATACTTTCCACAAATTACCAAGATAACTTTACATATATTTTCTAGACAAAGATTTTAATATATATTTATATCTATACGTGAGAATGTTATCCACAGCCGACCCCACCTAATGGGATAAAGGCTTTGTTGTTGTTGTTGTGAGAATGTTACCCACCCACCCAAAAAAAACCTGAATCCATCCGGGCAAGTAGTAGAGCAGGAGAAACACCATTAAGTGACGTTGCAAGTATTAGTTGGAAAGAAATCAGACCTGGACAGCCTCGTTTGCTGCTGTCTTTGTCCATAATGAAATTTTGTCCTGCCTCTGGCGCACACTTGCAACCACACCACATATGTCGTCACCCTCATCAAATTGCTCCCCAATCAAAGCCATCAACTATTGAATGGGAATCAAATGATTAAAAAAAAATGTATAAAAGATATAATTTATTTTGCTAAGAGGACAAAATGGCCAGCAATATCATTACAGTTTCAAGCCACATGGTATCCAAGTTAGCCTTTCTACTGGAGGCCGCAGTCCACTTTCCTCCATTAGCGCACTCAGGATCTTCCCATTTAGGTTCAATTCCAGATTTGAACAGGTGGAAATCCGCATTTCCAGGCAACTTGCTGGGCTTAAATATCTGATCATGCAAACTACAGGAAGATTTCACGTTAAAAATGTTTTTCTATTAGCAAATTTGAAGCAAAAGAGTAACAACAGAAATTTCTTAAAACCCATAGTGCCATCAATCCCATGCTTTGTAAATAACAAACTTTTCTAAACAAAAACTAGATAAACTTTTAAAACGGTGGATCAATAGAGCATCTCCCAACAAAACAACCTCAGGAGATCAATGATCTCATCAAACTCTCCTCTATTTGCCCTTAAAATTCCCCGAATCCATAACCACCAGCCAAGTCTCCCACATATGAATAAGAAAAAATAACATCCTATAGGAAAGCTTACCACCAGAACTCCTCGACTGTGTCGAAGGTGTAAACCTTGCGAAGCGAGGTTCCCCAAGCAGCACCTTGCTTAGGCTTTGTTTGATTATCGAACCAGAAAGTCCACTTTCTATCGAGTTTATGCTTGGAACCTGTATCTGCCGCCACCGCCTCCGTCGATGCGGCCACAACTTCAGCTCCTTCCACTACTGCTTCGCTCGCCATACCTATCACAGAGAGAGAACAAAGGCTGGCTCGCAAATCTCAGGCTTAACGAAATACGAGAAGATATTATTGTTCTTCCCTCGGCTTTGGGCCTTTTATGTGTCGAAAGTCTAAACCCTTTTATTGGGCATGTGGCTATATAGCCCAAAGAAAGTAAGGAAAACCACAAGGAAAGATTCATGAGCCAAGCACTAATTGTAATGTTTTTTATTTTATTTTTTTTGAAATATGGAGTCAAAAATTAATACTATTAATTATAGATTATTTTGATTTTATATAATATAATGATAATGATATATTAGTTGCCATGATGACTTGAGCCTTGATCCTTGGCTTACTCCAAGCTTTCAGAGATATTATCAAGGGATGCCTTTAACTAAGGTTAGAAAGAACAAATTATTCTCAGTTGAGCTTAGAGATCCTTTTTAAATTGAATTTCGATGGTTTTAAAGGTATAATTAAATTTAATGAACAAATGAAAGTGATCTATATATGCTAAAAAATAGTATTTTTTATTTTTATTTTTCTAAAATCATGTGCTTCTTGACTCTTGTCCATTATAATTCTAACACACCTCATAAATCACGTACAAAGAGACAAACTGATAATATAGCTAATGTTAATTTTAAATTCACTATTAAAAAACCCATCATTTTTGGGTAAATGCCCATCACATTTTTTTGTTTGGGATAAAATGATCAATGATATAAAAAGAGGAAAATTGTACAACTAACGTTAATGTAATAGGGTCCACCGAATGAGGTTTTAGTAGCAAATCAATTTTATATCAAGAGTGACACGAATAAAATGTGTTGTTATTGGAACTTTCAAAACCAGCTTTTTAATTGTGATTTATGGTATACGATATAAGTATGTGAGATGAGTGTTATCTTGACTTACGTGCATAAACACTTTTAAGATCACTAATCATGATCCTAGACATGCTAACTCTTAATACTTATTCGAAATACAAAGGGTGAAGGAGTAATTTTACTATGAAAGTTTTTTGGAGAGCAATTTTGTTCAGAAAAGTTTTAAACATGGAGCAATTTTGCCCTGACCGTTATCTTAGTTAAATTTTATTGTTTTTTTTTTTGGCCAAAAGTTAATTTTGATCGTTAGTTGACTAAATATACTGAGCTAACAATCCACATATCATCCACATCATTTTTGTTAAAATGTAAATTTACTCAAAAAGTTTTGAACCTCACTTTGAAGAAAAAATGAAGTAAATGATGTATGGACTTTGGAGATAAATTTAGATCTTAACAAAAATGACGTGAATGACATTTGGACTATCAACTCAGCATATTTAGTTAACTAACGGCCAAAATTAATTAAAATAATGGTTAGGGCAAAATTGCCCCCTTTTTATAACTTTCAAAACAAAATTACCCCTCAGTAAAAATTTATAGAGCAAAATTGCTCCTTAAGCCAAATACAAAATTAATCAATCTAGCAATTTCTTTCATAGAAAAAAGTCTTTTCCCTTATTTAGGCCTAATAAGGCTGAAATGTGAATCAGTGATACCAAACATCTGTGTGTGTCACTGTACTCCAAAAATGTCAGGATCATACTAGGTATGTGAAAAGGATGGGAATGCAGAATTCAGAAGACAAACAACAAAGATAGCATATACATGCACCAACACTGTACCAGAGAATCAACAAACATGCAACCTTAAAAGTATGCATGCCAGCCACGTAAATCTGTGGAGCTTCGCTGTCTCTTGCTTTTGCTGTACATCTAGATGTACTCTTCTCCATTACCCTGCTTCTCAATCCCTTATCTATACAACTAAAATAGCGGTTCATATTCTTCAAAAACTATAGCATATATACTATCACTGAGTATTGTATAGCCAAAGAAAGCTTGAGAAGAAGATTCTTAAAGCAAAAATGGAAGGAGAGATGGAGAGGGAGTCACTCATAACTGAGGCCTACAATGCACCCGTTACTTCTCAGAGAAGGGTCAGAGATGACTTGGAAACTTCTCTTCCCAAGCCGTGTAATCTTTAAACATTTTTGTTGTTGTTGTTGTTGGTTTTTTTTTTTTTTAATGTTATGGTAGATGAACAGAGTACCTTCATTAACACTTGGTTTTTCATGGATTCATGTCTTCTTGGCAGACATGCCCAGAGCACTGACAGCTCCCGACACAAGACACCCACATGGTACTCCACAACATAGGCACCATAACTTGACTGTTCTTCAGCAGCACTGTGCCTTTTTTGATCGAGATGACAATGGAATTGTTTACCCTTGGGAAACTTACATGGGTAAGAGTTTTTGTTGTTTTCTGATAACAATTCTAATGTTTCAAGTGTTTGATTCAGTAAAGGTTTAAAATTTATGTGCTGTATATGTATTAGGCAACACAAGCATATAACTTTTTTTTTATTGAAGTTTAATTTTGTTCCTAAAAAAAGTAGCACAATGTTCTTCCTCTCACGTGTATTAGAAATGGAGTACATTATTCGGGTGTCATGTTGGGTAGTTGAGAGGAACACCTTCCTCACCCCATGTCACAAGTTCCAACAACATTAGGAAAAATGAAGCAATTTTGCCCCTTTTCTGCTAATATATGTTGTGCTTAACATGTTAAAAATAAATTCTCAAATTGAACCTAACCATCCTTCATTCTCTGCTTTTGAAATGTTCAGGGATGCGAGCTGTTGGATTTAACATCTTTGCCTCTCTTCTTATAGCAGTTTGCGTCAATTTGGTTATGAGCTATCCTACTCAGCCTGTAAGTGATTCATCTAACTCATCTTAGAAAGCATGAAAGGGGAAAAAAAGTGAAGAAATTTGATCTATCTTCTATAATTTCCCTTGGTGATTGGTCTCTCATACCTACATTTTTCAATCAATTGTAATCATCTGAGAGAGTCATATGCATTTAATATGCAAATACTTAAGCCTTTAGAACATATACAAACACCAAGAAAATGAAATTTTGCAGAGTTGGATACCTTCTCTTTTGTTTCCGATATATATACACAACATTCACAGAGTAAAGCATGGGAGTGACGCTGGGGTTTATGACACGGAAGGACGGTAAGCAATCATGTGCAACTCTATTTGTCACAATATGCCATGCATGCAATTTGATTACAATGTGTTTGACAATATGTCTCAATGAAACTGCAGCTACGTACCAGCAAATCTAGAGCACATGTTTAGCAAGTATGCTCGCACAGTTCCTGACAAGCTCACACTTGGAGAGCTCTGGGAAATGACTGAGGGAAATCGAAATGCATTTGACCCCTTTGGCTGGTAAATATATAAACTTTGTCATTTGATCTAGATATAATTCCTCAATCCACTTTGTCTCCTAAATTTATAATTTTTGCTCCAAAGTACCTCCTTTTGATTGCACGTATTAAAGAGTTTTCTATAATAAAGTGACTTCAATGTACATTTCACTAGATAAATTGAGTTCATTAATATTCGTAAATTGGTTATCTAACTCTTATATTAAAGATAATAACAGAATTCCTCCAAAAATGAAAGCATCTTGGACCTTGAAGGTTTTTAAGTCTGAAACATATACGTGGAATGTGTTTTTTAGGGTTTTATCTAAAGTGGAATGGGGGTATCTGTACCTTCTTGCTAGAGACAGTGAAGGTTTCCTTTCTAAAGAAGCAGTGAGGAGCTGCTATGATGGGAGTTTATTTGAATATTGTGCTAAAGTGCGGGCAGGTAAGTTGGGTTGAAGCAAATAGGAGTATATGGTAGAGTTTTCTGTTTGTTATATTTGGTCTGATTAGCGATTTGTTATGTAAATGAAAGGTGAACTCGTGTTATCTGATATGAAAATCTTGGAACATTAGCTTTGATATTTACTCATCCATGTGCTCTATTAGTGCAATACCATCACTTCACTGTCCTGCATTACCACTTCTTGTAATTTGTAACTGTTTCATGTAATGTACTATGTTTAGCTTATCTACTTTAATTAGTTTCTGCAAATTTGAGACAACTAAGTCTACAATGAAGAGGCATAAAGAAAACTCAGCTGGCTGGCTTCTGTTTCCTTTAAAATGGGAACTTATTTCTCAAATCAAATGCTGCATTCATGAGATTCAGAAAGAAGATAATACTATAACGTTACATAACATATTAGGCAACATAGTACATTGGATTTGGTAATTTAAATGTCCTTCCAGCGCTTGGAAGCCCTTCAATACTGCTGTATTGGTCTCCAACAATGCCCCAAATGCGATAACCCTGACTAATTAGTTTTTCCCTCACATCAGACTTGTATCTCTGTACTGATACCAATTCATCAGCATCATCTCTGTGCAAAAATTTAAAGAAAATGAAGGGGAAAGAGGGTTAGAACATATATAGCAATGAGATATATACTAAAAGGAAGGATAAGGGATGTATGTACTGACCTCAATACAAGACCGGCCCAGCCATGAAAACCAACATTGACCAGGTTGTCAATGGTGGCTGCTCTGAGATGCTCCCTCCTTGCAGAAACCAAAATGATCTGAACTCCTCTGGATTTGAGTTCATTGAAAAGCTTCAAGGAGTGATCAAGAGCTGGAGCCTTGCCTTTACCCATCCATTCCTCTAAAGATGTCAAGTTCAATTTATTTCCCCTGTTTTTAATCAAGAAACCCAATGTGTAAAAATCAAAACTTTAAAACTTATCAGCAGTTAATGTGCTCAAAAAAGAACTAGTGTATGAGAGTGAATGAGAGTTACCCGTATAAGTTTTGTTTGTAGTAAGGAACTGTGGAAAGCAGAGTGTCATCAATGTCAAAAATCCAAGCATCCCTGGAATCTTTCTTCAGATTGCAACTGGTGCTGAGATAAACCAAGCATTCCTCAGTGGCTCTTTCTGAGTCTACTGTGTACTGAGTGGATCTGACATATTTGCCAATGTAAGATGTGCATTCTTCAGGCACAACTTGGAAGTCTCTAATGTTGTGTAGCTCAACATTCATTCGCCAGCTCTCACAATAGTTCTTCAAGCTGATCTTTAATCCATTACGGGTCCTCTGGTGCAGTATATTCCAATCTGCAACAGCAAAAGGGATGATCAAAAGGCAAAAGAAACCCAAACAATACCCAAAAGTTTTACCCATTTTTAGAAAATAACAACACAAGTTTGAGGAATTAAATGGAGACTGATAGCCTTATTTATGTCTCATTTGGATTCAGAATAAAACTTGACCACATGGGTTTGATAGTGGGGTTTGCACTGTCTTCGCACGCTGCCACAGCTGGCAAAGACCATAATGAAATTAGATTGATTAAGTTTAGGCAATCATGTCTTAAAAATAAAGTTTCATTTTTCATTTTTATTATTTTACGAATGCAAAAGGACCTAAATCATTTGTCTCACTCTCACCATTTGGAAATTGGAATCACGTTATGATTTTGTTTGTTGTTTCAAGTACATAGCAAAGGAGGACAGCAAAAAGATGACATGCCTTTTGTTTTTTCATGACCACCACTAAGCAAATGTCTTATTATTGAAACCATTGCAACTTTGAAATTTGCACAAGAACGTGTTGGCTTGATTCACGGAGGCCGGGGCACTTTTGCCGATATCATATGGCTAATATCATGATTCCACTTCATTGCTGCCAACTAGCATCCAGGTGGTGTTGTTGTCTACTGAATTCATAGGATGGTGTCCAGATATTTTGATGCTGTTCACTAAATATAGCTCATAATTTTTAAATTAATATCATGAAATGTGTTCTAGACTCATAAATAATATAGTTTGTCGAAATTTTTAATTACGACTTCACATGTTACACATGTTAGATAAATACAAATTATTATGCGATGTATAATTCTCAGATTAGCTTTCAGAAAGTAGATCTTTAAAAAAAAAAAGATTTTAAGAAAAGATTTAACCAAAAGTTTGACTTTGAGCTTGTATGAAAGCGTCGTTTTAAACTTACGGAATAGAACTTAGGTTTTAACAAGTGTTTGGCAATTTGCTCTGAAAGCCTGAAACCGTATGTTGGATGGGGAGGGAAAATGCTTTTGGCATTCAATCCAAACGCACACAATGTAATCACGGCGATGTTAAATAAGGGCGAACATGAAGACCAGTATGCTCATAGCCATAGACTGAACAAGTTCGAAGCTAAACATAATTAGGGTTAAGTTAGAAAATTTTGACCAAGGAATCAATTTTAAGTCTAATTCTATGTGTATATCATAAAATGATGATCAAAGAACCAATTCAAGACTTTTGGCGAGGAAAGATATAAACTAAAGTGAAACCAAATAAATTGCAAAATAGTTATAGTTATGATTTCTTTGTCGATGTATGAATCAACAATGAGAGCGTTTTACATCATTCAATCCCAAATTCTGTAGTCTGAATCAAAATCCGAAAGTCGAAGACAGCTGTCTTGCCTTAACCATGACATGGAAAATTATGATATTAAAAAAAATTAGTTGAAAGCTTAACAAGATCCATTAGATAAATGGCAATCATTCTAGCAACTTTAAGCTTAACATGAATGATTACATTGGCCGCAATTACAATACCAGGCCTTCTCTACTGGTCTGGTAATGGCTGTACCTGTCTGCCTGAAGAAAATGAAAATCAGTTTGAATCAAATTAAGAGCAGGGGAATCACTTTTCATGTGGAGTATTTCATGAGGCAATTGAAATTAGGTAGGCAAGCTAACAAGTATTATAATCCTCTTTCGTAAAGATTTTAACTAGTCCGAACATATAATTGGATTTGTCAAGATATTCCTCAATAATTGGAGTTTTAGATAAAACCAAAACGATGGTCTGACAGAAGCAGGGCAACAAGTAATGACAATTTTAGATATAATCAAAAACAAAAGTTGAATCGTGTCCTATAAATATTGTAGAGCCCTAATGGAGCAGATGTCAGTACTAAAAAGGCCAGCACATCTGTAACGAAGGACTCTGTTAATTTTCCAGACTTGTAACTGTATCAGCCTTTGGGCATTTAGGGAGATACATGCCTTAAGTCTGGGGAAAAAGCAATGTTTTTTCCAGAGTACCAACTACTAATAACAAAATTCACAACCAAGAAACAAAAAAAGCCAAGGAAAAAACATATTTCAGTCTTGACATATACAGTAGTTGATAAGAAGTAAGGATGGGATCATGGGAATAATGAATTTAACGTATGTCAACCATACAAAATAAAAACAGGACAAGAAGCAATCAGAACATGTATGATGTGTCGAAAAGCGAAAAGTTGGATACCATTTAAGAGACATCCAACTTGATATATCCGATAACATTTGTGTAGCTGCCTCTAAAAGCATCAATCATTATATGAACATTAATATGCACACATCAGGACACTGCTTAGAGTTGAACCAGCAACTTTTATACATTCTGTATGCCCTCTAACTCACAAAGAAAAGCATAGCTTCAAAAAGATGCCCAATTGCCTCAACATAAGCACTACAAGTCTATCACAGATTCAATCAAACCAAACAGAAGATCAGGTCACCACAAGTTCAAGCATCCATTGAAATATGAGCTTTTGGGGGAAAACAGCCACAAGAAGCTTCTAAAATGACATATTATCAAATTTGAGATTCTCATCTCACTCCTCAATTGATGTCTCACCATACCTGTTAAAAACAACACAATCAAAGAGGGCCAAACCTACTTCCGGAGATCAGGGGTCCCCTTTCTTAATGGTAGCCGTAATCATGTCACCTTCAGCAATATAATGTAGATATTTTATGCCGGTGATTCGACACGGATCAGGGCCATCCTGGTCCTGTTACCAGAAGCATCTCCAGATCCTAAAAAACAGAGATTACAAAAGGTGATATTGCTTTCTTGAAGCCATAACTCACAGAGCTAGAGATCTAACCCTTAACTGTGGAACTGTGAAGTTATGCAAGAACTTAGATGTATGCATGCCATCTTCAGCTACAATTCATTCAAAAAGAAAATCTATCTACCTCGTCTTAAAATTTTGTGATCCACTGATCCACAAGTTCTGAAAAGTATGGCTTAGGACAGTACAATAACAAAATATACCTCAATAAACATACACGTTTAAGCAAATAATACTTTCAAACTGAGCATGAGACCATTTCATTTGATATCAAAAGGTTTGCAAGAAAACACATTTTTTACCAGTGCAATAAAGCATATCTAGGATTTCCAAGAAATACATTTTCTATAAAATAAGAGAGCGTAGGCAACACCACATGATTTACACACACACACAAGCTCTATTTGCAATAGCAAAAACTAAGCATAGGCTCGCCAACCGACATCGCTTCGCTATCTTCTGTCGCCACTGACTCGAACAAAGCGTTCACTGGACAACATTTATAAGGAGTACTTATATTTGGGGAGTCCGGATTAGGGTTCTGGGAGGCTTCTTCAATTAGGGTTTAAGGATTCGAATGAAGCACCGTCTTGCCTCGTTGGACGTTGGTTGAATTTGTTTGTTTTTTTTTTTTGAAAAAAAAAATCTTTCAATTCAATGGGCCAGGCCCTCATTCATTCTCCATATTTTGGGCCATGTTGATACCCATAACTACATTTACAGCTTGAGCTTCTTTGTTGACCAAAAAGTAAAAACCAAAGTTTCGAGCTTCTCTCAAAAAATAATGAATCAGGCCATGATTTGACTCTGAGCCTGAGGGCTTCTTCGGGATTCATCGAATGCTTTCTTATGATAAAATGATGAGAGCAAAATATAGAGGGGGAAATCTCTTTTATTGGGACAGGGAAAATTTTTTTTATCTTTTTAGAACTCAGTGGACTAGAGAAAAATAAAAGATATTCTATTCCCTCCAGCAAATACAATTTAATTAGAGTTGTCAACTTTTATCCTATTGATAAGTTTGCCTGGTTGGTCCAATTGTTTTCTATAAAAAAACGCAGATTTAGACCTCATGGTCAATGACTTAATGTAGAATCTCAACAATAAACCTTTATGAACACTTTTTAAATGGTAAAGCCTACTTCAACTTGGATAAACACCAACTGGCCATAAAGGAAAAAAAAACTTGGATAAACACCAAGCCACCAACTCACCTTAATTTTTCGTATAAACAAATTTGAAAATGACTTTAAGTAAACAAAAAAACAAGATGATATATTTTCTTTTTTCAAAATCACAAGCCAGATTTGGCACTGCGGAGTAATGCCATTAAGCAACTAGGGGTCAATACAATACAGAGGCTCCGATCAGAAAAGTAGAAACCACTGTGTTGTGCAAAGAAGTCCAAAAAAATGCAGAAACGCCAATATGCCACGAATCTGAGCCTCAAGATCAATTATATGTATAACTATCTTCATGTAACCTCTCATATAGAGGCATAACTCAAGCTTTACCTTGGGATCACAACCTTGTAGAAACTCAAAACTCAATGGCAACAATTTCCAAATATTCTTCATCAAAAGATTTTACATTCTTTCCCTTTGAAAAAAGGACGGGGATAAAGGATGCTTACAAATGATTCTAGTCTAGGAACTGAATGGGAAAACAAGCGTAGCTACTTCTCCTAAATTAGTTAACCTCTACCAGTATGAATAAATAAGAACCATGAACAAAGGAATGAAAGCCTGATTCTTGTATAAACTCCTAAATCTCCTCAGCATTTTCTATTATAATACAATTAAAAAGAATTATGACCCAATAAATCACTTCAATTCCTGACTTTTGCTATCACAGATCCTGTCCACCGGTTGGTCGAGAAGAGCAGGACTCTGTGAATGAACTATTGCCACGGCGATGGACAAAGACTGCAGTGATAAAATGAGTGGCTGAGAATGAATATAATACAAATCATCATGAACTTTCACCATCCTCAAAGTGGGGCTGACATCGCTTGAACCCTGAAAATTCGAAGAGCGATCACAACAAACTTATAGATATGGAACTACTACAAATTAGACCATGGTGGCCATCGGATCAAGCAATGAACATTGGTCATTTTCCTATCTATTCATACTTGCAAAAGATCAGAAAAATCAAACCACTACATCATGTACCCTAATTCTATCTATTTATATTGATTTACCAGGCATAATGTCGGTATGAACTTGTGATTACAGCAAAAGAAATCAAATATAAACTGTGTTGACATGAGAAGATTAACAGACCTGTGTAACTAAATCAACTGACTTGCACTCTCCTTGCATATCTACCTGGGAGAGAAAATCTCTTTCAAAACTTTCAAAAGATCTTCTCTGGAGTACTGTCAGAGTACAACCCTCATCCCAACCACCACAGTCACAACAGCCCCCAGATCTCCATCGATCTATGAGACTGGATGGCCCACCGTTTCTCGTTCTTGGGCCACCATGTTGGCCTGCCGGTATTAGAATGCTCATGCTAGGTGAGTAATCACTGGTTTTTTGACTACTTTCAGAAGGCAATGCAGTTGGCTCGACTCCAGATTTGTTGAGAAAATTTAAGCCCCAACCTCCTACCTTGCCAGGCCTACTATAAGGAATAAGATCTTTCACAACAATAGCAGCCAACTCAAAATTTGGTGGAGCATTAGTTTCCATTACATCATTCTCACGTAGTGCATATGACTTCAATGGATGACTTTCCATTATGGCGCTTGATCCACCAAAGTTTGAGAGAGTCCTGCGTTTTGATGATGGACTCGTTCTGAATACTTGTGACACCTTTGACAACCCCTTGTTCTTCCTCTGAGTATGACTTGAAGTATACATCTCTCTGTCACAATTTTCATGGTTACCAAATGCTACAAATGAAGTTTCCAAAACTTTGTAATTGTTTGGGCCAAGTGTAGAAGTTGTTGAAACATTCATCTTGCCAACGAGTTGCAAATCATTGCCAGGAATTTGACCGCCCTTTTGGCCACCCCTTTTCAAATAGAACAAGTATACATAGTCCAAAGCCTTAACATCTGTTGGATCTACCTTCCTCAATATGGCTATATAGACCTCCTTATGATCATCTGTGGAAAAAACAAAATGAGGAATTCCTTTCCTCCATTTGCATCGAAGAATTGCAAGAGGAATGGGAAAAGTAGACGATGGCTGGTCAGAACTAGTAGAGCCTGAGCTGGAAGTAGAGGCTACACTTCCATTAACAGAAGAAGAGCGAAACTTGTGACTTTTCATCATTGGTGCTTCCTTTTCTAGTTTATATGAGGAGATACTTAAACCACTAGGAGGGTCCATGAAATCATAGCATGTAAACCCTTTATCATCAGTCAAATTCATCCTGCTTAACCTGTTATTGCTATCTGAAAGCCCAAACTGGTGAAACAAAGGATTACTCAATATATTTATCATACTCTTACTCCCCATCACTGTACCTAAAGTCCAGTTTTGAGAAGCTTTATCATTTATACCTCCATTCCCAGTCCCAGCTGCTTCAGGACATTCAAAGAATAGCCCACCGGAATCACTAGCACCTCTACGAATCAAATCAGCATAGCCTTCTGACAAAATTCCCATGGTTGTGTATCCTAAGTTCACAGGTGCATTGCAGTGACCTGCTTTCAATGCACTCATGTGTATATATTCCAGGCAGCGGCGAAGATATTTCTCATCCGCACTCACCATATGCTTTGGTATCCTGTGGTTGAATCCATGAACACGCTGGAAAAATATATCCTTCAAGAAAGATTTATTAGCCTGTGACTGGATAATGTTTATAACTATGGTTCCTTGTGAGTTCGCTCTTTTGATCAACTTCTTCAGTTGTGATCCAGAAAATTTTGAAGAGTTATCATCTGATGATTCCCAATCTTTGCACAAGCTATGCACTAAACCCTTTTTCCCCTGAAGGCGTATGATTTTATTTTCCATTTCTCACCTGCAACTAACTATTATGCATTAATGGCAGGCCTCTTCTGCTTTCAACTGAATATTCTAAGATTCCTGAAAAACAACAAAAATTGTTAAGCACCTGGTAAAAAATAACTTATAATATCAACAAATCAGAACTTCAAAAGTAGCATTCTGCTTTAAAGGGTTGCCCTTTACAACTTTATGATACAATGAGAGGCATCTAAATAGTGAAAGTCTTACAAATACCATGACATGCAAATTTGGAATGCAATTATAGCACTACAAACAAATATGGAAATCATATACATTCTCAGTAGAAAATGGAGAATTAATTGACTAAAATGCTCATAAGCTTAGCAATATTTATGCATGATTCCTGGATTTATGGAAGCTCAATGAAGATACAATTCCACCAATTAACCAATACTAGACCCAGTAACACAAAATCACCACTTTATTCACCACTGTTTTTTTTTTTTTTGGGGGGGGGGGTTGGATCTCTTGAAGAAGTGAGGGAAGAAAAGAGCAAGGAAATTCAGTCAACCAGAAATTCGCAACCTTAAACCTCCCGAAGGAGGGTGAGTCAATCAATCAAGATCAGTCATTCAACAAGCAAATTAAGGTGGTCGTATCCAAATCTACAGAAACAAAAGCGCAGAAAGTACTCCATTAACCAAAAAAAAAATGCTATAAAAAGAAAGCAGAAAGCTTGAGCCAGAGTATTAATTACTACTATTACAAAGAACAACTTTACATTACCAGATAAACTCGGTCCAAGAAGAGCCGATTCCACCTCAGACAAATGGACACAGATAGCTGAAGAGAAAAGGCTGGTTCTTCGAACACCAACACTCATTTATCCTCAAAATCTGAGCTTTACATCCCCGAAACCAAGATTAGAAGAAACACCAGAAAAAAAAAAACACAATTACCCCCAAAAGGACAGAGTGAAATGAACAGTAAAAGGTGGAAAAATCCAACTTAGCAGCACATGGGAGGCAAAGATCAGCAAAGACTCAGCGACAGCCACCACACGTAATTATAATACAAGAAGTTCCAAAACTCGTTTTTAATAATAATCTTCGAAAAAAGCGAGAAATTGTAAAATATTTGACCCCATCGAGAGAGAGGGAGGGAGATGACCGAACTACCTATAGCCAAAAGGAAGAGTAGAGCGAAGTGGTGTCATGAAAATGGGAATCGCGAGCCATAATTGTAGGATGAAAAATTCGTCCACTATCCCCCAAATGCCCAAAAATCAGGGTTCGCTTGTAGGACCCAAGTTCTTGATGTCGCATCTGGCGAACTATGAGTCTATGAGCCGAGTGCTCCAGTGTACAGTGTACCAAAAGCTCTTGTTGAACATGGATAAAGGCAATGGGGGGTGGTAAGCGACAAAGAAAGATGTCAGATTTCGATGAGCTGGTGCGCATGATAGCGAAGTGAGTCCACTAGAACCCTAGGAATTTTTGCATGATGCCACTTGCAACGCCGAGGCCTGAGAGGAAAATAGAGTAGTGTATGGAGGAGATCTCAAAAAAGCAAAAAAAATAATCAAATCAATTTCCTTGAACTCGGAATTTGTGGGGGCCAGTGAAAAAGAAATTGTTGCTGTTCTTGATGCAGACACTGAGACACATGCATTGATTG
Organism: Albizia julibrissin; assembly: GCA_037074505.1. NCBI lineage: Eukaryota > Viridiplantae > Streptophyta > Magnoliopsida > Fabales > Fabaceae > Albizia > Albizia julibrissin. Next base: position 4,247,956 of record CM073482.1, on the reverse strand, counting down.
AACTTTACATTTGCTTGGGCCATGTGATGGAGGGAGAAGGTTGAAATTAACTGGTCATGGGGTGGTCAAGTACGTATATTCCTCTCTCATTGACCAACAATTTAATAGTGGCAGCTTGCACCTTGCCCACATTCTCTTACACTATCATTAATAAGGCATCTTTATCATTAATATTTTTAGATAAAGAGATAAAAATTTTAAAGATATTTCTTATCAGAAAATTTTTAAGATGTCCGTCTATGAAAATTACTCCCTCTGTTTCTTATTATACTCTCTAGTCTTTATTATAAAACATTAACTAATAAATATATTTAATTTTTTTATAAGATATTTATTTATTTTTAAAGAGCATTAAATATTTTTTTTCATATGTGCCCATAATTAATAATAATTAATAAGGGTAGTAGATGAGAGTAATAATTAGTATGATATTAAAGTTAAGTGAAATTAGTAGAGTTAATGTTATAAATTAGTTAAATTTTTGAATAATTAGTATGATATTAAAGTTAAGTGCAATTAGTAGAGTTAATGTTAGAAATTAGTTAAATTTTTGGAAAAATTTAATGACTTTAACTATTTTTATTGGCTTGTAAGAATTGTTAGTTGGTGCCTTATAATAAGAACTAGAGGGAGTATAAGACACTAACTAATAAGTGTATTGGGTTCTCTTTGTAAGACATTTGCTTGTTTCCAAATAGTATTAAATATTTTTTTCATGTATGCACATAATTAATAAGGGTAGTGGGTGAAAGTAATAATTAATATGATATTAGAGTTTAGTGCAATTAGTAAAGTTAATATTAGAAATTACTTACATTTTGGGACAAATTTAATAACTTTAACTGTTTTTATTGGTTTGTGATAATTAGTAATTGATGTCTTATAATAAAGAACAGAATGAGTACTAGTATAATGAAATTCTTTAGAGTTAAGGTACAAATTTAATAACCAAGTTTTTCTTAAGGGGCGTATGACATAAATAAGTTTTGGAAATGACAAAAATAACAATGAACAATTAAAAATGGTTCAAATTTAACAAAACCGTTAAATTTGACTTAACGACGTTAAATTATAAGAGAAGAAAACTCATAACGGTGTTATGTCAAATTTAACGGTTTTGTTAAATTTGTACCAGTTTTAATTATTCATTGTTATTTTTAGGGAAAATGTTCAATTTTACCTATAAACATTTCTCAAAAGAGTTAACAAAACAGTAAACATTTTTCAAGTGCAAAAATATCCATAAACATTAAAAAAAAGACTGATAATGCCAATTTCATTAACTTTGCTTGACGGTATTACTTTTTTGTTCAGGTGGGCCCTAACTATTTTTTAATCAAAAACTAATGCCGTCAAACAAAGTTAACAGAATTGGCATTATCAGTCTATTTTTTAATGTTAATGGGTATTTTTACACACGGAAAATATTTATTATACTGGTAGCTCTTTCGAGAATGTTTTTGGATAGAATTGCATCTTCACTTTTTATTTTTATCCATTCTAAAACTTATTTATATCAAATACCCTTTAAAATAAAAATTCATTACTAAAATTACATATGAACCCAATTATTTATGACGGGCCTCAGCCTTCAATTAATTATGCCCATATTTTTAAACCGCTTGGTTACCCATAAAGCAAGTAGGCTAATGATACTCGGGGCTCGTTTGGCTTATCTAACGTTAGTAAGAGTTATCAATATATCAATTAAGTGACTATTTGGATTGGTGCTATAAATGATTTTTCTAACACGATTTGCAGTATACTCCCTCCTATCCTTTATAAGTAAGATCAGGTCAAAAATATTATGTCTTCTCTAAATACACATTTGTTTATGAAAATAGTATGTATAGGAGAGATGATGAGTAAAAATACGAAAGAGAATGAATAAAAAATATAAGAGAAAATGGGTAACAAATGATTGAATGAAAGAGAATTGGGGATGAATTGGGGATAATTAATATAAAGTTATGTATTTAATAGGGGCAGAAAAGAAAAAAATAGTTTAAAGTTTGAGACAAAAAAAAGTTTCTTCTATTAAGGATTGACCTCATAAGAAAGAAAATTACTCATAAATAGATCCAGAAAGATTATGACATAAGTATATAAGATGAGTCTTGTATTAACCTCACTGGACCCATTTCTTAAAAGCTAAGTCAAATAGGCAGAATAAAAAAAAAGATGGAAGCTAAAAAAAATTGGTTCAGACTTTCAACTTTAAAGTGGGTTTTAAGCAAAATATCACGTCCACAAAGTCATATCAAACTTCGTTCTGAACCTGAATTAAAAGTCAGTTTTAGCATCACAAGTTCACAACAGTCTCAGTCCTGCCTTGAGTGTTAATGTTAGGGCATGTTATAGATTGTCAAATTATTTTTAAATTATAATATGTTGTTAAATTAAATATTGAGTTGGTATGAGGTCTGAATATGTTTAATTTTATCCATACAGTATGAGGAATTAAGGACAAATGATAATGGGAAGATAAAAAGCTTTTGTTTGTTCCAAAACGTCAAAGTTATGATTTATGAAGGAGGAATTAGATGCAAATGCCAAAGCTTCCTCCACTAGTACCAGACCTTGATATTGATTGTTTCCCTTTTTGGTTGAGAATCTTCCACACGATTATGATTATTCTTGGACTCCATTATCTTGCAAACATAGATAAAACGACAAGGACAAAGAAACCATTCACCCACCAATAGCACCGTACAGGTATTGATCCTAATAAAAAGGATCATTATCGCCTAAGCATCAGATCTTGAATTTCAGTTCAACATCTGGTTTTGGAAAGTTATTCTTGTTTGGATTTGACAGGCTCGAAACTAATCCAATACTAGATGGTTTATTACTTCTTTTTTTTTTTGGACAAATTATTACTTCTTAATTACAATAATTTTCTTTGTTAGAGGGTAATTGTAACAACTCACTGTTGGCCTTTTCTTTTTTGGTCAGGCTTTATTTAGAAACTCATGCTCCTTTTCAGTCAAGATTAAAGAGCATTTGGGTCCTTTAAGAGACATCATTATATTAATTAAAGCCACTTGAAAATACTTGTCTTAAAAGGAAAAAAGAAAAGGACCTTGCCTTCCCAAAGAATTATATTTTTTGCTCTCTTATAATTTTCTGCAGTCTGATAACGCATGCAACTAATTTTGAATAATATATATATATATATATATATAAAGACTGCATAACTTTTTGATGAAGCAAACCGCATAAATTTAATGGAATTTCTGCATCAAGCTTGTTATTTATATACGACATAAATGGTTACAGATATAGAAATTCCTCTAACAAGGCATCCTAACACTGCAAAACCATCTAAACCAGAAAATCTCTGAAGCAACTTAAGCTTCACTTTTCATACGCCTTGCAATATATATATAGTTCAAAGAAACATATTTGAAGCCTGTGACGAAGAAATCACTTTAAGGCTAGCTAGTTCCTAAAGATCATATATAAAACACTGCTACATCAATGAGCTCCAAGATTTTTGTCATATCTGTTAATATAAAATTGGGACACTACTTCTGTAGCTAGGTGCAAGTAATTTATGATGACTTCAATGTAAATATGTGCAAAAATGTATACATTCATTTTCTTCTTTTTCTATATAGAGATATATGTGTGGCTGTGAGTATATATATTATATATATTCTCCTGACTCTTATTGGGATAGCATGAGGACCCCAATTATTTACTGTCCTTAAACCATCAAACCAGGATGGAACAGGGCCCCTGCAAATTTTCTAAACTAAATCTATGTTAAGTGTTTGTAATGAGACTGTTCAAAGTCAATTAAATCCAGGACTGGATGGAATAGTTGCATTTGAAGGAGTTCACTCCACTGATATGAGCAAAAATATCTGAGGAATCAACCATATCATCTTCTTCCTTCACAACTATCTGCACGTACCATCAAAAAGAAGCACTATAATTGGATGAGGGAATTTTTCCCAAGCACACATCTATAATTGATGGAAAGTGGGGAAAAAAATCAAAAAGGTGATAGGGATTTTTCTTTTACACATTTGTCCAAGGGAATCTTACGTCGTCTTCATCATCCTCTTCATGATTGCTACTAGCAGGTCTATGAGTATCTCCAAAATCATCATTCTTTGCAAACCTTCCCCTAACCCGAGGCCGGCTATCTGCTAGAGTTTTGCGACAAGCATACTGCACATATGAAATATTTCATGTGACTTGAACAAAAAGTTTTTCAAATAACAAGTAAATAACTTTTTTCTAAATAATTTCCAAATCATAAGGTATGGAACCAATAAAAAATTACTTTATTTTTGGGTGTTGGGGGGGGGGGTTTGAGATGAGAGTACCTTGATTTTCTTGCTGAAGTTTCTCTCGTGCCTTTTCTTCAAGTATCTACCAATCTTTTCTTTCCTCTGTTCAACAGAGAGTTTCCCAACCTTGTAGCTATTATCCTCCAAGTTTGATATTTCTGGTGTCAAAGTGGTGGAACTTGCAGCCCCAGATATCAATTGCTGATTCTCAGCACTAAATGCCTGATCAAAATCACAAATAACAGTTAGTTAATTTATTGATCAACCTACAGTTAATAGCAAGTTCAACTTTAAATAGATGCTGCAGAAAGTGATAGACAATTAATAAAGGTGGCCATAAAGTGGGTCTTTTCTACCAATAATATCAGCACTAGTGTTTATGCAAAATTTTAAATTTTGGTTGAAAATTGTGATTTAATTTCTTCCTGCTAGCCCAACTTTATGCCACTTTTTAATGTAGGTGACATTCTAAAGGGACTGATACAGTGAATGTGCCCCAGTTTGATAGTTTTGAGTATCTATGGGGCTCCTCAAGCTTCTTGGGGATGGGTGGACCACAATCTTTCCCTAAATATCCACCTCTGATGAATTAAACCAGTTAGTTGTGAAGAACTTTACATCTACATCCTTTCATTCTTGCAAATAAAGAGCTTTGGAGTTGGACTTCGTATTTTTTCCTTGCTTTTGAAAGTATTTTATTGAACTGATGAACCTTCTTAATTTGGGGTTTTCACTGAGAAGAGAAATCAATCAACCAGAACTTGATAAATACTGAACTAGAGATTATTTTAAAAAAAAAAATTGCCAATACCTGGAGGTCTGGAGGGTTGAAAACCCTTTGAATTGAATCTGGACAAAAAAGTCCACCATTTTCTCCCTGGTAATCCAGTTCTTGTGGCTGCAGATCAGAACCCAGAATAATGGTGCTGCCATATATCCCAGAACCATCAGCAGACATGGCAGTATTAAGGGGACCAAGAGGCATGTAAGGTCCCATGCCATGGCTAAGATAAGAGCAAGGAGGAGATGAAGGGTTCAGAGGCACATAAGAATGGACAGAAGTTAAGCAATCATCTTCAAAAACAGAAGCTAATGGAGCCCCCATGAGAGGTGCAACAGCAGAGTCTGGTGGGTATTGTGCAAGGCCATCCACAACTGAACTTACAGCAAGTGTGACCCGAGGCTGCAGTGAAGAGAAATCAAATTGCTGATCCTGTTGAGTTGTGACTGGCAGATATTGAGGGACAGAAAAAGCAGGAGATGATGAGAAATCTATGGAGGCAGAAATGTCATTGTCAATTTCATCTTGTGGGTCAAAGATAATGGACAGATTGCTACTGTTGGTTGTGTTGTTGTTGTTGGTGGTAATGGTGGCTGTACGATCGGCCGGGGCGGTGGTGGTGGTGGCCGGATTTGTGCTAGTTTGGGTGGTGATTGTATTGCAAGTGTTGAATTTATTGTCTACATCTAAAGGTAGAGATATATTTTGGGCATAGGAGGAGTTATCTTCATAGCAACAGTTTGAGCTGGAGGTAACCTCAGAATTCTGCAGGGCCTCTGGGAACAAATCAGGGTCACAAAGCTCGAAAATTCGGGCACTAATGGGGCTTGAGATTTCATCCTGCACCGAGTGATATAAAAGCACTGTGAACAACATGGCTTCAAAAAATCTATCAAACACATATAACTCAGAATAGTTTTCAGGATATAGACCCCTATTTAAAACAAGCTTGAATTGAAGAAGCGTGATTCTCTATAATTTTTTTCATTGGAGGTCTGAATCCAATTCCTCTACTTGTTGATAGACACGAGCCTGATTTGGTCATTTATAACAGAAAAGAAGGTCTCATGGTTTGAACACTTGAAAAGCTAAAAATATTCTCTAATATCAATTTTAGCTTTGTTTTTGCAATTGTCTTCATCAAATAGTGGAGCATTCTTGAGTGAGTTATTCAAAAACTGTCAATTAATAACAGTATCTAGGCCACAATACAAGTCCCCAATTGCTGTCTAAGAAGAAAATGAAATAATTCAAAGTCCAAAACCCCTACAACCCATTATAGATGTGACTCTCATTTGGTTGCATAGTCCAATCACTTTGGTCCATATTTAGTCTTAAACAGATACAAAATGCTCCAAATGGGTTGGCTTTCTTTTGGGTTATAGAAGAAAAGGACGTGCATCTATCCCTCCATGTGACCTGTAGGAGCCAGGGCATTTTAATATAATTTGTATAAACGAACAAGGAACCTCATGAGTCATGGCATTTTAATTTTTGTTCAATATATGGAAATATATCCCTAAAATGGGAAATACGAAACACTCTTAAGGAACCATCCATCATGTGAAACTGTTCTCATCAAATTAAAGTGCAAGTCCTCTCTTCTATATCTAACTGAATAAATTAAGAGAATCTTTTTTTTTTTTTTGCAAAGCGTGCACAGAAAGCGCAAAACAAAAGATATAATATTCCACAAGGAAATGAAAGCCAAGTTCAAAAGACACATCTTGTAGCTAAAAAAAAAAAAAATCGTTTAAAAGATTATCACGGAAGTGAAAACTAGAGAGAAATATATTTAAGATATGGTCACAGAGTATGTAGTTTCCGATGTTGCCCCTAAGAAAATGACAGTTCGGTGGCATAACATCTTTTGATTGGACAATATGACAAAAAGGGAAAAGCCTCATTCTTACGGAGCTTTGATTCGGTCTCATTCCCCAGTCAATAATATTGATAAACACATTGCTTTCCAACCGTATAAGTATATATAGGAAAGAAAACTACTTTCTTGTCCTGCAATTTGTAAAGTGGCTTCTGATTTTCTCTGAAATATACACCCACACATACACATACGTGAGTGCCCGTACACACACACACACAATATATATATCTATCTAGCTCTCCATTTTGGCTGTGGAATGTCACTAACAAGAGGAATATTTCAATGAACAATAATTACAAATCGATGAGGACAAATATCAAACAGGACATAAACATAACCATTTTGCGTGCATGGAATGGAATGTAACAGCGAAGAGCATCTAACAGATAATAATGAATTGAACACAAATAAGCGTATGAGAAAAGATAATCTACTCCTCATTAGAATCATTATAATATAATCATGCACATACACATACCAAAAAAGCCAATCATCATCATATAACGTATATATATGCATTAAACAATATATATATAGTACTATCATGATTGAGAGATCAGACTTGAGGTCATTACAATGTTGGTAAGTTCCTCCTCCTCCTGGGGTGGAGCTTGCGGTGGCGCGTGAATCACATCCTGCAACATCCTGTAAATTCTACACCCCTTTTACGCGCCGAGAAAAAGAAGACAACCACGTATATATATATATGAGTATTCTGTGTAACGAACTTATAAATCCGGGATATGAGCTTGTCCCAGAAATGTCTTCATGGCTATGAGTTGCGAGAGAATAATGCAGAAGAAGATTGTTATGCAAAAAAAAGAAGCAGAGAATGAAACAGAAACAGCGAACAGAGAGAGATCAGAGAGAATGGTATTATGATCGAGAGTAGTTAGCTAAGAAGGAGGAGAGTATGAGGGTGTCAAAAGGCTTAAGAATTATATATAGAGGTGTGAGGGTGTACGTATATAGCCGTCAGCCTCTTCGGGAGGCGTCAACGCGAGGCTCATGGCGAACCACACGGAGAGGAATTCGGTTCGGTTCGGGTCGGTCGGGTCATATCTTTGACCCGCGCCGAGCCAGCGGAGACGCAGCAGAAATTGGGTTGACCAAGCCTTATTATAAGGGGATCTATGTACAAACTTAGTTACATTTTTTCATTTAATTAATATATTAAAATCCTATTTTTAGGGTTTTATTTATTCAATCAAGTGCTTTATTGCATTGGAGTGTAGTGGGATCTTATTTCGTTATTGCCTTGTTTACTTCCTCCATGAGTTGTGTTATGGCTGACAACTGGATTTTTTGCATGCTAATTATATATATATACCCTTAACTGTGACATGCACTTTTAAAATTAGCTCCAACTGGATTAGAAAATACCTAAGAATGATTATGGTATATTCCAAAACTGATTTGGAAAATTAGTTAAATTCAGAAACGTTATTTCGGTCTTGCCACTTTACTCCTATATATATGAATTTAAATTAGTAAAGCAATACGAAAAAGTCTTCACGCAAATATATTTATATATATAGCACTTAGAGTTTCAAATTATGTTTTTTTTAAAAAAAATCAAATGTATAATTAATAACACTTAAATAAATTAAACTAAATTAATCGCCTTTTTTGAACATGAAAGATCGATGTCCTCAGTCCTTATCACTTGAGTGTATACATTTCTTATGTCGCCACGAATATATATGTATTATAGAACTGATAATTACAAATATCAAATAATCTTCAAGAAGTTTTGATGAAATGAAATGGGTCAAATTAAACGTACTTCCATATTCCCCGGAAAGAATGCATAAAGACAAAATCCCATCAAGATGCTTGTGTTTACTGCCAATTGTCTCGTAATTATAAGTCCCTGGTGAATAATGCAAACAAATTTTCCATCCCCATTAAATTTAAGGTAAATTATACATATTTTTTTTATTAAAAAAAATATAGTTAACATTATATATGAGTTTATCATTTATTTTTGACATATACATGCAGATCAGTTTTCAAACAAAAAATCATCTTTTATTTTAGTTTTCTACTTAATTTTTCAGTACTAAATAATATATATTTAAAATAATATATTTTAAAAAACCAATATAATCAACACACACACACACACCATTAATTTTCCAAGCTATACAATTGTATATTCAAGTGTAATAAATATATATTCTAAAGTGAATTGCATAATATAAGCATCCGAGTCAAGCAGAAGATTAATGGAAACCACTTGTTCATAAAGATTATGATATGATCCCACCACAGAAGAATAGCACCTACAATATTATTATTCATCACACCAAAAGAATCATTTCCGTACAAAACTCGAGAGAGAAAGTTGGTCAGAGATCACAATATACCTCTCTCCAATAATATAAACCCTATGTTCTGGTAAAAAAGAAACAAAACGACCATATATGATTAAGTATTAACCACCATCGTTCGATCTCAAACCGAAAGGGGGAAAACAAACCTAAGATAGATGGACATAGATAGATAGGTACAGCTTACTTTGCATCATATATTATATCTCTGTCCTCTCTATCATTCATGTTCATCAACTTATTGATCTTCATATTTACGTGATGAGAGTGTAGTGAGTTTAGTGTTTATGAGTATCTTTATATCTCAGTAAACTCTCATGCAGAGATCGACACGTCAAGTTGGCTTTATTATATATTATTCAAAATGCGTTGAGCATAAACATGTTGTGACTTGTGACAGTGATGATGAATAATATATATATCAGTCAATTCGATTCTAGAGAGATCGATGCAGTTTCAGGGTTAGTACAGCTCCTTTATGGGAAAAAGTTTTGGGCGAGCGAGGCAGCTAGTGGTTCCATTGCACAAGGCAAATTCCTAAGATCAGTAGTGAACACATAATAATATGCTTTGGTTTTGGATTCCTTCTCGGTTGCGTTTCACTCTCTATATGATGAGTATATAAGAATATATTGATAATAATAACATAGATTCCGGGCATTAGCACGACCAAAAATCCTTTGTACTTTTTGTGAACCATTCTCAAACACTACCACTGTTTCTCTCTCGTGCATTTGTGCCTTGGTTCTTGACTAGAAAGCTGAGGCATCCAATAACATATATACATAATCATGGGATCCAACTTTAGTTGTTTTGTTTTTATCTCTCTTTATTACTTAGCTTGATCATCAAGAAACATTAGTATATATTTCTCTTGTTATGTATCATGTGCGTGCCTTTCCCTTTAAGTCTCTTAGATTTGGCTCCCTCTTTTTTCCCTTGAGTTGACCTCTCTCTCTGTGATTATGTTGATTAATTACTGTTAATTAGGATTTGGAAAACTGTTTAGCTTTTGGTGTCTTATGCAGAAAGAAGCATTGATTGTCTTGTAGCCTCATCATGCTCCTCCCTTTGAATACCAGTTTGATGCAAGTATATATTTTTATACCCATATATATATATATATAGATGTTGGTGTAACTTTATTGAAGTGAATGTTTTTCAGTACAGAATTATACTGTCATGTCATTGGTCCAACTAATAACATGTTCCCACATTACTTTTCCTCTAATTACGACACGTAACTCCATTAAAAGGACTACCTTTTTATCTAATGAATTAAAGAACCCTACTATCAGACCAAAAATCAAATTCGGAGAATACTGAAGGAGAGCATGCAATCACAGAAAAATTCTTAATAAAAAATAAACAACATAGACCTAGTATTGTTGTCATGTTTTATATCAAAACTTTATTATTGTGTACTGCTCATTTATTATAAGATTTTTTTATGATCACATTTATTCCCTAGTACTTCACAGTGATTTCCGCTAGGGGGGATTTATTTCAAAGTTTGATAAAACGGTTCAAGTCATTTAATTCTTATATATGTGTGTGTGTACAGTTTCTTTTATATAAGAGAGACTTTTTTTATTACTTCTCCCATCAACAAAAATAAAATATACAAAACTTTAATGCATAGAATGATGGTTTATACTCTTTTCAGTCTTTAATGTAAAGTTATATTTACCTAATTTAATTATATTAAAGAATTAAGTTAATATGACATTTTTTTAAAACACCCTAATCAACATCTTTAGTTTCTTCAATCTCTTTTACTTGATTATTATTGAGAAAATATTAATAGAGATAAATTATAAAAAGATTGACAAATATAATAAATGGGTCTTACATTCAAGATCATTATCAACCCCCAATTAGGTCCTACTTTTAGAAGTGTTTTTACTATTTATGAGATAAGTATGTGAAAATAATTTTGTTTTAGCTTGCGGAAAAATGTAAAAAAAAAAAAAAAGGAAGCACTTTATTTTCTCCTTTTTTCCAAACAAGCACTAATTCAGTTTGATTAAATTTTTTCTTTTAAGATCTTGTATGGCTGTATTCTTAAGTTCCAAAGTTGTTAACGAAAGTGATAGTCTGGCTCTGGCTTGTTGTGCCATTTTTATACTTGCTTGTGCTTGTTACTTAGTAAAAGTATCATTATATATGAAGCATATAACTTTAATTAATATGCATGGCGGGAGAGAGGGAATGAACTTGGCTTTTAAACTAAATGGTAAAGCTTTCTATATAAATAAAGTTACAAACATGCATGTGTGTGTTAACATGCCCACACGTTGATACGTGTCACACGATGACACAGCACACATAAGTAATTTCCTTATTTCTCCCATGCTTTTGGGACATATATAACAACGTACTATCATATCACCATATTGCTTTTTTTTTTTTTAGTAGAATTAAACTTGAGTCGATTCTTCTTTATTACAAGAAAACATAGCATGAGCCATGAACTTTGAAAAATAATAAAAATTGCATGTGCAGAGAGCGACCAACATAGAATTGGTCTAACAGTGTAAAGTCCCATTAAATTCTTTTATATCTCAAGTTTGAGTTAAAGAGAAGACACTTAACTATATTGGGAGTGGAAGTTATAAACCCTTGAACTAAATACCGGTTGAATGTATCAATTTAAAAAGAGGTAGAGAGACAAGTTCCTAAAAAAAAAAAAAAAATTGAATCCTATACATTGAGAGTTTACTATGGAATGAAATGAAACTGAATATCTTAATGAATTGAAAGATCGAAACGGAGCAGAATCCTTATTTAATGCTCATCATAACGATAAGCACATCTGATTAAACCATCCAAAATATGTTTTTATTATATTGATTAGGAGTTTTATTATTGTGAGATAACATATTGTACATGTTCATCTAATCACTGTAACTCTTCTTACCTTTAATATAAGATATATTTGAAGAGCTGATATTAATCCTAAATATAAGACAACGTTTATATATTTGTCAATCTTTTTTTCTAATTTACTTTTATTGAAGCTCCCTCAATAATAATTAAGGAAGAGAGGAAATAAGTGAATTAAATAATATGGCTAAGGTATTTTAATTAGAAAATACATATCATATTAATCAACTTAACTAATTTATTTAATCTAATTAAATTATATAAATGTATCTTATATTAAAGACACAATAAGTATGTTTCAAGTGGTTGAATGCTTGTTATATTTATATGTCAAGTGAACACGGTCATACCTATGAAAGTATAAACTTGCTACTAGAAGTTAAAATTATTCTGGTAATTTAATTTTTCCACATGGGTCGTTGTAATATAAAATACATCATTTATAATTTTTCAAATATTGAAGTATGCTGTGTGGTCAAAAAAGAAAAGTGTACGTGCTTCCGACAGGAAAAATATTTGTATGAAAGGAATTTCTATTAATTTCATTCTTAATTGTTCCACGAAAAGTATATATGGTCTTGGGTCTGTCGGTGACAATGTGAAGTATTATTCGTATAATTACGTAATATTGATTTATATAGTTAAGAACATATACGAAAACTGTACAAAGCAATTCATTAATCAAAACCACACGACCAAACGATTTTTTGTTTGAGCTTGAAAAGGGAGCTATATATTTATCTAGTTTTGACAATATGTACAAGCATAAAATATATGTCTGTTCTGCTCAAACCGGTGAGGTATCAGATACAACTTTCCTAAATTTTTTTTGACCAAAATACTACTTTTCTAAAATAAAGTATTCAGCATGCAGAATAAAGAGTAAGCAAGAGTATTCATAATTTCTGCTTTCTCTTCCACATTCACAGTTTTTATTTCAAGCTGCTTTTTATGGGAATTTAAACACAATTGGCTAAACAATATGTTTCATCCAAACAGGGATAATGGGTATCTCTATTAATTCTTTCCAATTAACTTGTCTTTCTATCCTCACACACACACATAAATTGATCAAAACTGAGAAATAATACAATTCTAATGAAACCTATTACATACGCCATATATGTTTTTTTTAACCTGAATCATATATGTTGTATAGACAATATATTATTAGTGGCGTGGCCACGCTACTACTTCATTTAATTTTTATAATTTTTAAAAAAACTTTTTATAATATTTTAAAAATGATACAACAATCGCAAAAAATTATCTACTTTTAATCATGGGGAAATTGGGGGAAATCCTCTATTAAAACTTTTAACAATGAAAAGAACTCAAATTAAATCATCAATACTCTTATGTGTATAAAATTCGCAGACTATCAATACTTTATTTATAAAAATTTATCAAATCATTCTCATCAATAAAATTTTTAATGAGAAACTTTTTCCCAATTTTTTTTCTTAAACCATCTCTCTCAGATTATTATTTATATTTTATTTATCTATAGGCTAACTATGGCATTAAAAGACATGACCAAAGATTTTCAAACCCATCGTTCAACAATAAAAAAGGAAAATTGGTTAAAAGTAGCCATGTAGAAATTTTATTGATTAGAAGAACCTAAATTTATGCAGGTACAACTCTTTTTTCAGCCTTTTAATAATATATCTCCATCTAAGTGGGAATGACTTACAATTTGAAGCCTCTGAGTTGCAGCCGTCGAAAATGAGCTAGTAAACTTGTCAAATACGTACTTTTAACCAAATTTGCAACAGATCCATGTAAATATCATCAATACATAAATATAAAATTTGTGAAAAACTGCAATACTTTTAAGCCATGAATAACAACACTCACATCAAATCTAGCTTCCATCCACATCATCGTTAATTGGTGCTGCCGTGAGTTTTATAACCCAGTAGGCCCAATAAAACCGACCCAACCCAACAACTAGCAGGCTGACAATAACCGAACCAATCCGGATCACGGATCGAGTCAACAATCCCAAACACAGAATCTATTTGAATAAAACTTGCATGTGATGAAAATACATCTGATTAAGAGTTGGAATAGAATGCCAGCAAGCTTCTTAGCTGATATCCACACACACGAATCAGCCTTGCGTGAGGTAAGGGGAAGCATGCGTGAAGCCCCAAAACTGCACAAGAAAATCATAGCTCAATTATAATGCAAATAATCCACAATATAATACTCCTCGAGTCTCTAATATAAGAGACGGAAAATAGATTTATCTTGGTCCTAAATATAAAGCCTCAATTTACTTTGTCTCTTAAATTTATAATTTTTATCTTAAAGTATCTATATTTGATTGTATATATTAAGAGGGTATCCACCCAAGAATAGTTTTTATGTACATGATTCATGAAAACCAATGCTCATGTATTAAAAATAACTAACTTAACTAATTTTCTTAATATTAGTAAATTACTTATTTAGCTTTTATATTAAAGCACGTAGGTAGTAGGAATCATACACAAGGACATTCACCTATAATGAGCTATAGAAAAGCAAGATCTTAAGGTTTAACATGCTTGCAGCAACATAAAACATTTTTGGACTCCTTAGTATAATGTCTTGTTTTCACCCTTAGCTGGAATAGTTATTGTTTCCATCAATCATCATGTTGCTCACACTTCATGCCTAAAATTTTACTGATTGGTCATATCTCAAACATCTAATGGATGTGACGGTAAAAAAGAATCAAACTTTCCGCTTCACAAAATAAACAAGTCACATGCAAATTCATAATTCATAAATAATGTAATAACTGAAGTAAAATTTAAGAGCATTACCTCAACATTCTTTACCTCAAACTCTGGACTACGAGCCAGGCATGAGCTTCCAAATGTGTCGCAAGGTCCACTAGTTCCAGTCAACCTTTCCATTACATTCAAGGGAAGAGATTCCATGAGGAGGGTGTACAAAACCAAATAAATTTAGAGAAACACAGAAGCAATAACCAAAAAACTTACAGATCTTCATCCAAGCATAAAGCAAAATTACCACCTCCACCAAGTGCAAGCAAATCAGTCATGCATATGTAGTAGTACCGATTGGCACCTACATATATAAACACATAAAAACAGAATATTCATGTTTGAAAAAGAATATCATAACAGGAAAGAGGACCAAAAAGTAGTTGACGTTTACTGCTAGCTGTCTCCTATATTTGGCTTTACAAATATCGAAAGTAAATGACATATCCAGGATCTCAAGAAACTAACATTGAAAAATTGATAAACAAGTATAACAAAATTTAGTCAAACACAGCATCAACTAACTGCTGACATTTGCTTAGATAACAACATCTACCGACAAATAACAAAAATCTGCAGATGAATAACTGAGAACACTTACCAGTTGGCCGAAACAACCTTGGTTCACCATATATTGTCGTAAAAACAAAAGATTGGTTTGTTCCCTATTATGAATAACCAGAGAAAACAAAATCATATTTCAAAATGTAGAAGAGCACCCCAAAAACATATTATCAGCAAGCATCATCAAGAAAACAGGTTCACATACCTGATACTTCCGCTTTGCTGTAGGTTTCAAAGGACAGTCTAGCAACCCACCAAAAACAGCACCTTGCTTATCTCCCACAATCTAAAAGTTGTGCCAAATAGTTAATACCTTTCATAGCTTGATTTACTACTAGTAAATTCCAGATAAACACCATATTCAGTGACATGTATTGAGCTCTGGAAAACTGACATACTAGTAATCCAGGACCAGGAAGTTCAGCACTCTTGCGAATTAGTGTACGAAGTGATATTCCATGTTTCAAAGTACTGCCCTTCATTTGATAGAACCAATACTTAACATTTCAATGCAAAAGAACAATAATGCTTGGTGCACATGCTAAGAACTAGAAGGAAAAGTTACCTATAAAGTAAGACCCATTGACACCCTTTAACTATATTAGGGAGGCAGGACTTAAAAAATTCATACAGCTCAGGTGAAATAAAAATAGATTCATCAGACAGATTGACCAGGGGCTTCTTCGAAGAATTAGGAGTTTGTCGCCCACTGGCTTCTTCAAAAACTTCCGAACTGCAACTACTCCTTCTGGAAGCCTGATCTTCATCTTTGATTTTATCTTTCAACAAATCCCCTGGGCTAAAGTCCACAAATTCATCCAATGGATCATCTTCAGACTCAAGATTGTTATATGTAGCTTGAATTGGTTTAAGATCATGCCGCTGGTTGCTTGTCCTGGATCCACTGAAGCTGACAGAAGGAATAGCATGGGAAAAATAAGAAGACCAAGATCTACCCTCTTTAGAGTAGGAGCTGCCCTACATAAATGAAAACCTCATGTCAGATTTAATAGAAAAAAATAATTTTTACCACACACACAGTAAAAAATGAAAGTATGGTGCATGATTCAGATGATGATGCAGAACTGGTAAGTGCAAAGAACATATGGTACAGAACCCATATATGTTTTTTCAAATGTATTCCTATACAGTTTGGTGGAAAATGAGCTCTAATTAGTTAACCCTTCCACGTCAGTAACTGAGATAAAGATGTGAAAGCTGCAGGAAGTAGAGATATGAAAGAGGAAAAAGGAAAAAAGACAAGAACTTGGTAGCACACCTACTATTCCAGCTAAATTCAACCTAGGGAGAGGAAAATCCAAGTAAGCCTTAATGACCACCAAAATATATATCCATATAAGGCTTAAGCCATGCCTATATAACCTAAGCCCACCAAAGTATATATCCAGATATGACTTAAGCCACGCCTATACAACCTAAGACCCCCAAAACTGCATGTCCTTCAGGTTATGAGGGTTTCGAAGAGAAGACAAGGGGCCAAAATTTCACCCTGATCTCTGCGCAATCAAAATAAATCTTGAGACCTTGTAAAATAAGAGCCCTACTTCAATGCAACGAAGACATGTGACCTTGATCTATTTAGATTGTGCAGGCATAGTCAAGGAGAATTAAAGGCCAACTCAAGCAATCCCGCATGGCAATAGACAGTAGATCAAATCTATTTTGAATGAGTCTTCAGTTTATTATATGAGCAGTATCTTTCATCAGGTCAACTTCTAATGACGTTATATTTGAACTAAAGAGTAAAAGGCCAATTAATCCAACTTCTTTAGGGTCCTGAATCAAGATGAAGGTGCGTTTCCTCTTGCCATAAGTGCCTGTCACCTCAACAATCAAGATGAAAATGACAAGTCGACAACAAGAAACGAAAATGATGGGTGAACAAAAAGAATCCAGGGGTCACCAGATATAACAAAGTTGTACTTGTGATCCTGATTGTAACTTAATTTCTATCCATCACAGTAAAATAAAATATGTTCAGCACTGAGAAAATTAGTTTATGATCTCTTCCATATTATCCAAAAGCCAGTAAATTGCCTATATAATATTGGACAGAAGGCCTGGAAAATGGATGCCAAGTAATAATATGTCATAGCAAAGAAACTGGATGCAAAATGCGAGACAAAAAAACAACTGAGAGGAATATGTAGATAATGACTAGGATTGACCTTCTCAGCTTAAAGAAACCAAGCTTCATCTCAAAAATGGAACAACCATTCAAACACACATTCCCTACTAAGTGCGAATTACACCTGACATTAATATGTGCCTCCAAATTATTGAAATCAAATCACACAATTTCTCTCTTTTACTTCGTTCCCTTTTATGCATATAATAAATGAATTCAATCCACACATTCAACCCCCAACTCAGATTTTGGAGAGACCCGATCAAACTTCCGAGCAAAGGCGATGTAAGCGAGAATTTAATTGTTTAAAACAGAAATAAACAAGAAAACTCAACGCAGATCAGAGAGACAAGATGAAACCTTTTCAAGTCATTCGAATTTTGATTTAACAAAAGAAAGAAGCAAGACCTTATGTGGCGTAGTCTGTGGAGAATCGGCGAAAAGGCGAGATATCTTATCTGTGATCTTCTCCTTCAAAGTTTGCATCTTGAAAGAGCAGAACTTAGCTATCCCATTAATGATTATGGGTTCAAAGTAGGAAACATTAGAAGGATAAAGAGATCGGAATTTTTTTTTGGACCAAAAAAAGAGATCGGAATCTGACGGAAAACGAGTCGGTGGTAAAAGGGAAAGAAAGCGGAAGGGAAACCTTGGAGAGAGCTATCAACGTAAATGGGGAAAAGGAAGGTTTGGACTTTGGTCATAGGCTTGATTGGTCGGTGGGACACAGATTTCCTGACGTCATTCCTTTGCTAACCGTGGAATAAAGTTTGCGCAATCGTCTCATTTTGCGCATCTTTTAAAAATATTATTATCATGTTTTTTTTTTTTGAGAAAATATCGTGTTTTAAAACATGAACAAACTAAATATGAGTCAAATTTTTGTCTGGGGCAACAAATATGAGTGTACGGCTATACGAGTGATCAAGTCAAAAAAATAAACGAATATGAAAAAGAACTATCACATCTAAGAAGAATATTATAGTTTTATTTAAAAATAGGGATGATGCGATACACACAAAATAAAATAAACAAAGAATCTTATGAACACAATTCAGCTATGAATCGACTATCATAATAAATAAAAATAAATATTTAAAATAAAATATTCTAAAAAAAATAAAAAGATATATCAGAATATAGTTACAAAATACAAAAAAAAATTCAATGATATCGGGGTAGAAGCATATGGGCTGCAAAATTGAATAACATAAAGAAGCTAAGTTTTAGGCCCGAAAAAAGCATATGCCTTTCTCACATTAGCATGTTCCCTCCTTGAGAAAGGAACCGCTTAATAAGATGTTCTCTGTTTGTGTAACATCCCCTTAAATCCAATACTCCTACTCTTCACAATATATGACTTTTTTAAAAGGAATGTATGACTCAAAATATAAATCATTTATAATTTAATTAATATATTTTTTTCTGTTTTATCTTTATAATTAATATTCACTTTTCAATTTTATCCGATCATTATATTCTCACCCTCTATCTCTAAAATGACACTTCAATGCAATTAAATACATTTCTTAAAAAGAGTAAAACTATAAAAAAATTACATTTCAAAACATATCAAATGATTTAATTGTTATTTTTTATTTTCTGTAATATAATTGAAGTATCATATATTGTGGACTGAAGGGAGTAAGTGATTTGATGACCAACTCTTATATATATATATATATATTATGGGATTAATTGGGTTTAGAGGACAGAAATTAAAGGAATAATAAGTCCAAGCCCATTTAACTTTTTTTTTTTTTCCTTTGCCGACAGGTCGAAGTCCGTTAACTATTTGAACATGACTGTTACTTGTTCTTAATATTTGCTGATGCAACAATTTATTGGGGTCCAACACATGTCAAGAGACCAAAACCAGCTTGCAGATGCTCAGGCGGAAGATAGGTTAGCTGCTTGATACATGTCTGCCTCACTTACGGACCTTAGTTGCCGATGAGTGTTTGGTATCTAATCCCCCCTTTGATTAGTTTGATTTGGTGTAATTGGGCAATGCCCTCTCATGCAATAAAAAAAAAAAAAAAAAACTTGGTGCTCCGTATAAAGAAACTGTGACGTGATTATTATAGATATGACCAACGGTTGCCCCAGAGATTCTCACTCGAACAGGGACGAAATCACTAAATATAAAGCTGCTGCTGCTGAGGTATTATAACCGTTTGGATTAGCTTATGGAAGCTTCATAAGTATTTATAAATTGTGATTTATAAAATACGAAATAACTTTTATAGTCTATATGGTAGCTTTTACGGTCTACGAAGTGCTTTTACAGTCTACGAGATAAATATGTAGAGAAGATTTATCTCAATTTATATAAATCGGATTTATGATCTAAAAATACTATACCAAACAGCCTCATTGTAAATTTGTAATAACAGAACAACACATGAACAATAAAATATATGGAAATAAGCATAAAACGGAGCGTATTGCCAGTGGAGCATTCAAAGGAACAACTAAAAAGGCACGTGCCCTGCTGGATCTTGGCTCTCTCCCCCTCTCAAGTCATTTTCTGCGGCGTACACCAAAGCAAACTCCGGCACTCATTCTCTGACTCTTCCCAACACTGTTTTTTGTTTCATCCCTCAACACAGCACCTTATTCAATAATTATTTTTTTTCCACTTAATTCGTTTCATAATGCCACTCAAAAAACGTATCAAACTCACAGTGAAAAAGTGTGAATCCTACGTTACACATTGCACCTTGTGTTACTCTTGATTTTTCTTTCAACGAGCTTGTGTTCTATTCGAATCAAATAAATTTATGCTGCCTACATTTAGCTATCAGACAACAAAAAAGACATCATCAACTGAATCCTAACTCCTAACACTCTCCCAATTCCTTCATTCCAATCTAATTATAATTATCCAGGAAAATGATGTTTCTGCTAACTTCTCTCTCTAATTAATGTTTTAATTACTGAATCATATTTTAGTGAGTATGATTTAATGCTATGTACAAAATATTATTGTTATATCATATATAATAAAAATCTACAATTAAATTTCACCCATTAAAATATGATATTAAGTGGAGAGTAAGTAGAAGGAATAGTTAGTGGAGGCACATCCTTTTTCTCTAATTACTTCCCTTGACCATACTTTCTCTGTTAATATTGTTCTCTCCTAACATTTTTATCAATAAAAATTAGTCATACATTAAAATAATATCTTTCATTAAGAACGTGCATTATATTTAAGTAAAATACAGTTTTAAGGTGTTACATAGCTAAAACTGGTAATTCAAGTTAACCCGTGAGTAGTGGATAACCCTATCTCAAGTCTATTTAGGCAAAATCTACTCAAATCCATCAAGATGAATGGACGGACTATCTTATAAATGTAAAATATACAAATTGAAAAAACTTGCTTCTAGATGTGTCAACGTTTTACCAACCTAATTCACTGTTAGGGAAACTCATTATTAGCTCTACACACAGCTATACAATTTTTAATAAAGTCAGTTGATATTTCATGCAAGGTGCAGCAATTAATAATATTCTAAAGGTAGTGAAGATGTGAGGGTCCATGATATTAAAAGCAGCATGTCTTTCTTATTTGCTCTAATCCCTTCATCAATTGTTTAATGTACAGACGATGGATTCGGACCCATTGAATACAACAAGAGTACAAATGTCATTCATATAGCTCATTTGGATTAACTTATGGAAGCTCCATAAGTATTTATAAATCATGATTTACGGAATACGAAGTTACTTTTACGGTATACGAGGTACTTTTATAGTTTAGGAGGTAAATATATGGAGGAGATTTATCTCGATTTACGTAAATCGGGCTTATTATATAAGCCCGATATAAATAAGCTCATACAAACAAACCTATAGTTAGAAGATGAAATTCAAATTCTGGGGCTAAGCATTTTTATAACTTATAGGTTACAGTCAAACTTGTTGTTCTTCCCAACACACTCAGATTCCTTCCCATTGCCCTCCAAATACACCAGGGAATATTTTCCCCAACACTAACCCTATTTAATTCAACCCTCCTTTGTTCTCATTCTCTCCCACTATTAAAAATCTACTTCACCGCTCCCAAAAATTACTCCTTTTTTTTTAAAAAAAAAAAAAAATTCCCCTCCTCTGTTTTTACGTCTCTATCCACATCAAAAACTTGGATCCTCACCAGAACTTTGAAAGTAGAGTCCTTGTGTGTAGACTCTCTCTCTCAGCTACAGAAGGCAGCAGCATTTAGGCCATCCAAAAAGAGGAATATCGATTCTTTCTTCCCCATTTATCAGAGCCTCAGGAATCACAAGACTCCTCCGAATTTTGCCATGATTTGATTCTCCTCCATTCCCTTTTTTATTTTTTATTTTACCCAAATGGGCTTTCCTAGAAGAAGACTCTTTTCCCTTATCTTCTTCCTGGTTTTCTTCCAATTCCATCTCCGACTATCATCTTCTTCTTCCGATTACACAACCTTGATCTACAAAGGTTGTTCCAAGGAAACATTCACAGATCTAAATGGGGTTTACTCTCAAGCCCTTTCTTCCCTATTCGGCTCTCTGGTCTCTCAATCGACCAAAACCAAGTTCTACAAAGCCACCACCGGTTCCGGCCAAACCGCATTAACCGGCCTATATCAATGCCGCGGAGATCTCACCAACTCAGAATGTTACAACTGCGTTAGCAGACTCCCCGTTTTGGCTGACAAACTTTGCGGCAAGACCGTCGCCTCCAGGGTTCAACTTACCGGTTGCTATATGCTCTATGAGGTTGCCGGGTTCGCTCAAATCTCCGGTATGCAAATGCTGTACAAGACTTGTGGGGCCACGAATGTCGCCGGAACTGGGTTCGAAGAGCGGAGAGACACGGCGTTCTCGGTGCTGGCAAATGGGGTTGTGAGCAACCATGGGTTTTACACTACGAGCTATCAATCTGTGTATGTGCTTGGACAATGTGAAGGAGATGTTGGGGATTCAGATTGTGGAGAGTGTGTGAAACAAGCTGTTCAGAGAGCTGGAGCTGAATGTGGGAGATCTGTTTCAGGCCAAATCTTTTTGCATAAGTGCTTCATTAGTTTTAACTATTATCCAAATGGGGTTCCTAGAAGATCTTCTCCTGCTGGTGAATCTTCATCGTACTCATCTTCCTCAGGTAGGTTAACACATAAACACCAGAACAACCAGCATAAAGAAGTGGGGAATTTTATTTTTTCTTTTATAATAAATAATAGAACAAATCTAAAACCCCATTTGGAAACTTTTAGAAATGATTAATTTTGTTTGAATCCCAGAACTGTTGCTAGGAGGATGAAATTGGAACTATATCAGATATTTGATTAGGACAGTGATAGGGGGGATCTTTGAAGGAACATAGTAACATTAGTCTTGTTTTTAATTTGTTAGATTGGAATAATCTGTCTCTGTCCTGGTCCCTTTCAATCACTGGGCTGCCTATTTTTTTAAAAAATGTCTTAATCAGATTTGCTATAAAGATGTGAAAGTGAAACATGGCTTTTTGGTGGAATGACAGGGCAAAATACAGGGAAGACAGTGGCAATAATATTAGGAGGGGCCGCTGGTGTGGCATTTTTGGTCATATTGTTGCTATTTGGAAGAAATCTGATTAAAAAACATGAAGGTATGTGTTCCATGAAACTGAAGGGCCATTTCTCTAATCTCCACTATTTGCTAATTTAAAAAAATCATAATGCTTTCCTTCTGGAAAACCACAATCTGATTGTGTGCAGATTATTAACACAATTGAAGATGATGATGGATGTCTCTGAGGAGGCCAAAATTCTTTTTGCTGTGGATTCTTTCTGCATATTCAGTTTTTGTGGGGGGTGAAGAAAGGATCATTCATCTTGAAGGGTTCAAAATTCATTATTCAAAGTGGGGACTACTTGTAAGGGATGGTTAGGTAAGATTCTGTTGGGAAGAGCAGTATTATTACTTAGTAGAGCATGAAAGTGAGAACTTTTCTTTCTGTTTTCTTTTCACAAAGGGTGAAAAATACCTCAAAGGAACGAATGTTTGTCATCCAAGAAATGGATTAGTAGAAAATTTTTAGGTGATCGTCCCCCTTTAGCCATGTGCATGATTCTGTGTCTTTTCCTCCTCTCCAGACTCTCTCTGAGGTTTCATTTTCTTCACTGACTTTATGCTTTTGAGAAAGATGCTTGCATGTTGCTACTTGCTTGCTACCTAATATCCATCACTTTCACTCACGCACACTTGGATTTTTGTGTGCAGCAGAAGGACCAGTCAAGTTTTTAAAGTTTGAAATAGGTCAAAATCAATTTTAATTATAAGCAGGGTTCATGAATCTGGTCCGGCACAGGAACCGACGGTCTGGTGGCTAAACCAGGCTAGTTTGATGACCGGTCTAATTTGGCTTTTTCTTTTTTTTTTAAATCATTTTTTTTATTTTTTTTAGAATTTTATATAAATAAGCCTAAAATATTCA
The DNA here is from genome assembly GCA_037074505.1 of Albizia julibrissin. Classification (NCBI taxonomy): domain Eukaryota; kingdom Viridiplantae; phylum Streptophyta; class Magnoliopsida; order Fabales; family Fabaceae; genus Albizia; species Albizia julibrissin. The sequence goes on along the minus strand of CM073482.1, from coordinate 4,223,830 downwards.
ATTTTTCACTGGTTTAGCTCCGTTTTGATTCCGATCTGACTCACTAACCCTTGACTAAGTATCCCAACTAGTTTAATGACCGGTCCAGATTTTTGAACCTTTATTATAAGCCAATGAATGCTGATGTTTGGAATAGCGATTGGAACCTTCAAAATGTTTTTTGATTGTAATTTACGGTATATAAATTAAGTATGTTTGAGAAATTTTATCTCGACTTACGTAAATCGGAGTTATAAATACTTAAACTATCCCAAAAAAGAAAAAAAAAATCGAGGGAAGTGGAAAAAAGTGGCACAGTAATTAGAGCTTCCTTGAGATGCGTACTAACCTGAAAAGTCTCTCGCAAACAAAGACATGGAGGAGGAGGCTCCTTTTCTGGGAATTTGGATTCTTTTCATGCGATCCAATTGGACTGAGTTAGAGATGTGGGTCCATTCAATGGAGTTTACTGTTTACAATTTAGTACTGATATGTTGCTTTGGTGTGCAGTTTTTTTTTGGGGTTTACAGTGATTTGTTATTTTAAATTTTAATCTAGATTAAGAATAACACTTGTGTGTTGTTGTCGAAAATTAAAGTGGTAATTTTTTAAAGCGAAGATTTATTATTATGCATTAGTAATTTTTTGGTCAAGTGATTTTAAAATGGTATTTAAAAAGACAGCTGATAATTAATACTCTATGTAGAAAATGAATTTGACTTTTATAGGAAAAGTAGTTTGATGTTATTTTCTGAAAAATAAAAAACTGAATGTCTGGCTCGTAGTCTCACACAGCACACTTATGCCCGGAATGACCGAATGATGGCGTAGAAAAGTTATTCAAGGAAAAATATAAATTGCAAAAGTCAACAAAAGTCTGAAAAAAAAAAGAAAAGAAAAAGCAAAACATATAGTGATACATAAATGCTTCTTTATTGGGAAAATTAAGAAAAAGTCTCAAATTTTATTCTCATTTATATAATCATAATTTAAATTATATGCATGCTCATTTTACACACTATTTAATCCAGATATTTAATAATGAATGGAGTCAAGTTAAAGATTCCAGTGTAAGATCAGTAAGATGATGATGAGAAACTTTTTCTCTTGTATATGAAGTATCAACCAGCTGCATGGGTCAACTTTATCATCATTATGAGAGGAAAAGGAAAAACCACTTTCCTTTTTCTCTGTTTTGAGAGGATGCATGTTTAAATACTGTCTTAACCATAAATATACGAGTAGTAGAGGAATTTGTTTTCTGGTAAAATCTCAATGCACTGTATTTTTTAAATTTATAATTTTTTTAAAATTCTCTTTATTGCTGGTATATATCAAAAGGGTTTTATAAATAACTAAACTTAACTACTTTTTTTTTTTTTACATTTGTAAATTAGTTATCCAAACTCTACATTTTGGACAACCGACAATGGCATTTAGTGGTTACTCTTATGGGAGGGTGGATAGCATGTTGATTGGAGATGAGTATGGAAAATTCACATAAATTTGAAATGACCAATTTGATTTGACTTAAGGCCGTGTATATCTCATGTCAATTATTAACATATTATTATTATTATTAAAAAAAACGGGGGAAGGCTTGAATTGAAGGGAGCAGATATGGAATGAAAAGAAAAAAGATGTGGCGTGATCACGAGGGAGGAGAGTTATGTGGCGTTGTTGGCTGTACCACAAGGAATGTGATCACAACCATATGCCTTGGAATTGTTACTTTGATTTTTTGCGTAGGTTTTCAGATGTATCTGAATTGTAATTTCATATTTTTAAGACACTCATGTGGATTGGATTACATCAAAGTCCGACTATAATATAAATAAAAAACACTAAAGAAAAGAGAGGAAAAATACCTCTAAAGGGTTTTTTTTTTCATAGTGTAATCTGTTTTAAAAATATTTTGATTTTTATCACATGGCATATAAACTCACGTAAAATATAAATATAACTGTTTTCACCAATTTGTTTTAAATATTTGGAGAATATTACTGACAAATGCCCCAGAATATTGCCAACAAATACCTCATAAATTGGATATTTTATTTTGACCTCAAGACACAATAGGTTTAGGCCTAATCCACTAAGGGTGGATCAAACCCATTTACCAACATCTCCTACTCACACTTGATGGATTAGATACCATGAGCCTTGCCTCTCTCTCTTCCTTCTTTCATACTTGGTGCTTTGCCGTGACCGCATGAGCATGATGTCTCATAGGTGCCTGTACTAGGAGTCTCTTTCATAGGACCAATACAAACAAACATTTCTCTACACTTTCACATGGTAGATCTAATCCCTCTCAAGTTAAGATAAAATTTGGATTGCCTTTTCATATGCTTAGTGTCTACACTTATGAAATTTATGAAATTACTAAAATTAATATCATAAGGGACATATCTCAAACACTAATATAGGTGTGTGTATTTTAGGTAATCTTCCTTTTGCTTATATATTATTTTGATATGTGTCAACCGCTTTCCTAATATAATACCTTGGATTGTGTCCATCATGATCATATGACAAATGTTAAGGTAGTAGTTGTTGAAGTATACATCCATAACAATGTTAAAGTCAAAGGACATCACAGAAGTGTTTAACCTTCTTGGAACTCACATCAATGAAGTAGGGATCCATTCACTTGCTTCCCATTTGTGGTCCTTTAGCACATATAGTATAAATCACATTCAACGGTGTTACTCTTACACTATAAGAGCGTACCTCATTTTGAACCTCATTATTAACACTGTATAGACATAAGTTTAGATACTCTTAGTATCTAAACCCAAATTCTTCTACTCAATTTATCTCTCATGATGTCAATGTTGAAGAATTTGTTGTCTATCAATAGACAACATGGAAATCGGCGTCCATGATTCGATCTATATTTATATCTATATTTATTAGATCTCATCTCAACATGCTACACTATTGTCGAGGCGACATAATTTGTGTTTCTTCTTTACCATACCAGCATTCATGCTGCTTTACTGGTGAACACAACTGTCTCGTCTTTGTATACTCCTCCTGAATATTAAAGGCGGTTGCTCGTGTGTGAGAGCTAGCCTCATCTGCCTATACGACATACTAGACATTATATACCTTCATATAGACACATAAATTTATGAAGAAATGCTCTCATTATTCATAAACATATTACATAGTGTCTGCAATTTTACATTTTATGCATCCCAATAGCCTTTACATGTTTATCATATATTTCATTAGCTATTGGTTTGGTTAGGGGGTCTGCGACCATATTCTTGGTCGAAATATATTGTATAGTAACAATTTTCTGTGCTACATGATCTCTCACAAAATTGTACTTTCTATCTATTTGCTTGGTCTTGCTATGATATTTGGGATCTTTCATATAGGCTATGGTTGCAGTATTGTCACAAATACACTAACACCGGATTGGTGCCTTCATTTCCAAATCCAAGGTGTTTAATAAATCTCTTGAGCCATATAACCTCTTGCACTGTTGAGGTGCATGCCATAAACTCAACTTCCGTATGATGTAGGGCAATGCACATCTGCTTCTTGTTGCTCCAACATATGACGCCATTGTTCAGCAAGAAGGTATATCCTGAACTTGACCTTCGCTTAACTTCATCTCCGCCTAAATCAGCATCTGAGTATTAAACCAAGCGTAGATCGCTTCCTTGATAGCATAATGCATAATCTAATGTGCCCTTCAAGTATCTCAAAGTTCTCTTTATTGCTTTCCAATGTTTCTCACTGGGATTTGACTGGAATCTGCTAACCAGCCCAACTGCATAACAAATATCTGGCCTTACACATTCATTTCGTACATCAAACTTCCAACGGCACTAGCATAGGGAATCCTTTTCATTTTTTCTTTGCTGACTTAGTTTTAGGACACATATCAAGACTCAGGGTTACTGCAGAAGTTACTGGGGTATCTAAGGGATTACATTCTTTCATATTGAATCGCTCAAGAATTTTCTTGATGTAATTCTCTTGTGAAAGAGAGAGGATTCTTCTGGAGCAATCCGTTTTGATCTTAACTCTAAGTATATACTCTGTTTCACACATGTCTTTCATCTCAAAATTCGATGACATTCATTCTTTAATAGCTAAAACTGAATTTAAACTATTTCCAGTCAATAGTATGTTATCTACATATAAGGATAATATCACAAAATTACCCTCAAACCGCTTAATGTAGACACAATGGTCCTCTTCAATTATTTGAATGTCATAAGATGTTATCGCTCTGTGAAACCTCAATTATCACTATATGGATGATTGTTTCAGTTTATAAATGGACCTTTTGAGCTTACAAACTTTGCTCTCTATTCCTTTCTTAATGAAACCTAATGGTTGTTCCATATAGATTTCTTCATCTAGATCATCATTTAGAAATGCGGTTTTTACATCCATCTGATACAGTTCCAAATGTAAACTATTTACTCTTGCCAGAATAAGGCTTATAAAATTGAAACGTACAACAGGTGAAAAGGTATTCTTGTAATCTATACCTTCCTATTATATATTCCCCTTTTTAGATAATCGAGCCTTGTATTTGTTAATTAATCCATCAACTTTTCTTTTTAATTTGAGAACTCATTTGTTTCCGATGGCTTTTAAATACACGTATACTTATAGAACAAAGGCATAAACGAAAAAGACAATAATTGACAGAAACTGGAGTGCACAAAAAAACATCGAAAACACATAAGGAAAAAAAAATATCCACCGTAAACACAATGGACAGGAACTTATTTCATATAGGATGACATATACTTGAGTGAGAATCATATGCTTTCACATATTCATGAAGTAATAGAAGATATGCTTCCATATATTCATATGTTGTCATATATTCATATGCTGTTATATATTTATGAACACAAAGAAGACATTTTTCACTCATAAACATGTTCTGCATAAGCAACATTCAGCTTAAGGACGTATTAAAATAAATACTCTGATACCAACATAGATTTTCAAGCGTACATGGAGTGTAGTTTCGTGCTCTCAAAATACCCACACGAACCGGATCATATTGGAGTTTGGCTATAATACACTGCAAAAAAAAAAACACTGAAGAAAAGAGAGGAAAAATACTTATGAGGGTTTTTTTCTATAGTGTGATCTGTTTTGATAATATTTTGGTTCTTATCATATATAGAGTATAAACTCACATAAAATATAATTGTTCTCACCAATTCTTATATGAAAAATTGTTCCTACCAATTTGTTTCAAACATTTAGAGAATATTGCCAACAAATGCCCTAAAATATTACAAACAAATACCCTATAAATTAGATATTTTATTTTGATTCTAAAACCAATGGATTTGGGCCTAATGCACCATGGATTAAGCCCATTTCCCAAAAGTTTATAATTCTATCTTACCAATGCTAGTACTCATGTGTGTGTCATAAGCACCAAAAAACAAAAAAAGAAGAAGCAAAAACAGATTATCTCAATAATCAGTATTAGGTTGATGCTATTCATTAGGGGTGGGTGAAGTCAATTGCTTGGCCTCGGTAAATAAATCAAAATACCAAGCTTGTGGGGGCAAAGTTGTAAATGTGGTCCGTGAATGAAAGTGGTTGGTGGGGTAAAAGGGAGATGCCTTGTGGACCACGGCTCCTACCAAAAGGACAAAGACAATGTCCCCAACCAATGCACCCCTCCTACTCTCCACTCTGGCACACCTATATAGGCTTGGTTTATAAAGAGAATTAAAAATACTAATATTATAAATTCGAAACATTCAAACTGTAAATATATAAGTTTGGGCTTGTGTTGTAAATTTTCGAGTTTATTAATTGTTAATGGGTCCTTATTTCATATTAATTTTTATAGTTCGGTGACTAGGCTTAGGAAATGGAAGAAATGCAAGGCTTTGTTGTGAAGCGATGGTCAATGTGTTTGATGAACTATGAACAGACAAACCCAAAGGACATGAGAAATAACACAACCCCCACCTGTTCCAACGAGGTTTCAGGCTTAAGTTTAACGTTGAATGTAAAAAAAACTACTTCCAAACAGATATAAAATAATTTAGATACTCATCTCATTCTAATCTAAATGTTTGGACTAGATAACTAATTTATATATATTAAAAAATTATTTTAGTTAGTATGTAAGAAATGTGTGTTATTATCCTAAAACTCCCCTTTAATCGCATATTTAAAAATACCTGATGTGAAATTGAGAGGAATGGGAAGGGACTCAAGGGAGACAGAGAAGAGAGGAGAATAGGAAATTAGAAATTACTTATTCAAACAATAATTAAAAACTGCATATAAATGAAAGCTGGGAAAATAATAAAGTAATAAAAAAAATCAAATTTAAAAGATAATGATAGGAATATCTAGTTAAGTAAGATATCCTATTTTATTGAAAATAAATCTAAAATAATGATCCTAACTCATCTGATGGATATTCAAAATATCCTTATTTAAATAACCTCATAAAATAAACCTATGTATCTACATTAAATCCTAATTATCCTTAATCTCATATTCCATAAATATCTTCTAATAAAAATTCTCTTTATAATTACAATTAATATGAATAATTTAAAAAATCAATTATGAATTTAGATGGCAAAGTGGATTAGGATTTTTATATTTAAGACAAAATACAATATTTCATTAGCTCATGTATTTTTTTTTGGGCTAAGCACTTGTATTTTTCTATTAGAGACAATTTTGTTTGAGGTATTGTCGAACACTAAATATTAGCATCTCTCATAATTCAAATTCAAACTTTAGTTCATCATGTTGTGAGGGATTTACCCATTCCATTACACCTATAGTTGATTGGTATCGGCTCTTACATTTAAAAGCAAATAAATATTAGACAATTGTATAAAAACTTCCTAGGAAAAAAAAGGGTTAATATGATCTCTTATTTTTTAAGTTTACCTTCATTTTAATTTTAATCCTTCAAATTTCAAACCAAAGATCTTGGTTCCTCATACTTTATTCCATTTAAAATATTGGTCTTTATTATTAAAAAAAATATGGACCATTTTGTTTCTTGAGAGACTAAAACTTCTTTTTTAAAATTTAAGAGACAAAAATCAAAATAAAATATACACTCATGGAACAAGGATTATATTAACAACAAAATTCGAGGATAGCAAAATTCAAAAGGAGTGTTTAATAATATGTTATGGGTCAGCAAGTCATGGGAACCAAAAATGGAAGAAGCCGTCAGTGTTAAACTTGTTGAGAGGACAAAGATTAAACAAAAAGGGAAAAATTAGTGATTGGGGAAATATTCTTTTTTGTATCGTTGCCAATATAATCATTAACAGTTTGATTTTAAGTAGTTGTGTTTCTTTGCTTTAAATATTGTAATCATGATTCTGACTTCTGCAGACCGCCACGGCATAACACTTGTTTTAATTTATTAGAAACTTCATTAACAAAAAAAAAATGTAATAACAAACTTAATTGATTATCCTTGATTTAATTCTTGTTCACACTCCGTCTCCTTAGCCTTACTATCATTTCAAATAATGTGGGTCTCTATCAATTAGATCACCCTTTTTTTTTGTTAATCCCAAAGTGAGCCAATGATGTGAAGTTTTTTCTTCTTTAGAGAAAATGTCTTGGATGACATATTTTATTTAAAAAAAATTATAATAAGATTTTAAATAAGAGATAAAATAAAAAAAATGTCATTTAAAATCTCAAAATAAAAATATGGTTCTAAAAATTTGTCAATAGAACTCATGCACTTATCAATGATCAATTACTAAAGTTATTAATGTGGCCATTTTTTTATTTTATTTTTTATTTAGGACTTGACTGTAATTTTCTTAATTTTATTTACTGTGATCACTCTTAAATTTTAAGCTAATTTTATAGAATTTGGAATAGCGATTGAAATATTTATAAACAGTTTTTCAATCATAATTTACGAAATAAGAATGTGAGAGAAGTGTTGTCTTTTTTTATTGGTATGTTTAGATAGTCTCTGTTACGAGTGTATGATGGTGTATTTAGAAGTGTAAGTGTACACTGTCGTAATCAAGTAATATAGAAGTGAGTAGAGTATCGTTCCCACGAGGATCGATCACTAAGTACCAAAATTGATAATTTTAATTCTATTTAGTCGGTTGATTAGTTGTGATTGAGATTGCAAGATGGAAATGATGAAATATGAATACAGGTGATATAAAGACAAATATGAGAAAAAGCCATAGGGATTAGATTTCACTTAATAAATTCCGGATTGAATCATTTATCTATTCTAGTCCTATTTATTCCACATGATTGATAGTCGAGTTTCCCTATTTTAATTACTAGCCTCTTCCAAAGTCAAGTAATTCTATAATTAATTGCTAACCCAATATATTCCTATATGAATTTAAGCAATCAATCATGCATTAAGATTTATGGAACTCAATTAAGACTACACAACCCATATGAATATATTCCTATTTCATATGCAAATTATGGTTTTAATTATAGGATCCACACACATGTATCTCCTTCCGGTCTCAACATGCATATTAAAATCATCCAAAAGGTGGCCAATCAATTGTAAACATTAAGAGCAATAATTAAAACTCAATCATGAAGGAAAAATTAAAACTAGATTTAATAAGTTAAGATTCAATCCGTCATTAGTAAGCTACATCATCACCCTAGGAAAAGGAAAATTTAGCTCATGATAAAATTAAAAACAAAACCAAAATATATTCCAAACATCATAAATATTGCATAAAAATTAATTACAAAAACATAAAAATACTACTACAAGATGCATGAAAATGAAAAATCTAGCCTACCATATAGGAGGTAAAACCATCCATGTAGGTGGCAACATATACCATCCATAAAGGAGGACTACCTAGGCCTTCCATATAGGAGGTAAAACCATCCATGTAGGAGGCATGCAAGAAGTAAAAAAATGCAAGAAATAAATTCTAAAAATAACAACTCTCTCTCTAAAATAGAAACTCTCTCTCTCTCTTCCTTCCTTCCTCCTCCCTCTTCATTTTAGGGTGCCAAGAAGCTCTATTTATAGGCTTCATTTTCGGACTGCTACAGTGATTTTGCTACAATGATTTTGCTACAGTGAACCGCATGCTACAGTGAACCGACCACCCACTTGCTACAGTGCACCGACTGCTACAGGAACTGCACTGCTACAGTGAAACGACCACACCGTCCGCTACAGTGAAACTGCTACAGTGCACAGTGAATAGTCCCACGTGAATAGTACTTTCCCTTAAAATGCCTTCTTTAATTCTTTTTAATCCGGTACTATCCATGGCTGCAAGAAAATCATTATTTATTTATTAATTACACCCAAATTGATTACATTCAGCTCAAATATAGTCCACAAAATCATCATATAAGGGAAAATGAATATGCAAATATTTTACTTATCAAATTCCCCCACACTTAGCTCTTGGACGTCCTCGGACAAGAAAGAGTAACTAATAAGTGCTTCCAACAAAATCAGAAGTGTCAAGTCATAAACAAGGACACAATTAAAGAATAAAGAGATCATAGTATTCTTGAATCAACAAAAGTATAAACTGGTAACTTCATTTGAAAATAAATGAACCGAATTCATAATTGTGGCTCATTCTCTCAATCTCTCAAGTGTTTTAGGGTAAGTGTTTCGTTCAAATTCACCTGAAAAAATTGTACTACCATAAGCTTGCCAAAAATCTCAGTCTCCACTACCTAATTGACATGCATAATTCAAATCAAAAGGACTTATTAAAGGTTGTAATGGGGTTAAGGTGAAAAGAATGTAAAAAGTGATATGAAGGGCTATTTTTACTAAGTAAATAGAACAATTGAAAAATGGGTCATCTTATGAATAAATCTGGCCTATCTCATCCCAACAACCCATAATTTACATTTTCTTTTTCTTCTTTTTTTCTCTCTTTTTTTTAACAACTTCTGCACTTTTGTAGTTGATGATATATAGACCCCCACAATTGTTAAAAGCCATTTCACAAAAATTTCAAATGCTCTGTTAATCTTTCGAATTCAGTGAAAGCACTTGATAAATCATTAAAACACATATTAATGGGTTGAGAATAAATAATTAATTAGGCTCAAAGGGGCTTATCAATGGTATAATTGCAAGGTTGGCTATTTGGCTCTGGCTAAACAAAATGAATGCCTTTATCATTTTTGAATGTGCATGCGACATGTAATTTCAACTAGATTTAAAGCAAGTTCTAGAGTGACAACTTAATAGGTGAATATCACACATAAGAAAGATAATCACTATTGATCATATAGGCTCAAAAGCTCACAGTTAGGGACTTTCAAATTCAGCTCATTCAATTTCAAAATTCATCACCAAATTCAACAATCAGTTATTCAATCATGCTATAAAATCTCTAAACTTAATTGATCCATGCTTCAAACTTATATACTTCTTAAAATCATTGAAAAACACTCAAAATTTTTTTTAAGATGAAACAGAAAGAAAGAAAAAAAAAGTACAACTAATAAGATGCGTCTCAAGAGTTAAGAATAACTCTTTACTCTGCCATCTTTTCACACCCCATGCATCTAATGGTTTTACTACTAACTATCTAATGTAGAAATCATGCAATTTTTTTTAATAATCCTCCCCCAACCTAAATCAGACATTGTCCTCAATGTCTTCTAAAGATTAAAGAAAGGTTTTTTTTAACAACCTAAACACACAATAAATTAAACCAAAATGCTGAGAGTAAAACCATAAGATAAAAGAAAGTTACAACCGGAGAGTAGTATCTGGATTCTGCTTCTGACTGCTATCTGAAGATTGCCCACCTTTTTTTTTACTAATAAATCTGGTTGAGGTTCATAGGTTTGCAGTTTTTCTAGTAGTTGATCAGCAGTTGGTGCAGAAATGATGGAATAACGAGTCGCTTGGGGTATGAATCATGTTTCCACAGCATGATCAAGAAAAGAAACAGGTTATCGTAAAAACCATTAACATTTAACAATCCTAATGGTTTTTTATGAAAGTTCAGTTTAGCCCAATATGCAATGCTAGAGATCCCATCCAACGTTTCAAAACCACTGGGTGGAGCGATAAAAGCATCAGCACGGTAAAACATACGTCCCATTCGTTCAGGCAGACTTGAAACCTCTAACTCTTGGCCTAAGAAGAAGAATTGATGTTCTAACTCCTTTATCCTTACACACAAACCCGTGCTACCATTAATGGTTGCAGGAATAGCCATATTTAACTTCAGGCCCTCGAGACCTCTCCCGTAGACAAAGTTGATTTTCCTAGCGGCTAGTGCATGTCTCAGTTCCTGTGCTGCAGGTATAAACTCTCCATCATTTCCTGAGTCAGTTTCACCAAAAATGCATATAGATTTAAAACTGCATTTTAGAGTGATACCACTCCTCTCTTTTTCTCTCACAGACATTTTGTGTTTTTTTACAAATGGAAGATTACATATTTATATTACAAAAACAACACAACAAAATCATGCAAATCACACATTTTTCAAAAAAATTTGTGACACGAATGACCAGTGGTCCACTGTGCCAAGAAATTAAGTAAAGTGAGTAAAGAAAGTCAAAAGTTACTGAACAAGATAAGACAGATTGACAAAAGCAAGATTATGTACAGTAGTTGTGATTGTGGCTCACATCTTCCTTTGGTTTTACGTCCAGTAACGACTTAAACGCTTTTTATGAATCGATGATTTGCTTCCCATCCAGTTTTCTTATAAACTGACAAACATGGTCTTTTAACGTCAGATTCCCAAGACGGTAGCGCTCTTTTTCTTTGTTGAATATATCTAACAAATCAAGAAGAACATGATAAACATCGCTACTAGGATGCGTCTCAAGAGTCTGAATGATATCATCCAATGACTCCTTACTCAGTCCATCCCTTATAAATTGGATTTTATCTTTTCGATTTATAGAAACCATACCTTTGCTCCTACAGCGCTGATCACAGTTCCACCTTGCACATTTAGGACAAACCTTCATTCTTTTAGCTCTTCTCTTTTTGGAGTAAGAGCTTCTTCCCATACCTGGCATAAGTTTAATAAATGAATCATGAATCTCACCTATTAAACGTACCTTAGCTTCAATGATCCAACGGACATCCTTAGGAAGGCCTAAACGATTGAATGTCTTCATTCTTTCAAGTCGACAGCTATAGATCTTCCTAAGCACATCTTTGGGAAGCGTAGGGAACCTGTTCTTAAGCTTTACAATAATTTCCTCCATGATGAGACTAAAATTTAAAGATGCAGTTCTGTGTGCTTTAGTAAGTAAAAAAGAAAAATGAAAGATTAAGGAAAAGAAGTTTTGGGTTGCCTCCCAAATAGCCGCCCTTCTTTAACGTCTTTAGCTAGACAAAGACCAAACCAATAAATTTTTTATTTTATTTTATTTTTTAATTTTTTTAATTTATTTTTTAATTTTTTTTTTAAAATTAGGACTTACCTGTTATTTCCTCCAAAGTGATGACAGTTTTCAAAGTGTTGAGTGCACCGTCATTATATTCTTTCAGCCTTTGCTCATTTACTTTGAATTTTCGATCACCATCTTGAATCTCCACTGCTCCATATGACCATGTTTGAACCACAGTAAAAGGTCCTGACCACCTTGATCTCAACTTTCTCAGAAAGAGCTTTAGCCTTGAGTTGCATATCAGAACTTTTTGTCCCGGCGTGAACTCTCTCCTCAAAATTCTTTTATCCTGCCACATTTTTGTCTTCTCCTTGTATAACTTTGCATTCTTATGAGCTTGTCTTGAGTTGCATATCAGAACTTTTTGTCCCGGCGTGAACTCTCTCCTCAAAATTCTTTTATCCTGCCACATTTTTGTCTTCTCCTTGTATAACTTTGCATTCTTATGAGCTTGTTGTCTGGTTTTTTCAATCTCATTGAGTTGGAGAAGTCTCTTCTTACCAGCTGCCTTTGAGTCAAAATTGAAAGTTTTTATTCCCCAATATTCTTTGTGCACTTTAGAATTAGTTGATTTTGAAATATCAACTATTCCCATTGCAAGTGGTTGATCCATGCAGCTTTTGTTCACCATGTCTTTTGTGCATCTGGTTAATGTATCTACTCTGTAACAGGTGTCACCTTCATTTGGACATGACCAAGCCTTAAAAATGTTGAAAGATACTTGATCATCTTGAACTCGCAAGGTTAACTTTCCCTGTTGCACATCTATTAAAGTTCTCCTAGTTGCTAAGAATGGCCTCCTAAGAATGATAGGAATTTCTTCATCTTCTTCTATGTCAAGTATGATGAAATCAGCTGGGAATATGAGTTTGTCCACCTTCACCAGAACATCTTCTAAGACACCCCTTGGATGTTTAATTGATCGATCAGCAAGAAGTAGTGAAACTGTGGTAGGCTTCACCTCTCCAAGACTAAGTTTTCTGTAGACAGATACGGGCATGAGATTTACACTTGCTCCCAGGTCACAAAGTGCTCTTTCAAAGTTACTTTGACCTATGGTGCAAGGTATGCAAAAACTTCCTGGATCTTTCAGCTTTGGTGGTAGTTTCTTTTGCAGAATGGCACTGCACTCCTCAGTAAGTGCAACTGTCTCAAATTCCTCCAGCTTACGCTTATTTGTGAGAATGTCCTTCATGAATTTTGCATAATTGGGCATTTGGGCAAGAGCGTTTGCAAAAGGAATGTTGATATGTAACTTTTTGAAAACCTTCAGAAACTTTTTAAACTGCTTGTCTAGCTTTGCCTTCACAAGTCTCTGAGGGTATGGAACTGGTGGTACATATGGAGGAGGGTTATCTGGAAAGCTTATTCTTCCTGGTACCACATCATCTTCTTTAGGTTTCTGTGCTTCCTCCTTTTCTGGTTCACTTTCTTTCTTTTCTCCATCAGTCTTATGTAGAATTACAGGATCTTTCAATTCTTTCCCACTCCTTAATGCAATAGCCTTCATATGCTCTCTTGGGTTTTTCTTAGTGTCACTTGGAAGAGTACCTGGTTGTCTGGAATTCAGCATATTTTCAATTTGGCCCATTTGGATCTCCAAGTTCTTTATCGAGGCTTCCTGGCTTTTAAGTGTTGCATCAGTCCTAGCCATGAATTGAGATGTATTCATGGTTAGTTAAGCCAGTGCATCTTCTACATTCACTTTTTGCTGTGGTGGATTTGGCGGTTGAAGAGCTTGTTGCTGGTAGTTCCCTTGCGGTTTGAACACATTTTGATTATTCCTCCAGCCAAAGTTTGGATGATTCCGCCAACCTGGATTATAAGTGTTTGAGAATGGGTCATTTCTTTGATTTCCGATATAATGAGCTTGCTCCAACTGAGAAGGTATGGATGACTGTCCATCTTGACTTTGCGTACTCATATGAGGTCCTCCATATCGGTCACAGGTTTCATGAGGAGTATTGATTCCATTTGCTTGACTAGTCAATGAGCTCACTTGCTTGGATATAAATGCAACTTGAGAAGATAAAGTTGTAAGGATATCCAGCTCGTGCACTCCAAGTACCTTCTTTGAATTATGACGTTCAGAAGGCCATTGATATGCATTTGCCGCCATCTCCTCAAGTAAATTGTAGGCATCATCTAGATTTTTCCCCATCAAAGATCCTCCAACTGCAGCATCTACAAGAATTCTGGTGGTATGCGTCATCCCATTGTAGAATGTTTGTAGTGTCCACCAATCTGGTAACCCATGATGAGGACATCTCCTTAGCAACTCCTTGTATCTTTCCCAGGCTTCATAAAGGCTTTCTAGTTCATGCTGGGAAAATGAGGTAATTTCATTCCTCAATTTTACAGTTTTTCCTGATGGAAAGTATTTCGCCAAAAATTTCTGTGCTAAGGCATCCCATGTAGTTATGCTTCCCACTGGTAGAGAATGTAACCAGCTCTTAGCCTTATCCCTGAGTGAGAAAGGGAAAAGTCTAAGTCTAATGGCATCATTAGTAACACCATTATGCTTGAATGTGTCGCATATTTTTAGGAAGCTGGCTATATGTGTGTTGGGATCTTCTGTTGATAAACCACCAAACTGATTGGCTTGCACCATCTGGATAATTGCAGGCTTGATTTCAAAATTGTTAGCTGCTACTGGTGGTTTTCTGATTCCAGAAGTTGTCTCTATGACTGTTGGTGTTGCATAATCACGGAGTGTTTTGGTATCTACTGCTTCTCCTTCCGGATTTGCCATTGATTTGATAGAAGTAGATTGCTTTCGAACTCTCTGATTTCTTCGACAAGTTCTCTCGATCTCAGAATCACAAGGTTGTAATTCAGTCTTCTTCGATCTGGTCATATACTAAGCAAAAACCTGAAAAGAAACAAAAGACACACAAAAAAAATGTAATATGAAGACCAAATTAGTATTAAAATTACTTGGTATTGATATTAATGACAATCCCCGGCAACGGCGCCAAAAACTTGTTACGAGTGTATGATGGTGTATTTAGAAGTGTAAGTGTACACTGTCGTAATCAAGTAATATAGAAGTGAGTAGAGTATCGTTCCCACGAGGATCGATCACTAAGTACCAAAATTGGTAATTTTAATTCTATTTAGTCGGTTGATTAGTTGTGATTGAGATTGCAAGATGGAAATGATGAAATATGAATACAGGTGATATAAAGACAAATATGAGAAAAAGCCATAGGGATTAGATTTCACTTAATAAATTCCGGATTGAATCACTTATCTATTCTAGTCCTATTTATTCCACATGATTGATAGTCGAGTTTCCCTATTTTAATTACTAGCCTCTTCCAAGGTCAAGTAATTCTATAATTAATTGCTAACCCAATATATTCCTATATGAATTTAAGCAATCAATCATGCATTAAGATTTATGGAACTCAATTAAGACTACACAACCCATATGAATATATTCCTATTTCATATGCAAATTATGGTTTTAATTATAGGATCCACACACATGTATCTCCTTCCGGTCTCAACATGCATATTAAAATCATCCAAAAGGTGGCCAATCAATTGTAAACATTAAGAGCAATAATTAAAACTCAATCATGAAGGAAAAATTAAAACTAGATTTAATAAGTTAAGATTCAATCCGTCATTAGTAAGCTACGTCATCACCCTAGGAAAAGGAAAATTTAGCTCATGATAAAATTAAAAACAAAACCAAAATATATTCCAAACATCATAAATATTGCATAAAAATTAATTACAAAAACATAAAAATACTACTACAAGATGCATGAAAATGAAAAATCTAGCCTACCATATAGGAGGTAAAACCATCCATGTAGGTGGCAACATATACCATCCATAAAGGAGGACTACCTAGGCCTTCCATATAGGAGGTAAAACCATCCATGTAGGAGGCATGCAAGAAGTAAAAAAATGCAAGAAATAAATTCTAAAAATAACAACTCTCTCTCTAAAATAGAAACTCTCTCTCTCTCTTCCTTCCTTCCTCCTCCCTCTTCATTTTAGGGTGCCAAGAAGCTCTATTTATAGGCTTCATTTTCGGACTGCTACAGTGATTTTGCTACAATGATTTTGCTACAGTGAACCGCATGCTACAGTGAACCGACCACCCGCTTGCTACAGTGCATCGACTGCTACAGTGAACCGACCACACCGTCCGCTACAGTGAAACTGTTACATTGCACAGTGAACAGTACCCGCATGAACAATGCACAGTGAATAGTCCACGTGAATAGTATTTTCCCTTAAAATGCCTTCTTTAATTCTTTTTAATCCGGTACTATCTATGGCTGCAAGAAAATCATTATTTATTTATTAATTACACCCAAATTGATTACATTCAGCTCAAATATAGTCCACAAAATCATCATATAAGGGAAAATGAATATGCAAATATTTTACTTATCAGTTTCTATAAGTATTTTTCAATCGTAATCTATGAAATACGATGTAGTTTTTACAGTATATGAAGTACATTTTACGATCTATAAAATAAATGTATATAATAATTTTATCTCAATTTACATAAATAAGACTTTATTCCATTAACACATCAAAAGTTAAATTCTATCGCGGGACCTCCTGGGCACCACAACATAGCCAGTCATCATTAGATCCCGTGGTGTTTAACGATAATAGTAAAGATTAAGAAAAAGAAAAGGCAAAAAAAAAAAAAAAAAAAGTGAAATAGACTGAGCGAGGAGAGAGAATGGATTGGGGAATAATAGAGAGAGAGAGAGTCATCTCTCTTGTTTTTCTCCTTTTCCCTTTTTTGTTTCCCAGCTGGGATTGAAAATCAGATTGTGAAAGGGAAAAAATTTTAATAGGAGATTAACAGCCATTGCAAACCTGAAACGGATTTTATCAGAATTTAGGGTTTTATAGCCATAGAATTTGGGGCTTTCACAGCCACTGCATCACCATCTCCACCAATTAACAGTTTAGAGCTTTCATGGCAACTAGAGGCAGCAGATCAGAGAAGGTCAGGCGAATTTTTCAGCAGTTCGACGCCAACCATGATGGCGGTCTCAACAGAGAAGAGATGGCCGCACTCGTCGTGGCCGTGAACCCGAGGGTCAAGTTCAGCGACGAACAGATTAATGCCATTCTTGACGAAGTCTTCCGCACTTACGGTGAGTTCATCGATGGGGAAAAGGGTCTCACTTACGAGGGTTTGTTGCGAACCTACGATGATGGTGCGGGCGATGTTGACCGGGACTTTGATGCGCTTGGCTTGGAGCTCAATTTGGATGATGGACAAGGGGTTCCCATGGCGTCTGAGGCTTCTTCGTCGTCCATTGCGGATGAGAGGGTGGCGGTGGAGACACAGAAGAAGCAGAGGACTGCTGCGTGGGCTGTGTCACCCAATCACGGAATTGTCTTTGACGACACCTGGAAGATTGTGGACGATTTGGAAATTCTAATAAAGAGATTGAAAACGAAGCAAGCCAAAGATGGGAAATTAAAAGCGGATAACTTCGATGCGTATTCGGATGCTGGTTGGTCGAGGGAATTGGGGCCTTCAACGGAGATTTCGGAGAAGAGGGTTTTCTGGGAAGAGTCTGGGCATGATTATGCAGTATTTCTGAAAGAGTTGGGTGGGCTAAGGGGTCGTGCGGACGGTGCCAGGTCCAGAGAAGAGGCTTTTGATGGCCATATGGCAATTGGTAGGGTTCTTTATGAACATCAACTGTTTAAAGAGGCTCTGGTGAGCTTTAAAAGGGCTTGTGAATTGCAACCTGTTGATGTCAGACCACACTTTAGAGCTGGGAACTGCTTGTATGTTCTTGGGAAGTACAAGGAGGCCAAGGAAGAGTTTTTGCTCGCATTAGAAGCAGCTGAGGCTGGAGGAAACCAATGGTCCTATTTACTTCCACAAATATATGTCAATCTGGGGATTGCTCTTGAAGGTGAAGGCATGGTTTTAAGTGCTTGTGAGTATTACAGGGAAGCTGCAATTCTTTGTCCTACTCATTTTAGAGCTTTAAAACTTTTAGGTAGTGCCCTTTTTGGCGTAGGGGAATATAGGGCAGCCGTGAAGGCATTGGAAGAGGCCATTTTCATGAAGCCTGACTATGCTGATGCACATTGCGATTTGGGTTCAGCTCTGCATGCCATGGGTGAGGATGAAAGAGCAATCGAGGTATTTCAGAAAGCTATTGATCTGAAACACGGTCATGTAGATGCTTTGTATAATTTAGGTGGGCTCTATATGGACCTTGGTAGGTTCCAGAGGGCTTCTGAGATGTATACTAGGGTTCTAGCTGTGTGGCCAAACCATTGGAGGGCACAGCTAAACAAGGCGGTATCTTTACTTGGAGCTGGAGAGACTGAAGAAGCTAAAAAAGCTTTGAAGGAAGCATTAAAAATGACAAATAGGGTTGAACTGCACGATGCAATTTCACATCTGAAGCAGCTGCAGAAAAAGAAGACAAAACCTAATGGGGATGCATCTGGAGATGTGGCGTTTATCCTTGTTGAAGCCTCAAAGTTTAAGGTAGTAGGAGATAAGACTACTGTGAGACAGGAACTAGCCAATGCCTTACAAATTAGAGCATTTCAGAGGGTTACGAGGTTGAGTCGTTGCAATGTGGAGCTTTTGAAGAAGGAAATGAGTCAACATGATGTGCCAGTGTCCTATTCTGGTAGTGGCATCCCTGAAAAATCCATACGTAAGCCAAATCTAGAAGAAATACTTCGCAGGTTACTTAATTTCCTAAAGCCTGAGACGTTTCAAGGTGCGGTCAGAGCCATAAATGAGAGGATTCTTTCAGTTTTGGATGAAAATGGTTCGGGCAGGGTTGATGTGGGCATGTTTTATGCTATTCTTGCTCCAATTTGTGGTGGTCCACCAGACAGGCGCAAAAGGATTGCCTTTGATGCACTTTTGTGGCGTCCTATGAATGAAAGTGGTGCTCAGATTAAGAAAGTTGATGCTAATAGATACATCAAATTGTTGAGGGCTATTTATGTTCCTTCCCAGGGTGTTAGTGAATTGATGGAAGTTCATGGAGAATCCGATGCTTCACTGGTCTCATTCTCTGAGTTTCTTGTCATGTTTGATGATCCAGATTGGGGTTTTGGTATCATGCCTACTCTATTGAAGCTCGAAACTGGGGATAGAAAGCGCCATGGCAATTATGTGTGCTCAGTTTGTCGCTACCCTATCATTGGTTCCCGCTTCAAGGAAATCAAATGTCACTTCAGTTTGTGTAACCAATGCTACAGTGAAGGAAAGGTGCCTTCTACGTTTAAGCAAGAAGAGTTCAAGTTTAAAGAGTATGGAAGTGAGGATAAGTGCACTTGCTTTAATTTGCAATCCAGTAACCCGCAGTAGCTAGATGACTTGAGCTTATTTTGTCTTTTCATTTTTTCACCTCTGCATTATCCCATTATGCTATTCCAGTTTTCTGGTGTGAGATATTTAGATCGTGGGTTCATGCTTAACTGGGCAATTTACCCTCTGTACAATAAATTGTTTCAGGTGTTGTGTTAGTGTCTCTGTTTATAGACATTGTAAAATCTTTTGCCTATTTCCGGTTTTTAACTTTTGAGCCGATCATTGTTTTAACTATTTGCTGTCGTGTGTAAAGAAAGCATAGACTTTTGACATGGGAGCCTTAAATTTCGTTGCATTTAGCCCCCTTTTCCTAGACATGACTTTATGGCCAGAGGTCCGACTTCAGAATTGAAGTTGGATGTCATTGTTGTTTTGTAATCGACGATTCTTCCATCAAACTGTTTCTGATGAAGATTAGAGACTACTGAATCTTGTTTTGTATTATAAACTGGGAAAGGTGGATACTGTCATACTGATATTGACATGGACCCATTGGTGCGATACAATATGAAGTGTTTACATGTAATTTAATAGTCACATTATGTCATATGTTGTATTGTGTCTGCTACGAATGTCTCTCATTTCCTCGAGTGCATTACTGCATTTTCCAGATATGTACTTTGACTCGAACATCTGTACAGTTGTGGCTAGTTTAATCTGTTGACTGAAAGCAACATTTTCCTTTTATTATCCCTTTTAGTTCGACAGGAAGGTAGAAAAAATTGAAAACGGCATCTTCTGAGGATTTTCTGGAATCCAAGAATCCATGGAAACAGGGAAAGTATCAGGTTATTTTGGTGAGCTTTGACTATTTAATCAATGGACTTTATTTTCTGATTCCCTATTCACATGTGAGGGGTGGCTTTTCTTCAACCTAATGATGAATGGTGGTGGTTAAGCTTGTTTTTATTCCTTGTGTTTTTCTTGTGAGAGATTAGATGTTGCTTGAGTTGAGATGAGACCTCAAGTTGGTGGGACCTGAAAATGAGTAAGTTGGGTGCCAAACGATTGTAAATAGTGACTACTAGGTTGGCACATAATTTTGATATTAAGTTGTGTTGTTCAGTGATCCTCTTCTAACATTGTAGCAAGTTAGATAATATAAGCAAGAGCAACTTGGTGCTTCTTGCTCTACTTTCTTTTGCAAATGTCAATGACCATCATTGTTTTCATCTGTCGTCGACTTCGGTATAATCTATTTTGAATTCTTTTTTTTTTTTGTAGGTGGGGGTTTATTAATGGTTTGATTTAATTTAATACTTGGAGAAACTGTACTAAAAATGACCAGCTGATGGATGACAATGCCAGAGGGAACCTGGCATCCCATGAAGTCATATCATTTGCTAACAACTTGGAAATGAAGAATAACCTACAAACTTCACAAAACTATCACTAAAAATAGTATTTAATACATTTTTTGTAACTAAATTTATTTTTATAATTAACAATACAAGCTTGAAGCTCAAATGAAATAGAAGATGGAATCAGGGCATTATATCGAATTGCGAGTTTTTGATAGCCAATTAACAATAGTATTAACGTCCTTATGGTTGAATCAATGTCATACTGATTGAACTGCCTCAAGTGGAAAGGCTCTGGCATGGAAAATTCTGAACTTTTGATTGTATTGTGATGAAATAAAATATATTCCCATCGTATGGTAATTACCTTTTCCTGACATTCCATCCCAAGATTCTCTTAACCTTACCCAGTTTATTTTGAAGCCCGTATTGGGCCCAAGATTCTCTTAAATCAAATATAAAATTACGCTTATATTGCTCAACATTCCGTTGTAGTCTAGTTGGTTAGGATACTCGGCTCTCACCCGAGAGACCCGGGTTCGATTCCCGGCAACGGAAACCACTTATTTTGTTTCTGCGTTCACACTTGAGCTTTACCTCTTCCTTCCTCAAATATCGTGAGCCGCCTTGAGCAACTGTGTCACCCATCTTTAATCCCCGCGCGCACCAAAACAGTCCACCTCACAACGGTGACATCTTTTTTAATATTTTAATTTTACTTTTTAGTTTTAATCGTCTTAGCCATTAATTAACAGATATCTGTGTCATTAATTAACAGATCACAGAGAGGTCGAAATACTTTTTTTTTAATTAGATGGCAAGTTTAATAACTTAATGAAAATTACATATGCTAAACCTCTTATAAAGTCCTCTGACTATCCAGTCAATCCTGAGGTAGCCTATCACAACAAAGTAAGGAGGAGATGGTAAAACTAACATATGTCTGACACAATTATGTGCCTCTTGAGTGAGACGATCTGCACACTGTAAGACAATTCGTGATGCATATCGAAGTTCAATATCCCATCTTGACAATATCATGTTCCTAGTTGGCAGGGAGAGGTCGAAATACTTGAATCTTATGTTTTAATCAAGCAAAAAAAAAAACGATCTATTCAGACAAAAAAAAAATCATAGAAGAAAAGCTTGAAGCATCATCTCAGGAAGAAGCTAACAGGATTTCGAGGGAAAGCAAAAAAGTGGGGAGAAAATTCACTATCCAAAGCTCAGTTTTTTTCCTTCCTATCAAAGTGAGATGCTTTTATCTATATGATCCTCACGCGATCAAACCCTGTGCACCAATTTTATTCAAAAGAACCTTCGTAGTTGTAAAATCATCTTCATTTCGTCCTCAACAAAGGTAATATGAGTTAATTATCTGGGAACAAAAACCACCATCAACTCTTAGTACCTTGGCACACTAAGCATGGTGCCATAATTCAAATTGAGCTACCTCTCTACTTATTGAACTTCGATGCTTCATGCTTGACAAGGGCAGTTAAAAGTTTTAATATTCTACGTGCAAATGCATGAAATATTTGTTGTAGAACTAAGCCAAAGACAGGTGAAAAGCATGTAAGAACACTTAACAGTTGCAAAAAGGGCAAGGACATAGCTTTATGCTATAATGCTTTGATTGCTACTACTACCGACACATTTCAATTTCCATGCATGTATTCCTAGTATATAAAGGAAAGGAGATGCGATACTTATATTTTGTTTCTATTTGACACAGAATTTTTGTCCCAACTGTCAAATAAACTGTTGTTATTCACGTATCCAAATGATTATACACACAGATATACATAACACGCCTATAGTCTTTAAAAAAGAAGCTAACATAAGGGCAGATACACAGATAGAAGAGAGATCTAAATTCTACAACAGTTGTTTCTCACAGGGGAAGAAACCAAACAAGGGAAAAGACCCAGTTACCGAATCTCAATGAATAGCGGTGGTAACTTTTAATCGTGATTTACGGTATACGAGGTAGTTTTTACGGTTTACGAAGTAGTTTTTACGGTCTATGAGGTAAATATGTGGAGAAGCTTTATTTCGATTTACATGAATCGAGCTTATACATAAACATAAGTCCAACCAAACATCCTCGTAGTGTTTAATATTCTCACCTACTTGCTACGTAATATCTACTGCGACCAAATATCTTAAGAGTTCATAAAGCAAAACTCTAGCACAGTGCTCGCAAGTCTCAAGAGCAGTTTAATTAAGCGGTTTAGTATTTTTACCCTTTCAAAACAATATTATCAAACTTGCATGGGTTTTTCGAACTACACAGAGACTCGTGGATTGAACCTAAGATACATTGAACTTTACAAATTTGATGAACCCAAATCCAGCTCAAAGTGAAATATATATATATATATATATAGTCATCCTGGTCCCTGGACTAGCACGACCAGGCAATATAATGCATACCAGTATAAGCGCGAAAACTTGAGATTCATGTACATAAAAGCGGAAGTCGAAAGCCAAAGATAACATTCACGAATTTTGTATATTTTCGTATGCGGAATATGTATAGTGAAATTCGACATCAGTATGAAACATCACAATCAGCATTCTAAAAGTTCAACTGTCAAGCTCCTAAACGAAATTTCAAGATCAACGGCACATATATTCAAACCTAGCTACCGGAGTCGTCTGAGAAATAAAAGTAGAAGTTCACCTCTCTAAGTGCCGACCGTAGACTTTAATTGAGAGCCGGCGGAGCAGACTCTGTTCCGAGCAGAGTCGTCTGTTGCGACTCCATCTCATTGATCTGCTGCTCTCGGTCCGTCACCATGATGAGAGGGACGAAGAGAACGATGAAGGAGGTTCCAGCGATCCAAGCAGCTTTGCCGACGCTGCGGATGAGCTTCTTGGCGATGAATGCAGTGTCCGAGGCAACCTGCTTGCCACGCTGAACAATGGAGGACTTCAAAATCCTGGAGAGTACTGTAGAACAAATCGATATTGTATCACTCTACAAAGTATATGGAATTTCCTACCATTAATTAAAGCAACAGAAAGCTTGTAAATACCAGCCATGTTCGACAATCTGGAGCAGTGATCTTGAAATCGCAAAAGAAAGTTGCGGGATTCTTGCCACAGTAATGACAGCTAGAAGAAATAACCGTCGCCAGATCTCCTCAAAAGCTTTTTTGTCTTAACGACCCTCAGCTTACTAAATCCTATTCGTCCAGATGATCTAATATATCATAATGTGCCAAGTCATCGTGCCATTAAAAATGAAACTGAACCCCAAAAGTCTCACTAGCGACCTGATGCGCACCAACAATACCAACCTGAAATATACGTATCTATACTCTTTATTTGAATATTTTAAAGTACTATTAAATATTATTAATTAAATAATAAAATATTATACAAGCAAACCTTGTTCATCTCTGCCATTGACAGTGTATATACTCATTTAAAATAAGTTGATCCAAAGACCAAATAAGCACATATAAAAATAAACATACATAAGTGTTTGTTTTTAATTTTATATGATTCAAAAGAAATTAAGGCCCATTTGGTATATTAGAATTTACCTCATCTAAATAGAATTGGAGGTCAATTTCATACCTTTATCCTATTTGATACAAATTTAGGAATATGGAATTGGCTTCTATGTGGAAGTTAATTCCATCAAGATTTATAGAAATCATTTCAATGTCAAAAGCTTAAATTTGTCAATTCCAAATAAAAAAAAATCATTTTTGCCCTTCTCATTTTTCATCATTCCCAACTCCATCACATCATCATTCATATTCACTAGTGGCGGCGAGCTTCTTCCCCATCCACTATCGACCTTCTTCTCCACCCACCATCGACCTTCTTCGACTTCGTCTTCTTCATCTTTTCCCCCAACCTCCATTGATGAACCATGGCCGACCTTCTTCAACTTCTCTTCTTCCCCACACAAGATCGACATCGTCTCCGGCTCCATCACCAACGACAAGATCGTGTTCTTCAGATGTTCATTGATTTCTCCAACCACACAAGATCGACGTCATCTCAGGCTCCGTCATCATTAGCGATGACCCATGTGCAACAGAAACTCCATCAAGAGCACAATTGATCTGTGAAAACCATGAGCTCAATCTTTGTACGAACTTGATTCTGTGCCATCGCTCGTCTTTTGCACAGATGAGTTTTGGTCGAATAGATGGAGGCTTGGTTTAAGAAGTTTTTTGAAGGGTATTGTGAACTTTTAACACAAACAATACATATTTTAATTAAAAAATCATGTCTCATTTTCAAGACATACCAAACACACTTTTAAATTTCATTTCCATTTCTATATCTATCTTTATATCCATTTCCATCAAAATCAATTTCAATACAACAAACGGATCTTAAGTTTTTACATGAGTGCATCAATTTAAAATTAAATTAATTATAACATGAAGCCCCTCTGTATTAAAAGTTTAGGTCCCCCTTACATCCATACGCTCATGGGGCATTATGGAAGCTCCTCTCCATTAAACTATCCAAGTTAAATATGCATCCTTGACATCTTTAAAACGGGGCAAAAGTCTATACCTATGTATATAAAGTACTACCTTGGTTCTTACTAGTGAATTGCGCGCGCGCATGCATGCATGCATATATATATATTCATTGATATATTTACGTTTTGTTTTGTACATTGCATTTAGATCTACCAAAGAATTCACAACCCTAATGCGTGTAACTTATAAAGGAATAGCTAACACTGCTATATTTGGAAATAAGAGTTAGCCTTTCACGAACTCTAGAACTCTCTAATTTTAAAGTCCGGCCTTAATGTTATCAAATTAGGACCGTGCTTGCTAGTTTTAAGCCTGTTTAACTAAAAAATATTATTTTTCCTTATCTTTTTAAAGAAATAAAGTTAAAGCAATAACTTCTATTTTTTTCTATCCTTTTAAAGAAATAAAATTAAAGTAACAAATTCATAATTTAAAACATAAATACTATCAAAATTAAATTATAAAGAAATAAAGTTAGAGTAACAAGTTATCATAATAAAAATTTCAACACTTTCCACATACATACTTACACGATCACACATAAAAATTGTTACTAGTAGTGATATGTCAATAGACTTATATTCTTTTATGAAAAAAAAAATTTATAAGTATCTACACCTATGAATTTATCATAAATGATATAAGTTTTACAAACTACAATACTAATTTTAATACAAATAAAGTCCACTTTTAAATTTTACAATCTAATTATTATTTTGTTTTAAATTGAGATACATTATTATTAAAACTCATAAATTTCTAGTTAAAATCATTATCTAATGTCTCAATTAGTCTATTTTTTAAAAAATTTAAATGAATAAACCATTGTGAAAAACCAAATAAATCAAACAATTTTAAAAAATTAAATTAAAGAAAAAAATAATAACTAAATATTTGTAACATCACTAATCATTAATAATATAAAAATTATAATATTATATGAATAATTCAAAAGAAAAAAAATAAAAAGGCCTAAACAGACCAGCCATTTTAGGCCTCAATCCATTAGGAGTTGCCCTTTTAGATCCGTTTGCAATTTCTAGAGCAATTTTTCAAGCCTGACCCTTACAATAAAAATGCGTAAACGAGCCGGCCCGATGTCTCCCACCTCCAAACAGTGCCAAACACAATGGAAATGGAGAACCGCCATGGGGTCATGGCACATGGAAGAGACCTTGAGAATATGATCCAGTGCTTGCACACACAAGGCATCACTCAACAAGAACAAAATCCCTCTTTATATATTCTAAACCTGAGAATGGTAAGTTCATGACTTGTTCCAGTTCAAGTGATTTGTTTATGAGAGTGCCTACAACCAAATCCTTGTGATCATACTCACCCTTTCCTCCAAATCCTCTACACACAACCAGAGACGTATTTAGGACCCATGGAACAGAAACAGCAAAAGCAATCCCAGAACCTTTTCTTCCTTCATACGAGTTTGCTCCCAAAAGCACATCCTTGTATGCTCCGCAAACTCGTGAAATGTACTTGCCCATAGGTAAAATTGGCTCAAAAATCGATGGAGCAGCTCCACCAAGGTTTGATAGATCACAGTCTGAATGCAGATTCACTACAACAGTGCCATGTTCAGGATGAAGTCGGCTGCTAAGTGCTTTGAGAAATGGAGAATCTGAGTCCCATAATTTGTGAGGGAAGATATCATCACCATCATAAGCATCAATGAAGACCATATCATATATATTAGTATTATCTATGATAAATTTCTCAGCATCTGCTTCATAGAGGTAAAGCCTCTCATGGATGCCTTTCCACATAACTTCATCTATGGGGTTAGGTTTTAAGACCCGGTCAGCTGATTGTGTCACAACTGAGAAAGCTGGAAAACCCATGGCCCGAATTGAAGCTGAGATAACAAGGGGGTCAATTTCAGCAACGTGAATAACAGCACCTGGAAAATTTAAGCAAGGTGCACAGGGATCAGGTAGTGTTGAAAATTTGCCAATCTAAGCAAAGGAGAAAAATTACCAAGAAAAATTTGTTAAAAGCATGCAGAAGAAGTAGAAACATTAGACCTCTGCCAGTTTGCGTATGCAAAAGAATAAGTCCGTGCAAGAGAAAAAGGAGCCAGGGGTATAGACCAAAAAAAAAAAAAAACAATTCCATGAAGGACTTGATAAATATGCATCCGTTTAAGTCGCAACAACCACTATAGGCTCAAGCTATGATATATGTCTCCTCTTACCAGTTTAATTCTGATTATATTACAAGAATTCTTCTTATTCTGTCCTTTTTTCCCTGCCCTCTCTCTTTTCTTTTGTTATGTGTTATTGTAAGTAATTATTCCCTATGATACTGAAATTTCCAGAAAGGAATGAAAATAAGTTATTAGAGGTTTTCCCACTAACTAAACAGAGATGCCAGGATGCTGATGCTGCAAACCAACATAAACCATATGAGTCCAAGAATTTCACCTTGAATTTTACTAGCCAAAAAAAGTGGTAAACTCCCACCACCATGCCCGATGCATAAAATGTGCATGGGTTTCTTTCCCTGCAGTGCACTGACAATGTCATAGTTACATGATGCTATAGTAGCCAGCCCAACTGATACCATGCTCCTCAGATCTGCAAGATGACAAAGCAAATCAAAATAAGGCTTTATATTAGATAGGAAAAGAATTGAAAATTCATCTTAGGATGAAGGGAATCAGAAAATAAGAAAGGAAAAAAAATCTTAGCCAGACAGAAAATGGTAATGTCAACAAAGTTAAACCGTGATCATAAAGACTACATCAAAAGGAACTGAAGAAGACTCCTTTGTAGGAATAGCATTTAATTTGGTGATCAAAGTCTTTTCCTAGCGAACATGTCAGATTGCTCCAGTTAGATACTTGAGCCTCAAATCTGTTAACTTGCCATTGATCCAAGAAGATGTCAAGAAATTATATATATCTTCATCAGTTTATTGTTCATGTTTTCTTCGATAAGACAACAGTTAATAACATACATGGAACAGCCAAACAATGTGGTTGCTGCATAAGATAGATGGTATCTGGCTTCGTTTCCTGGTAAGCTGCCATTACTTTTACAGCACTTTGGCGAGTATCATCATTGAAACGAAGCACCCTCCACTGATATCCTAGTATCCTTAAATGTTGTCGACAGTCATGAGCTGAATGTATCTCCTCATACCTACACTTCAGCCAGCTTTCTATTTCTGACCAGAAAACTCTACTCTGTACAAAGTAATTCAAGTTTCTTGTTAAAGCACCTAATGCATGTGATGCCAATTGATAATGAAAGTGGTGTAAGCCAATGATTAATAAATCAGGAACTACAACGTTGCAGTTTGCCAAAAAAGAAAATCGGAACTATATGTTACCCAAAAAAGGGAAGGAACCAGAAGTTTCAAGGAGAACAGTGTGTTTGTTCAAATAATACCATTCATTTTCTATAAATAATATCCAGCGTACAAGATATGATGGGCACATTTTTGCTATGTATATATCAGCAAGGCAAATCTTCTATCAATATTAACAATTTCCCCCGAAACTTCTTATCAAAAGATAATTAGAAATCAAAGGACAGTAAAGTTAGAGAATCTCTATGGTCAGTAAAGTAAAACATATCTGATTTATGTCACAGTCTTCGTACGAGTTTCAGAGACTGATGAACTTCAAAGTTCCAGGATCATATCAAAAGAACAGAGCTTTGACGTGGATTCATGCTCAATGTAAGGAGGGGGCAGGCATTGTGTTAATTCGTTGGGTATTATGTACGGAAACCTAAATTCCATTTAGCCGTCGACATTGAATACCAGTAAAATCCAATTTCCTAATCACACGAAAATTTTGGCCAGAACGCGCACGCATATAACAGAGGATGAGTGATGTAGAGAGATACTTACAGGTCTGGAAGAGGGGTAGGCAAGGACAGAAACGATGCCGTTTCCTTTGCCAGAAGTAGCTCGGAGAATGGTTGCACCCTGGGATTCCGTGCCCCACCACTCGGAAGAGTAAGACCAGTCACCTTCGTCCACTACATGTCGCCGCACAGCCGTCGAAAACCGACGGAGCCAAGTTGTTTTGCAGCGCCTCATGGTGACTCAATTTTGAATTTTTGATGTCAAGAGAACTAAAACCCTTCTTTCCCGGTCAAAATTATAGGGAAAATAAAAAAAAAACAGTCAAAAATAGAAAATCCTAAATCAGTATAACAAATTTTTCAAATCATAAATCAGTCAGGTGTCAGTGCGGATGAGAAATATGAGATTTTGAAATTTCGACGAAAAGACAATTTTACCATTCATCTCTCCTTCTCTCTCAGCTCGAAATAACAACACCGGGCTCTTGATTGCAACACAGTAATCTAGGATACTGTGTTATTAATATAGAGACCAGTGTTATTATTGGCTACTGAAGCTTCTAAATTTCAAATTTATCTTTAGAGTTGTTAATAGAGAAGACACCAGTGTTATTATTGGCTACTGAAGCTTCTAAATTTCAAATTTATCTTTAGAGTTGTTAATAAAAAAGACGGTGTTGTTATTTAAGAGCTCAATGTTGTTATTTCAAAATGAGAGGGAGGGCAAACTGAAAGGCAAAATTGTCTTTTCGCCGAAATTTTAAAATCTTATATTCCTCATCCGCACTGATACCTGAATGATTTGATATTTGATAAATTCATTGCTTTGGAATTTCCTATTTTTAACTGCATTTTTCTAGAATTTTTTTAAAATTATAATACTCATTTTTTTTTGGGGCCAAATAATACCCCTTCTGTTCTATGGATAAGTGGTTAACTGATTTTTTTTTTTTTTTGTCAATTTATGAGATAAAACTCGTCCTTTTGATCGTTTTTTTTTCAAAAAAAAAAAAGAATTTAAAGGACAAGTAGTAATGCATAAATAAGATGGAAGGTAAAGAAAGTGTATACTCCCTCCAATGCTTTTTCTACAAGCCCAAAAATTTAAATTATCTTATTCTTTTTTATAAGAATTTGATAAAAATTGTCTAGACACTTAGTAACTTTTTTTTTAAATTTTACTCCTTATTAATTATATATATTGTATTAGTTAAAATGTTTGGTAATATTTATATTTATTTTATTTCTTTCTCATAATTGCTCTCTCATAAACAGTGACATATTTAAAAAATAAAGTTTATTTTCATATACACTTCCTAATTTTAATTGCTTCCTTAAACTACATAATTTAGTTATTAAACTCTTATAAATATAATTGAAAAGAGTATGTCACTCGCCTATAAGATTACTCATGGGAAACCATAATTTGATAAACTAAATATTAAATATATCCTTAATATTTGATACTCCCTCCAATCTTAAATATAAACATAGTTTACTTTTTTTGAGAGATTAAAAAAGGTGAATAAATTACTTAATTATATCATGTGTTATGTATCCTTAAATTATATACTCCTCTGTTCCTATATATAGGGTAGTGAGAGAATATTATTTTTTAATCCTGTTTATAAGGCACCACGTTAAAGTTTTGAGATGAATAATTTAACCCTTTACTTTTACTGTGTTGACTTTATTTTAATTTGATATTATGTATAATAAATAGGGTAAAGTTGAAATTTTTTAAAATTTTATATTATAATTAATGAGATTTACAGTTTTCTTTGGTCAGTGTTAAAAATGTTGGAAGTGCCTTATAAATAGGATCAGAAGAGTATCGGTTTAAAAGTTAAGCAAAATATTTTGAAAAAAAATGAAAAATATAAATATTTTAAAATAATTAGCATTCTTTATATCTAAAAAAAATCAATTATGTCCTATATTTTAGATCGGAGGAGTAATTCCCAAGCCTAGATTTTGTGCTAAAACCTAACATTTGTTATATGACATTATGTATAATTAAATGAAAAGAATAACCATGTTTTAATCATAATAACAATATGTGTTATATGTCTAACAAGTCTATATTTGATGATTTTAAGAGATATAATAATTAATATAAAAACGGCAGCCCATTTTTGAAAGGCACTTACTTCTAACTTCTTAATTTGACAAATCTACTTTTAATAAACCATGTTGATTTTGCCAGAATTTAATAAACCGTGTTGTGGTAAATTAAAAATTAATGGGGAAAAAATAGAAAAATATATTTAAAATTATAAAATCATAAATCAAGTTTGTTATACAAGAGAATGACGAAATTTGATAAGTAATTCATAACTTATTTTTTGACAAATACCTGATTTAAAATTTTATAAATTTAAAGTTCTTTTCATGTCTTTTTCCAAGACTAAATATCACTTTGATCTTATTTAAAATTTTATTTTGATCAAAATTTTGGTCTTTATTATCAGTTCAGTTTTAATGTAATAAATACATTTTTTACTTTTTTTTGCTCCTATTAATTGCTATAAACAAAAAAATTTATCCATATTGACTTTTCGAACCAATTATAGATAAGGGTAAAATTAAAAATTTAGCCTATAATTAATGAGCTAATTAACTCTTTTTAATATGTGAGAGTTATGATATATTTGGGATCACAATTGGTGATTCCAAAAGTACTTATGCATGTAAATTGAGATAACACTCATTTTACATACTTACCTCATATATTATATATATAGTTAAAAAACTGTTTTTAAAGAATTCAATTATTATTCCAAACAAACACTTAGTTAATTTATACTTGCAAATAGATTCATAGATCATGGTATCATTAGCACGCAAGGGATCAGCAAAGAGATGGATGGAGCGAAGTCAACGAACCCTATAGCGATTGATCATAAATATTAGTTAATTATATTAATATTAACATTAATATTGCTGACTTTTTTTAATACACTTAATGCTGACTTTTCTAGCTATGGTCTCACCTAAAAACACTGTGAATCTGAAAGGCTGTACGTCCCATTCACTTTTGGCGATGTGTTGTCTTATTATTTAGCTCAGCTTCGATTTTTGGACTTGCTTGTTTTTGAAATTTGAAGTGGCTAGGCCTTTGCTCTGATCATCTTGTGGGCCGCGGCGAAAATGTCGTACAACGGTGATCGCTGATTAAAAAGGAGAGAGAAAGTTGAAAAACCAAAACGGAAGAAAGCGGTGAGAAAGAGATGCGTGATTCAATTTCGGAGGCGTATTCGAGTGGAAATCTTCAGATGCCAAAAAGCTATGTTCACTTGACTGGAGCCCACAACGTTTCCCACTATTTCAAAATTTCATGAACTTGGTTCCACCACAACGCCGATCCTCACGATTCCTTGCTTGTTCCTGTTTCATCGTCGACGTTAATCAGCGAAGCCCAGCGCAATCAGTTTCCATCAGCAGCCAAAACGCTTGCTTTCTTCGGTTTTTCTTCAAGATCTCGTCCAAAAACAAGTGGGTTTTGAATTTGTTCATCTTTTGTACGCTATGTGTTTTTTCTTATTCTCCATTGGACCTGTTATTTGGCTAAGTAGCTGCTTTTCTTATATTTTCTTTCTAATCTGCAGTGTATCCGAAGGTGAAGGTCAGACAAGAACAATACCAAGAGGATCACCGGGTAATACAGGACAATAATTTGAAAGCTTTGCAGTCTCTATCGTTGCGGGTTTCTCCTCCTCCAGGTAATTTCCACGTCCAGGAACTATTGTTAAATATTCATCTAGTTTATCGGCAGGCTGATGATAAAAAAAAAAAGAAACAACAAAAAGTGAGTTATCATCTTTGCAGATATATTGATATGGAAATAAAAAGCATTCGGTGATGTAGCAGTTATAGTCGATGGGAAAAAGTAGATATTGAACTTATCCTGGACATGTATATGAAAAAAAAAACTTTTTTGAGAAAGGCAAAATCTACTTCCATGATCTCTACATCTCAAAAGCAACTAGTCCTTAGCTGTGGTTGGGGATACCTTAGTGCACACTCAAAAAAGAAAAAAGGGGTCGAGCTTCATATGGATTTACCGGGTTCTTTCATGGTTCGCTGTCACGTTTGTTTGGGAGCAATCTGATGAAGGGGACAATCAAATAATTTTTTCTTTTGTAGCTCGTTTATCTGTGTTATCTAGTTACTCTTTTTTCCCATGCTCAGCATATCAAATAACTTATCAGGGAATGGACACAAAAGGAGAAATTTATTTATCATATAGTCTTGCTTCTCTACCTTTGATCTGAACATCTTGCATCCCCGGATTTCCTTCCTTGTTCTAGTGATCCAGAATATTTTTTGCCACTGCTATTCATGCGTAGGAGAGGAACCCTGCCGTGCCCTGTATGCAGTTAACTAAAACATGCATCAATTCTTTCTGCATAGGCTGTACTTGGGCCTCTCTTATCATACGAAGCTCGGAAAATGAAGTCCATCACTTGCATAAACTTCCGTATTAGAAGACTTTCTGTGGCTTGACTGGGTAATTGAATATGTACTGATAGCCCTATCATGTGGTAAAACAGAGTTTGGAAATGGAAAGTGTAATCTCTATTATGACTTTCATTAATATACATACACATTGGATTGTACATGTAATCAGTTACAACTAATGCCAACTCATCAATAATTAGTTACACTAATATATTTATACTATAACAAGCCCTATGGTTATTCTATAATTTGTTTTTGATCATTTCGCTCTAAAATCAGGAGAAAGAAACTTGAAGCAATAATGGTTTGACCATCGCCCGTCACACTAGTTTTCATTAATATGAAGTGCATGCCACTTTAATTTCTTTCCCCCCACCCCACCCCACCCCCCGCGTTATTCATCACAGTTAGGTCTTACCTCTCTTTTTGGCCTAAGTTTGAAGCATGGAGTGCATGATATTCTTATCTGCATAAAAGCAATCTTGACAGCCTTGTTGGCTAAACTTATTGGTGGAATATGGGATAAGGAATAGGATTACTTGTTGTTGTTGTTGTTCCTACAATTAACACTAGGGTTTCAATTTTACTGCAGTCTAGACTTGATGATTGAATATTGACGGTACCAGCTTTCTCCTTCTGTGCTCTCTCGTTCTCTCCTCCCTTTCTACTCTTCTTTCCTTCTCTCCTCTTTCTACCCCTTCCTCTTTCCTGTTTTACATCACTTATTTTTAGGTTGAGTACAATCTGGTTAGCCTAATATTAAAAGGGGAAGAAAGGAGTGATATCATTCTCACTCTAGTTACTAAAATATTGACTACTTGTCAGCAATATTGGAGTCACCATTTTGTTATATTGCAGTGAGGAACCAGAAAGGTGTGTCTCATCCATCCTCTGCTGAAGCACCTAAATGTTATGTTCTACATACACCTAAACCAAGAGTGCCTGTTTCTGAAGATTTAGGAGCCTGTAATTTGGCAGCAGATTCTTCAGGACTTGCAGCGCAAGAGAAGGATGACAATATTGATGAGGACAGAGTAAATATTAGAGCCAGTTCAGTTCCACCGCCTCGTGCTGTTATATCAAGTCCAGGTAATTCTATTGTTTTCAATCTATTCAATTACCTTATACCATCAATTATCTTGGCTTCGTGATCTCTTTGGATTTGTGGAAATATCAGGAAACAAAAAGAACCATATAGGTCATGAGAGTCCCCATCAGTTCTGTTGTGAATTCTAGCATGTGTGTTTGGATTATCTGTTCTCTGACGAGTCCTTGGGATTTTGTTTCAGATAATGACACAATGATTGGGAATAAAAATCGGATTAAAGGCAGGGAAAGACTTCCAGGTTCAAAGAACTATGGTGTGCTACAAAATAGACATGCACATTGTAAAGTTAAATCAGGCAACGTTACTGAAAATCCCCCAAACGTGAGAAAACCCAAGAAAGCTGCAGATAAATCAAGTAATGCTACTGATTCTGCACAGAAGAGTAGAAGGCCAACCAAGTCAGCTTCAAATCAGACAACTCACCCGAAGAAGTGGGAGTTCTAGCTCCAAGTTCCATTGGACTGTAGGAGCATATGCCTGTGTTCATCTGATTTTTGAAATGAACAGGAGAATCTGACATGGGTTGCTCGCAAAATGCCGCAATCAAAGTTTAACTGGCTAATTACAATCCTTCAAATGCATTGGTTTAAGTTTAACCCTGTGGTGGAAGGAGGGTGCTGCAAGCAAACCAGTGTGTATGAATGTGATTGCTCATGTAGTTATCTAGTTCAACCATCAGTTCCAGATACAGATGAAACGAAGTGCTTGAATTTGAATAAAAGTATAATTTCAGGCATGCTGCTCAACTTTTGGTTTTCTAAGATGCTCAATTTATGTTGTGGTCGTTGCGCTTTTTGGCTCATAAACTATAATAAATTACTCCCAGATGCATGGGAAGAAACTTTTGAGATAAATATCATTTAGTTAAGCTCAAATAATTAATCACCAACAATCAAATCATGCAACCCATGAAATCGTAGCAGTGAGTCCCATGAAGTGCTAATCTTTCATGACTTTTCTAATCAACCATCAGCTGATCAAGGATTCGGAAGAAATGGTGTTGTCGCTTGATCTATTTAACTATTGTATTTCAAAATCATATTATGTATTTATGTTCGCTTCACATTTGATATGTATTAGTAGGAAATTTTGTTTTTTTGCCCAAAAAGGGTATAGTTCGATGCTATCCATCATGGGCAGATTAGCATGTGTTTGTTAATTACTACTCGTAATTACTAATACTATAACTGATATGTATTAATTTTTTTTATTAATGAAACTTATCTTTCACGCTAGAAAAAGTAAATAGATAATTTTAATATAAGCATGAATAAAAATAGATAATTTTATACAAAAATGTTTAGAAAGTTATATCAAGTATAAATTATACAAGGTAGGAGAAAATATTGACAATGAATAAATAAAATGTCATATAGTTTTTTTATATAAAATGACAAAATGATATGATGGCCGTACATTATATTCCATAAATATAAAAAATTTGGGGAATATTATTGTCATGGAATTATTTATCGTCAGAGCTCTTCTATTAAATAATTTCTATTGCAAAATTAGGCTATTCCAAGAACTAATTTCCATTCCAAGTGTCTTTGTGCTGTTTTATTTTAGATTTGAAATTCTGGGTTGCTCTAATCAGACAACAAACAACTAGTCATCTACTGCATCAACAAATACTTCATACACATTCTTTATGATTTCGCTTTAGGACTACTATTACTTGACAGAAAATCTTGATGATACTCTTTGATTTTTTTTAAATGTTACTATTAAAATCATTTCTAATTTTTTAATACCAACTTTATAGGTAGTAATTTCTATTCTATGTATTTGTAACTTGTGGATCTTGCTAAAATGTCACATAGTTAAAATTAAAGTTTTAAAATGTTTAATTTTATCTGTAATAATCATTTTAATTAAATACAAGTTATCTTATCCAGACATATATTTCTTCCTATTTCATTGGACACAATTTGCCCACGTCAGCCTGAGAAGCATACACTATCCATCCTTTTCTCTCTCTGGCAACTGAAAAAGCTGCCATCTTCCACAACACCACCATCATCCACCACCACCTTCACCTTCGCCACCAATCATGGCGGCTTCTGCAGCTGCGGCTATCGGCTCATCATTCTCTTCCTCCATCAACACTCTCAAGTGCCTTCGTTTATCCAAGAACTTGTCCTCTGAACCCCTCCTCAGAATTTCATCAAACCGCGTATTAGCGTCGGTCTCATCATCGCACTTGGTGGAACCACTTTCCTTTGATACCAATGTCAATAAGTTGTGGGTTTCAAGGGTTTCGGCGCAAGAAGAGCTTGTAGTGGTCGATGAGGCTGATGCTGGTTCAGTTGAAGAGAATGAGGAGGGAGAAAAGGAAGTGGTAGAAGAAGGAGAGGCTGAAGAAGTCTCTGTCCACACTAAGCTTTATTTTGGGAACTTGCCTTACAGTGTTGATAGCGCACAACTTGCAGCGATTATTCAGGATTATGGCAGCCCTGAACTCATTGAGGTTCTCATTTATTATGGATTTATTTGAACTAGAGATCGGTAAAGGAAGTGCCAAATATTTTGATGAATTTTAGTACTTAGTCAGTTAGTTGATGATTCTGTATTACTATGATGAGCATAGTTATTGGATGGATGGATGGATGACAAAGACTGAAACAGAATTGATTGTTATATGCAAATGTCCCTATTAAAAGATGGCATGCTCATATAAGGGGGGGAAACAAATTTACATTTACATTCTAATGTACTATTGTACCTTGGTGCATTTCAGTAAGATAATACTGGGAAAGTAACACCCAAACAATGAGATGACATATAACTTACCATTTCACTTCATTTCATTATTGTGTAATTTGAAATTCAGTTATATTCTCCCATTAACTTGCATACATATCTTCTACCGTTCCCACAAACGGTGTAATTTGCCATTCCATTATATTTTGATAGGGTGATCATAAACTTTTAGATGCAAGGAGGGGTTATCTTGCTATCATCTTGATCTTTTTCTTTGATTTAGTGGGCATTTAATTTTGTCTATGCCTGTGCTTGAACCTTATGCTTGGATCATATCTACAATTATGATCACATGTAAGTGTATATCTAATGCTCTAACTTAGAATTCATTTTTGTCTGTTAAGTATCTTGATCTAAAAAGTTTGTCTTTTAACATCATTGCCTTCAAGGCTGCAAAATTTAGTGAACTAGCTTGAATGAATTCTTCCTTTGATATCTTTCTTGAGATGATAGGACTGCAGATTAATTAGCTTGTAAAACCTTTATTTTAGCAGAATATGCTAACTTACTTAGGCCTGCTAAAAGAATAAACTGACCATCAGAATGCTATAAGAAGGATGGTCATAATTAGGAAATTAGTTGCTATAAATATTGTTGACTTGATCAAAGTAATTTTCTGCCGTTTCTGGTTTTGTATTATCACTTTAATGGTTTGTAACAGCTTTATCATGTTGGAATTTTGAAATGGAAATCCAGAATTCTGTATCAGTAGCAATAAATTTCTCAAAGTTGCAATTCTTTCTAATCCAACTTGGAAATTACGTAGGTTCTTTACCACAGGGAGACTGGAAAAAGCAGAGGTTTTGCATTTGTTACAATGAGTAGTGTCGAAGATTGCAATGCAGTGATAGAAAACCTTGATGGAAGGGTAAGTATAAATTATTTCCACTCGTGCAATGTTCAGTTAGTTGTCCTTGTCTAACTGTCCACCTACTTAATGTCGTGAATGAACATCTCAGGAATACTTGGGTCGAACCTTGCGAGTAAACTTCTCTGACAAACCTAAACCGAAAGAACCCTTGTACCCTGAAACTGAAAATAAGCTTTTTGTTGGGAACTTGTCATGGTCTGTAACTTCTGAGAGTCTGACAGAAGCTTTTCAAGAATATGGAAATGTGGTTGGAGCTAGGGTCTTATATGATGGTGAAACAGGAAGATCCCGTGGCTATGGCTTTGTTTGCTATTCAACCAAATCAGAAATGGAAACTGCCCTTTCATCCATGAATGGAGTGGTATTCTTCAAATCTTGTAGATTGAGTAATAAAATGGTGATTGTGATTTTGCTTTCCCGATTGATTGCTCATGACTTATTAATGCTTCAGGAACTCGAAGGACGAGCAATGCGTGTAAGCTTGGCTGAAGGGAAACGATCACAAAGTCAATAGAAATTGAAGGAGGCCCTAAAATTTTTGCTAATAGTGCCTTGAGAAAACTAGAAAAAGGAGGCCTTTAACCCTGTACACCAATCATGCAATTGCTTCAGTTGGTTGGGGAATTCCTTTTGCATCTCTTGCTGTTTAAATGTTAATAATATTGTGTGCAACATCTTTTGCTAATACCAACATTAATTACATTTTGATTCCATCTGGGTTTATATAAAGTCATGCAGGTCCAGAATCATATATTCAGAACACAATGTACAATCTGTCTAAAATATGGAAAGTTAACTCCAAATTACAGTGGATATATTCAAGTTTTAACCCAACTCTACTTTTATGGAAGATCCTCTTTCAAAAGGTGCCAATGATGGGTGAAGGGGGTGGTTGCCAATGCAATAATGCTATATCTATTATATGGGAGTATTTTTAAGGGAATATCAAACTAAGTCCCAACTAAATTCTCATATTATTATTTTTTATTTGGAACCTTGATTTGATTTTCCCTATTTCTAATACTATTACATTTTGTTACAATCTAAGATAGTCATAACTTTATTGATTTATGTGCAAATTTAGTAATGATAATTATTAGGAGATGGAAATAATTGGCAACACAATAAAAGATAAAAGGTTAGAAGGTTTAAGGGTGGAAATCTAATGTTGAAGGAGGGATTCTAATTCTTGCCATTCATATCATTTTAATGGGAAGAAATGATGATGTTAAGATGGCAAGTTATTTTCTCCTCAGATAAGGTTAAAATCTTAAGTATTAATGTGAGGAACTATTTTTTCATTTCACGTCAAATAATTCCCATATCTGTATAGTATAATTGTTTTAGAAAGCCGCATTATTAATAACTTATAATCAAATGCAGCTTACATTAATTTTGGCATATACCATGAAAACATGTTGTAATTTCTACTAATACTATGTGGAATATAATCTCTTTGGCCTTGGCTTTTAAAAACAAAAAACAAAAACAAAAAAAACTAAACAATAGATTTTTCAACTCTCACCACTGAAAATGTCAATGATATTTTGGAAATTTCCATAACTTCTTACTGCCAGTATTGTTAATCATTGGGGGACTTCTTCATTTCTTTCTTGATCAAAGGTGACTCCATTCTCCTGGGGAAAAAAAAAAAAGGGAGACTCCATTCAATTTAAGTTAATGTCAACAATTTAACTTCAAATTGCAAAGTGAAGTAATGGAAATTCTAAAATATCATTCACAATAATGATTTTTGTGATTTGGTTTCTCTACTCTACCCCTTCCCCTCCTTTTTCTTTTTTTACCGTTAGATTAAAATCTCAACGGTTTAGATTTATCATATTATAAAAATATTATTATAATTTTACCTAAAAGATACAAAAATAATTTTAACAGTTAAAATTTATTTTGCATCTGGTATAAAAAAATTATTTTTGTATCTTTAAGGTAAAATTATAATAATATTTTTATAATTTATTAAATCTGAACTGTTGAGATTTTAATCTAACGATGAAAAAAGGAAAATAAGGAAAAAAGATGGGGAGAGGCAGATGTGAGAAGTCAAATCCTGATTTTTGTATTATTATTATCCTAAAACACTTGTAAATTTTAAATTTTAAAATAAAAAATTTAAATTAAGAGTTCCTTAGAACATAAATTTTCTAAAGTTAAAATGATTCTTACTTCTATTTCAAAAAAATATGTCAGGATTTATTTAAATCAGAGTGTCATTTCATTCTCCCTTTTATCAAAGCATTTTTAGTAATTTCTTTGATTGGCATCAATACCATTTTGGTTGAAAAAATGGAGAATAAGAACATGCAATAACTTTTGCCCAAAAAAAAAAAAACATGCAATAACTTTTTTTATTTAAAAAATCATTAAATAACTTTTTTTATTTGATAGGAATTTGAGGAGGCTTACGGGAGTGTGGGCGACGGCTAAGAAGCAGCTGCTTGCAGCATCTACACAAAAAGCCCCCTCGACCCCCAACCCGTGGAGAGGATCTTTCACTCCAAATCTCTCTCTCTCCTCAAAAGGTATTGCCTCCCTTTCCTGTCTCTCTCTTCTCTCTTTCTCTTAGATCTCTCTGTAATTCTTGTTTGTGAACTCATCAAGATTTTGCTTGTGGTGAATGGTGATACCCAGATCTCCAGAGGCATATACGATCTGTAGCTCTACTGGGAGACGTCTCCGTTCTAGGGTTTAAGAGTTTCTATTCACTATGGCCTCACCCTATCCATTTCCCCTTACTGCTGCTCAGGTTTCTTCTACTCTGCCTCTTATTCGTTGCTTTTCTGTGTCTCTGCTCTTTTCTTATCCGTCTCTAATGGGTTTGCTTGGGGCGAGTGTTTCAGGTTGGGACGTACTTTGTTGGGCAGTACTACCAGGTTCTTCAGCATCAGCCAGAGTATGTGCATCAGTTTTACTCTGATGCCAGCACCATGCTTCGTATAGACGGCAACAACAGGGAGACGGCTACCGCAATGCTAGTAATTCTTGTCTCCTTTGTTTTGTCTCTATCGCAATGGTTAATTATTGCATTCGTGACTGTTTCTTACCTCCACTTTGGATTATATTGTATCTTGTTATCTTCTGCTTTCAATACTCACGGGGCCATTAAAAATTATGGAAATATATGTTTGAGATTTTTTTTAATGTCGATTGAGTTCTCTATTTGGAGAGTAGTTTCTGTTTTGGATGTATGATTTGTCAAATTCTCTAACCATACAACTGATTCCCATATCTTGGGAGGTGGTTCGAAGTTAACAAGCCCCTATACTGAAAATTGTGATTTTAACTCAGCATACTTAGAGGTGCTGTCTAGTGGCTGCTAATTTAGTACATATTAATAGGTCCTTCCTTATTCGTTATAAGATTTTGAGCTTTCTAAATTTCCCCCAACTTTTCATGTGTGATTAGTAAATCACTTATTTTCCCCCCAGAATTAAAGAAATTTCTATGTGGGCAGCAAATCCATGCACTTGTTATGTCACTCAGATATGCTGGAGTTGAAATCAAGTCAGCACATTCTCTGGAGTCTTGGAGTGGTGGTGTTGTTGTGATGGTCTCTGGATCTGTGCAAATTAAGGAATACAACCAGAGAAGAAAATTTATGCAGACATTTTTCCTTGCACCCCAAGAAAAAGGGTTTTTTGTGCTCAATGATATATTTCACTATGTTGAAGAGGATCCAATTCCCCACCACCAAGCAGTCTTGTTAGCCCAAAGCAATCTTGATTCAAAATTGAATGCTCCAATGTCAATTAATAAACCAGGTAGATTTCATTTTAGCCTCAGTGGATCCCCCCCTTAAATTTAATGTAATTCACTTGATGCAAGAATTAAAATAGGAAAAAAGGAGAAGAAACTATATTGGTTTCTAGTATTATATAATTAAAACGAGTTTAAAAGTTTAATCCATACCATAGACATTAAACGTTCCATATGCTGTGCTTGGTATACACTACTTATTTAGTCTAGAGCTCAGCTGGACTCAAGCTGTATTTATTAACAATTATCCTCTCGGAGGGCGTCTCTTTTGAGATTTTCCTTCAGATTTATTTCACTAAAATATTAGGCAAATGACCAATTTGACTAATCTTGGGATATGAGAGTTTCTTGAAATTAGTCTTCTTACTAATTGAGATCTATGAATTTTCCAGTGTCCACTTACCTGCTGGGTGCAGATATCCAGACAAGGGAATTTGTTCCTACTAACGAGGTCAAAGAAAATGGTGTAGTTGACAATTATGGATATTCAGAGCAAAGAATGCAGCATGTCTCTGATTCTGAACATATTAGGGAGGATAATACTGCTGAAGAGTCAAATGGCTCGCTTCAAGCTGCAGTGAATATGGTGCAAGACCATGCGCCTGCTTCTGCTGAGGAACCTTCTGAGGAGCCCCAAAAGCATACTTACGCCTCCATTGTATGTGCCTAACTCAATTTGAATTTCCAAATAATGATTTTTTTTAATGGATTCAGTTATGACCTGGGGGACTGACCATTGGACTGTTGTTGGAAGTTGCGGGTTGCTAAAGGACAACCTACACTGTCTTTGCCTTCCCAACCTTCTCATGACAAGAATGTGTCCCCCTCAGAGTGGGATCATGTTCCTCAGACTAGTAGTCAGCAACCAACAGCATCAGCAAACACATTTGAAAGGCCTGAGACTGATGCAGTTGCAGTAGAGGAGGTTCCGGCAGCAGAAGATGAAGGTTATTGCACAGTACTTGTTTGAACATATTAAGAATCGGGTTTATATATATATATATATATAGTCATATTCGTCTTTGGTTTTGAAATATATTTTGATGGTTTAGGCCTCATTCTTCTGTGGGTAAACTAATTTTGTGAGGAAGTCGTTTTATGCAATTTGTATCATATACTTGTCCTGGATTTTGATTTGATTTGGAATCCTTTCAGGTGAAATCAAATCTGTTTATGTGAGAAACTTGTCTCCTACTGTTTCTGCTACTGAAATTGAGGAGGAACTTAGAAAGTTTGGTCCAATCAGGCCTGATGGCGTTGTCATCCGAAGTCGCAAAGTCTGGTCTTTGTATCTCTTGAAACCTTTTTAGTGGTTCATGTATGTCCCGATATCTAAAGTTTTTATTTAATTTCAGGATGTTGGTGTTTGCTACGCATTTGTTGAATTCATGGATATGAATGGGGTTCACAATGCAGTCAAGGTTTGGGTTTGCTTTTACATTATGAATTTGAGATTTGCTGCCTAAGAGTTGGCATAATCCTGTTTTAGCTGTAGATGAATATTTTAAACATATTAGTTGCAACAAAAGTAATGACTTTTTGGTAATGCCTTAATGAACTAATGAGCTGCTTCCGATCTTTGTTATTACTTACAATCCTTTGTGCATACTTACTGGATTTCTTTTCATGAGGGTCATGCTTTATGCTTGCAGGCGGGCTCTGCACAGGTAGCTGGAAGACAGGT
The DNA here is from genome assembly GCA_037074505.1 of Albizia julibrissin. NCBI lineage: Eukaryota > Viridiplantae > Streptophyta > Magnoliopsida > Fabales > Fabaceae > Albizia > Albizia julibrissin. Next base: position 4,179,789 of record CM073482.1, on the reverse strand, counting down.
ATACATTGAAGAGCGAAGACCAAACAGTTACATTCCTTCACGAGGAAGTAAGCCTTTCTTTTGTTATTGTCGTGACTAAAATCTGTTTTCTGAGTTGGCTTGTGCGTTTCTAGAATTCTTGTGAATAAATATCCTTGATCCCTCTGATGTAGTAAACATCATGATTCGCTGATAGTCTTGACTCTTGAGAGCCCCTTAGTCCCTTGTTCAAATCTGGTCAGTCATACCATTTGGCATTCCCTCCATGTGCTATTGGCAAAACTCAAAATGAGATATCAAACAATTTTTATCTAGACTCGTCTTTATGCTTTGTGGTTTGGACATTTGGTATGCTGAATGTATAACGGAGAGATGTTTGAGTGACGCTGTTTAACTGTCTTGTTTATTTATGCTGTATTATCAGCAGGGAGGGGTAGAGGCAGGGGTGGCTATCAATCAGAGGCACCAAGAGGGCGTTATGGTTCAAGGAACTTTGGCAGGGGAAACAGCCAAGATGGAAGTGATCGGGATTATAACAAATCATCGAGGGGTAATGGTTTCTATCGACCCAGTTCTCGACAAGAGAGAGGATATTCAGGGCATCAATATGGGCAGAATCTGGCAGATTCAACAGCATAAAATTCTTTGCTAGGGAGATTCAAATTTTGGGTCCAGCAGATATTTCAGTTCTATATAGTGATTTCATTGAAGAAGCAAACATATAGTCATATTTTTCAAGTCTACCAAAGGAAGGTGTTCTAGGACTATGGATTACATATTTCGTTTTTTATAGCATTTTTGTTCAAGGGGCTTCTTGCTTTAACTATTTTCTTCGAGAATTTTATGTCAAGTCGGCAGTCTGAAACACATGAGAATTGTGTCTACCTTATTGAAATCCCATGTCATCATCTGAATCAAATGTATTTGTAATCATTTATTTCTCAAATGGATTTGATCGAAACATTTCAATACCTTTTCCGACCTTCACCATTTTCTTTGAGCATTCTTTTCGTTGACGCAACTTGCGGGTTTCATGTAAATATTTCAGTTCCCCGTGCAAACTCCTCGAAGACACGAGGTATCGACGAAATTCTATTTAAAAATATATTTAGTTGGTGTTACAGTGTCAGATTTTAGTTAATAGTCTGGAAATTATTATTGATAATTATAAATAATGAGACTCCGTGGAGCTTTTATATTATATTTATTTCACCATATTTAAATTTCAGGAAAATTATTAATCTAAATTTACTATCAAAGTTGATTTAAAGAATTGTTAACGTTTCATCTTTTCAAGTATTCTTGATTTCTTGTGAGTGGGAACAAGAATTGAAGAGGAGCATCACGTCAGTTGACACTCAAACCGGCCCCAAATGGGATGTGCGACGTTTTAAATCTGATAGCAAAAGAAAAACTCTCCGCTGTTTTAGGACCTAGTTTGTAGTGCTGCAAACTAGGTCTTATATTTAAAGTCGGAGGTAGTATTAATCATGATTATGATATAGCATTCAGCTGACATCTACAGAAGCATTAACAATTTCTGTAAGTATTGGCAGTTGCTATGGTGATCTCATGTGTAAGAGGCACTTCAACGGGCATCTACTCTGAAATTTCAGCCTCCACATCTTCTGTTTCCCAGAGGAAGCAAGCATATGCCGCCAGAACATTGCTGACAAACACACAAACAGGAAACCAATTATTTTCATCCTAAATTAATAATGCAGAATCCCACCAAAACATTATGTTAACTGAAAACCAGCTATAGAGCATTCGACAATTCTTTGACAACAGGATCAACACTGAATCAGGAAGGGGACCAATCACATGAATGGCTAAAGCTGAAGTTTTCTTTCCATGTATTCCAGAATCCAGATTAAAAAGGCATGTGAGATAAAATAAGATATATTTTGTATCTCAGAATTTTACCTATCCTCAGGAGAAGCTTCCACTGCTTGCTCAAAATATGATAACGCTTTTCTCCAGTCATGATGAAGTTGCCACTCTAGTTTTGCATATTCCGATATCATTTCACCATCACCAGGATTTACTAAGATTGCACGTGAGTAGCATTTTTCTGCTGCCTGAAGGCCTTTCTTGGACTGTACATTGATGGTGGAAAAGGACGGTTAATGAAATGGAACAAAACTAAACTTTGCAGGCCTAAAATTTATGCATGCATTACAATTTGTGAAGAAAAGGCACAGATGAGTTAACTATCAACCCAAGATATATCCATAGGTTTATAAGGGCGTTTTAGTGAGGCATGTACAATGGTTCGTTCCTTCTTTCGTCTTCTTAAAACATATTTCCCAAAAAACTTGAAAAATAAAGAACATGTTTTATAAACCCATAAATGAGTGTCTAGGCTGAGCATTTTACCAGTTGCATTATAACACATAATATCCCTCCACCCATTCACACCCCCTGAAACTCCCAAAAAAAAAGTTGCAAGGGAAAAAAGAACCCATAACGTATTGATCCAGTCATCAAAATTCAGAAGCATGTGTCCATTCAACGCTTAAAACTCTCTGGTGCTTAACGTTAATCCCTTCAGAAACATCAATTGTTTGATATTTTCTTGTGGGTGTGTGACATGACAGTCCAGGGTTTGATGATTATCAACGTTTTACTTAATATGCACATCTCACCTGAATCAGAAATTGAGTATAATTTTTCAGAAAGTAAGAGTCGTTAGGATTTTCATCAATCATCTTCTTATAGTACTCCTCAATTTCGCCATCTTTTCCACGGTTAGCCAGAGTTAGATGCACTTCATCATTCTCAATTTTGTTACCTTTGACAATTACGATTTGTTCCTGCTCTTCCTTCTGCACTCAATTTCAAAGATTAAGATATAAATAATCCATGTGACTCATTCAAAATATATGATGAAGACTAGAAAGGCAGTGGGGCAGGGCAGTACCTCCTCACTGATACTTTGTTGTTCTCCACCTTCTTCCTCATCGTCTTCAATTTCCCAGAGAAAACTAGCATATGCTGCTTGAACATCGCTGAAAAGAATGTCATTTGTGTACTGTTATATGTAAACATGTAAAGCTGAAAATTCCGCATTTTTGAACTGAAGCGGCCAAATTCTGTAAGGTAACATTGTGGTAACAAGGCATTCCAGCCCTGAAACAATTGGATTAATAAAAGTGTCTGAATGCTTACCTATCTAGTGGAGCAACTTGAGCTGCACGTTCAAAATAGGTCAATGCTTTATCCTTGTCTTGATGTAGCGCCCACAGCAGTTGAGCATACTGCATCAAGATTTTACCATCACCAGGATCTGCTAGTATGGCACGAGAAAGGCACTCTCTAGCCCCATGAAGGTCCCCCTTTGACTGCCAGTAAATTTAGCAACTAAAAATCAGTATCTGAGAAAAATATTAACAATAAGAAATATTATACGTGTTCTAAATAAAGACCAACTGAGAAATTCCAGAAAACAGCAATTTGTCTAGGCAATGCATCATTCCAGACATTGCCTCCTTAAAATAAAACCAATTTTTTCTATATTTTTGAAGTTAACCTTGCTTGTGAATAAAGGTGACTGAGTCCATAAGAACACAAATAGCAAAACATACACATCTCACCTGAATCAGAAACTGAGCATAACTCTTCAGAAACAAAGGGTTTGAAGGATTTTCATCAATAATCTTCCGGTGGTAGTCCTCAACATAGGTATCTTTGTCATCTTGTTTTGGAGGACTGACGAATTTAATCTTTTGTTCATTGTTTTCACTCTGCACCTAATCACAAACTATAATAATTTAAAAACCAATATAAATCATCAGAGAAACGGAATGTTCCCTAAGAAGAAAAATGACAGGAGAAAAAGAAAGGAGCACCTTGCTGTTTGTATCATGTTTTCCACCTTCTTCATCACCATCACCATCATTATCTTCTATTTCCCAGAGGAAACTGGCATATGCTGCAAGAACGTGGCTGAAAGAAATACCCAATGCGTACTGTTATCTTTAAGATATGTAAGGCACAGAATCCGGAATGTTCAAAGTGAATCATCCTAATTCTACTGCTTACGATGAATTTGAAGAAAATATTCTAGTCCAGAAGTTATCAGATTATCAGACAATTGCAATTATTCAATTACAATGTCCAGGACATTTTCTTAATTGAGTTAGGTTAGTGTGTAAGAATGCTCATCACCTGTCTGGAGAGGAAGCTTGAGCTGCACGTTCAAAATACTCTAATGCTCTTTGCTTGTCACGATGGAGATCCCAGACCAACTTAGCATACTGCATTAAGATTTCACCATTATTCGGATCTACTAGAGTAGCACGTAGAAAATACTCCTCAGCCCCGTGAAGGTCTCCCTTAGACTGCCAGTATAATTTAGAAAATAAAGTCAGCACTTGAGACCAGAAAAAAAAAAGATGTAATATCATGTCTGTTTAAACGACAATGAAACCAATGAAGCTATTAAAAAAGGGAGAGAGAAAGGGACTGTTTAGATAACTTGGCAACTATTTTCGACACCTTTCTTAGTTTTTGTATAGAAGGGTAGTCCTGGTGGTTGTGATGTTTATTTCCTAAGTATTTTGATACAGGACATTACGCAGATTTGTTCTGCTCTAGATAAGGAGACATAATTATCCTCATGTAAAAGAGCTGAGTGATTGGCACCTGAAAAAACCAGACTAGAAAGCAACTTAAATTTGCCGCTATTGCTACAACTCAAATTAAACTTACATTTCCTTCCAAAATCATAATATACATCAGGAAACAGAGAAATCATTAAAGAGACGTAAAACTAGCAATTAAAAAAGGGGGCTCACTTGTAAAATCTGAGCATAATTTCTCAAAATCAAAGGGTGGCAGGGATACTCATCAATCATCCTCTTATATTGCTCCTCAAAATCGCCACTTCCATCCAAATTTGGAAGACATGACTCATCAATAGGAAAGCTATCAAACCCAAATCCAGTTCCATCAACCCCAAGGCCAGAGGCTAAGTACATAGGGGGACTAGGAGGTTCAACTTCCTCCTCAAGCCCTAACTTCCAAATCCGATTCAAATCATCCCTATCACTCTCCCCTTCCTCCTCAATCAAGTCCATCCCCTTCTTACCGAAGCTAAACTCACCAGCACCCAAGACTTCTATGCTCTGCCCAATAGTAATTGTTCTCTGTAATACCTCTTCCGCATCTTTATCTCCATCTCCGAAGCCTTCGCTTGAGTAGTAGATGTCAAATGATGGAGCAGTGCGCAGGGTTAGTCGATGATCAAGCGAATCATCCTCTTTTGGGGATTCAGAGGTAGGTAATTCGTCCATGGAGGAAGAAGAGTACTATCAGCCAGGTTGTGTCAAGCGTATTGGGTTGTTGATTAAACGGTGAGAACTGAGAAAAATTTGAAATGTGAGGGAGTGGAATTCCCTTCACTTATATCAACTTGAAGCTCGCGAGTCGCGGCAAAATATCAGAGGAAGAAGCATGGCGCTTCACACGGTACCGGTGGCATGAGGGATTGACCGATCTAATTATAATATTATTATTTTTTAACGGATAAATACTAATAAATTCATGAATCATGTATTATGAATCTTACGTTTTATCTAGTCATATTTACGAACGTGAATGTGAAAAATTTATCCAAAGCAGGTGAGGTGCTAGCTATATAATATTTTTCGTGTTTAAAGATAAATAATGGAAATAATATATATTTTGGTATTTATAGATAAATAATTTGAGAGAGGAGAAGGAAAAAAAGGTCAAAAGGTTAACAGACAACGCAAAGAGATGCCCGTGATTCTATTTAAACTGAATCTTGCTTCACATGAAATGCAAGATCCGATGCAAACTTAAAGACCGTGTCCTTGCCAATAACAATCTTGTTTGGATTAGAAGCTTCATAGGTGCTTATAAATCGTGATTTACGGAATACGAAATAACTTTTACGATTTACGAGGTTACTTTTATGATCTACGAGGTAAATATGTGGTGGAGATTTAAGTAAATCGGGCTTATAAAATAAGCCCGATTGAAAACAGAGTTTCCAAATATACCTACGTAACACAGATAATAACGTGATACTGATGAACCAACCTAAATATAAAAATCACGCGATTATGGGGATAATTAAGTTTGGAACTAAAGTTCTCTGCTATGCATGTATAAAGTTAAGGAAGTCATGTTTTGATTTAGTGCTTATTTTAAATAGTGATTAAAATCTTTAAAAATAATTTTTTAATCAAGATTTATAATATATGAAGTAACTATGAGAGAAGAAATTTATTTCGATTTATATAAAAAAACACTTATAAACTCTTCATAAGTAATCCCAAATAAACTTTTAGTTGAATTATATATAAATCTCATCTAGTGCAGGCCGCACATGCTGTGAGTCGTAGTTCCTTGTTATATATAAATAAACTACTTGAGTAAGTAGTGAGCGCGTTTTGATAGCAACTTTTAAGGTGGTAAAGCAACCTTACATCGCAAACTGAAACAATAGTAAGCAGTGTAATATGATAACGTCCATGCTGCGTACGCACACAATTCATCCAACAACGTTTCTTTCAAGTTTGAATTTCATGTATGCTACAGACCAACATCTCATCCTATGACCTATCATAGACTTTTGATTAAGGAAGATTATTAGTATATTTACAAAAAAAATATATATTATTTTAATTAACTTATTTAATTTAATTAAATTAGATAAATAAATTTTATATTAAAAATGAGAGAGTAAATGTTATCATAACGTTATGTTATGTAAACAATTCATGCAACATCACATCTCTCAAGTTTGAATATCATGCATGCAACAATCGTAATTTAAAAAAAAAAAAATTATCATGCATGCAACAATCGTAATTTCCTTGTTTTCTCAAAAAAAGTGCGTAGGACAAAGTTTTTCAAACGAAATCAAATAAAGAATGGACTAGCTTCTCATCCCGTGACCTATCATAAACTCGACTTTGCCCAATAAAGCTATGTGCACAGGAAAAGCTTGTTGGAATTCTTCTATTAAAGGAAAAAACAACTAAACAAACTCTGACACAAAATCATCAGATCAAAAATTTGAGCAATTTTAAAAAAGTAAAATGCCCACACGCTCTCCTAAAACAACGCTTCAAATTAACGTTCCTAAATCACCCACTAACTTAATTCCTTTGATTTGCTATATTCTTTAAACCAATTAAAAATCACTTTAGCATTTTCCCCTAATGCTTTTTCTTCCTTATTCTCCCCTATCACCACACCTTAATAATGTCACGCCCTTCCTCGTCGTCCTCCTCTTGGACGACGGCGAGCGGGACCCACTGAAATCACCTCACCTCCCTCATATTCCCCCTCCGGCATGATTAATCTCTAATCAACAAATTAGTCACTGTTCATCCAACATATTGTTCCTTGATTAATTAATTAATTGTTATTATCCTTTACCATGGCTCGTGTTCCAACTCCTTTCCAGCTCTTGGAACTCAATGTCATATCTGCGCAGGACCTCTCTCCTGTGTCTCGCGCCATGCGAACCTATGCGGTTGCATGGATCCACCCCGATCGCAAGCTCTCCACCCGGGTCGACACCCACGGCCACAAGAACCCGACTTGGAATGACAAGTTTGTCTTCCGGGTCGATGAGGACTTCTTATATGGCGACACCTCAGCCGTCATGATCGACATCTACGCCCTCCATTGGTTCAAAGACATCCACGTGGGTTCCGTTCGGGTCCTCATCACCAACCTGATCCCTTTCCCGCGCAGAGACAATCCCTCCTCCGAGATGCGGTTCGGGGCGCTCCAGGTCCGAAGGCCGTCGGGTCGCCCGCAGGGGATTTTGAACATTGGTGTGGCGGTGCTTGACAGCTCCATGCGGAGCATGCCTCTGTACACTCACAATCCCTCAGCCGTTGGATACCGCCATTTGATGGGCGAGACAGATGCTTATGAGCATCATAATCATATGAGCCCTAGACATGCTCCTAAGCCGGAGCTCCGGCGAACCAAGAGTGACACCAGCTCCATGATCAGCGCGCGACAGCAACATCTCAGGGTCGCAAGGGGAAAAGCAAGTTCGACGTTGTCATCTTCTTCAGACGCTACCTCAAAGAAGAGCGGCAAGAAAAAGAGGCGCTCATCACGGTCTAGGGCCAGCTCCCGAGTAAGCGGCTCCGCCGTGAGCGAGGGCGGTGGCGAAATTAGAAAACCAACCTCTGTTCTCAGCGAGCCTGGTGGGGCAGGACAAAATTGGAGGGCTAAATTAGAGAGGCCAGATTCTATGCTTAGCGGCTCCGACCTGAGTGAGAAGCCGCCGGTCAAGGTTAAATCCACTAGTCCAAGTCGCAATGCCAAGGATTCTGATGCCATAATCGATCACAAGAACCAGAAATTGCAACCGCCTGAATCGTTGGCCACCGAGTCAGAAACCACCGACGATACTCATGATGCCTTTGAAAACCAAAGACATTTTCAGAAAACCAACAATGTGTATGAAGTCAAGCCATCGCCGAAACCGCAATTTCGGAATTCTCCGGGCCCGAAGCTCCTCCAAACTCCACAAGTCGGGTTCGGAGGTTCCCGTAAGAATACGCCGCAGCATCCCACAGTGGGTTACGGAGGTTCGCACAAGAATACGCCCTTGCATCAAGCGATAGGCTACGGAGGTTCACGCAAGAATACGCCCTTCCATCAAGCGATAGGTTACGGAGGTTCGCGTAAGGCCACGCCCAAGGCTACTCCATTGCATCCGATCGGGAAATTCAATCCAGCTTTGGAATACGCAACCCCGAGAAGATCCAATTTGGGAGGCATGGCTCCTCCGGTTATAACAGAGTCGGAGCTTGGACCGTCACCGTCGGAGGTGGCGGCAGCTTTGGCAAAAAACCCTAAGATCGACGAGGGTGAGAGTTCTACGGTGGGCGGATGGAGCCTGGACGAGAGTGTGGAGGGATTACAATCGAAACTGGAGAGGTGGAGGACGGAGCTTCCACCGGTGTACGATCGTGGTGAATCGAGCTATGCGTCGAGCAAGAGCAAAAAATCCGTGCATAACCGAAGGCATACAGACGGAGGGAATGGTTTGTTCTCGTGCTTCAGCAATATCTGTGGCTGTGAATGCACTATCGTATGCGGTGGTCAGAATTCAAGGAAGAAGAAAGCCGCCGGTCGCCGACGGACTCCGTCAGCAGATGATACAAGTTTCCTCTGATGGGCTCGAACAACCCGACCCGATGACCCATCATGAGAGTGGAGGGCCCATAGTCATACATTATGGAACGTTTGGGCGCGCTTTTTTGTTATAACGGAAGAATTTCATGCCAAATGCTTTCGATACCGAGGAGAAAGGCGAGTTGACGAGGATGGGTTGGAGCTTATGCCCATTTCAAATTCTTTGTTTTTGGTAAATTTTTTTTATTGGAATTTGTTGCTTCTTCATGCTTTTATAATTAAATTGGAAAAGCAGGAGAGAAAAAAGGGGAATTAACATATAGACCACATTTATATATGGGATTGATGATTGATTGTTGTGGAATATATTTATTCAATTATTATGTTATTTATGATGTATATTTGTATGGATAGTTGATTGAGGATCACATTAGAGGCTTTTTGCTTGTTTTGAAACTTTTTCCTCCCATATTTAAATTTGTGCTGGACAATATTGATTACTGCTACGTATGACTGCGTTGGATAAGCTATAAATACAGCCGTTGTAAACAAATTAAATAGGGAAAATTAATTTGGTAGTCCTTATAGTTTCATGAGAAGAAAGGCTCCTTCTTCAAGTGGTTCTACTTCATCAACATCGGAACCATCAATACAGAATGGACGACATCCAGCTTATGGCTTTCAGTCAGAGTCTCCGGCCATCAGAATCAGTGTGCAACCTTAGAAATCGATGGCGTAGTTGTTATGGTGACCTGTGCGATGATAGTGACAGCTCCTCAAATGGCTTCTTTGGATGAATTGAGGGAAAAGGGAAGGATGGCGTCGAGACCCACGTCACGACAAGCTTAATTCGATGGATGTGATAAAGAGGAAGGTGATGAACATGAAGCTGAGGCAGGGCAGGGGGCAAACCCATCGTGGATTGTGCATTCAAGATGAAGATACAGAGCGCCCATCTTGATGAGATGTAAAACCAGTTGCTGAAGAAGGAACCCTTCTCCTCCTCTGTCATCCAATAATCGGTTGTTGTTTTTTTTTTTTTAAAAAAAACAAAATTGTAAGGATCTGATCCAAAATCTGATGAAAATATAACGACTTTCAGATTAATTTTTTTAATTAAATAAATAAAATAATATATTTCCTCCAATCCTTAATATAAGATCTAATTAATTTTTTTAGAGAGATTAAGAAAGTTAAATAAGTTACTTTAAAGTATTTATACTCATCGTCGTTTTTAGCCAACTTATAATATAATTAATTTGTTTAACTCATAGTCATATATATAATCTAATAATATTCATTATATGATATGATTAAATAACTTATTTAACTTCATTCATCTCTTAAAAAATGCCATATATCTATAACAAAAATAATGTTTATTATCATTCAGCACCTATACCTAGCTTGCATATTTCAGTTATAGATAGTTTCCTCGATCGACACTAAAATCTATTAATCAGCACGTCAAAATAAGCTTCTTTGAGTAGAAGGGGTTGAATTAAATTAGAAATATCAGCTCATATATAAAAAAAACCTATTTTTATCAATTTTTATTATCAGTTTGGATGGAGATGATTCAATCTTTCTTAAACAATGCAAAAAATTAATTCAACGTTTTTTTTAAAAAAAAATCACACTATAATAGCTATTCTCGATTAATTGATAACGTTTATCTAAGCCCTTAAGACGCACCAAATATATATATTAAATAATCGTATAATAAAAGTTGTAGATTTTGAAAAGTGATAAAAATCATGCCGGTGAAAAAGATTATGGAGAAGGGAGATTCAATTATGTTGTTTTAAAAAACAACATATTACTAGTCCACTACTATATGGTCTACGGACCCCTCTCCCTGTGTGCATCGATGTAGTCAACGCTTGGGGGAAGAAACTCAACAATAAAATCCAACAACATCTCCATGAAACGAGAAACAAAGATACATGATTCACACTCAAATCACCTGTTTTAATGAATAATGCTCTTTTGCATTACTTTGCGCCAAGTTTTTTTTTTTTAATAATATTGATAAGAGATTACTCTTGAGGGTCGTACAAGCCCTTACACACAATTACCAAAAACATTCCCTATGAGAATACCTCAAAAATCATCTTAGATCCTCTAACATTTGGCGTACACAAAAATCTGGGGGGTCCTGAAGGATGACCAACTCATTGCTGCTTGACAAAGCCCTTTTTGCCAAAAAATCAGCACATAATAGCGTCTCCCTATGAGAATGAAGGATTTCGACATCCCAATTCTAATATATCAGAGATCTAATCTCATCCAGTTCCATAGTTAACGGGTGAAAACCACTAGTTGACTGCCACACCAAATTGATTGCTTCTGTAGAGTCAAAAAATAGCTTGACTTTTTTAAATTTCATAAGCTGACACACCTGTAAACCAGTTCTGATCGCTTGAATCTCTGCCCCAGTTGAGCTCAGGCTGAAACCTATCCTCTGCTAAAAGCCACAGATCCATGAACCCGAACTGTTGCGAATTACTCCACCCACCGCTGCTTGCCTCTGAATATCCATTGTTGCATCTACATCCACCCGAACATATCCTTCTAGGGGAGATGACCATTTAGCTACTTCTCTATCAGCTGCTCCGAACACTTTATGCCTTAGTCTACCTTCTTCCACTTCCTCGTGTAAATAGTGGAGACACCTACGTATTAACTGACTCGAATTCTCCCCAACACCTTCAATCGCTTTCTTGCACCTGTTTTTCCAAATAATCCAACACAGTGATCCAAATGTCTTCAACCAAGGCCATCTACCGAACTTACGAGCACCAGGTGAATGATTCATATTCCATTTAATCCATACCTGCAAATTACCAGAGAAAAAGGCAGAATAATATATTGGATTAACACAAGATATCCATACATTACTAGCAACCTGACAATCTCTCAAGGTGTGTAGAATTGTTTCCTCACAACTACACTCAAAAGGACACTCTATTCAAATGACATGTCGATTTTAACTTTTAGATCTCATAATATCTTATTCAAATCCTCAACAACAAAATAAAAAGTTGATTTTGGTTCTAAATATAAAATATAATTTTTATATATTGTCAATTTTTTTCTAATTTATCCTTATATATTATCCCTTAATAATAATCAAGAAGGGGGAATAAAGGAATTGAGAAAGATAACTAAGATATTCTAGAAAATACATGTTATACTAACTAACTTAATTAATTTTTTTAATCCAATTAGATTAAATAAATGTGTTTTATATTAAGGATAGAATGGAATATCTATTATTCCAACAACTAATAAAATTATTTTAAAAAATTTCTTCCTAACCAAAAATCAACACTTAAAATAAAAATAAATCCCAAAATAGTTTGAACGTTGAATCAAGAGGACAGGCATCATGTATCCCCTCCAAATCCAATTCATAATATAAGTAACTTCTAAGATTTTATAGTCTTAAATATAAGTCATTTTATAAGAATTTGTATAGGATCAATTGCTCCTTTCCAAATATATATCCTCATTCTCATTTCTCAATTAGGGGATAGATAACACACATTTTTAAAATTTACGATATTTATCCGGGGTAAAAACGAAAATCATAACAATTTTCAGACCACTTTAATGATACAATTAACTTTTTTTCTTTTTAAATCCAGTGAGCTGGTTTAAATAACTTATATGAGGAGTGAGCAGTAGTATAAAAAGTAGGCTTTTTGACAAGAGTTGTGTGGGTAACACTAATAGTGGTTCCTAGCTGCTCTAGGTGAAGATGCTTTTGCTTTTATGCTGTAATTAATCGATTGCATTCAAAGGCAGTGTTTCATGTTGTGGGCCCCAAGAAGGGGGATTAATGAAATGTTAGTAATGATAAATACAACATATTTTAAGGAATAATCATGGGGGAACGGTTTTTGTTGTTTTCGCACTCCACATTGGGCTTAAGGCATATAAGGATATATATTATCTTTTGGTCCCTACTTTGTAAAACAAAAGGCTTGTGTGGCCATCTGTCCTGTAAATACAAGACAGAGAGCCTATGAAAGAAAAAAGAAAAAGGGGCAAACAAAAAAAAAAAAAAAAAAGTGGGCATTGAGAACCCAAACCAGAATCATGCTTTTAGATTGCTTGTGCTCCTAAAAAAACCATCCCTTCCTAACTTTAACCCCCTTTGCTTTTTCATGCTAATCCTGTCTCAGACACCTAATTATCCCCTTTCCTTAACATTAACCATCATAATTAAATTCTTCTTCATCAGTTGACACGTCCAAACACAGACATGCTAAAAGAATCATCTGAATCGTCTAAAAACAATTGTGTTAGGCATGCTTTAAAAGCTCAAGATTACTACTAAATATCATGAAATTTATTCCAAGAAGTTTTAAAAGTTACAATTTTAAATATTTTAATAATAAGGTATTTAAGCATAAGGCATCATATTCAACTATGTGTGAATATAAAAGATACTCCTACAAGGGTAATTTATAAAAAAAATTATAAATTAAAGATACTAAGTGAATTAAAGACTTATATTTAAGACCAAGATAAACCCATCTTCATTTACCAACTCTTATAATTGGAACTAGAGGGAGTATATAATTTCATGCTAAATATTATACTTCTTCTAATTCTTAATATAAGGCATATTTGAGGAGTTGATATTGGTCATAAATACAAGACATATTTTTCATATTTATTAATCTTTCCTTAATTCACCCCTATTGATACTCACTCAATAATAATTAAGAAGGAAAAGGAAATAGAGAATTAAAAGAAGATGACTATGATATTTTAAACAAAATATGTCATATTAATTAATTAAACTAACTTCCTTAATTTAATTAGATTAGATAAATATGTTTTATATTAAGGATCATAAAGACATAAAGACAATACCTAGTTAGAGAGAAAAAAAGTAAATATAATGAACGAGAAAATTTTTTAAAAATACCTTATTGAAAACTTATTTACTAAATGGAACCTTTGCCTGAAAACAATCTTGTCGTGTGTAAAAAATCTTTACTTGTATTCACAAAATCTTTCATGTGTTTAATATATCTTCCCTATATATATGTGAACAATATTCCATTATATAAAAAAAATCCGCCCTAAATCTCATTTAATAAATAAGTTTAAACAATTCTTTCCTAACGAATTAAGGCACTGTAGAGCATTGAGGAATTAAGAATAATGGAGTAGTTTCGTAGTGTTATGCGGTGAATAATTATGGGATGGTAACTTTAAGCAGCGGAATTAAGCAAATCGTACAAATATGATTAACTATCATACAAATTCATACAACACACCTAAAAAGTTCGTCTTTTGCAATCAACACCACCAAAAAGCAACATTCCCTCGTACTATTCCTTATTAGTTACCATCACCTCGTATCATTTTCCATGCCTCTGTTCCCACTCCACATCTCATCTCCTTCTCATTCTTTACTTTCATAACACATACCATCTACTCTATATTTCCTCAATCTTCCCCCATAAACTTCATTAGATTTTATAAATATTAACAAATTGGAAAAACTTCAAGCTATATTGTCTCGATCATGATGATAGTATGTGTTGTCTCTTTATAGATAAAGCAATTTGGGGGTGTTATTTGTACTGGTTAACATAAAATAATATACACAACTTATAAAATTATTAAAAATTTAGATTAGGCTAGGCTAGAGTACCCTTGACTTGATTAAAAAAATCAAGTTATTCTCAAAAGATATAAATTATGCGAAGGCAAAAGGAAACTGAAATAAAAAAAGAAAAGAAAAGGAGAAGTGGTATGCGCATTGAGAAGACATATGGGTCCCATTATCATCACTAACTCCACCACCTCCAACAGCACCCTTTTCCCCTTCTTTCGTCCTTCTTTTCTTTCTCGTCCTCCAATGCCATTTTGTCTTCCACACCTTGTTCCCTCCCATTCCCAAGCGACTCGATCGCAAAGTTCTTCCCTTTTTACCTCCCTCTTCCTCATTCCCTCTTTCCCTCACAAACCCATCTCTCATTTCCTCTATCTCTCTCTGCTTCGATCTTTAATTCAATCCTTCTTCTATGACTCTGGGTTTACTAGGTGGCGGCGGCAATGGTGGCTCTTCTGGGGCCACCCCAAATGTGTCTTCTGTGTCAAATGCTAAGGTTCTGGCTCAAGAATGTTCTTCATCGTACAAAGGTGAGGCTGAACTTGAACTGGGTTTGGGTCTGAGCCTTGGTGGTGGTGGTGGTGGTGGGAAGGCCAAGCCTTCTTCTGCATGGGGTGAGTGTGGTCGTATTTTGACGGCTAAAGACTTCCCTTCTGGAGTCTCTCATGGACCTTCTGTTGCTGCTTCTCGTTTCTCAGATAGAGTCAGTACTGTGGGTGGCTCTGTCTCTGGTACCAAGAGAGCCGCTGACTCTGTCTCTCATGACGCTGGTTCTCCCACTGCTGTCAGGTCAGATGATTCATGGACACCTTAGTGTTTAACTTAAAATTTTATTGCTCGTATAATGGAGTAAAGTGTGGTTTTTTCTGTAGTGTCGGATCAGTTTATTAATATTTTCCATTTTTCCCGAGTCCTGTTTTATTTCCCTGTCATTACCAGTTTTCCCTTAAGATGGTGGCTTTTTGTTCCGAAATCAAGTGATTAAACTGTTTCTCAATCAAGTTCACTGTTTTTTGACCATTTTGGAATCAGTTATCGTCTTAGTGTGTTGTTGACGAAACAGAGCTTGTTTTATCTTTATTGCAGCTGATTAGTATACTTGTATTTCTTGCCTCAACTGTGACAATATACTTTGGTTATTTGTTTTATTTTTCATTTTTGGACGTTAACCATAAAACATAATAAAGATTTGCCACTGTTTTGAAGCTTGATGACATGTAAATAAACTGGCAAAAAATACAGGGTTCTTCAAGTGAAGACATGACTTTCACTTATTTCAGTCAAATTTTTCTTGAACACATAAAAACAAGATGGAGAAAAATAGTTTGTTGTTTTCTAATTGTTTGCAAATCCTCAAATTTTTCCGGTATTAAGCCTCTTATATATATATATATTCAATTTTTTCCTCTTGTTTGTATGCTTAAACATGTATATCTACTATAGATAGCTGTTTTCAGAGATCAAATTATGATCTGCTCTCACTTGTGCTCTTACTATTATGGAAGCAGTCAACTTGTTGGGTGGCCACCCATCAGGGCATATAGGATGAATAGCTTGATTAACCAAGCAAAGGCTCAGAGGGCTGAAGAAGATAAATCCGGCGGCGACAAGAATAATCCTGATGATGTTTCAGTTACTAAAACTGGCGCTGTCAACAACACTGAAAAAAACCATCTTGGTTTTGTGAAGGTGAATATGGATGGAGTTCGCATTGGGAGAAAGGTAGATTTGAATTCTCATTCAAGCTATGAGAATTTAGCTCAAACTCTGGAAGACATGTTTTTCAGGCCTGCTAAATCAACTGGTTAGTTCTCTCTAGTACTCTCCACTTTTACTGCAACTTGGATAACAGTTTAAATCTATGTTTGGTTTACTGAATTTCATCATAATAAAGATTAATCTAAATTGTAGGCTGTTATGCAGGTAAAGGGACTCATATTACTTTTCATATCCATTTAAATTCCATGGTGTATGAACAAGCAGTTGAGTGTATGAGATTATTGATTCCTTTATGAACCTGTGTTTTTTCTGTGTGTCAGGGTGTGAGAAAGAGCCCGGAACGAAACTCTTTAAGCTTTTGGATGAAACATCTGAATTTGTGCTGACATATGAAGATAAAGAGGGTGACTGGATGCTTGTGGGAGATGTTCCCTGGAGGTATATTTGCAACTTCAATTCATTATGTCATAATTATACCACGAGAGCATAAGGAAGTAAAAAAACCACCGGCGAAAAGAAATCACAGCCAGCTAATTTCTTCTCTCTGTAGAGGAGTTATATATTATGTAATAAAGTGACAGACATTAGAAAGTTGATCTTAGAAAGAAACTCATTTCTTGAGTAAGAGAATTGGCATATCTGAAAGTGTCACACTCAAGAGCAAATTAATTATTAGATGTTCAACATTAATTATACTTCTTGATCGTTTGTAGGATGTTCCTCAGCTCAGTGAGAAGGCTCCGAATCATGAGAACATCTGAGGCCAATGGACTTGGTAAACTAATCCGCATCATAAACTATAACTTGCTCTGAATCTGGTTTACAATCAGTTTGAGACTTTCTCAACCATTCTAATCTTACCTGGTTGTTTAACTGCAGCTCCTAGATATCAAGAGAAGAATGAGAGGCTAAGGATCAAACCCATTTAGAATGTTTTCAAATTTCAACTGTTTGTTCCAAGACCCGGCAAGTTATAGAAAAAACCCACAGTTTGACAACATGAAAGTAGAGAGAAGATTGGTCTTCCAATGCTTTTCAGTTTGTTTATTTGTTTTTTTGCAAGGATTTTAACCATTCTATGGTTCTTGTTGTGTCCTTCTTCATTTTTATTTTTCCTTAATAGAGAACCTCGATCGGTTCTATTCCACAGATCCTTACATCATCATCATACAAGCCTGCATACTTTACTGAAGGCTGTTTTCTTTTTCTTTTTTTTGGTTTCTTCACACTGTAAATACTGGAGTACTTAATATCTAGAGTGTCAAGTTTGCTGCAATATGTACTAGATTGAGCTTTTCTCATATGGTGTCAAAGAAAGGGGGAAAAAAGACGTATGTCTTATCTCTATTGTCGTTTTAATTCGCAGTTGCTGAGGTTGTTTGGTCGTTTCATATATATATTGTACTCCATCCTTGTGTGGCTTGAGATAATCTCAACAATCTCTGTTTATGAATGGATCAACCTCCATCCACAACTCAATCTCTTGACAGGTTTCAAATCTGATGATCAATATGCAATAAAAAAAAGAAAGAAAGAAAGAAAGAGTGCTGAATCATAAACAGGACAAAACTTGAATATACTGTCACCGTCTTTAAATATACGACTTAATTTATAGTGCAAGTTGCACTACACTATGTTCTAGAGGAGTGTTTTTTTTTTAAGTTGTGATATAAAGTTTTCTCTGTTTTAACTTTTAATATGTAATGTGACAGTGGATAACTCGCACTATTTCTTAGTTGAAATCTTGAATATTTGTTGGCAAGGACACTTTAATGGTTGATATTATTGGTCTAATCTTCAATCATAATGTTTGAAGTTGTTGCATTCTTCCTACTGAATATTTTGATCATAGTTGAATTGAGATCAATCAATCATGTGTGTGTGTGTGTATTTCCCAAAGGAAATATGAGACATTATAGCAGAAATCATTTCGGCATCAGAAAGTATTCACAATCTCCATGAAAGGTCAAGAAACGACATCATTAGTGTTAATGATGCTTGGTTTCAAAACCCCACAAGGTTACAACAACAAAATTCTCTGTCATATGTCTGTAATATAAAAAAATGTTTCTGTGGCAAGCTTGAGGACAAAGTGGATGAAGTGTTAGGAATCTTATTTGGGATTTGCTTGTCATGGAAAGGGAAGATAATGATGATGAAGGGAGACAGAAAGAGATCATATCATGAAGAAGGCACTCAAAATAGAAATTGACCTACTTTGTATAATGATGTTATGTGTTGGGGAAATTTATTATTATTGGTATTATTTCTTTTTGAAAGAGACAGAGGAAGTGGTTCAAAGTCTTCAACTTGACAATGTAAGCTTTTAGGAGTGGGACCAAAAATATTAAAATTGATTTTGGACGTGCATGCGTGCTTAGTATTTTGTCTCTCTGTAATCACACTCTGGTGTTAAATTTCAGAAAGTCCATAATGACTCACTTGTAAATCCTAGATTTGTGGGTCCCAACCATTAGGGACAAGGATTTTAAATTTTAGGTTATATATGGAACTGCCTGTGTCCACTCCACCACTAATTAATTGGCTCTTAAACATGTTTATTTTTTTACAAAAAAAAATAGTATCCTCCTGAGATCTATGTTGAAATTAATATTTACATTTTTATTCTTTTGTTTCAGAACACAGCAGTAATATTTATCTTGAGTTGTCTACCAAAAAAAACCAATATGATTTTCTTACGACAAAGATGTAATGCAATTCAGTCACTTCATTGCAGGATTACTTTTCACATGTTTAGATTTTTTTAAGTATATTCTAAATTTTGATTGTTTTTTAAAAAAAAAGGTAAAACATATGTACTTATCATTCAAGTAAGCACGCATATTCAACTGAAATTTAATCCAGTACTATCTAAATTTGATTTTCTTTGAAATTGACAACAGTATGAAACAAAAGAATTCAATCTACTTTGACTGTGTAAATCATATAATTTTCATAACTCAAAATTAATTTACACACAAACAAACATGTTTGGAAATAGATCTTCCATCTGGCCAACAAAAACAAGAAAAGAAAAGAAAAATTATATTATTAATGCTTAATATAACTTTGGTCCTTAAAGTTTAGTTTAATTTTAGTTTTGGTCCCTGAAGTCTGGCCTGATTTTGGTTTTGGTCCCTAAAATTTGGCCGATTTTGATTTTAGTTCCTCAAGTTTGAAAATGACTTAATATATTAATCTAAATTTAGAGATCAAAACTAAAATTGGCCAAACTTAAGGGACCAAAACTAAAATCGGGCGAAACTTGAAGGACCAAAATCACCGATTTTAAATTTGAGGGACCAAAACCAAAATCGGGTCAAACTTTAAGGACCAAAACTATCAATTTCAAATTTAAGAGATCAAAACCAAAATTAAACTAAATTTCAGGGATCAAAAGTTATATTAAACCTATTATTAAACTATGCAATGGTATCCTTTAGAAAATTGCATAAATAAAAATATACAAAAATGCAAAACTAAAAAGAAAAGCTATCTAACGGTGCCGTTTTGAAGACCAGAAACACCCCTCGGCTCTTCTTGCCTTGCCCTCATCTCAGAGACTAGCGAAGTCGAAGCTCACTCCTCCGGTCGCCATCGTTGAGGCAATCTGTCACCTCGTGTTCTTTTTTATTATCGGTGTGTCAGCCTTTCGATGAATCAATTATTCGATTGAAATTCATTTTGTTGTTTTGGCTGTATACTTTAAACTATGAGCAAATATAGTATATTCCTTTCTCTTACTTTCTTCTGCAGCTAGGGTGATTGATTATAATGCTTGCCATTTTGTTTTTCTGGGAGAGTAAATTAGTCTTCTGTGTGGATTCAACTGATTCGACATTCTGATGGAATCATAATTGAAAATGGTTTGGGTGTTACCATTATAATCGTATATTTCTCATGTTGGGGCGTTCGTCAGTTCCCCTAATTGTATCGAGATCTATAGTGTTAGAATGTGTTCGTAATATTAGTTTAAAAAAATTTGAACCTTTACTCTATCTAGAGTCCAGAGTCACAATTCAAGATGTGGTAAAGTTTAAATTCAGATTTTGGTATTAGGACTGAGGATATCTCAATAGAATTCACTTGATAGTTCAAATAAATTTACGCAATAAATGATATGTAGAAAGAGTTGTGAAATAATTTTAGGATAAAACGGTCTAAGGAAGGGGTATGATCTTAATTCTTGGCATCTATAGAAATTGAAGTCACCATCTGCTGTATCTCTGTATCTGTCACCTTTTCTTGGCTAGCTGACTTCTTGAATATTGGGACTGGTTACCTATAAAGCCCGCATTTTTCAGTCTTAATTAGTGTCTACAATATTCAGAAGGTCAAATGGCAAATTATACTGGGCTTTCTTAATTTTAAAGATTGTGAAATTGGTTTCAGGAAAGTCATGGAGTTTGTTAACAGAATAGTTGATGTGGCAACGAGAGCTTTGAACAACAACATAGTGATCAATGTTTGCCTACTTGCTTCATTTGCAACACTGGGATTAAGATCAGTGCAGCAACAAAAACTCATTGAGGCCCTAGAGGCCGAGAAGGAAAATCTTACCAAATCCAACAAAGCCATGAGAAAGACCATGTGGGATTGGAAACAACAGCTTTTCACTGAAGCCTCAACTGATTCTGCATTGGTCCCTCTCGCAAGGCTTCAAGCTATCTATGGTGAAGCCCCGACTCCTCAACCTGCTGCTGGTACTTTTATTCTGTCTCCTTCCCTCTATGATAGACTTGTGCAATAAATTTGTTGAATTATTAAATGGAAGGGTTATTTTTACTTTCTCTCCGTAGGAGGTTATTACAAGGGGATTTATAAGATATGAGAATTTTTCATAGAAGTTATTTCCGGTAGTAGTTTGCATATGGTTATATGCTGCTTCTATAATAATTTGTCTGTTCACGATGTTAAATGGGAATAGTAATAGTTAAGGGGTTGGCTAGTTAGGAAGGCTCTATATTGCTTTAGTCTGCATTCTTGTTTACTATATTATATCCCAGGATATCTCTATGTTGCTTTAGTTTAGTTACATGCATACTTTTGCTAAGGGTGTATTTTAAGTGTGGGTTTCCATACCTAAAATGTAAAATTTGATGTTAAACTGTTGCAAAAGCTTGATGTTGGTCTTCAAACTTTAGATGGTTTTATATGAGCTCAAATGATTCAAGATTTGTGAATCTTCAAATTTTATGCATATGGCTAATCTTAATTTCTATGATTGTTTTAGGAGATGCTGCGAAGCAGCAAGCAAAATCTTCTGGTTCTGTAAACTTTATTGTGTGATATGTGCCAAGTGATTATGATCTTGGGAAGTTTTGGCAGTGGATGGTTGTTGAATAAACTTTTGTAAGAGATGAGAAATATGTAATTCTATCATGCCTGGTTATTTTAATTGGTATTGGCATTATGCAAATATAGAAATAGGAGAAAGTGGACGTGGGGGAAAAAAACGAAGCCATCAATGGGCAAATATATATAGGAGGTTACCGTTTTATTAGCAGATGAACAATTAGTGAACTTTTGAAAGCTCAGATAGATTGCTGGCCTTAATTCCTGTTCCATTTAACTCTTTATTCTTGACTTCCATGATTCTGGTATGAATATGGTTGTTGATGAATCGAAAGGTTGCGTTGTTACTTGTGTCATTAACTGCAAGTTGAGCCAATTTGGTGCCTGATAATAGGCACCCTCGAAAAGCAACATAAAAATAACTTTCAATTTTGGAAAATATATGCAAAATGCGAAGTCTGAAGGAAGCCTCAATACCTTCCTCAAGACACTTGCTGTTACACAACACGCACGCACACATACCTATCTTTATATTCTACACGTATGATCCAACCATACGCTTTGTAAACTATTACACTATTTCTCCTTGACAAGTTGTAGCATATTCATTATTACAACTATTCAAAACCTGATCCTCAGTCCTCACTGCATAATAAGACAAGGCCAACTTCACGCTCGCTAACTTACAGCAAGAACTGCCTTGGATCAGTGACAAAACCAGTTACTGCAGATGCTGCAGCAGTGTATGGGGAAGCAAGATATATCTGTCCCTCCTTGTGCCCCATTCTACCTGGAAAGTTCCTATTTGTTGTTGACACACAAACCTGCATTCACAGTTCACGTTTGAATCTACAAAGCATGACTTGCAATTAAAGTCATAGATATTATCTCTCCATAAAAGTTACTACCTCCAGTTTTTGAAATAAAATCCACTCTAATGAAGAAAATGAACTATAAAGAGGATCTTATATTAAAGGGCTGAAGGGAGTACTACATTAGAATCAATTATTCACTCCGTATGAGTTTCAGGAAATGAGCTGTCACTATTGACCGCTAAGTCATACATGGTTTAATGCAGTAAGTGAATTTTGGCTAAACCTTGTGGTTGAAATTGGGATCTTTATTCTAACCTCTAATAAGTATCAAAGTGATGAATCTAGAGCATTAAGTTTAATTATTGAGAAAGAGTAGATTGACCTGGGGTTCATTCAAGCGTCCATAGGTGTCTCTTGGGCCACCCATACAGGCAGCACAGCTAGGACTTGCAGGTGTATCACAGCCAACTTCTTCAAAAATCTGAGAACAAGTCTTGCCGCCAGAGCCAGGTACCTCAAGAGTGTACAAGTCCATCCAAACCTGTAAACATCGTATTACTAGCATTCTGTGTTCAAACAATCCATGACTTCGTCTTGAAACATTTCCGAACCAGGAGACACGGCTCATGTTCAAGTACATAGATATATACCTTTTGCGTAGCAGGGACAAGAAATGTAGGAACTTTGACACGTTTTCCCTACAATATTGACAGTTTGATGAATTTAAAGAAGTCAAACAACACCAGAAAAGTAATAACCGGAAGAAATAAAATGATAATAAGAGAATTAGGTTAGAATCTACAAAATGCATCCAAAACTGATACGCAGGCACAACCAATGGAATTGACAAGGGTATAAATAACTTTATTGACTTACCGCAGCTAAGAAAACTCTTGCTGCAGCCATAAAATCTTCAGTCTTTCCACCTGTGCATGATCCAATATAAACTCTGTCAATTTTCACATCTTTGCAATCTCTTGCCAAAGCACGGTTATCTGGAGAATGAGGCTGCAATGTTGCACACTACATTACATCAACAGTAGTTCACAAGCTTCCTAATTTATCATAAAAAGTGCGCTACTACACTACCTTTGCCACCAGTGGTTCCAACTTCGATACATCAAATTTGTACTCGCCCAGAAATCTGAAGTCGACAAGAAAGTACCAAATAAGAAAAACGAAAGAAATTTAAATTGTCAAAAGAGAAAACTAAATGGGGAAAATGTTGTAATAGAGACTTTACATATACATAACTTTCTTTACAGGTGAGATATGAATGAGATAATTACCACAAGTAGCAAAAAGAGCAACCAGGAATGGTGGTTCGAACCTAGCTTAATAATATTTGGTAGACTGGTAAGGGTAAATAAAATAGAACTTGCCTTGCTTTAACATCACTATAAACTGGTTCATAGGCAGCAGATGTCTTATCCTGCGAAAAAACAAATAAGCAATGTAAAATATCAGCTGATAAGACAAAATTGTAAACAAATACTCCCTTTGGTTTTTAATATAAGACATATTTACCTTATTTGATTAGATTAAAAAAGTTAGTTAAGTTAGCTAATGGACATGTATTTTTTAAAATATCCTAGTTATGTTCCTTAATTCCCTCGTTCCCTCTCCTCCTTGATGATTATTGAGGGAGTATTAATAGTGTTAAATTAGGAAAAGATTAACAAATATGAAAACTATGTCTTATATTCAAGACCAAGATCAACTCCTTAAATATATCTTATATTAAGAACGGGAGGGATTTTCATGTGAAGATGATAAAAGTCTGACACTACTACACTAGCACATCTCTTCACGCAGAGTTATAAGGTATCTATGCATGTAGGACAGTAGGAGTAAGCATTAAACATACTGCATGTTTGCTTCTATAGATGAGAGAATCAATGGAGAGAGGGTGATAGAGACCGAATTTTAGGAAAGATAAAAGAATAAAAATAAATCTGAAAAAATTAAGAGCAAGTATCTCACTCTTAGATTTACGACAAGCCAAAGGATAATTCTGCTAAACAGCGCTCAAGTAAGAATCTCACTTTAGTGAAGTCTGGCTAGTAGCCAAAATGGGAGAATATCCAAAATAACAATCGATATTTTATTTCTCTGATATCTCTGCTTATAGGTCGACCAAGATATATATAAAGCAGAAATATAATTTGATGACCCTGAAAATAACTAAACATCCCTACTTTCTCAGGATTACAGCAGAACAGACTCAAAGTGACCAAGTAGTCCTATTATTTAGCTAACAATATATCATTAATAAAACAAGACTCACTCAACTCTCCTAAATGACCTAAATAATAATATTAAAAAGAAAAATATCTAAAATAACTCTAATATCTATTCCTAAATTCTCTAACTTTCCACAATTTCCATTATCTCACGGTAATCCGGTACTCAATCACAGAGAGAGAAGGTTTCATCAGAAGAGAAGTGTACTGATCATCTCTAACCTCAAGGTATTTGTATGTGGTCTGATCAGCAGGAACAACACCATTTTTGCCACCTGCTTCTATAACCATGTTGCATATTGTCATCCTTTCTTCAATCTAAAATACAGCAAATCAGAACTATTTTAGTCGTGACTCTTGCAAGAAACATTAAAAGAGAAAGGATGCAGTTCACCTACGCTTAAACTTTCAATAGTGGTCCCCAAAAACTCCATGGTTTTATATGTTGCACCAGACATTGATATTTCACCGATGATCTGCACAGTTCTAATGTTTATCAGGGCAACAACACAGAAAAGGATGCCATAATATTCATATATATCTAGTTGCATTCCATTCAAAGGGAGAAAAAAATTCCAGAGGAATTCATCACTTACATGCAAAATTAAATCCTTGGCAAGCAAATAGCTGGGCATGTCACCATTCAGCACAAATCTCAAAGTTGGAGGAACCTGCAGTTTAAGTGCATGCAGAAAAGTTGTGGCCTTGTGGGTCATTCATCAAAACAATTACCAAAATATCAAACCAAAATTTTATATCAAAGTTTCTTATTGAAGATCACAAAAGAAAAAAGAAAGTTTCTTATTGAATGATACAGCAATCAGTTAAGTACTGTTTTAACATTTGAAAGGTGTAGCCAATCAAAGACAGCGCAGCGCAGTTAAAGTATACACTGCCTAACTCAGTAAATAATTGTCTGTAAGTAATTTAATATCTCTACCCTGCTTATGATCATCTAACCAGGCATTGAACAAATTCATTAATCCTATGATTCATGATAATAGTAATACACAAACTGAAGAACTGATTGGATAAGTGAAATAATTGTTTACTCACAAATGCACTTAAGTAAAATGTATTACATGCCTTGATTAAGAGCTTCCCTGTTCCCAATATAAAGGCTGCATCAGTGTTACCAATTCCGGTAGCAAACTGGCCAAATGCTCCTGCAGATGTGGTGTGAGAATCTGTCCCAAACAAGACCTGCCATCATTGGTGAAGAGATGAGAACATCTTTGAGATCTTAAATGTGTTTTAGATTCAAAATATAAATATCTTCTTCATCAAGTAAACTTTACCTCTCCGGGTCTGCAATGACCTTCCTGGGCAAGAGCAATGTGGCAAACACCTTTATAATCAGGGTTGGCCTGCAATGTCATTCCAATATTTATACAATGAAGAAGAAAGAAACTCAATAGAACAAGCAGTCCAAGGGCAAAGAGAAATGGGGTGAAGATCATACCCTAAAATTGCTGCGATCTGTAATGTCATAAAAGTACTTAATGTTTTGTTCTAAGCTGAAGTTTCTCGCAATGTCCACATTTCGATGAGCTCTTTCGTCATTTGTGAATATGTAGTGATCAGGTATAACTACTATCTTTTCACGGTCCCAAACCTTCATTCTCAAAACAGCAACACAAGTTAATAAACAAAATTACTTCTCACTGAACATGCACACACACAAACTTAAATCCTTGTTATAACAGAGTTATTTACAGATCAAATGGCAAGCTTGAGTTGGTAGATTTTTAAAAATGGCTCAGTTTCCGAAATTATTTTTTTATGTACATGGTGGAATTTTGTATAATTTTATGTGCTTCGAAGAATTCCAAAAAAGTCTAAATGATTATACGACAAGATAACAGTGTTCCCTGACTCGGATGGCTTGATCAGGTGGGTAGTATGCTACACTATAAAGGGACTAAAATGAAAAGACAAATTTTTTTCATGGTTTTTTTTTGTAATTCTAGCTAAAAAATCTTTAACACCACATGTTATAAATTTATACTATAGGGGTGAAGGCCTGTTAGGCTGTTAGCATAAAATGAGAAGACAAATTTTTTCATGGTTTTTTTTGTAATTCTAGCTAAAAAATCTTTAACACCACATGTTATAAATTTATACTATTATGTTAAGGGTGAAGGCCTGTTAGGCTGTTAGCATAGGCTTGTTTGGTAGCATAAGTCCGATTTATGTAAATTGAGATAAAAATCTTTCACATATTTACTTCGTAAACCGTAAAAACTACCTTGATTCCGTAAATCACGATTAAAAAGCACTTATAGAGGCTATCCAAACATACCAATAATACATCCAAACAAGAAGAAAGCAAGATGGCAAATATGTTGTTTCTTAGATAAAAGCCAAAAACTCATTCACCAAGGGAAAAATGTTAAGGTAGTAATTGTTTTTCATTGGTCAATAAACCCTGAAATTTTTTCTACATAATTAAGTTAAAATCAACAGGGAATTTACAAAGTTGGCAGAACAGTACCTTGGCATTGGGGCCGAACTCTTTGTTGAAGGTAGCAGCTATGCCAGGACAAGTAATATCGTTGATCATTAAAATATCAGCATTAACCCACACGTTTTCCCCTGGCTGAACATCACATTTCTCTGAAGCTCTAGCCAGTATCTTCTCTGTCATGGTCATTGGATTCTTGGCCTGTAATGAAACGAAAAACCCACTGTTACTACTCAAACTTTATTATAGCTGATCCATGGACAAATAACAGGGGAGAAAACAGAGTGAAGGATTGGAGCCAACTGAGCCAGTTGTGGAAGGCTTGCGCTCATACTGTTGTGGTGCCATAACAGAAACAATCTTCTTCGAGATTGTTTCCTTGAACTTCTTCTCTTCTGTAAACCATGATGATTTAGAAGGAAAAGCAGAGAGACTCAGTTCTTTCTGAGACAAAATATATATATCAGAATTACAAACTTGGGTAAGTGAAATATTTTGATTCCAAAAAGTTAAGAGTTGCAGAGAAAAAAAGACAAGACAGAGAGTGACCTTGCCATTGATGAGTGATGGAGGGCTGAAAGCCCAAGCAGTTGAAGCCATGATTGGAATACAGGAAATTAGTGAGAGTTAGATTTGATTTGATGATCTAGGAGTTTTGTAATGGAACCAAATAACAGTGCCTTGTTTTGATAGCTGAGAAACAGAGGAACTCGAGCTCAAAACACAAATTAATTCTAACATTTAGTAAAGAGCATATGAAGGATATTTCGAGTCACTTTCCTATGAATGTAGAAGCCAATATGGTTTTTTCAATAAACTATTATCAGCAGCCCTTTGGTGTAATAGTGAAATGGGAAGTAGCAAATTAATTTTAGTTAAACCATAAAATTTTTTCAAACTTCGTTGTATCCGAAGGTTAAAATAAAATTAATTTTTATGGAAGAAAAGATAATGATATCCTTTTATTTATTTATTTAAAAAGAGTATTTATAAGATAAATAAAGGGATTTAAAATAAATTAGGGAATTAAAAGTATTTTCGCAATTTACAAGAAAAATATAGAAATTCACAAGATAAATAAAGAGATTTACAAGACAAATAAATGGATTCAAAAGAATCTAAAGAATTAAAAACATTTTGGCGATTTACAAGAAAAATATAAAAATTCACAAGATAAATTAAGTAAGGGTATTATTATTATCTTTTCACCTACAAAAATTAATTTCATTTTGACCATGGAATGAAATGCAGTGAAATTTTCAAAGTTTTGAAAACCAGACTAGATCGACCGATTTGAGCCGGAAACTAGTCAACCGGTGATCCGATCGGTCTGATGGTTAACCCCGATTTGATCGGGTTTTGACCATTTTTTAAAAAATATTTTATTTAGAATTTCATATAAATAATCATGAAATTATCACTTTCTCACCAGTCTAACTTTGATTTGACTCTGATCTAACCTATTGATCTTAACCTAATATCCCAATCGATTCAATAAAATTTCAAAACCTTAAAAATTTCAGAAAATTTTGAGTTAATTGAAATTTATTTGCCACGGACAAGGTTGATGGAAAGTTTCCCCAATGACATGGGTATCTGTCATGCATTAGAAAAGTCAAACAGTGAATCATGTCCGGGTAGAGGTGGTAATATGGGTTGGGACCACGGCCGAGCCCGCTCAACCCGTAAATATAGGCGGTTTGGGTTCTGAAAAATTGGGACCATTTGGGAGCGGTTCTTTTAGGTCCAAACCCATATGATCCCAACCCATGACGGGTTGGACCACAGGGTTAGTGGGTTGGCCCATATTTTTTTTAATGTTGTCTAGTGTCTATTGAACAAAGGAGATTGGGTGAAGGGCCAAAGGCAAACAAGACCCAATCCAATTTGCGTAGCCTTTTGGGTCATTCATTATTGTCCATTTCATTGATACTTTTTGGGATTGTGACTTGCTGCCAGTTGCCTAATTTGAGTCTTTAAGAGTTAAGATGTGATATTCGTAATTTAGTATACTCCTCCTCCCTTGGATTTATGTTTTTTTAATTTAGTATACTAAATTATTGATAGCTTTTGGATTTATGTTTTTTTTATTATGTGTGGACTTGTGATTAATGTTTAATTTTTAATGAATTTTTAATTTCTTTATGGTTTATGTTTGTAGAAAAAATAATTTTTAGTATATTGTGTTAAAAAAATAATATGGGTTGGGCGGGCCAACCCACCAACCCAGTGGTTATGGGTTGGGTTGGTATTAGCCAACCCATATTAATACAGTTCTTTTTGGCTCAACCCATATGGTCCCAACTCACAGCGGGTTAGCCCAAACCCAATGGGCTAGACCATATTATCACCTCTAGCTCCAGGTCGAGGTTTTTTTTGGCAGAAACCTTTGACTAAACCCAGTGTTGAATCCAATTGCGACACGTTGATCAAGTTGGGTCCACTTCGACAATCTTGATGACTTATTTTAATGCAATGATGGAACTCAAAATCGCCATGTTAGGAAAACTTGAATGCTCATCACTACAACGAGTATCGCTTAAAATTTAATTTCTACGGTTTAAATTTAAAATTTTTAATTTATGATTTTTAAATAATAAATTTATTTTCATTATATATTTATTTTAAATTTTACATATAGTATTTATTTAAAATATAAAAATTAGATTAAATCCAAATCATTCAAAATGGGGAACACAAAATTTGCTTTGAAAAATTGCAGAAGATTGAGAATCTGCTTCCTAAAAGATTGAGTATTTGCTTCCTTTTGGAAATCCATATATAGCAGCAGGTTAGCAAAACTGAAATCAAATAATTACGCCAAAGTAGAAGGAACATAAAGAGTTAAAGAATGTGGAAAGAGAACAGATTCCAACTCCACGTGGGCCCTCTCTAAATTCTAACTAATCCAGGTCTCACCGCACAAGTTATAAGCAAACAGACTACACAAGTCATATTGTTTCTTTTAGACACGTGAATATTGTGGGAGATTGTTGAGATCTTAGAGCTGGTTTGTTATCACTTATCTGAATGGGGTTTATATAATAGTCCGATTCACGTAAATCGAGATAAATCTCCTCCACATATTTATCTCGTAGATCGTGAAAGCACTTCGTATACCGTAAAAACACCTCGTAGACCGTAAAAACTACCTCGTAGACCGTAAAAGTTACCTCATAGACCGTAAATTACAATTCATAAGTACTTATAAAGTTTTCATAAGCTATTCCAAACAACCTCAATGGTAAGTCTGGCATATATATGCGCGTAATCAACCAAGACAAGTAGCTAAAAGAGCAACTAGGAATGTGGATTCCAACCTAGCTTAATATTTAAATGAAAGAGAAAGGTACCTAGACTGGCAAAGGCAAATTAATGAAAAAGAAAAGAGTTAAGGTGTAAAAATGCATATGTGATTTTTTTCAAAGTGCAGCTAATAATAAATGTTTTTTTTTAGGTGTAAAAGTAACTATGTGGTTATAAAATATATGCAAAAGTCATACCATCTGTTAAGATTGAAACGTTGACCGTGAAATGAAAGTTTGTTGACTAATTGTGATGACGTGGATAGTGAGTTGGCATGTGAAATTGCTGACTGTAATACTTCAATGTTAGGAAAAAAAAGAGAGGAAAAACTCTCACTTGTAAAACATAGGTGAAATGAGCAAAGGGCAAAGAAGCAACAACTATTGTGAAAAAATAGAAACAACATCGATAGTGACGGCGAAGCAAGCACAGTGGCAACGAAATCAAATCGAAGACTGAAGAAAAACGGAATCAAATCAGAGGGTGAATAAAAACGAAATCAAATTGGAGGGGGAAGGAAGCGATATTGAATCAGATGGGGAAGAGTGAGAGGCAAATCAAAGGGTAAAAGAAGAGGATACCAAAGGGGAGGTGGATGACGACATCTTTGACTTCGACTACATTTTAAAAGTGAGTGTTTTTCCTTTTTTTTTCTCAATACTAAAGTATTTCAGTCAGCAATATCACTTGCCAAGTCATCATCCATGTCATCACAATTAGTCAACAAACTTCTATTTAACGGTCAATATTTCCCTCTTAATAGATACTGTGACTTTTGCACCTATTATATAACCACATAGTTATTTTTGCACCTAAAAAATATATTTGTTGTTGAATGCACTTTCACAAAAATCACATATGTATTTTTACAACTTAACCCAAAAGAAAAACTTGCTTTCCTTTCATATCACTATAAGCTGGTTCATTTGCAGAAGGTGTCTTATCCTACAAAAAAAATAAAAAAAAAACAGATTAAGTTACGCTCGCATGGTGTAAAGATGATCAAAGTCCGACACCAGCACATGTTGTCCTCCTACTTTACCCTCATTCTATTTGGTAACTAATCATCCTCTTCTTTTCCTGTTGGGGAGGCTAACATTACCGCTTTATCACCAAGAGACAAAAAAAAGCAAAATATCCTTTATTTATTTATTTATTTATTTGTATTACTTCTTTTATATAAACCTTAATTAACTCTTCTGTTTTAAAGAGATTAAAAGTTAAATAAATTATTTAATCATATTATATGTTATATAACATTAAATTATATATCACTTTATAAATAAGATAAATTAGTTTAGAAAAAAATAAAAAATACTTTAAAATAATTTATTTAGTTTCCTTACTCTTTTTTTTTTAAATTGACCGGGTCTTTAATTTAGTATCGAAGGCACTAATAACATGACATTTTTAAAAACTAAGAATTTCCTGTGAAAATATCCTCTCTGATCCTTAATAAAAAAAACCAATTGATTTTTTAGAGAGATTAAAGAATATAAATAAACTACTTAATTATAACATATATTTTATATTATCAAATTATATATTAATTTATAAATAAGATAAATTAATTTTTTTAAAAATAATAAATATAAACATTTTATATCCCCTTAGACGCCATAGCGCCGACTGAAGAGAAGGTGTTTGTATTCGGACATGACTGGGGAGCCATCGCTGCCTGGTACCTCTGCCTCTATCGCCCTGAAAGAATTCGGGCTTTGGTTAACTTGAGCGTCCCTTTTACCCCCAGAAACCCTAATAAAAAGCCCCTTGACACCTTAAGAGCTTTGTATGGATCTGACTACTATATTTGCAGATTTCAGGTCTACTTCTTCCAACTTCCCACTTGGTCGTCCTGTTTGCATGCTTGGCTTGCTTGTGTTACACTCTTAGCATATCCATAATAGTGATGTAGGAAATAATTAAAGCATATTTAATTAAATTAGTGGGTCAAGCACTTTATAGCATTAGTTTATCACTTCCTACTTAAGCCTTGCCTTGGAACTTTTGATCCATGGGGGAACATGTTCTTTCTCATACTCTCATTAGCTATATTTAATACCCCTTTACTCAATATATAACATATTTTTAGAAAGTTGATTTTGGTACTAAGATATAATTTTTATATTTATCAATATTTTCTTAATTTATCCATATTGATGCTCCATCAACCATAATCAAAGAAGAGATGGGAGGAGAGAATCAAAGAAAATGATTAAAACATTTTAGAAGATATATATATCATATTAACTAAATTCTATAAGCTAATCAAATTAGGTAAATATACTTATATTAAGTAGTGGATCAAGTAATATATTAGTATTAGTTTGGTCCACTTGCATCAAGATTGGAAGCTTAGGCTAGAGAGAGAATTCAGCTATAGCTGCCTTGGTTTCTGGGTAGTTATTATAGTTGTTGATTAATCATTACAGGAGCCTGGAGACATAGAATCTGAGTTTGGTCAAATTGGAACACACAGAGTTTTGAAGGAATTCTTAACATACAGCAACACTGGCCCACTTCATTTGCCAAAGGGTAAAGGGTTTGGACATGCACCTGATGCTCCCATTGTGTTGCCCTCATGGCTATCTGAGGAAGAATGTGATTACTACGCCACCAAATATAACAGAAGTGGCTTCACAGGAGGATTGAACTATTACAGAAATTTGGATCTGTATGTATTGTCCATATATAACTTGCACTTGCATCTTTTAAAAAGGGAAAAAATGGTTCATTTTTATTCATCTTGTAGTGTTGCATATTTTTGCAGGAATTGGGAACTGACGGCGCCGTGGACGGGGTCTCAGATAAAGGTGCCGGTGAAGTTTATAGTGGGTGATCAAGACTTGACCTATCATGCGCCGGGGATGAAGGATTACATTCACCAGGGAGGGATGAAGAAACATCTGCCACTTCTGGAGGATGTAGTAGTGATGCCAGGGGTGGCTCACTTTCTCCATCAAGGAAGGCCCCTTGACATCAACAAGCACATCCTTGATTTCTTTCGTCTATTGCCCAGAAAATTGTTAAAAATCTTTTGAGATATAAAGAAGGTCATTGAACATCTCTTAAAGCTCACTATTGTTTGTCAATTATGGGAACTTCATTTCTCAATACAATACCATGTGTGCTGCTTGCTTCTGCTCCGGTTTTGAAGCAAGTTTGCATGTTTGATTTCTTTCTCTTTTTTTGTTCAAAACATCTTTCACCCATTTATACATCCTACACTCTTCATCTATACGATGGCTTTCCTTAAACTGTAATTGCAATATCAGAAAATTGCTCCATAACCTAAAATGGCGGCAGAGACGAGGGTTGCGATTAATTCAATTTTGTGATCAACTTGATTTTTTCATTTGGAAAAATAGCCATTTTAAGTTTTATTCGAGTAAAAACAATGTTGTTCACGCTCAAGTAGTTGTTCACGATATGATCGATTAAGTTAAACTAAATGGTCATCAAGTAACATCAAATAATGTTTTCAATAAATTCTGAATATCAATCAAAATAATCACGCATGAAAATTTCGTCAACTCCAGATAATTTATTAAATGGAAATGTTAACATAATTTGGAGAATACAAAACGGAACAAGACATACATTACAGTATTATTACCGATATACCAATAGTTTACTGCAAAAACTCTCTTGGATCAGTAACGAAACCGGTCAATGCAGATGCAGCTGCTGTATACGGAGATGCCAAATATATCTGACCTTCCTTGTGCCCCATTCGCCCCGGGAAGTTGCGGTTTGTCGTCGAAACAACAACCTGCACAACCAAAGATGACAATAAATGGGTTCAATTTCCTGACACTCAACTGTTGTTGTTGGCTATAGATTATGCAGCAAATCAAAGTCAGTGCTTATCATTCATGACATTCAAGAAGGCTTGTTATTGGAATTGATCTTTGAACATGTTACTCAAAGATCAATGCTGATATTAAGGGTCAGTTTAGTTTATTACAGACAAGTTAATGATGGTGGATACAGCAAATCCTACGTGGCCCCAGAAGCTCCAAATAGAAACAGAGGAACTTGCCTGAGGTTCATTTAATCGCGCATACGTATCTTTTGGTCCACCCAAACAAGCACCACAGCTAGGACTTGCCGGTGTGTCGCACCCAGCTTCTTCGAAAATCTGAGAGCAGGTCTTGCCACCAGATCCAGGGACTGGGATGCTATACAAGTCCATCCAAACCTGCAATTCCACAAATAGATATGCTATGTCACAATTATCCAAGTAGAAGTTCTCCAGTGAAGCAGAGATGAGAGATAAGAGTAAGACCCACTCGGATAGGTGAGTCTTGCACATATTTCTATCTCTCTCCTCACCACATCACTGCTTTTACTAGAGAGGATCCCAGCTCCACAATTATCTATAATCACTTCCTATGGGAATTAAAAGCAGCACAGCCACTGAACCTAAATATGGAAAATTTCTATCACAAAAAAAATATGGAAAATTGTTCAAACCTTCTGGGTTGCAGGTACAAGAAATGTCGGAACTTTGACTTTTTTACCCTGCAGATGCACATCGAGCCTTTCAGCAGAGGAAAACAATATCATACCTTTAAGATAGAACCCAGATTAAAATGACTCTGAGGAACAGAATCGACCTAAAATATAAATCCTATAGAAAGCAGATAAACGGGAATTGGCAACAAAACAGTAAATTTTGAAAAATATGGCTTAACGATGGGGCTTTGTGTTTTGGCATTATGTGATCCTTTCTATGCCTTTAATATTACATTTGGTGATCATTAATATTAAAATCTATATCAAGTTGCACTACTCATAAGTCATGAAAAGTGTGACTCATTTTTCAGAATTTGAGCAATACACAAGAAAACATGTCTAATTACATCCAAAACATATTTCACAAACTTGATTTGAGGCATTGATACAAACATCTTAAAAAGTAAGTCACTTGAATCCATATGAGATGTAATATATGCTACAATTCGAGAAATAATACCATACGAAAAATGCATATCAGACATGCACATTCTAAGACGCCTGTTTATCACACAACACTAACAGCTTGTTTAGCAGAAAGATCACTTATCCAGAAAAGTCATCAATTACAAGTCATAAAAATTAAAATCAAATACAATTTTATAATGTTCAGCATATGAGATTTTAAATTATAGGAGTGCATATATCACAAAAGTGGCAACAGGAGCATATGATGCTTACTGAAGCTAGAAAAACTTTTGCTGCAGCCATGAAATCCTCCGTCTTACCACCTGTGCAAGATCCTATATATACTCTGTCAATTTTCACATCCTTGCATTCTCTTGCCAAAGCACGGTTATCAGGAGAATGGGGCTGTGAAAATCCAACCATTATATAAGCCATAAAATCTAACAGCATCAGATAAAACAAAAATCTCTGGCAGATTTACACAGGATAAAACCTCACCACAATCAAATCAAATCACTCACCTTGGCCACTAGCGGCTCCAGCTTGGAGACATCAAACCGGTAGTCAGAAAGAAATCTGGATGCCAATAGAGAGAACATATAAAACCGAGTATTTGTAATAGCTGACTCACAATATTATTTAAATTTCTCCCATTTTACAATGAAAGTGATGTTAAATTTTTGTTGGTAAGACTAAATTGTCCAGAGAATGGACCTCTGTCACTTCGAATAGTGTGTTTATACTTCTTAAAGGTGTTTTTATTCAAATAAATAGGAACATTTCTAGGTGCTAACACTAAATATATGGAAAAACAAAGCCAATAAAGAACTATCACTGCCTTGCTTGGTTGTCACTATAAAGTGGTTCATATGGAACAGATGTCTTGCCCTGCACAAAACGATTACAACATTAAAGCCATCATTAGGCAAGAGACAATCCCAATATTAAAAAGAAACCATCACACATGGAGAAATCACACGCAGCCACCAAAGTTAGGCAAAAACAAAAACATCCCAATGATGATAATTTATGAGCCTCATTGAAGTTGGTTCAGCCAAAGTATCGCATATTAGAATTATTTAAAAAAACTTACAAAACACAAACATATACATAAAACATGAAAGGCAACACATGTGAAGATTTTCAGGGTTATCAACAATGAAAATTATTATTTCAGGGCAGTCTACAAATAGATGGCTACTAAATCAGATATTCAATCAAAGGAATCATGGAGAAAATGTTCTGTAATAACCTACCTAATCTATGATATACATGGAAGGATTAAAAGGTCTTATAAAAAAAGGATTGAAGGGGAAATATATAGTTGACTGACTAAAAACTACTTAACAACAGAATAAAATCATTACGGTAAACAAACATGATCTGGAAAGATTTCATGATTTCCAACAACATCAATTAAGACTGTATCTGTTGAACAAACCTCAAGATACTTGTATGTGGTACTATCAGCAGGAACAACACCATTCTTTCCTCCAGCTTCAACAACCATGTTGCACAATGTCATTCGTTCTTCCATCTACTCACCACAGCATGTTACAAAAAAGCAACAACAATAATCATAATAAATGAATTTCAGAGGCTAAAGAAATATTTAGAAATGCAAAATGTTTTACAGCATAATACTTGGGGGGAATATACTTACATTCAGACTTTCAACAGTTGTGCCAACAAACTCCATAGCTTTATATGTTGCACCAGCCACACCTATTTCACCAATAATCTGCAAGATAAAAATATTAATATAAGCAACGATATAATTGTGTATATTTAGGAAGTAGGAACAAAACTAATAAAGACAACCCTCAGTTAGCTACCGTATGAATGTCAGATAAATATGATCGAATTGAAAAAGCCAATATTTAGGCAAGCTTACTTGCAATATTAAATCCTTTGCAAGCAAATAATGGGGCATTTCTCCATCCAATACAAATCTCAGAGTTGGAGGCACCTGCAATTATAAAATTTATTATACAGACACAAAATAAATGGGCATTACATCTGTAAGCATCTCAGTAAACTGCGGAATGGCTAGGAGATGGTGCTACAATAAGTCTGTATAGAACATAAGAATACTCTAAAATCGAATGAAGGACAATCCAAGGGAAACAAATTATAAAAGCCACCCCGTCCAACCTAATAAGAGCAGAGTAATAGCAAAACCAACCACATTCAAGTCTACAGCCAACTAGATTCACTCATTATGACGTGTGGGAGTAATCTTATTATGTCTATTCTTCACTTATGATAAGTAGTGGTGACTCAACACATTCCAAATTTTTGGCCTCTTAGCACTTATGTCTAGTGTTTGATTGTAAAAATGAATAAAACATCATAGTGACTATCTAAAAATAGCAAAACATCATATAGACTGCAATGAAAAGCCAACTAACCTTGAGCAGAAGCTTCCCTGTCCCCAATACAAAACCTGCATCAGTATTGCCAATGCCTGTAGCAAACTGACCAAATGCTCCAGCAGTACAAGTGTGAGAGTCAGTACCAAGGAGAACCTGTGGAAACAGAATGAGTTTAACAAAGGGGGCCATAATGCTGTTAACCACCAGCTTTTTGATTGCAGATCAAGCAAACCTCTCCTGGCCTGGTATGGCCTTCCTGAGCAAGAGCAATATGGCACACACCTTTGTAATCCGGGTTTGCCTGCTCAATTGTCATGGCCATAACAAATTACCATGTGCCTTTTTAAGAATCCAGAAACCAAAATAACAAACTGATATTGAAGAAAATGACAGCATACCTTAAAATTACTCAAATCTTTAATATCATAAAAGTACTTGATATTTTGCTCCCGGCAGAAATCCCTTAAAATGTCCACATTGCGATTGGCACGTTCATCGCTTGTGAAGATATAATGATCAGGAATTATAACCACCTTTTCACGGTCCCAAACCTTGGATTGCAAAACAAAATGCAGTCAGGAATCCTATAAGCATTAGAACATTCTTTGATTATTCATATAAGCAAACCTCGAGCAAGAAAGTTATTGCTTCCGTCATTTGTAAAAGAAAAGTTATCGCTCCAATTTTTTTTTTTTATAATGAACAGCTGAATAGTTACGTTGTAGCTTAGATGAACTCTTTAATGTCAAATCTTGCTCTAAATGCCAAGTAGAAAATTTCTGTTTTTGAAACACTTGAATTATTATATTTGGCCCTCTTCATATTTTTAAGACAAATGTAACAAATTCATTCATCCCAAAATGACTCATCAATTTCAGTGGCAGTTATCAATCATTAGCAACAAGTTATCAATCAGAGATATTGGTTAACAGAAAATAATACCTCTGCATTCTGACCGAATTCTTTATTGAAAATTCCGATGGAACCTGGGCCACATACATCATGGGTCATCAAAATATCAACATTAACCCAAACATTGTCCCCTGGGCTCAACTGGGGTTTCTCAGACGCCCTAGCCAAAATCTTCTCGGTCATTGTCATTGTTGTCTTGACCTGCAATCGGTCACACCGGCCACAAATCACAAACTAGGGTTTAAAAAGACATAAATCGAAAAGAGCAAGCGATAAGAAAGCAACTGAACTGATCCAGTGGCGGAAGGCTTGCGTTCCGATTGCTGAGGAGCTGCGACCGAACAAAAAATTCTCTTCGAAACAGCTTTTTGACATTTCCGAGCTGAAATGGGTGACGTGGAAGAGAAAGCGGCAAGACCCAAAACTTTCTGAGGGACAGAAAATCAAGACAGCCATGAGTTTGAGCATAGTTAGCCACTTTCAACAGGGAAAAAAAGAATCCTTCCAGCAAGAAACCAAGTGAAATAAAAACCATATGTTGGATTCGGGCAATGGAGAAGATAGAAAGGAGTCGACCTTGCTGAGGGGTAAGGAAGTGGTGGCCGGAGAAAAGACCGAGGAAGCCATTGTCGGCAGCCGATTGGAAAATTTTCCTTGCTCTTGGGTCGGAGTGACAGAGCACAGAGGAGCTATGTCCGGTAGAGGCGGCGGCTAAGAGAGATTACTGTGAAGCAATTTCTGCCTCGATTATTTTGTCAACTGTAATTTTGGTTCAAATTGTCTGAACTCTGAAGTCCAGGGACAAGAAAAAAAAGTGATTTCCCTTCCGATTTTTTTTTCCCATGAGTGACCGGGTAGCAAGGGACTGATTTTTAATAAATTGTGATTGTATAATTTCTTAAGGAAACAAAAATTGCTGTCAGTCCCAAAGAAACAAAAAAACGAAGATTGAGTCTCAAAAAATCACATAATCACTGTCAGGTCCCAAGGGACTGATTTTTAATAAATTGCAATTGTACAATTTCCCAAATACCCTTAATGAATTTGAGTTTTCCACTTACTGCACAACATTCTTCATCATTTGAGTTTTCCCCTTACGACGGCATTCTTTATCAGCACAACGAGTTGCACATCAGAAACTTGCCTCCACTAGCCCTAGCGTCGCCAATCGCCATTTCTTGATTGACCAAATCTCTGTCGGCCATTTCCTATAAGTCACGGTTACCCGAACCGTCGCCATTCTTCATCCGCAGAAGGAGGAAAGCTGTTGCACATCAGAAACTCGCCACTACTAGCCGTAGCATCGCCAATCGTCATTTTGCCGGACGCATGCATTGTCGACAACGTGGCTCATGATTCGATTTGTTCGTGTGTTTTTCATCAGGTTCTTTTGGGTTTTGTTTCCTGGTGGTGGCACTTCATCGATGCTCTGCATCATAATGTTACACATTAGTTGCATATTGTGCATTTTATTCTGGATGAGTGAGGTATTACTTGTGATTTGCTGATGTGCTTTAATGTGTCTTTTGTATGCTGCGATTGTGAAACTTAGTTGGAGGTTCACTTTATTGAAGTATAAGTTATATACTACACAACTAGAATGGTGTAAATTTGTTTTACAGGGGAAAAATCTGCAGAAACAAAAACCTGATAGAGGGAACAAATCAGGGCATGCTGATTTAAATTGTATATACCAGTGATTGTTAACTGAGTGTGATAGTCTATGGAACATTGTATTTGCTTAAGGCCTTTGACAAACTTGTTTACATAAAGATCAATGTTGTACAGTTTGATTGTAATTGCATAACCCCTTCACATCATTTTGTAACATGTTTTAGATAACTCGTAGAAATTCATTACTGAAATTGAGACCAAGAGAACTATTTATTCTGATGTTTATTTCCAGGAT
The DNA here is from genome assembly GCA_037074505.1 of Albizia julibrissin. Taxonomy (NCBI): domain Eukaryota; kingdom Viridiplantae; phylum Streptophyta; class Magnoliopsida; order Fabales; family Fabaceae; genus Albizia; species Albizia julibrissin. The sequence continues at coordinate 4,139,067 of CM073482.1, read as the reverse complement.
ATGGAATCAAACTGACTGTACCATTTTATGTTTGGTACATGTGGATATACATTTATTCTGATGTTTATTTCCAGGATATGGAATCATACTGACTCTTACATTTTATGTTTTGTACATGTGGATATATACATTATTAAATAACTAGCCCACACTGACAATCCAAAGGTCACTAGGTTCATCCACTAACAACTCCTTAATATTGCGTTAACAACCCCACAGCATCCATTGACAACACCCACAACGTGCATTGACAAGTTCGTCATGTTGTGTTAACAACCTCTACACTGTCAATTGACAAGTCCTTCATGTTGCCTTAACAACTCTCACAGCCTTCATTGACAACCCCTACAGCCTATATTGACAACCTCGACAGCCTCCATTGACAAGTCCTTCATGTTGCGTTAACAACCCCCACAGCCTATATTGACAATCCCAACAGCCTCCATTGACAACTCTAATAGCCTCCATTGACAGACAACCCCAACAGCCTCCATTGACAACCCCTACAGCCTCCATTAACAACCCCAACAGCCTCCATTGACAACCCCGACAGCCTCCATTGATAAGTCCTTCATGTTGCGTTAACAACCCCCACAGCCTATATTGACAACCCCTACAGCCTATATTGACAACCCCGACAGCCTCCATTGACAAGTCCTTCATGTTCAAACAGTGCATCAAATATTACACCACAATTATGTTATGACCATTAAAATCTGAGTTGGCCAGATCAACATCAAAATTCAATGCACGTAATTTCCAATAAAGTTAATAAACATGTATCCACATGTACAGAACATAAAGTATATCCAATTAACTAATGATTTTCTAGGATATATCCAAACAATGTTACAAAATCATACATTTAACTCATTAACCCATTAACATGAGATAGAGAAATTTTATGTCCGACAACATAATGGGTTTAACTGAATACAATATAGCTATACAACACTAATGTTGGTGTAAGCAAAATTTTCAACAGCCTTGATGGATTGCATGTTAGCCACACTAGCATAATTATTCAATCAACTATGCAATGTATAATGTAAGTCAGCCTGGTCAGTGGGTTCTCCTCCTCTTACATATGTCTTGAACTAATGATAGCACTTTCGCGGCATGTGTGTTGTGAGAATGGGTAACTAGCCACCACAACACCCAAACCTTGATTTTCATGGAGTTTGTCTTTGGAGTATAAAGACATCGTGTATCCGTCTTCATCTTGCACAGTGCCTAATGAGCTACTGCTTGGTTACCAAGTGTAATGCAAAAGCTTCCCTTCTCCACCTTCTTTACCTAAAAAAATACAAGGCTCATTAACCAAGTACAAAACATTCACTGTACTTCTTACTAAGCTGCACAATACTTATCACACATAAGGCCTTTGTCTTGGGATATAAAAGCAATCTGAATAACTTGTAAACAATAACATACATGCATGGAAGCACTGCAAATAAAAACATTAAGTGGAATAATGTAGTTCTTCCATTTTAGAAGAAGAAAACACTAAACAGGGAAGCCAAGCACACAGGTTAGTTGTTGAGTCACAACTAAAGACTTTTAAATAAGCTTTTAGGAATAGGAACTTTAATACTATTGGATACATCAAGTTGGTTTGAGTTTGCTACTATTAGTCTATTTCTTGCTAGTTTGGCAGGTTGCTATACTCTCCTTCCTCCATCCTTCATGGGTTTATTTTTGTTTTAGTTCCATATCGCATGCTTTCATGTTTTTTGTCTACTAATTGTTATATCTCTTGTTAACTTTTGTTTACAACATTTGATAATTACTCATGAATGTGGTTTGTAGATGGCTACGAAGATAGATAAAATTGTGAGGCAACAAATTGCACAACCATCTAATAGTTGCATTACTCAAGATGGTGTTTCTTTTCTAGATCAAGTTATTTTGCCTCTCTATGACGTTATTGTTGTAGTAAGTTTCTACATGTTTTATAAGTATTTTACTAACTTTACAAACAAGATGCCATGTGCATTGAAATTTATGTTAACTTGACTAAAGTTTTGACTGTAAACAATGCTGAAGAGCTAAAAACAGATAGGCTTATATATGTTTGATTTTTTACATTTTTTATTAAAAAAACTAAAAGGCCTCTAGAAATTGAAAAGCTAAAACTAGCTATTATTGGGGACATCATAGAACATTTTGTTGAGCAGCTCAATATATGACTTGGACATTCTATATAACTTGGATTCCCTTCAATTACACACTCTGTCACTTAGTATTTTGCCAATAAACCTTTTGAGATCAGTGCTTTAGATTTGCTTACCACTGACTTCCAAGCAGGGTACATTATATGGAATTTATCATTTAAATGTTACCTACAGTTGTCATTAACAATGTCAGTAGCCATATTAACAACTGTCGCTGCATCCATTAACAACACATAATTTCAAACCCTTACCATAAATCATTACACCCTAAGTTAAACATTTAAATGTTACCTACAGTTGTCATTAACAATGTCAGTAGTCATATTAACAACTGTCACTGCAGCCATTAACAACACATTTTTCTTCACTATCATATTATATAACCACAAATCTTTCACCATCATCTTCATTCCTTATCCCTTATTTTGCAGAAACACACCAAAGTAAACCCAAAAACAGAGCATACTCAGCGAAAACAGAGCATAGTCACATTGAAAATATAGCATACTACACTACACCCAAACACATTGAAACCACACACAAAGCATATCCATTCCATATGCCTAGGTCTATCTTTATAGTTTACAAAAATAATAGAGAAAATACCCATAAAAGATGACAACTTTTTCCCTTTTTCCAACCTAAACAAAGATAAAACATGTAACTACTACCTATAGTTGTCATTAACAAGTTAAGTAGCCATATTAACAACTGTTGCTGCATCCATTAACAACACATTATACAAGCTCAAAATATAACTCAGTTTCAATTTCATTGATAAGCCATAACTCTGTAACATTGAAACAAAATCGAGAGTGATAGAGTGATGCTCATAGACTCTACAATAAACATCCCGAAAATAAAACAGAAGAAAACACAAAGGGAACACAAAATTGTCACCTTAAAACCAAGAAAAAAGGAGAGCGCGATTGCAGCGAGAACACTAACAGTGGTGAGAAGGGTCTGGGTATCAAAATTGAAAGTAGAAGTACTCACACCATGAAACAGAAAAATGGGATTGATGATCATCAACAACCTTTCAGGATGCGTTGCTTTCTTCTTGGGTCTACTCTTAGAGAGGAATCGAAGCAATGAGGAAAATTGGAACTTGGAACGAAGAGACTGAGAGGATGTGGAAGAACAGGAACAGAGGAAGGTGGAAGAGGAGGAGGAAGATGAAGATGCGGTGAGAGACGAGAGTGGAAGAAGAGTGAAGTGAGAGAAAGAAGCCATGAATTAAAAAAAGGGAAAGTTACTTTAGGGCTATTTAGGTCATTGTACAATTGAAATTTATTAAAAATCAGTCCATTAAGACCTGACAATTATTATCTAATTTTGTGGGACTGATTTTTTGTTTTTTTGTTTTCTTGGGATTGTACAATAATTCTCCCTTTTTTTTTCCATGAGTGGCTGGGTGGCTTTGATCCCTAGGTGCGTGCGTGCATATAATAATGGTGTTACCTTTTTTTTAATCAAATATAATGGTGTTACTGACGGGTTCATCTACCAAAGGGTTACTCCTCACAATATTCCTAACTAAAAATGTTCGGATTTTCAGAAATGTTTTTATTTAGTGACTTCTAACAAGATTGTCTAAGATAAGAAATATTGGGCTTAAAAAATAATAATAGTGGTCTTTGATAAGGTGTGGCATGACAATCCTTATGAATTCTTATTTTGAATAGATTTAAGATATATTTAGAAATTCATCAATGCTAAATTAGTGAGTTTTTCTTTAAATTTTAAGAAATATCAATTTAGATATATTATTTATGAAATTTTAACTTAGAATATAAGTTTTTTAAGTTTTAAAAAAATAATAATAGGAAATTTTTAAAGGGAAAAAAAGATTCTAGTATTATTATATAATATTTCCTTTTCCGCTTTGTTTGACACACCTGACTACGTTTTGGAATTAAGAAAAAAGAAGACCTAACAAAGTTTGTTTGCATGAGGTTTTTAAAGGATTTATAGGTATTTATGTATATAAGTTAAGATAATATTCCTCTTAAATATTTACCTTATATACCGTAAATCATGATTGAAAAGTTATTTTTTTTGAAAACTTTTATTACTATTCCAAATGAGCTCATAAGAGAAGGCAGCTTTGAATTGGAGAGAGCAAGCAGAGAGGCAGCAATTTTGGGGATCTAATATCATAACTTTCTTCTTCATTTTGGGGATTACTTGACGGGGAAAGAGAAAGGCGTTTAGACTCCATTTTTTTTCTTTATGGAAGAATGAGAGGACTATAGAGAAGATAAGAGACTAGAATAGCTGCAGAATCATATGAGAAATAAATAGAGTTAGGAGGAGTCCATTGAATGTTTCTAACTATCTATTATATTCATCTTTCTTTTTCTTTTCGATTCTTAATCTATTTTTGTATTGTTCGGTGAGATTAATTAAATCCATGTGTGACTAATTTTGTTTTTGCAACTTAGAGAAACTATGAATGTTTTCCCTTATTAGTTATGTTTTTATGTTAATTTTGGTTATCTAATCTTTTTTAATTATTATTTATTTTGTATTTAATCACCATTAAGTATGAATTTGAAAAATTTAGATTAATCTTGGGAGATGAATCTTAATTGAATAATAGGATTGAGTAATGTGAGATTAAAATTTATTCTAATTTGTCAATAAAATAAAAATATACCTATTGGACACGTATAGTTTAATTAGAATGAAATTGAATTGTTATTGCCTTTTGGGTAACTATGTTAGGAATGACAATTTTATTTTGAGAGAAGGGTATACATGATTAGGAGATATTTACATCTATTAATAGTTTAGATTAACAAAATTGACATTAACCTAATTAATTAAGTGAAAACAAAGTTTATAAAGCTAATAAGAGATTAGTTACTTTGTGTTGTTCTTTTGTTAATTGTGATAGTTAATTTGTTTTGATTTGATTTTAATTTCTTTTATCTTATTTGAATCCAATTTTGACTTGCTCAATTTAATTAAAAATATAAAATCACTATTCAACTAAATTGTTAGTACCAAATTCTTATGAGAATGATATTTTATTGACCCTTTATTATTTGATACAGCTGTGGACTTGCGGGATCTGATGCTCTAATTTTTTCCCTTTCAATCCCATAGCAAGTTTAGGTTTTTTGTCATGGTACTCAGACCCAGACTGGATCAGAAACCTACCAATTGGCCGATAAACCGGTCTGATATGGTATTTTTTATCTTTTAAAAAAAATTATTTTTTTAATTTTTTTTAGAATTTTATATTACTAATTCCAAAATCTTCAATTTCTCACTAGTTTAGTTCTGGTTTGACTCTGTTCTAACCCACTAATCATTGACTCAATAACCCGACCAATTCAGTAGCCGGTTTGAGTTTAATTACCTTATTTTTTTACTATTTAACACTTCATCCACATATGATGCGAAGGGATGTAGTAGAAGCCAGATTTAATCATTAATTATTGAAATAAAATGAAAAAATTTATAATTTGGGTGCCGGTGATAATGCAATTAGTTGTCATTTACTATTTTAATTTAATTTTTGGCCAAAAATGTTTTAATTTAATATGAACTATCATTTTTATGATAAACATTTTTAATTCTTATAAATCTTTTCAAATATTTTTTACCATTTTAAGGATCAGCCCAAAAATTTTGTGGAAGAAGATGTAGTTGCAGCATTTCTTCAACTGCTTTGTTATTCAGTCCTCTTGTGTTTTTTCTTCAATTCAATTATTTACCTTGGAGAATCTTGTTTATATAAAACGAATTTTATCTGGACTTGCATATATCACCCCTGTGAAATAATTTACCGCTGTCCTAATCTCGTCTGGTTGAAGAACCAGATCCATTTTTCTTCGTCGACGAACAAGCATTGCAAACTCGGTCGAGCTCGCAGTCGGACGCCGTCTCCGGTCCATCGTTGTCAACCCTACGTGGCTGTTCCCCGGCAAGTATTGAAGAAGAAGATTCGAACACTAGGGCTTTGTCTCCTCCCTCTTGTAAGATTGATTTCTTCAGTCTGGCTTTGAATCTTGACTTGAATTTGTTCCTCGCGTTATCTGTTCCCTGCGTTGTTTTCAAACATGTGTCGGGTACCTTCGCCCGTTTCTTACTTTATTTTAAATTTTTCATTTTAATTTGGTATTGAACCTGGTCGTGTAATCGTTTGAATATTGACGCTTTTGAACCTGGGAATATTTACAGGTTGAGTTCAAATTTTTTAACTTTGATTACAAGTTTTTGCTTGAATGGTGTGTAATTGGCTACAATACTTCTTCCCTCTCCATTTTGATTACTATCGACTAATATCCCTTGAATCGTGTTGTTGTGCCATGTTGGATGTTTTCTGCTATGGCAACCTGTTTATCAATCCCTTTTTATTATCATCAATATAGAAAATTCTCAAGGTATTTTTGAAGCATGATCAGGTAAATGACTAGGCTCGATTTGTGTCTGGCACTTTAGAAGCTTATTAGTCCGTGAATGGATTAACTTTTGGAAAATAACTTTTACTATTTATGAAATAAGTATGTTAGAGGAATTTTGTCTCAGTTTGCGAAAAAGAGTTTATGAAACCACGGATTTGGTGGTTTCCAAACACTCAAGTCTAAATCATTTCCTGATGCTCTTTGGTCTGTGAATTAGAAGCTATTAACAGAAACTATCAATTGCGCACTTTACTCACTTTAGGTAACACTTTATTATAAATTTCAAGATGAAACTGGAAGACCATAAATTGCAAGAGTGTTATCATTGTCATTCTTCAGTGGCTTGGAGGAGTTGCCTGAATCAATTGGCTTGTTGAGGCATCTTAGTTAAAGTATCTGGAACAAAAATTGAAAGGACATGATTCCAACTATCCATATATCAAATGCTTCAGTGGGGGCGGATGCCCTGAGTGTAAATCTAGGTCCGCTATGGTTATACGCCAGAATCTGTTGTTTTAGTGATGTAGAAAAAGAACAAATAAAATGGTAAAAAGGCAAAACCAATCATATCAATGACAATATCCTTTCAAGGTGTGACACTATAAATGACTAGAGGCCTTTACCTAAATAAGAAATTCTGACATCATCAAGTATATTTTCTTGCTTTCATGTAAGCCTTTAATTCTAGAATTTATCATTTCATTCTTAACCGTTTATATTTGAAAGTAGGCAGTTGTTTTTGCTGTCTCACGTATTTTAACATGGGCTTATGCGACAAATTCTTTGTTCTAAGCTCAAAATGTTTGAGATCTGATAGTAAACCAACTTGCTTGTTAAATAGCTTTCTATGATTCTCATCGATGAGATATCTTTGGCATTTTATGTTTTTTTGGTGTTCATCATGCATGGTTTATTTGCTGAGCCAAATAAAATTCTGAGAAGTCTGCTATTTGATTCTGTGGAACAAGCATAATCCATGGTAAATATTGGTTGACAGCCTTGAATAAGCCTTTAAAGAGGATTGAGAAAGATGAACCATAACCCACAATCAAGTGAAGGCAGGCATGATGACGATGCTGCTCTATCAGAATTTCTCGCTTCTTTAATGGATCACACTCCTACAGTAAGTTTTTATACTACGCAGACCTGAGAAAACTTCTTTAACTTACTTTATATTCATTGGAACATCTAAAGGTCATTGCTAACTCCTTGCTCTTTTATTTTGTATCTCTGATAGATACCAGATGAATTGGTGGAACATTACTTAGCGAAGAGTGGCTGTCAATGTCCTGATGTTCGATTGTAGGTACTTTTTTTTTTTTAAGTCAGTATTCTTGTTAATTCCATTTAAACATTGTTTATATTAGCTATTTTTTGGTGGCGCAGAGAGTGTTTCCCCATCTGTTTCTTGGATGTTACCAGACATGACTCACTGAAATGTGTGAATCTAAGTTCAAATATAGTGTATTTTTTGCATCAATGACCCGTTGCTCACCTTGCTAGTCACATCTTTTTCCTTTGTCTTTTTAATTTTAATAAGACCTTTATTACTTCTATTTCCAGAATAATGTGGATTGAAGAGAGGAAATAAGAGGCACTCAGTATGATATATATTAAAGATCAGAAAGTTGAGTTACATTCAAAATCAACATATTTTTCATAGAAAAAGAATTTATTGATGGTTTAAGAAATTAATGCATCAAATACTCCAAACTTGAACACTTATTGGTTATTGAAGTTGCACAGTCTAGTTGGATGGGTCAGGGGGTCCATAATTGCTTTTGTTGGAAGTGAAAATTGTTGAATGATGATATATTGTTAATTGGGATCTTTGGGCCCATCATTTCTTATTTGTATTTGTCTAGTCTAGTTGACTTTTCTTTCTTCATTTTTTTTATGGCAGAACTAGACTTGTAGCTGTTGCTACCCAGAAGTTTGTGGCTGAAGTTGCCAATGACGCCCTTCAGTATGCTTATTGAGCCATTACTTTCTATTTTATGTTTTTCATTTCTTTTATGGCCATAAGTTATCTGCACAATCGAATCAGTTTATTTCTTTGTTTAGAAGCTCAATTTTTGGTTTCTTGAGATTTAATCATTATGAGATCTAGTCATGCTATAAGTAGTTTTTCTGGCCGCTACACTATTAAGTAATTAAATCTCATATTTTCATGTCAATTTCATGAGGCCAACAGATTTTAATCTCTGCTGCCTTCTCTTGTAGGCACTGCAAAGCAAGGCAGGCGACAATTCCGAAGGACAAAAAGGATAAGCAGCAGAAGGTCCGCAGCTGATGTTTGCAGTATTTTTTTTTTTTGTCTTTGCTATTCTTATTTCTTATTATATGTATGTCACAGTGTCTTGTAAATCTTGTTTGTGCAGGATAAGCGCCTAACATTGACAATGGAGGACCTATCAAAGGCACTGCGTGAGGTAAGAACTTATCTCTTCATGTAAATGGGGAACTAATTAAGTTTTGTCTGTTCTCATTATGAGAGCAATGTGGCTCTGACTTGTACCATGTTATCCTACTTTATTAATATCCAAATTTTTTGCCCCCCCCCCCAAAAAAAAATCAAGCTTGTCTTGTTTGATCAAATGAACTTACAATGACCTGAACCAAACCTGAATTTTTGGCCAGTTGCATGCCTGAATCAACTTGGAATTTTGTCAGCTTCTTGAGCTATAGTTTTTTGGCTGATTGAGTAGCATTTTATTGATCAACTGTACATGTATTCATTAATATTCTCAACTATTCCCCAATCTATCTTCTGCTGTTATTTCTTGTGAACAGTATGGAGTGAATGTAAGGCACCAAGAATATTTTGCTGATAGCCCTTCAGCTGGAATGGATCCTTCCACACGAGATGAATGAGCCATTAATTGTCTGTAACGGATCTTCAAGGGTTCTTACTTGCTCCATGGTTTAGTAAATACTGTCATTTGGTAAGGTGGATTTGAGTCTAAAGTCGATGAAGTTAGTGGAATAGTTTCAAGTTCTGAATGTTTGATTTGCAAACCATCGTGTACATTTTGCTTAGTTAGAAATATATTTGAAATACGTTGTTATTAATTTGAAGGAAATTTGAAACATCATTTGTTGGCTTTAGAACCTCAACATACTCTCACGTACTTCGTGTTACAAGCACTTGCTGGGTTTGTTTTGGTGGGGTGAAAATAGATAGCAACAGAATGACCTTTTTGGGAATAAAATAATAATTATAGTAATGATACTAAGGGCCTGTTTAGATCAATGGGAGGGGAAGAGGTTAACTTATTTGATTTGGTTATAGAGAAAGGAATGAAAAGGTTTTTTAATAATTTTTTGTTTGATTCAAGGGGGGATGGAGGGGAGATAATTTAATTTATCATTTTATCTTTATATATTAGTTTTTATATTTTTACTTATATAAATTATTTAAATTAGTTTATATCTGTATATAAATTATATAATTTATGAAAATTCACTCTTATCAACACAATCACAAACCTCAATATTTGGATTTTTTTTCTAACAGCAGAATATATTATATAAATTAATTTTTTCCCCAACTATGATATAAATAAATATAATTTATAAAAGTAAAGTCTTATCCTATCATATACAAATAACATATGTATTAAAAATTGATGTAACAATAGTATTTTATTTTTAATTATATAATAATAATAATATATTTTTTTCCTTTATTATCTTTGTTATATTTACTATATAATATCACTAAAAATATATCGTGTTTTTTATATTGTTGTTGAGAGACATCCTTCCAATCACCGCCCTTTTTATTTTTGGTCAAATAAGCACAGCCCGTGTTGAAACCATGAATTCCAGAGTCTATCATTGCAAAAACCACAAAATTTCTTTTTAGCGCCTCTGTTCCCAGCACCAGACCTTTCCTCATGTCCTGCTTGATTTCTTGAAGCTCCACTTTCTGGGCCATATGCTTGATTTCATCCCATCTTCTTTGCTCAAGCTATACCAACAACAGTGTTTAGAACGGCAAGCATGGAAAGATACAAGCAAATGATGACAATGGAAGAACACAATGAACAGACAGCGACCATAGATCTCAAATGCAAGCTCTGATCAGCGACATCAGTACCGATAGAAGAGAGGAGTTGCCAGCCAAGTACAGTAAGAAGTGTCTAGACTCATCAAGATGAGAACAACGAACAATTGATGGTTTTTTTTTAGCATGGGTATTGATAGAATATTACAAAATTAGTGAGAAGAAATTGATCTGAAAGTTTGACACCCACCAAAAAAATTAATGAGGGGAGGGCTATATTTTCCATCCCCTCCCCTCCTTCCAATCAAACACACTCTAATAGTTCATTTGGTTCGATTATATAAGAGAGGATTACATATAATCCAATGAAAATGACACTATTGTTATTATAATTTTTTAAATTGACAAAAAACTCACCTATAAATGCAGTTAAATATTAATTAATTTTAATTAACACCATTAAATATTAAAAAAGTAATTAATAATATAAAAATTTAAGAAATATTCCTCTATTCAAAAATTTAAAAAAAAATTATATTCCACCGTTAAAAAAATATTAAAATATCTCATTAAATTATATCCCCACAATTAAATATTAAAAAATTAATATGAATCTAATTTATACACTATATAATATTTTCACTATTAAATATTAAAAAATTACTATGAACCCACCATGTATACTGCACGAAATGAAAAAAAATTATCATGAACCCAACGTGTACATTATTATATGTGTAGAAATGAGTAATTTTGTCACTTGCTATATTATTTTCATATATTCTCATATTCAATGTAATCCAACCAAACGTTTTTATATATATGCATTACATTTCCCTAATGACGAACCAAACAAATAATGTAATCATCATTACATTGAACTCATTTACATTATATTACATTTCATTACATTACTTCCAATTTCGTGAAACAAACGGGCACTAAGGATCTATTTGGTTCGATGGAGGGAAGGGGAGGGAAGGAATTTTAATGTTACCTTATTTGGTTTGGGAGAAGAAGGGAAGGAAAATATTTTAATTTGGACAATTTCATCCTTTTATTTAATTTTTTTTAAAATTATGTATAATGTTTAATAAAATATATTATAAATATAAAATTATAATTTAATAATTATAAAAATTAAATAAATATAACTATAATTATACTAATAAATATCTAAAATTCTATTACATGGTTTTATTTATTATATATATATAAAAATGGCTAAAGACATTTTTTTCCAATCAAATAAAAAAAATTAACCTCCCCTCCAAATCTCCCCAATTTAAGGGGAGGGTTTAAAGGGAAGGTGATGGAAAATTTCAAAATTTGTTCCCTCCCCTCCCTCTAACATTTCCAATACCAATCAAGGGAGGGGAGTAAAATCTCTCCCCTCCTCTAAAATCAAACATTCTCTAAGAGCCTGTTTGGTTTGAAGGGAGGAGATAAAAGGAAAAAAATAGGAGATTACTTTATTTAGTTTGATTGAAGGGGTGGTGAAACATTTTTAATGATCTTTTGTTTAATTTAAAAGGAGAAGGGAAATGAGATAATAACTAATTTACTATTTTATCCTTATATGTTAGTTTATACTCTATTCAATCCTAAATATAAGATAAAATTAATTTTTTGGAGATATTAAGAAAGTTAATTAAATTACTTTAAAATATTTATATTTGTCATTTTTTTCTCTAAACTATTTTACCTAACTTATAAAATGATATATAATCTAAGAATACACAACATATGATATGATTAAATAACTTATATAAATTAAGAAAAATTAATCTTTTAATCCTTTAAATATTAACTCAATTATGATACAGTCCTTCAACTATAACTCGGGGCGACTCAATCCTAAATTTTTTAACTCGGGTAAAACTCACTTCTAATCTTTCCATATTTGATAATGTAATCTTTATCATATATAATTTATTTTAAATAATCAATTAATAATCCTATGAGCAAAAAATATTATTTTAACCGGTTAAAAATTGCAACTGTAGCTGCCAACTCAGCTCCGCCACCTTGTTTCTCTTCTCCAGCATCGTCGTCACGAAGCCATCCAGCTCTCTCGTTGCCCAGTCAAGTTATTCGCCCTCATCAATAAAACTGCTCTCCACCTCGTCATGCTCGTCTCTGTTGCATTACGGTCCTGTTCTGCAAGATATTTTAATTGTTAATACGCTACTAATAAAAGCCCATAGCAAACCTTGGTCACTTTCTGAAATCAGCATTATTTTAGGAAAGTTTACAGCAAACCATCCCACTTAGAAATCCAATTAAGAGAAGTACTTTAATTTGTTGACCAGAGCGCACAACTCGATGGGGGTAAGTGGGAACCTGGGTAGTGAGAGAGCCGGATTGCTTGAGCGTGAGAATAGTAACGAGGTGGAGGAGCTGAGTTGGCAGCCATAGAAATATTACAAAATTGCTGGGTAAATTAGTCTAATATTTTTTTCTTCCCTCTAAAACCCCTTAATTCAGAAGGGACCAAAAATAAAGGGAGAGAGAAGTAGATTTTTGCTCCTTCCCTTCAAAATTTCAAATAAGATGAAGGAAAGGGGCCATTTTCTTTCTCTTAATTTCCACCCCTCCCCTCCAACCAAATAGGTCATAAGGGTGGATCAGGACATAAGACTCTCATCAGGTCAGTTTAAAAAAAAATAGATGTATGTAGTCTTACTCTTATAAACGGAGAAGTTGTTTGCAAAAATTATAATAATGATATTTGCATGTTTGGATAAGCTTTTGAAGAGTTTATAAGTGTTTTTTTATATAAATCGAGACAAAACTTTTTTTATATATTTATCTTATATACCATAAATCTCGATTGAAAAGTTACTTTTAAAGGTTCCAGTCGCTATTTCAAATAAACATACAAGCGGCTTGTTTAATAAGTTTGACTAGTTCAACCACTCATTGGACCTATTAACCGGTTCTTGACACATTCTTTTAGCCTTCAATTTCTACCTATTTGTTTGTATTAGTAACAGAGGAATTATTTTTTTTCAATCTAACTTTATAAAAATCAGATTGAAAAAATGTCAGATTGTTAATATAATTTATATTTGAATTGGAAGTGATATAAGTGCTTTTTTTTTCTAACCTTAAACCTGTTTGGATTAGCGTTTGAAAAGTCCGTTTAGATGGAAAATGACTTAAGAGGGCATAAATATTATTAAATATTACATATATATATATATTATTTGTATATATTATGATGATTGGAGTGAAAAAATGTAAAAAAAAATTAATATAACTAAAAAAACTCAATTATTATTAAAAAAATACATTATACTTAATTAAAAATTTATAAATTTATAATTAAAATTTTTCTTCCTTCACCTTACTCCTTTTATGTGTTGCAGGTGGCCATAATTTATATTTGGATTGGAAGTGATATAAGTGACTTTTTTTCTAACCTTAAACCTGTTTGGATTAGCGTTTGAAAAGTCCGTTTAGATGAAAAAATGACTTAAAAGGGCATAAATATTATTAAATATTACATATATATTATTTGTATATATTGTGATGATTGGAGTGAAAAAATGTAAAAAAATTTAATATAATTAAAAAAACTCAATTATTATTAAAAAATACATTATACTTAATTAAAAATTTAAAAATTTATAATTAAATTTTTTCTTCCTTCACGTTACTCCTTTTATGTGCTGCAGGTGGCCTTCCTTCATCACCACCATCACTGTCGACAACCTCCCTTCATGCTCACCATCATCTTCTTCATCAACAACTATCGCTACCGCTGACACTTCCATTTCCGGCAATTCCCACCATTCAAAGAAGCTCGGAACAAAGTTGAAGTGCCATGAGTTCCTTTAAAACAGACCAGACCTTGATTTTAGGAGAGCACCAGAGCTTGGATTTGGAGGAAGTGATCCAAACGGGAAGAGAGGCACAACAAAAACAGCTCCAACGTAACCCAAGACAAGTATAATTAGGAATCGTAAATTACACCAAAGCGGGCTTAAGCTGTGCCCAAGATGGAGGCACTGTAACTACTCTGCACCAATTTATCATTCACAAGCCAGCAATCAGAAAACTAATGGTTCAAGTAAATCTATTCCGAGAGTTCATGTCAAGTTTCAAAAAGTGGTTTAGAGTAATGTCCGGGTTTAATAACGTTAGCATAATTTAGTTTTAAAGGGTGTAAAAGTAGACATAATATTTTAAAACAATGCAATTTTAATAATTCCGTTAAGTTGGCTCAAACATAGATGGAGGAAGAACAAGTGGATTTCATATAAAAAAAAGTAACCGACATTTGAGATTGTTAAAATTGTATCATTTTTAAAGCATTGAGATTTTTAAAATTGATGTGGCAATGGTATTTTATTTTTAATTGTATATAATAATATGTTTTTTCCTTTATTGTCTTTGTTATGCTTACTATATAATATCGTTAAAAATTAAGGCCCATTAAATTTGATCCCTTAACACCCTGCAATGTGGTGCAATGCGATGTAATGTTAATGCAATACAATACTAATTACAGAACTAGTATTTAGTTTGATTTTTAAGCAAGGTTCAATGAGTTATTATTTTAATAATTATTTAAAATTAATATATCACACAAAGTCTATTTTACCCTTACTATAATCTTTGTACAAAAAATAGTTAAGAGCCATCACTTTACCTCATTATAACTGTCACGCTATCTCATCGAGGATCACAGATGGCGATGATTATGGTGGTGGAGGATAGTAACAGTACTGTGACAGTGGAAGGTGGTGATAGCAACAACAATGGATGAGGAGATAGTGACGATGATAATAGGGTGGCGACGATGGAGGTGGAAAAGGAGGAAGTATTGGCGGCGATGGTTGTAATGGTGGAGGAGGAGATCGTGGTAGCTACGATGGCAACAACGATAAAGGAGGAAGTCATGATGGAGGGCTGCATCAATGGTGGACGTAATGGTGACGAGGTGTGGTCGAGGAGAAAGAGATCATAGTGGCAGTGGCAGTGGCGGAGGTGGCGGTGCAGCAGTGGAGGAAAAGGTAGTGGTGGCGGAGGGGGATGAAGTAGAAAGAGGTAGTAGCGGCAGCAACGGTAGAGGGTAGCGGTAGCAATGGTGGCGGGTCGTAGGGGCAGGGGCGGTAGCGAAGGCGAAGGAGGTAGTATCGGTGATAGTAGGTAGTGGGTGGCGTTAGAGGATGAGAAGCTAGTAGCGATAGTGATGTGTAGCAGCAGCGAGGGGCGGCGGTGGTAGAGAAGGAGGTAGTGATGACAGCGCCATCAATAGGGGAGGAGAAGGTAGTGGCGGTGGCGGCAGGTGGAGATGACAACGGTGGAGGAGGTAGTGGCTGTACCGGTTGTGGCATGATATAGATAAGTGAAAATATATAAGTAAAATAAAAAGAAATGAAACTAAAGAGTAAATTGAACTTTTTTAACCATGCAATGTGATGGTAATGAGGATTCATAGGGGGGAGGTATGAATGAGGATTATTAATTTTTTGGTAATCATCATTATTATGGTAAATCCTATCATCACCATGCTAAAGAGTAACCAAGCACTTTGCTCTTGATAATGCAATCATGATTATCAATACAGGCATGTATTAAGGTTAAACCAAATAAACTCTTAGTGTTTTTTATATTCTCGTTGAGAGACATCCTTCCAATCACCGCCCTTGTTCTTTTTGGTCAAATAAGCACAACCCATGTTGAAACCATGAATTCTAGAGTCTATCATTGCAAAAACTGTAAAATTTCTTTTTAGCACCTCTATTCCTAGCACCAAACCTTTCCTTATGTCCTGCTTGATTTCTTGAAGCTCCTCTTTCTCTTGAGTTGGGCCATATTCTTGATTTCATCTCATCTCCTCTGTTCAAGCTATACCCATAATAGTGTTGAAAATGGCAATTAGGGAAGGATACAAGCAAACGACGACAACGGAAGAACACAATGAACGGACGACAACCATGGATCTCAAATGCAAGCTCTAATCAGCGACATCAGTGCAAATAGAGGAGGGGAGTTGCCGGGCAAGTACAATGAGAAGGGTCTGGACTTATCAAAACAAGAAAAATGAACAATTGGGGGGGTTGGCATGGATATTGACAGAATATTACAAAATATATGAGAGGAAATTGGTCCTAAAGTTTGGTTCCTCTCTAAAAAAACCTCAATTTGAGGGGACCAAAATGAGGGGTTGGAGGGAGGGGATGGGTGATTTTGGCTGCGCTCCCCTCCAAATGAGGGGGGCAGCATTTTCCATCCTTTCCCCTTCCTTCCAACCAAACACATTCTAAGGACCTGTTTGGTTTAAAGGGAGGGGATAGAAGAAAAGGATAGTGGATTATTTTATTTAGTTTGATTAGAGGGGAGGGGAAGTATTTTTAATGATATTTTGTTTAGTTCAAGAGGGAAAGGAAGGAGAGATAATAATCAATTTATCATTTTATCATTATATATTAGTTTATGCTCCATTCGATTCTAAATATAAAATAAAGTTGACTTTTTTTAAGATATTAAAAAAGTTAATTAAATTACTTTAAAATATTTACATTTGCATTTTTTTCTCTAAACTATTTTGCCTAACTTATAAAATGATATATAATCTAAGGATACACAATATATAATATGATTAAATGACTTATTTAGCATTTTTAATCTTTCCAAAAAAGTCAAATATGTCTTTTATTTAGGATTAAATGGGGTATTTTTTTTTACTTATATAAATTAAGAAAAATTAATTTTTTAGTTCTTTAAGTAGTAATTCAATTTTGATACCGTCCTTCAACTATAGCAACTATAGCTTAGGGCGACTTAGTCCCTAAACTTTTAACTCAGTTAAAACTCCTTAATCTTTCCATATTTGATAATCTAATCTTTATCATATATAATTTATTTTAAATAATCAATTAATAATCCTATGAGCAAAAAATATTATTTTGACCTGTTAAAAGTTGCAACTGTGGCTGCCAACTCAGCTCCACCTTGTTTCTCTTCTCAGGCATCGTCGCCACGAAGCCATCCAGCTCTCTCGCTACCCAGTCAAGTTATTCGCCCTCCTCGGCATGCTCGTCTCTGTTGCATTTTGGTAAGTGGGAACCTGGGTAGTGAGAGAGCCGTATTGCTTGAGCGTGAGAACAGTGACGAGGTGGAGGAGCTGAGTTGGCAGCCATAGGAATATTACAAAATTGATAGGGGGTAAATTAGTCAAGATTTTTGACTTCTCTCCATAACCCTTAAATTCAGAAGGAACCAAAATAAGGGGAGAGAAAACAGATTTCTGCTCCCCCTTCAAAATTTCAAACCATATGAGGGAAAGGGGCATTTTCCTTCCCTTAATTTCCATCCGCTCCGCTCTAATCAAATAGGTCATAAGGGCAGATTAGGACACAAGACTCATTAGGTCAGTCTGGAACAATATAGATGTACGTAGTATTATTTTTGACAGTGGAGAAGTTGTTTGCAAGAATTATAATAATGACATTTGCTTGTTTGGATAAGTTTTTGAAGAGCTTATAAGTGTTTTTCACATAAATTGAGATAAAACTCATCTCACATATTTACCTTATTTACTGTAAATTACGATTGAAAAGCTGCTTTTAAAGACTTATATCGCTATTCCAAATAAGTAGAACACTATGCTTGTTATAAACGGTGTGACTAGTTCAACCACTCAGTGGACCTATTAACCGGTTACGTTCTTGACACATTCTTTAGCCTTTCAATTTCTCTCATGTTTGAACTAGAGACAATAATCAATTCTTAGTGACCTGAACGTCTCTAGTCTGGCTCAATTTAAACGTAATAATTTAATGGGGGGTAATTAATTTTAACCTAAACAATGAAAAGAGGATATCACAAAATAAAAGTGTACAGACGGGTTTTTTATCCTCTTAGATGATGGGGGGGTTTTTTGCATATACCCATACTTTTCTTCAATTTTAAATTGGGAAAATCTCACTTTGGTCTTAAGAACAAGAAAAAATATCTAAGAAACCCTAATTTTAGATTTCTCTATTAAAAAAATTTCAATATAGATTCCTCTATAAAAGAGTCCTTAGAAACCTTAGTGACATAAATGGATCGGTTTGTCATTGACCACTCTATAACTTATATAGTCACGTACACTTGTTAACGGAAGTTGGTTTAGTTAACATAAATAGGCTTGTCAATGACCACTTTATGATTTATAAATATAGTGACATACACTTGTCAATAAAAACTAGTTTGATTAACATAGATGAGTTCGTCAATAACCACTCTATGACTTGTTAATATAGTAATCACATACATTTGTCAATATGAGCTACTTTAGTTAACATATATGAGCTTATCAATAGCTACTTTATGACTTGACAATATAATCACATACGTTTTTAATAAGTTCATGTTTGTAATCTATATTTCTGAGGTCTCTAAGGAATTTCTTTTGTAGAGAAATCTTCATTGGGATTTTTTTATAGACGAATTTATATTAGGATTTTCTTTTTATATTTTTTCTGATCTTTGGGACTTGAGTGAGATTTTTCCTTTCAAATTTGGCACTTTTGTGATTGTCTCTGTTAATTAAATTATTAATTTTACTTTGTTAGTATAATTAGCTCCTTCAACTTTATTCTATTAACATTGTTAGCCTCTGTACCGAAGTCTATGATATTAAGAAGAAAAAAATACATAGGTATCAAATTAAAAATTGAAAAAAATTATAAGTACTTTCAAATGGGTTTTCCCAAAAATAAAAATACTTTTAATAATAATTGATATAATAGCATAATAAATGGATAGATATATAGGGGAAATGACAATTAAAGATCCTATTAACCCATTAATTTCACTTACAGAGACTTTCATCAGTTATTAAAATTTTATTGAAAGACTACTATAAAATAGCTTCATTCTCAATTTCAATACGTGAAATTTACAAATAGTCCAATTATGAGGGGGGAAAAGAAATGTTCAAATTAATTTCATAAGTTATATCCTTGACTAATAAAACTTTATATGGTTTAAGTTGTAAATTTCAAGCAAACCACTTGAGAAAATAGTGTAACCCACCTTTGAATGAAGTCATTTTCCCATTTTCCTTCATATATAGAAAAAAATTACATATTTAAATAAGATTAATATTACTCCTTTTTTTCCCCTCTACACTATGCAAATTAAGAGTAGTAAGCCACAAACAAATAGTAATATTGGATACAGGGTCTGGGTGACGACATTAGACATAACTAAAATATAAAACAATATTCTGATGGAGTATAATGAAGGTTTAACCAAACTATGGGGGGTTAACTAGAAAAGATTAATCCCTCATAATATGATAAATTAAGGTTTGAATTTTCACTAAAAGTATTTAATAATACTATGAATATGATTAACTTCAATAAAAAGATAATTCTATTAAAGAGAGAGAGACTCACGAAAGCTTCAACCCAAGATATGTAGTGCATGAGCAAGAAAAGGTCCTTGACGTGACATGAAAAAATGGACGACACGGTTACTTTGGCACAACCTGTGGAAAGTCAAGCTTTTGTGAGATTTAAGTCAGATAGCGTGTGGAAGAAGCTTCAACCTGAGATAATTAGTGCATGGGCCAAGAAAAGTCTGTCTTTTGAGACACTCAATTCATCAGTCAGAGTTTGAATACTACGTTGCTATCACAATATGACAACGAGTTTGTTTGGAATAATGATTGAAAATCTTATAAGTGTTTATAAATTGTAATTCACGGAATACGAAATAATTTTTACAGTTTACGATGTAGCTTTTACGGTCTACGAGGTGCTTTTACGGTCTATGAAGTGTTTTCACGGTCTACAAGATAAATATTTAGAGAAGATTTATCTCGATTTACATGAATCGGGCTTATATAATAAGCCCAATTTAAATAAGTGATAACAAACAAACTCAACCATATGTAAGAGTATATATGCACAAGGTTGGACCACTATATTATACCCTTCCGGCTTCCCTCTTGTTCCTTGCCAAGATAGATGACAAAGACGATGACCAGGATGAAGGCTATCCGATTTGAATTTCATCGCACATGCCTGGAATCTGAGGCACATCAAAAGTTAAATAGACGGTTCAAAATCCACCCCAAATCCTCCATGATTGACTTGCAAACAATTTATTTATATTTTTGGTTTAGTGTATAATTTTAACAAAGGAGTTTTTCGCTAGTGTATAGTAGAATTCAAGGTTATTAAAATCGAACCAACCGTTTCAAGTCAAAAACTAGCAAACCGATCACATAACTAGTCCGGCCAAATAACAAGTTTAACTGGTTCAATATTCTTTTATTTAAAAATAATTTAGTTCTTTTTTTTTATTTTTTTTAGAATTTTATATTAATAACCTTAGAATCTTCACTTTCTCACCGGTTTGGCGTCAGATTGGTTTCAGTTTAACTCCAATCTAACCAACTAACCTTTGACACAATATCCCGATCAATTTAGAGTCTAATCCGGGTTTAATAACCTTAGCATAATTTAGTTTTGAAGGGCGTAAAAGTAGACATAATATTTTAAAACAATACAATTTTAACAATTCCATTAAATTATCTCAAATATAGATGGAGGGAGAATAAGTGGATCCCACATAAAAAAAAAGTAAAGACATTTGAGTTTGTTAAAATTGCATCATTTTTAAATCATTGTATCGAAAAATTTTGTCGCTAAAATTACACCTTAACCCTATATTTTTTTAACATATTTATTATATTTAATCTTTATAGTTTGGTCATTTGTAGTTTATATATATATATATATGCCAACCCGAAGTGGAGGGGTACCACTATTCATAAGTTTTGGTTAGAGCTAAAATCTGAGGGAGAACGGAGAGTACAGTAGAAAGAATATAATGGAGGAAGTGGCGATGGCTGCAAAAGCTTTGTACGAAAGTATGTCAGCGGCGGAGAAGGGAAAGATCCAGGCGTGGTTCAAGTCAATAGACAAAGACGGAGACGGCAGGATCAGCATCTCAGAGTTCACGAGCTTTATGGAAGGCGAAGGCGGCGGCGACTGTGACTACAGGCGCGGCCTCTTCAAGCTGGTGGATCTCAGCGGCGACGGCTTCCTCCAGTGCGACGAGCTTTTCACGCTCGCTTACATCCAAGCCAGCGGGAGACCGTGGTGTGATGCATGTGGCGTTCTCATCCTTGGCTTGTATTTCACCTGTACGCACTGTCGTTTAACCAACCATTTCCAAGACCATAGTTTCGATCTTTGTGTTCCTTGCTACCGCGCTGAAAGGTTTCTGCATCCCCATTCTGAGTTTGACGATAACTACACGCTTTTACTCAAGATGCAACACTTGCTTTTATCTCAGCCTCAAGTATGTTATATCTCGTCTTTTTTAATATTAGAGTTAGGGGTTGAATTTGGTGATAAACATAAAATCACAATCCATTCTATCTCCCAAGTTCATAATAATTTTTCTCAACTTATCATTATTGACTGCATTGGTTAAAGAGTTTCAACCAATGATAGTCATAACGAAATTAGGAAAATCAATCTATATTTTTTACAAATAAACTAGCTCTTATATTGAGAATCGGAGGTAGTGCAGGTAAGGCTTACAAAATTCACGTTTGGTTATCTCATGCTTTGTCAAAGTCTGCTGCAGGCTTAACTAACTCTCTCTTCAGTTTTTAATATAAGACATATTGATTAGATTTGATTAGATTGGGGAAATTAGTTAAGTTTGTTAATATGATATGTTTTTTCAAAAACACCTTAATTATCTTCTTTAATTCCGTCAATCTCTCTCTTATTTGATTATTGTTGAGCAATAATCAATATATAGTGATAAATTAAGAAAATATTAATAAATATGGTAAATAGGTCTTACATTTAATATCAACACTGACTACTCAATTAAGTCATGTATTAAAGATTTAAGGAGTAAATATTTATATATGCGTGTGGATTTACAGTTTTTTTTTCTTTTACAGGCAAGGCCTGGAGCTCTTGGCTATCCATCATCCTCAACGAGCATTAAAGTCAGTAAATCTCTCCCTTTTGGCCTTTTGATATGAGCTTTGTTTCACTTTCGCTTGTGTTATACTAGTATATATATAGCTAATTGTCTACTTTTGTATAGCTGATATTATCTAAAAACATATACTTAGTGGATAATTATTGGCTATATGATAAACACCAAGGCAGAGGAACAGTTTGCATGCAAGCTGTACTATATATTATGTGAATATATATATATATATATATTTGGTAGAATAAATCATGCAAATACTCTCTCTGTCCGACTATCCGTAATATAAGTTACTTTTAGAAGAATAACTTTATCCATAATTTAAGTCACTAGGATGACAATTAATGCTTATTTTTCAATTTTGCTCCTTAGTTAATATTTAAATATGACTTATTATATTATGCTCTCTCTTTCAGTAAAACATCATTCAATATTGGTAAAGTTGAAAATTTTGTTCAGTTTAAGGTAAATTTAATGAGTTAACTATCATTTTTTGATTATGATAAAATAGTTGAAGTAACTTATATTATAGAGAGAAAGGAGTATTAAGTATAATGTTACACTGCTTGATGATAGAGTTTTCAAATTGATGATGATTTATTATCAGGATTCAGTAGTGAGGGCATTCAAGGCATTGGTGGAAGTGATTCCAGATGTTATTTCTTTGCTTGCGTCTTGATATTCTCATCCATCCATGTTGGGTGAAAATAGATTGTAATAGAATAACCTTTTTGCGAATAAAATAATAGTTATAATAATGACATTACAAGCCTTCAACTAAGGGAAACGAATATCTCCATTAATCTCTCTCTTTATTTTCTTTTATTTAATGTATCCATCAGTAGATCAAATCAAATTCTAATGGTTAGAATTTATTCTATTCATTTTGATAGATTTTTCTCGTGTACGTTGATTTTGGTTTTAGTTAGAAATGGTTTTTCTGTATGAAGAACTCAGTTCAGAGTCATTACGCGTTCGAAAACGGGTGTCATAAAAGTCGGTCATTGTAGACTTGGGTCCTCGAGTAGAGATCTTCTCATGCGTCTCCTGGCATTGAGTGCAGGGAAAACAAATGATGAGAGAGGAATGTCTATGTTGATCTCTGTGTATTCTTTTATTTAATGTATTTATTATTAGATCAAATTTTAAAGGTTGAGAATTTTTTTAACAATGGTTTAGGATTTAATATTATATAAAAATATTATTATAATATTAAATATAATAAAAATATGTCATGATAAATGTATAATAAATTTTAATTATTAATATATGATTTAATTATAGATAGATTAATTGGAGAGTAAATGGGGAGGGAGTATAATTTTTTGGCAAGGAAATCTGCATCCGCTAGTCTTCGTCAACGTCTTCATCTTCGTCTATGTGGCCCACATAGCCTTATCTTCTTCCACACGCTGAATTAAATATCATTATTCATTACAAGACAGACCTTTCTTGGCCTTGACCATTTCTTGGGTCCCAGGCTCAAAATACCTATTTAATCTATTATGATGGAGAATTGGTTTTGGTGACAAGCACCTAAATTTGAATGGGTCAAATTTATTTTTTGAAAAGAATTATTGTAATGTGTAGAGAGAGATCCATCGTTTAAGCATGAGGTTTTAAGTTGAAATGCATGTAAATGCATAAAATACTTTTGGGAGAGTTATCCAAGTGGACTAGACAAAGCTTAAATTAAACCGGCTCAGTCTAGAATATAGACTGAGGCCAACTTGCATGGCGCATGTATATATATATATAATATATGTATAAGTGTTGGATGTAAAATCCCAAAGAGAATTAAAGGAATTAATTAATTTGAAGAATTAAGGTTGGTGGTATGGAGGAGACAAGGAAGGCTGCAAAAGCTTATTATTCGAACTTGACCGATGAAGCAAAAAAAACATATAGAGGATTTGTTCAGGTCAATGGACAAAAATGGAGACAACAAGATAAGCCTTCCAGACTTCTTTACAATCATCAACGTGGAAGACTGCTTTAGTAAAATAAATCTGAACAGGATGTTCAAGCTCGCCGGCGATCAAAACAGGGACGGCACCCTGCAGTTTGACGAGTTTTTAACTCTGGTTTTCATGTATAAAAGCCCAAGGCATATGTGTGATTGGTGTAGCGATTTGATCGTAGGTTTGTTTTTCACTTGTACGCGGTGTTGTTTGGGGAGGAAACGGTGACACGACCAGGACTTATGATCTTTGTATTCCATGTTATCATGAAAAAATGTTTGTGCGTGACCATACTGATTTTGTCTGCTGTCATCTGGATCTAAGGTGCATTCTTACATATGCATACATACATGCATAATCCTCGTTAATTTGACATTGCAGTTTCTGCTATAATAACTTGAGCAAAGGTAACAACATCAGCTATAATGTCAAAATTTTAAATTTTAATGAGGTTAAATTTAAGTTAGTTTTGAAAAGTCAAGGAGATTGTATGCAATAACCTAAAGTTCAGAAAAGTCTTAAAAAGTAATATACATGTTTTTATTCGATCCAAATTATTCAATAACAGCATTGGGGAAGACAGTGAGTATATCTATCACCTGTTTTGGTTTCCTTTAATTTGTGCGGGTTTATTTGTGTATATAAGGTTGTCACTAGTTTTGGTTTCTTCTTGTGTGGGTTAATTGATTTGTTGATATACAACTACGGTCTTTTCAGGCAAATCAGCCTAATTTATTGGATCTAATTAAATTATTCATCAACATCATCGGGGATGACGGTGAGTAGGTCTGTCACTAGTTTTAGTTTCTTTTTGTGCGGGTTATTAATTTAATTGTTTATATGTAACTACTTTCATTCTAGGCAAATCTACCATTATTGGATCCAGATTATTCATCAACATCATCAAGTACTGTAACTTGTTTTAGTTTCTTTTTGCGTGGGTTAATTTATCTATTTATATATAACTATTGGTGTGATATGGGATAAGGAAATCTAGGGTTAGTTAGGAGATCTAGGCTATCCATTATAATTATTAAATAAGGATATTTATCCATATATTTAAATTTGAATTTGAAATCTAAATATAGGATTTAGATTTAAATTTTGAATTGTTATTTTATTATTTATAGGGCTCTATAATAAATAAAACTTAGAATTTTAAGCGGCTTTGATTGATTAATTGAATACAAATTTCTTTATCCTTTCGATGTTCTCTCTACTTCTTCCGTTCGTTTTATTTCGCTCAAAACTAAGTCGTCAAGACCAGGTCATAAAAAGAATAAAAAGAAAGGGTATCACTTCCTCTGGTTGGTAACAAAAAGTTTGGAGTTCTTTGAAATTATTTCCACAGGCATACAGTAGTATATCCGTAGATAATTCTATCTCTATTTTTTAATATAAAATATTGTTTATAATGTAAATTACACTGCAAACAAGATCTTATACTCTCTCCAGTCCTTAATATAATATTTATTTGGAGAATTGATCTTGGTCTTAAATATAAGATATATTTTTTTATATTTGTCAATATTTTTCTAATTTACTTTTATTGATGATCTCTCAATAATTATCAAGAAAGAGGGAATGAGAAAATTAAAGAAGATAAATATGATATTTTAAAAAATACATATAATAATAATTAACTTAATTAATTTTCTTAATCTAATCAAATTAAATAATAAGTCTTATATTCAGAATCGGATGGATGGACTATTAAAGATCGGACATCGAAGGTAGTATAAGCTGTCCTTTTAATTACATTAAGGGTTTGTTTGGTTCAACGGAGGAGAGGAGAGAAGAGGGATTTTAATGGAAGAGAGGTGAGTGATTTTCATATTACCTTGTTTGGATTGATAGGAGAGGAGGGATTTTAATGTTACCTTATTTGACTTAGAAAGGGAGGGGGTAAAATATTTTCATATAGACAATTTTTCCCTTATAATTATAGTTACATAATTATAATATTTGTAGATTTAAGGGGTTATATTTATAATTATATTTGTATTTATAAATATTATAATGTTTAAATATATTTATTAATTTTTTATAAAATATCATTATAATAATAAATATTATTATAAAATTGTTTAATGGGTGAGACCTGAGGAGTAAAGTTTGAGACTATCGTCTTCAATATTTTTTTGGAACTAGAATCGTTGTGCTTGTTTAAAAAAAAAAAAGAATCAATGTGGAGTTTGAGACATTGCAGAACCATCATCTTCAAATTTTCTTATACCTCCACACAAGAGGAAGACAGTTTCCTTGCAACACCCTTGCATCCGGCAAGTTGAAGGGTGGTGGATGCTTTTCGACGGCGAGCTCGGTCCAAAGGGGAGTATGGGAGAGAGAAGTGTTCGGAAAAAAAGAAGGGTATTTTAGAAATAACAAAAATAAATATAAATAAAATAGTCAAAACAAGTTAAAATATTGCCCCTCTCCTCCAAATAAGTGGAGGGGAGCAAAATCCGTCCCTTCCCCTCAAACTAAACAGATTCTAACAAGCTATATCATTTATGAGATATGACATCTATCTGTCTATATATAATGCTGATTTGATTGTCGTGCTGGTTCACACGCTTTATAATTATAGGTGCCGTTATTCTAGCATGCATGCTTACTTAGAATGGGAAAAATTTTAAGAAAATATTATTTAAATTTTAAAATTTTAAATTAGTGATTTGATTAAAATTTGAATTGTCAATTTTATTACTTTTTTTGTCAATCCCATTATTTTTATTATCAACAAAATCAATTTGAGATTTTAAAATTTAAGTGGTATTTTTTTTGAAATTTTCCCTTTAGAATATCATTTAGGTTAAATAAGGGAAATAATATATTGGTAAGTTCCGTAATTGTCAATGAGATAGCTCTTCACTTGTTAATGAAGACTTTTATAATATTATTTTTTTTATTGGGATCTAAATGAAATTCTCCAATGACACAATTCTTTGAAAATTACTACACTCTTCCCACCTATCTAATTTTGATGAAATCTAAGATGAACTAGAGATTTTAACCTGCAATATTAATAGATAAGTTAATATTATTGATTTGTCAGTCCTCTTTCCTTGAGAAAAGGTATATTACCAGTAAAATGTAGATTTGTTCACAAATTCCATATACGAATAGATTGACCCAGGAATTATTTATCGTGCTTAACTCGTGCCCATTGCACTATCACGTCCGTGGGCAGCAAGTTATCAAAATTAAATAATCATACGCTATACATTTCACCCAAAAAAATGGTATCACTATTACAGCATATGAGTTCAAGCATATATCCAGTTTGAGAATATATATATATATATATATATATATATATATATATATATATATATATATATATCACCAGTTTGAATCCAATTTGCGAAAATTTAATAATGATGTATTATGTAAAATATTGATTCATTAGATTTTCGTTTGTTTTTTCAATGGACTTTTTTTATTTGGTGTCAACATCATTATCGTTTGTTCCTTATTAATATCAATATAATTGAATTCCTGTTAATTTGATCTTCAATCCAAAAGCATTGTTTATCTCGGAACCATGTCTGGCATTACACGTATATATAGTTTTCTCATGAGATTAGGTCAAGTCAAAATGTTTTTGGAGTTGACAATCAGTACATATAAATATCAGTTAAGACCTTGATTAATATAATCCACCTATATATTTGTGTGTGTATGCAAATAGACCCCTTAAAAAAGACTATATATATAATTATATTCTAGTTGTATGGTTTTGCAAGCAAAGAGTTGAAGTTACCAGTAGATTTGCACATGATTATATATATAGAATAGAGATAGTGAAGCCAATTAACTTATATATATAGACAAGTGTTATTGGACTTAAAATCCCTAGAGAGAGATCGAAGCACACAGTTAATAAATTTGAAGAAGGTTGATATTAATGGAGGAGATAAGGAGGGCTGCAAAAGCTGTTTATGCGAACTTGAGTGACGAGTTAAAAAAACAAATGGAAGATTTGTTCCATTTGTTCAAGTCAACGAACAAAAATGGAGATGGCACCATAATAAGGCTTGATCAAGAGTTCATGATGAGAATCATGACATCATCCTCCAACAACAACAACACGGAACAGAATCGCAGGATGTTGGAGCTCATCGACGAAAACGGCGAAGGAACCCTGCAGTTTGATGATTTTGTAACTCTGGTTTACATGCGTGCAAGCCCCATACCTTGGTGTAATGGGTGTGACGATTTGATCGGAGGTTTGTTTTTCACTTGTACGTACGCAGTGTCGTTTAGGGAACAAAGGTGTCAAGGAGGTAACTTATGATCTTTGTATTCCATGTTATCATGGAAGACGGTTTGTGCACGAGCATACTAGTTTTGTAGATAACTTTTCGCTTTTAGCCCAGCTGCAACAGTCCGTGTTTTCATCCCTATGCAAGGTGCGTTATTGTAAGTTTTGTGCATTATTCAATATGCATGATTGAGTGCCTCTTCGTTTCTATTCTGTTTTTTTTTTTAAAAAAACGTTTTATAAAATTATTTTTTAAAAATAAGTTTTGAAAATAAAAAAAATTGTTTGGATAGTAGTTTTTTTAAAATATATATTTTTGAAGTGACATGATACAGCCGTTGACAACAGTAACATAGTGACATAACTATTAAAATCATATTGGACCAGCCAGTTTGACCATGAAACGGGTGAACTGGTCCGGCCCGGCTATTTTGACTGGTTCAATGTTTATTCAGATTTTCAAAACTTCAAAAATTTATATTTAATTCTACATATTTTCAAAAATTATAAATTAAGACTATAAAAAGCTTGAGATGTCTATTTTTTAATACAAAAAAAATCACTAAAAAATATATCATTTAATAATCGAAAATCCTAGAGATATAATTTCTAATCACTTAGTGTTTCTAGGTTTCAAACATTCAAATTCCACCTCTTTATCCTTCAATCTCATCAATAATTAAATTTTACTTAACTGATCTAAACCTCAATAATAAAATTTGGAATATTAGAACTGAGAACTTGTGTATTTCAATTAGTAATTAATTATCTCGTTTTGGTGTCATTTAAGTTCATTTCTTCACCAGTCTGGCTCTATGTTAGATCCAGTCTGACTCTGATCTGGTCCATTGACCTTGACCCATTACCCTGACTGGTTCAGTGGTCGGTCCAAGTTTAATAACCTTGTGTAGTAGTGGTCAGCATCAGTGATGTGGTGTCGAAAGTGGACAAATGCATGTCAACTTTAAAAAAATAATAAATATAAAAACAAAAACAAGAAAACACCTAAAAACTTTTTTGATTTTTTAGTTTTACAAAAAATTCTATTTTTAATTTTTTAAAAACACAACTTATTGAAAATAGTTTTTCAAATAAATTTTATTGTTTTTTTAAAATCAAATAAGCCATATTTTCTCAAACATACAAAGCAGGATTGCACCCACTATCTCCCATGCTAAAAAAGGCTTAAGCTATATGAGGACACTGACAAGTGAAATCCATGTTAGAACCTTGTAAATATAAAAAATCATGTTGAAAGAATGTTAATAATACTCAAATTTAACGTGATAATATCAATGCTAAACAATTATATCAATTTTTAACTCTGCGTGCAAATATATTTCTGTTATCTTTTTCAGATATATGTTACCATTATCTTTTTTTTTTCCTTTCCAGACAAGCTCTCCTCAATCAAGTGATGGGTCAAAATTCATGATGATGAGTACAAACACACACACACATATAATTTTTTATGTTATTACTTTAATACTTCTTCTTCTTCTTCTTCTTTTTTTAACCAAACACTTCAATACTTCTTTTGAATATGTCAACATGACCTCATTCTTTTTCTGACTCAAATTATAACACTTCCCATCATTATAATTTTAATTGGGAGACCTAAAATTCCAAATTCAAAAAATTATCCCACTTTAATTTTTAATTTATTTGTTTCATAACTTCATGTTAATTATATATATTATTGTTGGGGTGAGAATTGAAGGAGAGTACTATTTTGTTGATTTGTAGGAGAAAGTGAAGAAGCCACTTCGAAGATTTGCGGAAATTGTAGGTCTGGTTGCAGATACATCCCACATCCCATCCATTACTTCAGACTCGAATGTACCTGATTTGTTTGATAAAAAATGTGTCTGATTAATTTTATATACTACTTATCTGGCAAAATTAATTTTTTAATTTTTTTTCCTATAACTATAACCTGCTTTGAAAATCAAGTTGTTCAAAACTAAATTGTCAATACCAGGTCATAAAAATTAAAAAAAAAGGCATCACTTCCTATAGTTTATATCATCATATCCTTGAAATCTGCATCGATATAATCCAAAAACTGGGCAGCACCAAAAAGTTTCAAGCCCTATTGCTTATATGCGCTTACAAGCATTGGTCCTATTGGTCCTAATGAAAAGGGATATTGAAAGATAAATTAATATTATTGATTTGCCAGTCCTATTTCTCAACAAAAAAAAGGTATATTAACTGTAAAATATATAGATTTATTCATCAATTCCATTAACGAATAGATTGACCCAGCAGGAATTATATATTGTGCTTAACTCGTGTCCACTGCACGATCACATAAGTAACGTAATTGTTTAGGGCAGCAGGCCTAATTAAATAAATATACGTTCCTTTTCACCCAAAAAACAACATTACTATGACAGCATATATATGTGTGTGTGTGTGTTCAAGTCGATCAATCAAATCTATATGTAAATATATATCACCAGTTTGGAACCAATCTACGAAAATTTAATATTATGTAAAATATTGATTCATAAAATTTTCGTCTGTTTTTTCATTGGACTTTTTATTTGATGTCAATATGACAATATCATTATCGTCTGTTTCTTTTGTAATAGTATTAGTAGCATTAATTAAATACATATTATATTAATTTGATTTTCAATGCAAAAGCATTGTTTATCTCAGAACCATCTGGCACTGTACACACATGAGATTAGGTCAAGAGAGAGAATTAAAGAGAAAGTTGCAGATGGAGACGGTGACGAACCCATTCTTGAATATGAATTTGCTTTTTTGGTTGTTAGGTACAGCAAAAGCGACAGCCTCCCTCCTTCTTAATTATCAGTGTGAAAGAAAGAAATCAAACCTCCACTTGTGTTGGTCACTTGGTCTATCATTCATGCTCTTTTCCTTCCTTCCTACCTTGTTTTCCCCATCCCGCATGCACCAACACTTTCTTTTCCCATTGTTTATAACTACAACGAGTACCTCTTATCTTTAATAATATAAGACCTCGCTTATGTTTATTGGACTATCTCCGTGGAGTTAATTAGCTGTTTAGTTTTATTACAAAATGATGTTGCAAATGAATTCATTTCGCTCCTAAACATATAGTAAGAGTTAAAAGGAGCTAGCTTCACACTTTCACTCCATCTTGTCTTCCTTGCTCTTTTCTTGGTCGGCCACTACTGAAACATGGGCCAACGTTGTTCAATTATTAATCCTGCAATGACCACACAATCCAGGGATATAGTAGTTTTATTTATAAGCAATTTGTTCATAATATAAGAAATTTTTGTGTGTCTCAAAATTTAAGTTGTTTTTTCTTTTTTTTTTCTACACCTATGAAATATATATTTTTATATTAATTAACTAATAACTCTCTTTCATTTAATTATTCATTACCCATTCATTCTCTCTAATATTTTTTATCCATTCTCTGTCCTATACTCTCTTTATAATCAAGAGCATATTTAAGGTATTTATTGTTTTAGTTAATTTTAATGGACAGTACATTTTAACGTTGTTATTGCTTATAAAAAGATCGATGGGAGTGTGTGTGTGTGTGGCCATATGCTCAACCAGGAGGGAGAATCGGATCGATGGAGGACGTAAGGAAGGTTGCAAGCGCCGCCTATGCAAAGCTCAGGACGAAGATGAAGAGTGAGTTCATATCAATGGACAAACGTGGTGGCAAAATCGGCCTTCATGAGTTCACAAAGTACACTCTCAGTTTCTTCAGCCTTCTTGATCGAAACGGCAATGGGTTCCTGCAGTTTGAGGAGTTCTCAACTCTGAAATACATTGAAGAAAGCGGCAGGCCCTTGTGTGCTGCCTGCAAAGATTTCATCCCTGGTACGCAGTGTCGTTTGAGCCAAAATATGCCCCCACTTAGTTACGATCTCTGTATTAAGTGCTATCGTAAGGATCACCACCACGCTGAGTTTGAGGATAATTATAAGCTTTTATCCAAGCTCATCAACAGGTACATGCATCCACGCAAAATAGAAAATACAATACCTTTTGGTATTATTTGATTTTTTTTCTTTTTGTAATTAGCAACCATTATTTATATCATTGTTTTTGTCTATTTTTTTCTTCAGTCAGTGCCTTCCCAATCCGCTAGATCCAGTCTAAGTCGTTCACCAGAGACGTGTTATTTGATGTTTTAGAATTTTGATTGCTCACATGCATATGCGCGCGCACGCTACATATACATATGCATGAGCATGCGCGCGCACATATATTTGTGTTTTCTGAATCTTAACTTGCACTGTTTCTAGTTTTAAACAAAAGTTAGTTAACTAATTTAAGTATATTAATAATGTTGGTTAAATTAGTTATTATAATATATTTTAAAAAAATATTCTAATCATCTTCCTTAATTAATTATCTCTCTTCCTCTCCTACTTAATCATTAATGTTGAGTAAATATCAATAGAGTTAGTTAATCTTAAGAAAAATATAATGTAAATATATGAAATATGTCTAACATTTAAAATCAACATATTTAATTAAGTTCTACATTAAAAAAGGGATGAGTAATTTTATCATCGTCTCACTAGAGACAAAAGAGCAAGGGAACTAATTTGATTGCTATTTAAAAGACTCCCCATTACATTTACAAAGTAAATGCCATATATTTTGATGTTATATTTTCCCTTTTTATATATGAGCATATATATTTTTACCTACGCATTAACATTTATTTACAGAGTACAATATTTGTTTTCCTTTTTCTCATATTATGTTGTTTGGCTAAATTATATAAAATCATCCTAATAACTTTGAGGTTGTTTGGAATAGCTTATGAATTGTAATTTACGGTCTACGAGGTAACTTTTACGGTCTACAAGGTAGCTTTTACAGTCTACGAGGTGTTTTTACTGCCTACGAAGTGCTTTCACAGTCTACGGTCAAACACAAATAACGTAACCTGGCCTTCCTATCTTTTGAAATTACATTTATATTTATACAGATAACCCACACTTTGAACTACTATTTGTAGATAAATAATAAACAAGACTGATAACATGAGAGTTATTATTTGCATAAATATAAAAGTTTAAAAAGGTAAAAAGTTGGGAAAATTAGAGAGAGGAACCAATAAAAATATTATTTATTGTGAAGGACCTTAAAAAATGTAATTATTTAGAAGGACCATATTTCAAAATATAAATTTAAAAATACTAAATTACCCTTGATTAAACTTCCTACATTCTCGCATTTAATATCTCTCACATTCTATTTTAAAACTGATTTGAATTTTATTTTCCACTAAAATGAAAACAGTCAAAATCATCAATGACATGATCCTTTTTAAAATTTTATTTTCCATCAACATAATCATATGGTAAATATATTAATATTATATAAATTTTTTATTTATAAAATTCACATAAATTTATTTTTTAATAAAATTAAAATTTTCAAACTCACTAATTTTAATTATGTTAAAAAAATATTATGTTGATGTCGGTGTAAAATAAAAGTTAAAAAAATCCTGTCATGATGATTTTAATTTTGGTGGAAAAGAAAATTTAAATTAGTTTTAAAATAGAATTTGGGAGGGATTGAGCGAGATAATATATGAAATTTGACTAAGGATAATTTAGCATTTTGAAATTTGGTTTACAATAAATATTTTTTTTTCTTGGCCCTTCTACCTAATTTTCCCTAAAAAGTTTACATATGACATAAAGTTTAAGGGAATGTTTGGAAACTCATTGGGGAGGGGAAAAGGCTCATTTTGAGGGCAAAAGCTCATTTGACATTTCCAAACACGTTAGCTTTCACTGGGTTTTTTTAAAAAAAAAAAATTTTAGAAACTCATTGAAGTAGCTTCTGCCTTTTTTTCACTGGGTTTAGAAAAAAAAATCATTTCTCCCACTGCCAATCCAAACACAAATCACATTTACAATATGATTTTTTTTTCAATTTGACTTATACAAAAGTCACATTAGAAAAAAAAAGTCACTTTTCTACCACTAATCCAAACAGGCTATAAGAGAGATTTTATATCATTTAGAACTTTTTTAATAGTAGTAAGCATAAAATTTTAGCTTGCATTTGTTTCCCAATAGGCTCATTATTGATTATTTGATCATGAATGAGCATTGTCCGTCTGTTTAGTTTACTACTTTAGGCAATATTATGATTTGAAGTTTTTACTATTATTTTTAACTTGTTGAGGTAATAAATTCATTATTTGTTTGTACTCCCTCCCCTTCGAAATACAAGATGTTAACTAATTTATAAAAGGTAAATTAAGTCATTTAGTATGTTTTAAATTGATAAAATTTATTCTCATTAAAGAATTTTATTTTTAAATAAGTATTCATTATATATCATCCCTCTTTCTATTCTATAAGTGGTAAAAGTGAAAAAAATAAATTTTGATTACCCAGTCAATCTTTTATATTTTGGAGCAGACAGAGTAACATGAGGGTGGGCAGTCCATTGCCTAATAAATAAAAGGAAAAGATACCAACAGCATAAGGTTATAAGTGAGATTAAACTCGCAATCGACTTCTTATTTACAGGGATGCTCTAATGCCCTTAGACTACAAGCCATTAGTGCAATATTTGATTTTATAAATAAAATTGTGGGTTGGTTAAATGGAGGCGAAGCAAACAGAAGAGTTAAATGAAGACATTATCGGCTGCGTAACCAAAGAAGATGAATAATATAATGTCTCAATTGATCTCTCGTCATTTTCTCCTCGTTCAATGTCTGCATTATTAGATCAAATTTTAATAGTTAATATTTATTCTATTTATCATGTCATTTTTTTTACTGAAAATATAGGGTCATCTACTGTCCATATATATGCTTAATATTAAGAATGATAAAATATTCCTTTGTAAATTACTAGGTACACTAATTCTCACCTGTCTAATTTTAACGAAATCTAACATAAACTAGAGTGAGCCCTTTCATCATGTGAAACCAAGAAAAACTGTAGTAGTAATAGATAAATTAATGGTAGTATTATTGACTATCCTAATTTTAACGAAATCCAAGATAAACTAGAGTGAGGCCTTTCATCAAGTGAAACCAAGAAAAACAGTAATAGTAATAGATAAATTAATGGTAGTATTATTTTAAAAAAATTACGTATTCATGAATTCCATTTACTAATAGATATTGACCCAGAAATTATTCATTGTGTTTAGGGCACCATGCCGGCTATCCTAATTAAATAAATATACGTTACTTTTCAGTTTTCACAAAAAAAAAAAAAAAAGAAGTATTACTACTAACGATGACAGCATAAGAGTTAAAAACCTCCACTCAAATCTATATATAAAAATATATATCACCAGTTTGTGAAAAATTAATATTGCTTAAAATATTATTGATTCATCAGATATTCTTGTCTGTTTTTTCGTTGGACTTTTTTTATGTCAACGTTATTATCGTTGGTTTCTTTTTAATTAATATTATCATTACATTCCCTGTTAATTTGATTGAACAATCCAAAACCAAACGGCAAAAGCATTGTTTATCTCGGAACCACATCTTCTACTACGCGTATACATAATTAATTTTCTCATGAGATTAATTAGGTAAAGTCAAAATGTCTTTGGAGTCCATATATCAGTGCATGATAAATATCAGTTATAAATAATGTGTGTACGCAAGTAGACATCTAAGGAAAAATAATATATGTACACACACATATATAATTCTATTCTATAGTTGAACGGTCTTGCAAGCAAGCGTTGAGGTCTCCGGTAGAACTGCACATGATTATTAATAATCAAGGAACCAAAAATCGGACTGAGTAATGAACCGGTCACGTATGACACATGTTTAAGGGTCAATGGGTCAACCAGGGTCGGACCGGTCATATTAAAATATTACAATTTAGTAGTGGCAATATATATATATATATATATATATATATATATTTTAAACTTCTATATATAAAAATGAAGATCTTTGAAAAAAAAATACTAAAAATTTATTAGTATTAGTTATGTTGTATGTACTTATACAATGATATCTCATTTCCTATAATTAATTATTATATCCCCCAAAATCTTCTTTTTTTTAAAATATATTTGTTCTTTCTTTACTTGTCTTTTTATCTTAGTCTTCAAACTTTCATTTTTCCCTAAAAAATAGCGCGAGATAGTAGTTAGATAAATAAAAAAATATATTTAAAAAAAATTACCGGTTCACCGATTTAACACATCAACCAGACTGGACCACCGACCGGTTTACCGGTTTTCTGGTCCGGTCCCCTTTTTTGCACATTGTTAATAATATACCAATATATATATATATATATATATATATATATATATATATAGGAAAAATTCCATTAAAATACCATATGAACTTACTTAACCCACAAAAGTCAATTATAACTTGCAAAGGACATATAAGGGTTTGGGGGGAAATCTGGGTTTATGAAGTTTAGGGGTAAAGACCAAAATGCCCTTCACACTCACTTACTCACACACTTGCCCAAATCAAAGTTGTTCTCTGGACTCTTCTCTCCATCACAAATTCTCCCTCTTATTTCAGCAACCGTCTCCATCGTGAATCCTCCTCGCCGTCGTTGCCATCGGGACTTGGTGCTATGATTAGAACTTGTTGGTGATGATGGTGGAGGAAAAAATGTCGCCGGAAAAAATGGAGGAAGGTGATGGCGAGGTTGTGAAAAAAAATCAAAGATCTTAATAATTCTTCTGTTATTGATGCTTGTTTCTTGATTTCTATCTTTCTGTACTTTCCTTCGCTTTTGATCTCGTTTGGTTTTTGAAGAATCAGTCATCATTGTCTCATAAATTTTGACATGGTATTAACTAAATGCAAAACAGGCTTCACAAAATTCCTAATGAGATTAACAAATTTAATAATAGTTTTGACAAGAATTGTAAAGGTTTTGACAAAAGAGTTTATGAATAAAATATGTAAATCAGGATTCACCAATATTTGTGGCATTTCACCAAAATTAGTAATGGGGTTGACAAGTTTAGTAATGATTTTGACAAAAATTGTAATGGTTTTGACAAAATAGTTTGCTGATGAAAACATGCAAGTCAGGATTCACCAACATTTGTGGCATTTCACCAAAATTCGTGATGGGATTGACAAGTTCAGTAATGAAAGTTATGTGTATGAGAAGGACCATGTTGTATAATCTGTATTGAAAGTTTTGTTAATGTTTATTAGAAAATGCTCTTGTGAATTCCATTACGAATTTTGTCAAATGACACAAATGTTGGTGAATCATGTCTAACATTTTTTCCATAAGAAAACGCTCTTGTGAAAACCAATATTGTCAAACTCATTATTGCTTTTGCCAATCCCATTACGAATTTTGTTAAAGGCCACAAATGTTAGTGAATCATGTATGTCTAACATTTTTTTCCATAAGGAAACGCTCTTGCAAAAACCATTATAAATCTTGTCAAACTCATTATTACTCTTATCAATCCCATTACAAATTTTGTTTAAGGCCACAAATGTTAGTGGATCTTGTCTAACATTTTTGTCAATTTCATTGCTCATTTTGTCAATTACTTTTCACTGGAAACTGAAAAAGCTAGCTGGAAAATTCATAAGTTTGCCAGAAAACTCATGAACTCGCCGGAAGCTGAAAATGTATGTCGTCTCTATCCTTTATTTATATTTCTTTGTCAGAGTGGAGAGAGAACACAAGCTAAACAAAAGATGAATCTCACTCTTCTTATTCTACGAACCTATGGAGCTGAACACACATAATGGTGAAGAAGAGAGAGAATGGAGTGTGTAGGGCGTTTTGGTCTTTACCCCTGAACTTCATAAACCCAGATTCCCCCCTAAAACTCTCTGTCATTTATAAGTTATAATGGACTTTTGTAGGTTAAATAAATTCATATGGTATTTTAATATAATTTTCCCATATATATATATATACACATATATGTATGTATGTATGTATGTATCCATATATATATATGTGTGTGTGTGTGTGTGTGTGTGGGGCTTGATTTTAGTAGTAGGGTCTTTTGCGGCTTAAATACAAAATATTAGGTTCGAATATGTGTGAATGCGTAAAACACATTTGGGATAACTACTCGCAATTAAATTTGATAATGCTTGAATTTGACTCATATTATATGAGATAATGACTAATTATGAATTTCAGATATTTCATATATTTAGCCATTATGATGGAATATTTTATTTTAATGTTGATTTGGTTGTTATCTCTTACAATGAATTCACATTGAATTTTAAGATTCTAAAATGTTTTTGCTTAATTATTAGGGTTAGGTTGAGACTTATCACTGGCTTAGTGGTACCTCAACACATTTGCTTTGATAAATTGAATAATACCGAGTATACCAAGTTTCCTCTCTCCCTTCTCTGATTCCCCAAAAAAGGAATATATATATATATATATATATATATAGAGAGAGAGAGAGAGTGAGTGAGTGAGAATGAGAGTGAAGTCAATTACATGGCATGTATATAATAAGCGTTGGATGTAAAATCCCTAAGGAGAAGCAATTAATAAATTTGAAGAAGGTTGGTTTATATGGAGGAGATAAGGAAGGCTGCAAAAGCTGTGTATGATAACTCGAGTGATGAGGCAAAAAAAGAAATGGAGGATTTGTTCAGGTCAATGGACAAAAATGGAGATGGCAAAATAAGCCTTCAAGAGTTCATGACATCCTCCTCCTCCAACAACAACGCATGCACAGCGGCACTGCTCGGCAGCAATCTGCCTGAGAATCGAAAAATCTTCGAGCTCATCGATCAAAACGGTGACGGCACCTTGCAGTTTGATGAGTTTGTGACTCTGGTTTACCTGCGTTCAAGCCCCAGGCCGTGGTGTAATGGATGTGGCGATTTCATCGGAGGTTTGTTTTTCACTTGTACGCAGTGTCGTTTGGGGAACAAAGGTGTTAGGGATATGACTTATGATCTGTGTATTCCATGTTATCATGGAGGACAGTTTGTGCATGAGCATACTGATTTTGTAGATAACTATTCGCTTCTGGCCATGACGTCAAATACGCTGTCATCCGAATCCAAGGTGCGTTTCTATAAATGCTTCAACTTTAATTTATGAGTTAGTCAAGTTGTTGGAGAGTTAAAACGTATTAGTTAACTAAAACTCTATAAATAAAGGGTTTAGTATGAGATTTAGAGGTGTAAAGGAGAATCACATGCATCCTCACCCAAAGAAGGAAGGTCAATATAGTTTTTTACCTCATAACCCACCGAGAATTCTTGAGGATTAGTCATTATTTCCATGAAAGAAGAGTTTATTGTATTCATTGATGAGCTTTGTAAATAACATTAGGTCATCTTCATTGTTATTTTGCAACTTAACACAGAAATATAGGTATATCCAAAAGTCTCATAACAAATTAGCAGAGCATGGTTTCTAGGTAGGAAATGATATCGGGTTCATGCTAATTAAATTGTTATGAGGACTTTTTAATTTTAATATTCACATTCTTTTTTTTTAAGTACCTTATGTTGATTTAATTTCCATTGAATGAAAAGCAATAATTGATTTCCTTGAGTCATCTTTTTTCCTTTTCAGGCAATTAGCTCTTCTCAATCAAGTGATGGATCAAGACGCGTGAAGGTGAGTGCATGTGTATGTGTGTATTCGATTTTTTCTTTTTATTTCTTAATTTCATGTGGATTTTAATGGGCCGAGTGAGAATTGAAGGAGAGGATTTTTGTTGATTTTGTCAGGAGAAAGTGAAGAAGTCATTTCGGAGATTTACAGCAATCGTAGGTTTGGCAGCAGATGTTGACCAATTGTCATCCCACATTATCTCATCTATTAAATCTTCGGACTCGGATTAATTTTATATACTATAAGAGCAAAATCTAATGTTATAATTTCCTGTATGAGAGTTTGACCATGTCCCTTTAATTATGAACAATATGATTTATTTTTAGGCCAAAAGGAAAATGTAATGAATAACCAAACCTACTAGTTATTAGAAGTCGATCAAAACCGCGATGGCATACTTCTGCAGTTTTACGAGGTCTCCACTCTGTGTTGTAGTACGCAATGTCGTTTAACTAGTCATTTTCAGTCCCATGGAAGAACGTTTCTGCATATCAGCACATGTTGAGTCTGGCGAACAAGATGCTGTAATGTAAAACTTGGTTTATATTATAAATTGCTCTACAAACTACATCCTCCAATTAGAATTCTTGGTGGAGTATTACCTAACGATCATTTGCACAGAAAGAAGCAGTGTTCGACAACTGCCTACTGGAATATATTTCTTTTTGTTCTAAATATAAGATCCAGTTGGTTCTTTTTTTTTTAGGGAGATTAAGTAAACAATATAAATTATTTAATAATATCATATGTTATGTATGATTATATAATATATCAGTTTATAAATGAGACAAATCAATTTAGAAAAAAAAAAATAAAAAAAATAATACTTTAAAGTAATTTAATAAATTAAACTTCCTTAATCTCTTCAAAAAGAGCAATGAGTAGTCGGAGGTAGAGTCATCTAACAGATGCACTGCTGTGTGTGTGTGAGTTAACCACACCCCAATACTAAATTATCGACTAATTGACTCAAGCAACAGGTACAGTCTGTGTTCATCTAGTGGATCTGGGTTATAGAGATTCCACATATCATATATGCCCCTTTAATACATTATTATGATTGAGTCATCAATATGTCGTCCTTCCTGTCTTCTTACGAATACTGAGGGTCCATCTTTATGTAGTAATATCGAGAATGAGAGTGTGGAGTCGCATAAGCCTCCCATGTCGATGATACAATATAATTTTACTAATTCTCATGATATTCCACAACTATCTTTAATCCTTTAACTTTAA
Organism: Albizia julibrissin; assembly: GCA_037074505.1. Lineage (NCBI taxonomy): Eukaryota > Viridiplantae > Streptophyta > Magnoliopsida > Fabales > Fabaceae > Albizia > Albizia julibrissin. Next base: position 4,097,453 of record CM073482.1, on the reverse strand, counting down.
TTTGGACAATATGCAACATACAGCTGATTAAGGGTAAACTAGTACGGGTTTGCAAAAGATAGAAACTAACATGGTATAGAAATTGCCCTTACCTTTTGTTGACAGTGATAATAAATGAAAGAGTAGTTATTGAAAATTGCCTCCGTTTAGCCGATCGAGTAGTGTAGAAGCGGTTTCGTTGCATAATCCAAATAATTGGGTCAATGGTCGTTTACAGCATAATGGGTGCTCCGATTTTCAAAGTTAGCATAAGTGGAAGCAAACTAGAGCTATTGATTATGTTGAGGAATTTTGTAGTGTATAAATTGTTAAAATTATCACTGTCTTCGTTGGACTTGCAGATTGAGTCACTACTAGAGAATTCATGGTTATCCCTTGACAAGATGGAACACAAATGATCATTTATATATGTGATTCACCATTTCTATGGTTGACACTAAGATTATTTTGTGATTGAAGTATTCATTTGAATATAAATGGTTAAAGATTGATTCGACATTCTTAAGTACTGAATCTAGACAAATTGGTATTAACGATTTATCTGGCATTTCAATTTCAGCAATTTCAATACCCTTCTTTGGATTAACAGTGGATAATTAATTTTACGGGAGATGGGGTATAAACGTGTGAGTTGGATTTTGGAGAATAGTGATTTAGAAGAACAAACTTTAAATAGAATAGAGTCTTTAAAAAAAATGATTGTTGAACTAAATAAATTTTGAAAAAAAAAAAAGTGATTGTAGATGAGTTGTTTTCCACTCATGAAAAAAAAAAAGAGAACTTGTTTTCCTTATCTTACAGAAATATTTGTTTTTTGGTCAAAATAGACTGTGGACATATACTTGAGGGGAGTAGTTTTCATGAGAGATAAAAGTGATTTATTTTTTTTTTAAAAAAGATGCTTTTGGGCATCCAAACATTTCGCTCATGTCTTTCCTTCTTTTCCCCCCTTTTTTATTTCCGGTCAATTCTTTCCCTCCTTCCCCCGGTACTATGCCGGATGTTCTGTTTGTAAAGGTCAATGCTTTCCTGTCTGTTTTGCCGAATATGCTTTTTTAAAAAAAAAATATATAACAACAAGTGAATATCTCATTGTTCGGTCGGTTTAGAGTTGGTTTGGAATAGCTTATGGAAGTTCTATAAATGTTTATAAATTATGATTAACAGAATACGAAATAACTTTTATGATTTATGAGGTAATTTTTATTATCTATGAGGTAAATATATATGATAAATTTATCTCAATTTATATAAATCGGCTTATTATATACCCGATTCATAAAAGCTCCAAACGAGCTCTAGTTTCTTCGTTATCCTCTTGACACTAGCATCCTGTCACTCTGTGACCGAGTGGCGGGAACCTGACACTGGGGTTTTGATTTCAGAGGCCAGTCCCTGAAAAACAGTCAAACCCTAATCTTTACTCATTTAGTAGGAATTTGTGTCATATTTTGGGAGAAATCATTCATTCAGCATTCCGCAATGTACTGGCTAGCAACCAGAAGCATGGTCGTGTCGTCACCTCGTTGGCGTTCCCTTTCTCTCCTCCTTCGCGCTCCTGCACCCACTTACTGTTCATTCATCCCTTCACGGATCCTCCTGTAATGTCCCTCTTTCTTCTTTCTGAACCTGTTCATATGCTTGTAAAGTGTTGCGTTTGATTCCTTATATAGAATATCGTATTTTATACACACATTTGGTTATGCTTCATTTTGTGGGAATTCCTACTGAAGCCTTGAGTTCCATTGAGGCTTTATTTTTGCCGTTCTTTCCTACTTAAAGCAAGTGGGTTGAGCAAAATGTTTCTTGCTCTGGCAAGGCCAGGAATATATCTTTTATCTCGTGGAACAACTTGGTGGAGCATTTGTGCTTCTTATGTGTCATTTTTTATACAACTACTAATGGCATTGCCGGGCCTGAATAAAGATGGCGCCTTTTTTTCATTCTTAAACCCTCGGTTTTGGTTAAAGGGTTTCGAGTTTCGTTCACTGATGATAATATGGGGATTGAAGTTGCTGTTTGTAAAACAAAGAAAAAAAAAATGGAGACTGAGATTTCAAACAAGGAACAAGGCTGCCAATTCCCTGTTCATATCTTCCAACAAAAAAGGATTTTATTATAACAATAACATTTTCTCTCTTTACCCAGAAGAAAATCTCTCACTTTCTTCTAGGAGGCTGTTTTATCTTATTTTCATGAAGTTCTCTTTCTTTGTAATAAAATTTATGTTTCTATAAAATAATAAAAGAATCAACTTAAACAAGGTTTTGAATTTAAGTTTCTGGATAAAAAAAGTCATGTTGGAAGATTTTCCCTTATTTGGTACTTGATCTGGGTCGAATCAAAATTAGTTGGTAACACCAAATACCAAGTTTGAAGTTTGCAATGTCAGCTAGAACTGTATTTGTTAAGATCAGTCCATCGTATAATTGATAAAGGTTGTCTGTTCTACTCTTTCAGTACGGATAAAATATATTGTAAAATCATCAATCTAATTGTAAAAATAATGATCCTATTTATCAGTGTTGCTTGATTGAATAGTTTCTTAGCGTCTAAATTGTGGAACTTGTTGGACAGAAGACGTGGATATATTCAGAGGATATCTTCTTTCAAAGATGGGAAGATTTTGAGGGCAAGCAGTAGAGCAGCCAAGAAACATAAATCTCCAAATACTAATTTAGAAGATAAAGATATTTCTCACATATTTTGGTGGAAGGAGGTGCCAATCATTTCCATGTTTAGTTAAATTTCGAGATTATGCTTAATTGTTTAAGTTACATTATTTTTGGTGAGATATTGAATTGAAAGCTATCTTGCATGTCCTTTTTGTTCCCCTCCCAAAACTATGGCAGAAGATGCAGATGTGCAGAAAGCCTTCAACTACTCAGCTGGTTAAAAGGCTTGCATATTCCAATTTGCTGGGCTTGGATCCCAACTTAAAAAATGGAAGGTCTGGATTTAAAACATTGATGACATTACTTTTTCCTTTTTCTTCAGTCTTTGTAACTGCCAGATGAAAACATTGATAGCTGGGTTTTCTTGTAAGACTTTTTTCTGAAACTTCAAAGAAGGAACACGCGAATTGTCTTTTATGCAGTCTTAAAGAAGGAACACTCAACTGGGAGATGTTGCAGTTCAAATCCAAATTTCCACGTGAAGTTTTGCTATGCAGAGTATGTTGTGTTTATCCCTGTTTTATTTGGAGTTTGATCAGGCATTGGTAGGACAGTTTCCTTGTCTAAATAAAAGCCTTGTTGTTCTGTTGAAGCTCACTTATGACTTCTATGTCTAACTTCAATGTTGCGCATTTTTTCCTGGTATTTTCTCACCAATTTTTTCAATTTTTGCTCAGGTAGGAGACTTTTATGAATCCATTGGAATAGATGCTTGTATTCTTGTTGAATATGCTGGTTTGAACCCTTTTGGTGGTATGCGGTCAGATAGTATTCCAAAGGCTGGTTGCCCTGTTGTGGTAATGACTTTTTCCTCGTGTGCATGTCACTCTTTTAGAATTGGTATCTTTTATATTTAAGCATGTCTTTGGTTGCAGAATCTTCGGCAGACTTTGGATGATCTGACGCGGAACGGGTTTTCAGTGGTGCGTCTATGACTTGCATGGCTTTATAGTATCCCATGCCGGGGCACATGTTATCTTTTGTTTTCTATGGCCCCCATTAGGATGAAACCTGATGATACTAAACTTCTATTTATTCATAAATGCTAAATTATCTTGTGATGCTTTTTAGCTAATTTTTGTTGAATGCCTGCATTTTGGTCATTACAGTGCATAGTGGAGGAGGTTCAGGGTCCAACTCAAGCACGGTCTAGGAAAGGTCGCTTTATATCTGGGTAATTGCGATTTTTTTACATTGTCTGAAAGCTAGTAGTTTTTCCTTTTTTTATCTTTAAATATTTTGTTTCGTTGACAGAGCTTTCTTTGGTTAAGCTCCAGCAAGACAAATGTCTTTCTGGCTTATGTTTTTAATGTTTATGACTGGGATATTGATTTCCAGACAGATTTTTATGTTCATCTTTTGGGGATATAATAATAAAATTATTTTGAAATGCAGAACAAGATACTGTTGGACATATTTACTAGTAATGGATTTGTAATATTCAATAACAATTTCAACTCATGCGCTAAAGTTTTTAAGTGAAGGCCTGGGATAGGTGCCATTTATATCTCTAACATGCTTCTTTATACTAATGCCCTTTGGACCTGAAGAGGGCAGAGGGGAATGTGGGTAGCTAGAATCAAGCTCTTCACCTCCTGGACATAGCTCAAAAGCTGAATTTGTTGAGTGAAGGCCCTTGATGGATATTTCTATCAGTAACTATTTACTGCGGTAATACATACAACATTGTTAACAGCAATAATTTGCAACATTTATGAATTGTGGTTACTCTACACGACCTCCTTTATACACTTCAATCACATCAGAGGTACTCGCAACAAGCAATGCCTTTGGGCTCTATTAGAAGATTTGAAAAAAAATACGGTCTTTAAATAACACTTTAATCGCAAATGTAGAATATTTTGGTACCTCGTACTAATATCTGAATTCAATCTGGGCTTTCTAGTAGCTCGTTACTAAAGCCAATAAGTCATGAAATATGTTTTCATTTTTCTATGTGAAAAATGTAATTATAGAGCGAGTTGTGAGGAATTAATAATTTTATCAAGCTTTCTTGTGATGTGCAATTAAATATATTTTAATCTAAAGGAACTACTGGGACATCTACTTTTGTATAGGAATGTATGTGGTGATGCTTATATCATCTTAAGTCGGTATGCGGGTAGCAGTTTAGGGGGAATGGATGGTTCCTGACTGAAGTCATCTTAATAAAATGATTCGTTTTGGATTTTCAACCTTTGTTATCCTGGAATCCAATGCTTGTTGAAGTCATCTTAGCTTGTTCATTCAAAATTTCAGGCATGCTCATCCTGGAAATCCATATGTATATGGACTTGTTGGAGTTGATCATGACCTTGACTTTCCAGAACCAATGCCTGTAGTTGGTATGTGACTTATTGTTGTCAATATTAGCTAGATTTTTTGGCGAATATTATCTTTAGTGACTTCTGAGATTGTATTCAGTGCGAATAGCTGTTTAGCTAGCTTACATATTGCTGTTTATATTCTAATTTCTTCACTGGGAAATTAATATTTTTTTATTAATTTTTAGGATAAATGATATCCTTTTGATTACTGTAATAATTACTCAATGGCTCTGATTATGTGCCGTTTGATTGTCATCTAAATTTACTGCATATTTGGACTCCCAAGTCTTCATTGATATTGCTGTTTTTTTATAACTTCGGAAGGTTAGAATCTGATGATAATTGGTTGTTTTAGGAATATCTCGCTCTGCAAGGGGTTATTGCATAAATTTCGTCCTTGAGACCATGAAGACGTATTCTTCAGAAGATGGTTTGACAGAAGAAGCTGTGGTTACAAAGCTTCGCACTTGTCTATACCATCACTTATTTCTGCATACATCTTTGAAGAGAAACTCTTCAGGTCCGCTCTCTTTCTCATGTCTTTATCATTTCATCTGAACACCAAATTATGGCGAGTCACAGATGCATTAGCATGAACATAGGCCTAGTACATCTAGATGAATAACTTCTCAAGTTGTTAAAAGTACCTATGTTTCTATTTCTAGAATAGAGACCCAGTGCATCTATTTCTGAAATGGCATAATTTGTAGGACAGGCAGAAGTTGATATTATTTTTCTATATTCCATTTGCATTATTGTGCGGAAAAATATGTTCTACGCAGTTACAAGTCTTTTTTATTTTTTATTTTTTTTATGCAGTCTTAAAATGTATGTGTTACAAATATAAACATTGTCTTTACAGAGACATTCCGCTGGGGAGAATATGGTGAGGGAGGACTCCTATGGGGAGAGTGTAGTTCCAGACATTTTGAATGGTTTGATGGCGACCCCACCTCTGATCTTTTGGTTAAGGTTTGGATCTATAAGATGCCTTTTGTAACTTAATTCTAACGTATGTGTATGAATGGAAGTGTCATTTGAAATAATCATGTTTCATTTTTAACTGTGTTAGGTAAAGGAGCTTTATGGTCTTGAGGACGAGGTCACATTCAGGAACACCACTGTGTCTTCAGAAAATAGGCCTCGACCTTTAACACTAGGAACAGCAACACAAATTGGTTAGTTTAAATTTCAACGAAGAAATTATTGTCAATGGATATTTTCTTTGCCCATGATTTTCGTATATTTCATTTTGCAGGTGCCATTCCAACGGAAGGGATACCTTATTTGTTGAAAATACTACTTCCGCCAAATTGTACTGGATTACCTGTACTGTGAGTTAGAAATTCTTATATTTTCATTATTTAAGATCTTCAGAAATCATTCCTGCATTATTATGGATCACCTCTTCCTTTTACTTTTTTGTTGAGTGGTTTGACGACTTTTACATTTTCATGAATATGGTATAACTATTTGTCTTCTTTTTCATTATTATTTTTTTTAAAGCTTTGAACTTCAAATGACAGCTAGGGAAATTTTGAGCTTGAATACGTCCATAATCCTTCATTTTGTATCACCGCATTCTTTCTTATCCAAGATGTTGTGCTGTTCTTTTTGCTTTTTTTTGGCTCCAAATAGAGTCTGTGCTTAGAAAAAAAAAATTGAAGACAAAAATTATGCGCCCCCAGATTATCCTGGCTGTTGCGCAAATTTATTTTGTCACACCGATTAGTTTTAAACTTGTATCTTTTTAACTTTTGATCGTGCAAATAGTTGTGTAATTCCTAATTTTCTAGATTCAGTCATTGACTTTGAATATCTCATTGAAGTTCTTTTTACTGCTCTTTGATTCAATCTCTCCTATTTTCAGTAATTAATCCAGAGTCAGTTGCAAGTTTCTTCTGTCTTAATTTGTTTATTGCGGTTCTCAGGTACGTTAGGGATCTTCTTTTGAATCCTCCTGCCTATGAGATCGCAACAACAATTCAAGGTGTGTCACTATATTTGATACTCATTGGCATCTGGAATATGACTACCAATTTTTTCTGCTGTACATTTTATCTTGTTATACTTAATCCTTTTACTAATTATTGTCCTTATCTGTTTGCAGCAATATGCAAACTCATGAGCAGTGTAACATGTTCAATTCCTGAGTTCACGTGTGTTTCATCAGCAAAGGTTGTATTTAGGTTGCTTCTGCGAACTGTAGATGAAATTTAGACTAAGCTCATTGCATTTAATTTCTCTTAATAGCATTTGCATCTTACCGTTAGAATGGAGAGTGGTTGTACTCTTATAGAAGATTTTGATAACGATAAGTTTTAATCCTTCTGCAATGGTGACAAAGATGTGAGAATTAAACAATGATTAAATGTGTGTTGAAACCCATATTAATGCCAGGGAAACATGATTCATGATAACCGAATATTCAACAGGCAGATAAAACTTGGAAGTTTTTGATAAAAGTTTAGGGGGCCAGCAGAAAAAACATTTCAGCCCTTATACCTTTTTTCCTTGGTAATGTTGTGAATATGGTAGCTGTAAGAATCCTAGACAATAATTAACCCCAAAGATTTTTTCTTAATCGATAACACCAAGAATTCTGGATAATTATAAATTCCTGTTACTTTGAAACTCCCACTTAATTTGGAATGGTAATCCTGAATATGGTGGCAAGTGACAACAATTCAATAAGTACCGACTGGCCTAAAACATTTTTACTAGCATTACAAAATCATTAGGTGAGTCTCCTACTGTGTGCTTGGTAGTGTTGGAAGATGTCAGAAGTATTCAGTGAACCATGGACTTTCCTCAAAAAATATGAGGCTTGAGGAAGTCCATGGTTCACTGACGGAATTTAGTTTTGTTTCAAAATTTTGCCATTCCTCTGCTTCCGAAACCTGCAAAATTCTATTTCACACCCTGCCATCAATTTTTGTTCTTCATGCTTCTGAAACATACAAAACAAGTAACTTGCAATAATATATTTTGCCATTCCTCTTGTTTCCTTGTGCTTTTTTTCGATACAGCAGGAAAAATGAACTCTTAACTTTGCTTCTGATTCTTCCCTTGTTTGTGCAGCTTGTGAAGCTACTTGGACTGAGGGAGGCCAATCATATTGAGTTTTGTAGAATAAAGCTTGCACTTGATGAAATACTGCTGATGTATAGAACCCCTGAGCTCAATGAAATATTAAAACTTTTGATTGATCCCACATGGGTGGCGACTGGCTTGAAAATTGACTTTGAGACCTTGGTGAGTCACCTAAGTTGCGTAGGTTATTTTTTCTTTTTTAAATTAAGGGTAACTGTTTAATTTTTCTCTTTTAAGTAAGGAATAATCAAGCCAAGCCTAACAAACAGCCCTGCTCTATATGCTATATTTTAGCCAAGGCAGGATAACAAGAATGGAAGTTTCAGTGTCATTTTCCTTTATGAGCAATTAAATTCAAGGCCTATTGAAATAAATACTTCTGTCATGTCTATCTGTTTGCCTTTTTGGAATTGTGTTGGCTTGTAAATATTTGTAATGTTTTCTATATTCCAGGTTTCTGGATGTGAAGTGATCTCAGAAAAGATTGGTGAAACAATCTATCTGGATGGTGAGAATGATCAGAAAATCAATTCCTTTTCTGCCATTCCTGATGAATTTTTTGAGGATATGGAGTCTTCTTGGAAAGGTCGAGTCAAAAGGATTCACATTGATGATGCATTTATTGAAGTGGAAAGAGCTGCTGAGGCCCTATCTTTAGCTGTATGTATCTGTAGTACAACTTGGCCTGTTTTCTGCAAAATGAAAAAGCCTTGCTTCTAAATAGTACATTCTTTTTCATTCACGTGGTTTCTCAAATACTAGATAATTTATGGTTTATTATGTTTTGTTTCTGATATTACATTATTTTTATTAGTTAAGGAAATATTTACTTGTAGTGCATCAAAAGTTCCATCCTTAGGTGTCATTATGTGGTGATGGTATTGTATAAATTGAGTTTGAGGGGTCAGTGACTCTGTCACATTTTTCTTTTTCCTTCAATTTGTATGTTTTGGTTCGGCCCCTTACCTCTCTGCCTTCTGCTCTCCAAATATTTCAAAAAATGTTATTGTTCTAGCTGTTTCATGTGTATTATATACGGAGGACTTTTTTTTTTTTCCTGAAGAAAGTATTTGTGCAGATAGAGGAAGATTTTGTTCCTATAATTTCTAGAATAAAAGCTACTGCAGCCCCACTTGGAGGCCCAAAGGGAGAAATATTATATGCTCGGGAGCATGAAGCAGTTTGGTTTAAGGGCAAGCGCTTTGCTCCAACTGTCTGGGCTGGTGGCCCTGGGGAGGAACAGATTAAACAACTTAAACCTGCTTTAGATTCTAAAGGTAGAAAGGTTGGTGAGGAATGGTTTACCACAAGTAAGATAGAAGCCGCCTTAACTAGGTATGCTTAGGAGAACCATGGTCAGTTTCTTTAGTTCCTCAAATATTTATCTTTTTTCCTGTTAATGGTTACAAATGATGAGACACTTATATCAATTCAGGTACCATGAATGTGGTGAAAAAGCAAAATCAAGAGTTTTAGAACTTTTAAGAGGGCTTTCTGCTGAACTTCAATCCAAAATAAACATCCTTGTATTTTCCTCCATGTCGCTTGTTATAGCCAAAGCACTGTTTTCTCATGTGAGGTTTGTAACTTTTTGTAATTGCTTCTGCTAAAGATATTATATCTTATCATGGTGCACTTATTTATTTGGCAATTTGATTAACGTGTCTGTTATAATTAGATTTCTTCATTTTCAAGACTCCGTTGCAAATATTTGCAAAGAATTGTGATGACAATATTTTGTCTGTCTTCTAGCTTGCTTTAGTTGGAACATGACATTAGGGCCTGAAATTATTTTAAGCTAAAAAGTTTCACTATAGCAGTTTGCTCAACCAGTTAAATGGGATGGCAGCATTAACCAAGTGCAATGAATCTTGTAGTCGGGAGTCCTTTCTAGCCTATGTAGTGTCACAAATGGTTGACTCCTATGGGAAGACAGTAAATCATACTTCTTTAAATGAAAGCTGTAGCAGAAATTTTAACTTGAAATTGATGAAAAAGTCCTTAAATCTGATTGTGGTACATTCTTTCACTTCCTCTTGGAACGTGGGTAAAATATCAGATACTTATGTGCTATCTTATTGACTGGATGGATTCTGATTTTGATCATTGATGGCTTACAGTGAAGGAAGAAGAAGGAGATGGGTATTTCCCACACTAGCAGAGTCCCATGGGTCTGAGGTAGTAATTGATGAGTTGTTTAATGGAGGAAATTCCTCAAGACATTGTAATGAATGTTCTGTGTATTAAAAAGGAAAAAAAGAATGTTCTGTGCTTGCTGCCTTCCATTTGCATGTCTTGGATAGTTGTATGACTTACATGATATTTCAAATCTTATTGGAAAATTGTATCTTTTATTGTAACTTGAAACCTAGTGTGCTTTTATAAACATGGCCGCAACTTGCTTTCACAGCAAATGGCAAAATCTTAACTTCTTAACTTTCCAATGTTACACACAATTGAATGCAGCTAGAAAAGAGGAAATGGGAAATTGGGATCCATAGTAATTTTTAGAGGGGCACTTGGCTGAAAAAGGTTGGTTATTTTTCAAGGAAGTGAAAAGTATTATAGCAGTAGATTTTGGACTCTAATAATATGGGATTTGGAAATATTCCTCTAGGAATTGAAATCATAATTTGAATCGGTTGTTAGTTGCAAGCTGTAATAAAAACTGAAAAAAAGTATCTATGAAGATCTGTAAATCTGAATTTTCCTCCCTTGCTTAAACCTGAGCCTATGAATTGAAATTTGCATAGATAAAACTGGAGACACATTAACGTTTTTTGCAACTTCTTGACACTATTACAACATCCCCTGCATTTATCCAGCCAAAACTCGTTTGTGTTTGTTGGTGCATATGCATGTGCTCCTTTTGGCAGAGGGGCTTGCTCACACGTAATCTCTGATACACATAAAATTAGAAAGGAGTGAACTTCCTTAGTTGTATATCTTCATTCAGCATATCTTTCAAACAAATTGTATATGTGGATTTCTTGTAGGCGGATCACTAAACAAGAGATTTTTGTGGGTTTTTTGGTTGTGATGTATAAATACCTAACAGATTTCATTTAATAAAACATAAAAACTAATAGACTGAAGATAGTCGTTTTTGTTGGGCACGTGTTTTGAGTTGTGCTTAAACTTTTGTTGCAGAATGCCAAGACTGTGGATGAAACCAATAGACTGAAGATAGTTGACCTGTTGCCATACTGGTTCAACGTAGCAGAAGGAGGCGCTGTGCACAACACTGTTGATATGCAGTCATTGTTTCTTTTGACTGGACCTAATGGTGGTGGTAAATCAAGTTTACTTCGATCAATTTGTGCTGCTTCTCTACTTGGGATATGTGGATTCATGGTTCCTGCCAAGTCAGCCCTGATTCCTCATTTTGATTCTATCATGCTTCATATGAAGTCATTTGATAGCCCAGCTGATGGGAAAAGTTCATTTCAGGTTTGGCGCTGATTCATACTTTGCACTCAAGAAATATTTGTAATTTCAAAGCGAGGGAAAATTGGGGGAAAGTCCCACATTGAAAATTTTATTAGTGAGAATGACCTGATAAACTTTTATATACAGAAGGTATTGGCACTCCACAAATTTTGTACATAGAGTATCAATACTCTGATTTAGGTCCTTCTCACTAATAAAATTTTTAATGGGGGACTTTTCCCTAATTTTCCCTCAAAGTAATCAGTGTAAAGAGTGCTGAGGTTCAGCTTCTGGGAATGACCTTATGTGTACTTCTCTTATCAGAGTTTATTGCAACCTAAATGCTGAGGAAAGCATAAAGAATTAATAGGTCTCTGTTTTTCTAGATATGAAATTGTGTTTGATATGGATGTTTCATTCATCTTGGTCCGTATCAGGTAGAAATGTCAGAGATTCGATCTATCATTGCTGGAACAACCAAAAGAAGCCTTGTGCTTGTTGATGAAATATGCCGAGGTACAGAAACGGCGAAAGGAACCTGTATCGCGGGCAGTGTCATTGAAACTTTTGATAGAATTGGTTGTTTGGGCATTGTATCCACTCACTTGCATGGAATATTTGATTTGCCTCTGAACACTAAAAACATTGTGTACAAAGCAATGGGGACAGTATGTATCGATGGACAAACAAAGCCAACTTGGAAGCTGATCGATGGGATCTGTAAAGAGAGTCTTGCTTTTGAAACAGCCAAGAGGGAAGGAATTCCTGAGACTATTATTCAAAGAGCTGAAGATCTTTATCTATCAGTTTCTGCAAAGGAATTGCTTCCTCGGGAAAATTTTTCAAAGCAAGATCACATATCTTCACATGCAAATGTTGATAGTTCCAATGAATCGCATCTTTACTCCAGAAAGGTTACAACGAGAGTTACCAAAGAGAGCATGGCACCAGTTAACCAAAGAGAAAGTTTACGTCAGAAAGTTGAGTGTGCCATCTTCACAATATGCCAGGAGAGGATGATGGAGCTGCGTGGAAAAACAAACGCATCAGCGCTTGCCGAGATAAAGTGTGTTCTAATTGGTCCAAGGGAACAGCCTCCGCCATCAACGATCGGTGCTTCAAGTGTCTATGTGATCATCAGACCAGACAAGAAAATTTATGTTGGAGAGGTACTTATCTTGACCCATAATACATTAGTAATTTTTGAACTTTTGTAATAAATATGTTGATGTGAAGGATTATTTATTATCCTTCTCTTACTATTTTGACTGACTGCTGTCCTCCGTTACTGGGATGAGCCGGTGACAGACGGATGACTTGGCAGGTCGAGTTCATGCTCATAGAACAAATGAAGGAATGCAGAGTGCATCTTTCCTCTATTTTGTCGTGCCGGGAAAGAGCCTGGCTTGCCAATTAGAAACTCTGCTGATCAACCAGCTTCCTGATCAAGGCTTCCAACTAACCAACATTGCCGATGGTAAGCATCGGAACTTCGGCACATCAAACTTTTTATCAGAATGTGCCACTGCTCCTAGATAAATGTTAGGAGAACCCCCCACCTTTAAGTTTTGTAATTTAGCCACTCATTTATACAAAGGGATGGCTCTTATCATGTGTATATGTTGTTGTTGATTTCACAAGATGAGGCAATTCAGGAAGCAGCATTTTTGTTAGATGTAGTTGCAGCTGCTGCATTACTGTTTTTCCCTGCAAAATGGGAGGAATCTATTGTTTTGATTGAACAAGAAAAAGATGGGATATGTCCATATAAAGCCAAGTCTCCTTTCGGCTTGTATTTATTATATATGACCCATTCCATGTGGTCAATTTTTCTTTGGGTCTATTGTGCACTCAATTTTCTTCTCCACTCTAGCACACCTTGTGCCAACAGTATTTATACAGAAGTATGCCTTTGTATGAAATACAATAATCAAGCAGAAATTGTTCCAATCTCAGTTTTGTTCATGTTTTTTTTTATGGAACTCCCAACTCCGTACTGTGATTCAGACTGCTAATTACTTATCTAATTTTTTCATTAAAAAAAACGCTTGTTTAATTTTATCCTAGAGAATCTAAATTCACAACTCGCTTATAGTGAATTATAAATCTAAATATAATTATCTATTATGCCTCTTCTTTACCCAAATTTACCTTCTCATGTCACTAGGAATCCCAACCATCATCGAAAGAGCAAAGTCGAAAAGACAAAAAATTGAGGAGACATGTCACACTAATCAGTTAAATACAATAATATCATTTACAAGAAATATTTTATTAGTTTATAAATACTTATTAAATTTATTTCAAACACTCATTAAAGTTATAATTTGACGGTTTGATCTATTTAATATTAATATTACGTGAAAATATAATTAAAGAAAATCATTTATTAATTTCTTAATATTTTATTTTATTGAGCGAAAACCGTGCTTTCTCGTAATGGAGGGTAATAATGAAAACGCCGTCGTTTGCAAATGGGCATTCCGCTGCGGCTAAGCTCTCAGGTATCTGGACGCCGGGACTATCCCTCTCCGTCATGGTCGTCTTTCCTGGAGCTAGCTGAGATAAACGAATATCAATATTCAAATTGCCTTGAAATCCTCTTCTTCTAAGGTGATTCTTGGATACTTTCGCTCACCATCATCTTTCTCATCTTATTTTTATGAGATTCTGCACCCCTATTTTGTTTCCCAGAAAATGTAGCAAACCCCTTTTCTTTTTTTGGCTTTTTGTTGGAATCAGCATCAGGTCTCGTGATGGACGAAGTTGTGCAAGAGGTTGAGAAGGTGAAGAAGGAATGGTATGAGACATACAGTAAAACGCAAGAGCATATAAAGGCAATTGGAGAATATGGGAAATCAGGGAGATCCGAGGAGAAAAATTCACTTCCCAGACTCAATGGGATTGCTCAGGATGGCTTGGCATTGCTTTCTTCCTTGCAGTTCAGGCTTGATCTTCTTGCTCCACAGTTGCCCACTGATGAAGAGGCGGAATCTGCTAGCACAGTGCTTGAATCCTGGAAAACCCAAAGCCAAAGGTATTTGTTCTCTCTTTTTTAAAACTGCTGTGTCCATGCTGGGGATCTTAGTTATCTATTTACTTCTACTTTTAATTGAAAACAAATGAAAATTCGCTCCTTGACCTCCCATCCCAAGGCTTCCTTCCCTGTGGTCAGTACCAAGAAATCAACGGAATCACATTTTTTTCCTTGTGACGATTTCTCTTGTTGTAACTGTTGCTGAGTCTTGCTAAAATTACAAATTTACAAGCTCTGGTTTACGCAATAAGTCATGAATTGAGTCGTATGATGTCATATTCTAGTGATTTGCATTGATAATATCTGATTATTTCGTTACAGTTTGCGATCAAGTCTGAGGAATGCCAATCTGCAAGCGAAGGAAAATATGAGGAAGGCTGCGCAGGAAGAGGCAATTTACTCGACCGCCTTTGCATTTTTCTGCTAGCCTCTATCTTTTAAATTATTCTAATTGTTACATTCTTTTTGCTAGATTAAAATATAATCAACCACCACTCTAGCACTCTGTGACAATGATGATAATGTTGTTGTATAAATTGTTCGTTGTCATGATCATTTCCGTGTTAATTTTTTGTTCTCTAGATGGATTTGTTGTACCACAGTGGGAGTAATTTGTTCTGTTTCTGCATGATGCAGAGAGAGCTACTTCTAGGTGGTGGAGGAGAGTCCACCGTTCGCAGACGCAACTTACAGTAAGTCATGGGTATAACATTCGGCTGGTGTCAACATGTGCTTGCCTGGTTTTGTATCTTGTGTCTCCTTGTACTGAAAAATTGGCCAGGATGAATACCTAAGTTGTCTAAATCTTTCAGAACAAAAGCTGGAATGACTTCTGCTGCAGAGAGCATCACAGAAAGCCTTCGTCGAACTCGCCAATTGATGGTTCAGGTCAGTAGATGGGTATCTCTTGTTTATCATTTATCATAATCCAAGTAAACTCATATCCTCTTTAAATATTATATCCTTTTTTTTTTTTTGTGTGTGGGAGTATCCTATCGTTGTTTATCTCTGCTTGGTCATAGCCTTCATGACAAAATAAATAAACATACTATATTTATACAGGAGGTTGAAAGAAGCACAAGCACACTCATGACAGTTGGTACGTATTTCCACTCTCTACATCCCTTCCTTGATGTATTTCATGAAAATATTAATTTCATCCATAAACGGGTAGATTATCATATTTGCTTAGGCCTTCATCAGTAACCTTAATTAAGGTCTTCTTTCATTACTCCCATTTCCCTTTATTAAAAGACAAAATTAGGCCTTCTAAATTTTGCTTTAGTTCAGAGAGGTTGGCTTTGTGAACTGCTCAGGGATATCAATGTAATCAATGACCTTGAAGATTTTGTCACGATGGGGGAAAATTAAGAATAGAAACTCGCAAGGTTTGCAAATTACCTTATTAAGAGTGGCTGATTCTGTGTGTGTGTGTGTGGGTTATCGAACAAGAGAGCATTGTCAGACCTCTTGTGAACATTTAGAATCTGGAATTAATTTTGACCATAAAATTGTTTCAAGAAAAAAATATTAGAAGTTTGAACTAACTGTTGAAATATACAGAGGAATCAACGGGAGTATTAAATAAGGCTGAAAGTGAATACAAAGGGCAACGCTCTTTGTTGATGAGAACACGAAATCTACTCTCTACAATGCAACGCCAAGATGTAATGGATAGGTATGTGAAGTGAAAAAGTGAACCTGATTTTTTCTGCATACCCCTTTGTTTGATCTCCATGGAGATTGGCTCATCACAAGATATAATTGGACAGGATCATACTAGGAGTTGGCCTTTTCTTGTTCTCTGTTGCTGTGCTGTATGTTGTTTCCAAGAGGATTGGGCTGCTTACATTGCAGAGAAAGGTTACTGAAGCCGTGAAGGCTGGTTTGGTGGGGCAGGCGCAGTTGAGACCCCAAGCTGTTGCTGACGATGTTCATAATGCAGAGGCTTTAATGCATGATGAACTATAAGCCTCATTGTACTTTTTTAAAAAAAAAAAATTCAGAGAATTTTAATTTAGCTAAAGATATAAAGGTTTCCCACTTGTTGATAGAATGAAGTTTTTTCCGTTTGGCCAAAGAATGAAGTTTGCTTGAAGATACTATAAAGAAGAATTCTTCTCTGTTCTTAATATTTTGTTAGCAAAAGTTAATTTGCAAGAAAGATATATATAAAAAAGTGACTATATGCCCCACGTATTTATTATCTCATTTTTAAGTTTTATTTTCAATCGCAAAAATATATATATTTTAATTATATTTTATTTGATTGTAACAATTAATTTCAAACTAAGATTTCTAAATCATTCAGCTACTAACCCCTTCTTAGTCTTTGGTCATATTAAGCTGTGAATAATAGCATTACAAAACATATATATACAGATGATCAAACAGGAAAACAGGAAAGTGTAGAGATTTCATATGACACAGCATTCTGAAAATAATAACAACAATAACAACATAAGAAGTACAAGGTTTGCCTTTTACTAGAATATCCGTCTACGGTAGTAGTCAGTCGAAACAATTCATTTTCAAGGCTCTACTTTGGCTGCCAGCCTGCCACGTTCACTGACTTGCAAACAAGATGCATAACATACATGCATCATCTACCTTTCTCATTCTTTTAGCAACTATTCTTCCAAAACCGAAGGATGCAAGGTTATATATATATATTAACACTTTGTACCCAGCAAAGCAAGTAGACCGTTCTAAAAAATGAAATGACAATGTTTCTATCAAAGATAAGTGCCAGGTAAGTATGCAAATAGCAATCCATTAGCATCAGCTCGTTGAGTTCAATTTCTCCAAGAGGATCTTGTTAAGGAGCCCTGGATTTGCCTTCCCTTTAGATAATTTCATTACCTGTTATTTGACAAAGACATTTGTAGTTACAAATACCCAAAAAAAACCAGATGGGTAAAACATTTTTTTTTTAAAAAAAAAGACAGAAATAATAGAAAAGGAAAGGAAAAGGGGCTTCCAATTCTACGAGTGAATACCTGGCCGGTAAAAAAACCTTGCAGCTTAGTTTTGCCCCCACGATATTGCTCTAGCTGCTTTGGATTCTCTGCAAGCACTTGGTCCACCATTTTTTCAATCTCAGCAGGATCTGTTACCTGATATATTTCCAAAGTCACGTAAGCATATGCTCACATTTTCTTTCCTCATTCACATTTTCTAGGAATACAACTTCATTCATCATGGAAATGGAAAAGCTTATGGTTCAAGGTGATGAACTGAAAATTGTAACAAGGGCCAACTATGGTTGAAACCATTGAATCTAATCAAAATATCAACAAACATCCCTCCTAGACACATGGTGATCACTGAAGTAGTTTATGGCTATAACAACTGTTATCTACTTCTTCATGCATCACCCAAATTTCTTCTATTGTAACTACAGCTGGCACTTCTGAAAGTAAAAAGTTGTATCAATAAGAAGAGAGAAAATTACTGAAAGGCACAATGGACAAGAAAGAAATCCTCTCCAAACAAAAGCTAGTACAAAAGAAGACAGCCTGAGCTAACTCAGAAGAATCTTTCCACAAAAAAATAGGCCATTAGCAGAAAAGCGCCCATAAATGTAATCCTCTCTCAGAGAAGACGTGGTGGAAGGAATTTTTGGTCAGAAAATAGAATCTATTGGGTTTTAAGTTTGTCACTTTCATGCATGTCTTACTCTTCTCAAAGTATGCATCTACCATGAACAATAAAAGCAAAGTTCACTAGCTTTTAAGAAACCAATTTCCATGCCAACTCAATCAAAATTCAACTCTTTACGGTTCTCTTTAAACAATAATAAAATAAAAGCAATGAATGATACACTCGAGCCCTACAACATATCTGCAACTTACCTGAACCAGATCCTTTTCTTTTATCAGCCCCTTGACAGTTCCACCCTTGGCTAGCAGCTCGAATAATATCTACAAGCACATTACAGGGTAAGAGTTGTATAAATGCAGAATGTAGAAATATTACAAAATGCAAAAATAAATTAAGAGCATATGGCTTAAATATGCACCACTGACAAGTTGCAAATAAAATATACCTCCTTCCCAATCTTGCCACTGATAACTCCACCTTTAATGGAAGCTATCAACTCAGACAGCTCTTCAGGTGTAAGCTTAATTTCATTTATAGTCATCTTTTCATTTTTCATGAAGGCAGCAATATCACCCATAATCCAGTTGGCAGCCAGCTTTACATCAGCACCCTTTGCAATAGTAGCATCAAAAAAATCCGCAATCTGATAAACCCATCCAGAAAACAAAAACCATGCCAATCATAAGTGAAATTGTGAAAATACTTTCCAGCAGTAAGTTCAAATGACTGATAATGTGAAGCATATGCTTCCAAACAACACTAACAATTAGAAAATTGCTGGTGAAACAACCTTTAGAGGCATAAATTTACAGGTGATCAGTGTAAAACTTAAGCCTTGAGATAAATATGAGACTAGTATTACTTTATAATGACTAAAAGATTCATAAAAAGCAAATTAGTGATGTTTATAGATTCCTATAGAGAATTAGAGAGGGAGGGAGAGAAGAGACGATAAGATAAAGAAACCCAACCATAACTTTTAGAAACAACAATGTACTCACATTTTTATCATTAGCAAGGAAAAGAACATCTTGCATGCTTAAGCCCATATTTTCATATCTTCTACGCTTTATTTCTGGAAGCTCAGGGAAAGAATTGCGAATATCATCAACATATTCTTTGGAAAGAATGACTGCTGGAAGATCTGGTTCTGGAAAATATCGATAATCAGAAAGCCCTTCCTTTTTCCTCATTGTAACTGTTCTCTAAACACAAGAACAATATTTCTTTACGTAAATAAGAATGCAGGAAGTGGATACTATCTTTTACCGGCTACACTAAAAAACCACAATAATATCACAATTTAGTACTAGCCTGAGCGCCTTCTTCCCATAGACGAGTTTCCTGGACAATCTGATCTTGCTGACCTTGACTATGGAGTTGTACCTGCCTTGAAATTTCAAAATCTATGGCTCTACTCACTGATGAAAATGAGTTCAAATTTTTAATTTCAACCTGTCAATACAATTTATAATAATATCAGCCGCTAAATTTGTCAAAGATTGTACCATTTCATATTGCATTGCCACCCACACACACCAAAAAAAAAAACAAAAACAGAAGTCCCCTACATTTTAAATACTTCACCATAGTAAAAAAAAAAAAACAACTGTCAAGCTATTTTACAAACAGTTTCTGTTAATACTCAAATTGCATAGAGATAGTTCAACTTAAACACAGATCGTCAAATAATATTGAGAGTAGGGACAAAATTCAGGGAATTTGAAAGCATGAACAAAGTCTTCATGCAATTATATTATCAACATCAACAAACCTCCCGTTAATGTTAAAGGCAACATGAAGTACCTTTGTACCAAACCGAGAGTGGCCAATGGGTCGAACTGAGACATTCACGTCACAACGAAGAGAACCTTCTTGCATATTGCCATTGCTCACTCCCAAATACCGAACCAGTCTCTGTAATTCTGCCGCATACTCTGCTGCTTCAATACCGTTCCTCATATCAGGCTCAGAAACTATCTCAAGCAACGGTACTCCTGCCCTATTTAAATCAACCTACCATGATAGACCACTAGATTATGCCATGAATAACAACTATTTAAGCCCTCGAAGACCATGAATCCAACATAAAAATTTGTTCATATGCGATAAAACTAACAGTGCAGATTGTCCAAGTTACATTAATATTGAAGGGTATTTGAAATTGATAATAAGTTAGAACTATATAACTAAAAACCATATATAAATATTAACATAAAAAAGAAGAAAACATGTTAAATAAGAGTAGGAAAAGAAAGAGAGCGGTTACCTGAGAGTAGCTACCATTTTCTGCATGTAGAAGCTTCCCCGCATCCTCTTCCATGTGAACTCTGGTAATGCCAAACTTCCTGTGGCCACCACCATACTCCACTGGAAGATCCACATCAATGAAACCACCGGCAGCAATTGGAACATCAAACTGAGAAATTTGATACCCTTTTGGAAGATCTGGGTAGAAATACTGCTTCCTATCAAACTTGGAGTTCAAAGACAACTTGCAATTAAGAGCAAGACCCAATTTTACAGCAAACTCTATGACCTTGGAGTTCAAAACAGGCAAAGCACCAGGCAAGCCCATGCAAATTGGACAGACAGAGGTATTAGGTGGAGACCCATAATTGTAAGGGCAGCCACAAAAAGCTTTGGTTAGAGTGGAAAGCTGAACATGGGTTTCTATACCAATGACTGCCTCAAAGTTTTCGGCGATTTTGTTCAATTTTTTGGATTGGGTACTAGATGGTGAAACTTTGGCTTGGGAAGATTGCTTTTCTTGCGTGGCAGTTTGGGATTGTGCGCTTTTCATTGTGCAATACATAGCCCCATTCTTTCTTCCGAGTAGTGACACTGGATATAGTAGAAAGGGGTTCACTTGAAAGCTTCTGAAAACTGTGGACGCCATGTATGTTTGCTTGTTCGAAGAGAGGAGCGAGGTTGAAGGAGTTCGCTACTGAGAGTGTCTGTCTCCTCAGCATATATCCGAACGATTGTTGGGTGGCATCGTTTTCTTCTGCTCAACACCGAATTCTGATGGGCCATTAGACGCCATATCCCAAATAAGATGAAATAAAAAAAAAATCTAGTAAAGGGAGAAAATAGAGGGGGGGGGGGGACTGTAGAAACGTAATTAAAATCAAGTGAGATTTGGGGGAAAAATATAAGAACATAGTTGATAATCATAAAGGTTTTCTTTATTTAAAAATAAATGCATGCGTTCATAATTAGATGAATCTGCATATGCAGCTCTATGTAAAGTACAGATGTAGTAACCATGTAAGCAACTAAGCATGTTTTAGGAGTTCATTTCCTTACTTGAGTTAGCCTTATGCGATCACATTCTTACGGGGAAAAATTCATGTATTATTTAGTACATATAATGCTGAAGAAACTTAAGAAAGTTGTTATATGATTAAGTAAAATATTCAAGTTCCCATAAATTTAAAGTGAAATAGTTATCATATGTTAGTCACTCTTTAACATATTTCCTGGACTTGACACAGACACAGACACACACACACACACACACACACACACACACACACACACACACACAGAGAGAGAGAGAGAGAGAGAGAGAGAGAGAGAGAGAGAGAGAGAGAGAGAGAGAGAGAGAGAGAGAGAGAGAGAGAGAGAGAGAGAGAGAGAGAGAGAGAGAGAGAGAGAGAGAGAGAGAGAGTACAAAATAAATTGAAGTCACCATTGAACAAAAAATCGGACAGAATCGGCCGGTGAATCAGTCAGTTGTTCGGTCTGGTTCAATCATTGAACCATGAACTTGTTTGAACTAGTTAAAACCGGAAAAACTTGTGGTTTAATTGGTTAGACTGATTATATTTTTTTATCTTTTTTTTTAAATATATTTTTTTTATTCTTCTAAGTATTATCTTGTGTTATTTTTGAAGAGAAAATGAAAGGTTGAAAACTAAGATAAAAAAAAAATAGGTAAAAAAAAATATAATATATATATAATGAAAAAAATATTTAAAAAGATGTAATAATTATAGAAAATAAAATATCATTACATAAGTATAGACATCATAACTAATACTTATAGATTTTAAACTTTTTTTTTCTAAAGATCTTCATTTTTATCTATAAAAGTTTAAAAATATATTAATACATATATTGTTACTAATAAATTATAATATTTTAATATGACCAATCTGAACACCAGTTAGACTCCAATTAACCCATTAACCTATGCCATAACCGATTCTTTACCCAATTACCCAAGTCACCTCTTCAGCCGAAAAACAAGATCATAAAGTGAAACACATAAATATTGAACTAGGACAAAGTGGAGTTTTCACCTTCAGCCCTTTTTTTAAGCGAAAAAATTAAAATCATTTAATAGTATTGACCCAAGAAAGAAAAACCAAGACAATGGGACCCCAAATAGTGTGTGTGTGTGTGTGTGTTTTTTTTTTTTTTTTTAAATACGCATGACCAATTTGTTGAAATAAAGCATATCGTTCATTTACTAGTGGAATTATAATCATTTATTGACAGGCATATCGTTAAATAAAATACTCTTGAAAGTAGAGTTTTAATGGAATCTGTTTTTATACAGAGTACTTCTCTTCATTCGTCCCTGACGTTAAGGAAAGCAATGAAACTTCATGCAATGCAAGCCAGTCACGAATATAATTGCTGTACAAGTAAAGCATTATATACACAAGAAGGTCGATACAGCTGCAAATGCTTTTACATTCTCACACTCGGCAGTGAACAAGACCTGCAAATGCTGTCATTCGCCAGGCGGCGTAGGATACATAATTGACATCATCGGTAATTGAGGACCGATTACCGGAGAGTTCAGCAGATATTACAACCTGATTTCCTATTTATTTTTCACCATGCAGAAGATAATTGTGCTAGGCCAACGAATGAGGGACAGCATATATATGTAAGCATGTAAGACAATTACTTGTTTCCCTGATGAGAGAGTTCACCAGGTAAAATGACGATGCTGAAACCACCTGGATTTCTGCAGCATATGAATAAACATACATACAAGTCAGTAACTTTTCAGATTATGATTGGCCTTGATAATTCAGAGCCTACATTATGATGAAAGCCTGCTACATGTAAATCAAAGGCAAATGTGGGTAAAGAACAAGCAGAAAGAACCAGGGCATTTACAGAGATTCCAGGGAAAAAACAAAGGAAAGAAAAGACAGACTGTCACAAAAAGTCAAGAACAAACATTAAGCTCCAGTGCTGGCTTCTTACAGCTCAACCTCAACATTCGCAAGCATATTTATTGTTACAATTATGCTAAAAGGTAACAAGGACACAAATCTGGCTTGATATGAGCAAACCTAGAGGCTAATTAAACTGCAGTGATCCTGAACAAGTTACTTTATGTAGGAAACCTGTGAGGAAATGGAAAAGGATGAGATCCAACAGCTAACAAAGCACATCTTGAAAGGGCCAAAACAAAGCTTATTCCTCAAAGGAAAAAGAACAAATAAAGCATACAGCAGCTTAATTTGAATCACTGTCATCCTTCAACCATTGAGATACAAGGTAACAAATGATGCGCTTGTTATGCTAGATGTGATGATCCAAACTTTTCCTCTTCAGTAGGGTTCAACATTTTAAGTCCAACGTGAAATCAGAATACATACAAACACTTGAGTCGGACAATAGTCATTTACAAGAACAAAATATACAAAAGGGCATAGTTCTATCCGATTCAAGAATGTTAGGATTACTAAAAACTAGACATGTTTTCCAAGATAAGTTGCACTGGTCATGTATAATGAATTGAACATGGCTTACTATAGATTTTATATTTTACATTGGTATACAATGTACATTTCATGACAGCCTAGCTGCCACCATGAGTAAAAACAGGACAGGCAGAACTAGAAGCCATAATTCTAGACCAAAGGTAATTGCTACACAACGTACACAAATCTGAGATAATCATCAACAAAGTATTGTACTAAGCATAATTCATTACCTTGTACTTAATAGTACTGCAACAACAGTACAACTTGATGAGTTCACAAAATGTCAACAACCCAAAAGCTTAAGTTATTATTTAAAGGCTTAGAATTGGGTTAACACGCCCCCAATAATCAAACTTCCGATTACTTTAGAAAGGAAGCCTTTTGTTACCCAAACCAATCTATAAGAAAGATGTCAAGCTTGTGATACAGCCAATGTGGGACTTGCTATAGTGTAACTACGTACAGAAGACTAGTACTATTCTAAACTATTTAATAAGTTTCAACACTTTTGATGAGTTCAGGTGGTAGAGAGTACGAGATAATGGATAAAAAGAGTATGATTACAGTAAAACTGTGTAAACATAGATGTGCTTTTGTAGTCACTGCTCATCATCCTATTATTTTGGAATTGGAACATTGATGCCAAGATTGGAAAAGCTAGAACAATTCTTACACATAATTCAAGTATCCAGGGAATAACATACCAACAATAAATGTTATAATAAAATATAATAGATTAAAGAAAAGTATAAGGAAAAGTAGAACTGCAAGTTTGCCAAGTGATAGAATAGTGTGGAAGTTAATAATACAAAGCACACTAGTTAAACTAAAATGAAGGCAATTATACCCAAAAAAAAAAAAACTAAAAACTAAAAGAAGGCAAGGCATGGACCTGGATCCCCTTTTTCATAAGGCTGTGCAGGGTGCACATCTTATTTGCACTGTCCAAATCAAATCTAGACTGTTCGAACTTTTCTAAAGTCAAAAAATAAACAAGAAAGGTTAATAAAATCTAGGTTGCTTAGATCTATTTCAGAATCCAAATCAAATGTGCAAGAGATGTGCAGTTATCCATTTGCAACAAGGCACACAAGACTCGTGAAGATATACACCATTTGTGCAGGCAAACCTGTGTCATATCTGTACAGTGTATGTGTATGTATCGTTAGACCATTTGTGTAGTATATAAAAGTCATATATTTGTGCTTGAACTAGTGCTATATATCATACGACAGGGCATAACACCGTTCAAATGCACTAAGATGCGCAAGGGTAGCATGCCTCATGCGATTATTTAAGCCTGAGTTCAAACATATATAACCATGACTCCTTTTTATTAATTTCAAATTCCATATCAGTAAGATGGAAAAGGATCCTCTGAAGTGCATTATGCACATACCACATATGATGTACAATAGATTGTCATTCGTGAGTGTAAGATTTTGATTTTCATAGGTCTTAACTAGATAACTCAAAACATTTATGACCAAGAAATCCAGAGTATGAGCCTTCCGGTATTCTAATCAAAACCATTCATGGGCCTTTAACAAGCAACTTAAGCTTCTAATCAATAGTTATACACAGGTACTTTGCTTGATGCATGAGCAACCTCACAACAACCTGGGTATGTGGGAGAAGTGAACTACCTTTTTTTATTTTATCATCAATAGTTACCGCAGGAACCTTGCTTCTGAAATGCCAATAATCATTTGGAGGAGCCAAATCCCAAAAATACAAAATACTTATCTGCCTAATTAGGGCTCTGGGTCAACATAAGGTATGTATCTTTTTAGGGGAACAAAAATTCTTCAAGCCTCTCAGCTTGCCTTTCAATCCAAAAGAAAATAGGTATGTTCTTTCACTTTGTAGCAGTTTCCCATGAAATGTTTCCAAGATTATGGCATGAACAGGATATGCTTTGCTTGTTTGGCAAAATGAGCAATATATGCAGCTTCCCAGTGAACATGGATTAGAGGGGAATGAAGATCAATCAGAAGGTGTTTCTTTGCCATTATTTTTATTACTACAAGATAGAATAGTTTTTACAGCTTCTGTTTGCTGCTACTCTATTCATAATCATTTCAATCAATATTTTCAACAGAAGACTATACTGGCCAGTTTAGTCATTCAAAATGTGAGCAGGTTATTTGCCCGGTTCAATCAACCCTGACAACTGGCTTTTAGCATTAGAAAAAGACTGAACAGTTTTTGAGAAATCCAGTACGAGTTCTTTTAAAATCCTATCATAAATTCATTAGTACTGTAAAATTGATCCAATCAAAGGTGATACGCCCAATTCAAAATTCTCCAATGCACAAAGAATACCATTTCATATTTGAAAAACTTGGATATCAATGTATTGTGTGAATTATATGCAATGAGGCAAAACATCAGGGAAACAAATTAATCTTAAAGAGAAAACAAGAGTGAACCAAGGCCTGTGTCTTTGCTGTGGTCAAGAGCATGAAGAGGCTGTTACTGGGACTACTCGTAAAGGTACAAGTTGATGTTATGCTTTGTGTTTGTTTGATTTGTATGGTTATATTTTCTTCTGTTTCTCTGATTTGTATGGTTCTATTTTTGTTTTGTTTATCTGATTTGCAGGTGGTACTGAAGGTGTTTTACTTCTGTTCTCTGATATAAGTTTTATCCCTAAGTCTTCTTTCCTTAGCTTCAGGACCTGAACCTTACCTGGATTGCTAAAAAACACACAAGTCTTTCAAAATAATTATATGTGACCAAATATTTGGGAAGTTGGGCTCACGTTCAATCATTTGTCACTAAACCCATCAAAGAAAGAATTTCAAGGGAGGGGGAAAAGTTTTACGCGTATTGTTGGCATGTTAGAGATTGATATGAATTATCTTTTTTTTTCCCAGACTGATATAGCATAACCATGAGAAAGATAAAGACGTATAAACTGTGAAACTTGAATACTCACTATATCTAATGTATTTATAGCCTCAATTGATGCATTGAAATGCAAAATAGATCCACATGTTACCTTATCAAGATGGATTGTTTGTCATTTGCTAGTTCTAAATAACCCTTTGTCAATGCAAAGGCTAGTAACCTACCATTTGGTCTTGCTTTTACTTTAAATCAAGTTCAAACCAATTTTTCAACAACTAACAGAGTCAAGTTCGAACGGTTGACTAAACTTTCCCTAAACTATATTAGAATCAGGACGGAGAGGTAATTTGGAATGAAATGAGTCGTGATTTTCAGTATTACAGTAGTAATGTTTGTTCATTTCAAACTTTTTTTTTTGTGATTGATTCATTTCATACTCATTCGACAAGATTCGTACTACTCATATACGCAAACGAGTTGGAGTTGTCTCTATTAAAGGAAAAATGGTAAAAAGTCGTTTGAGATTGTTTGGACATATCTAACGAAGGCCATTGAGTGCTTCAGTGAGGAAGGTTAATCAAAGCAATATGAAGTTCTGTAAAATGAGGAGGTCAAGGAAGACCGAAGCGAACGCTCAAGGAGGTCATAGAGAAGAATCTTTTGGTTAATAATATATCTAAAAATATGGTTTTCAACATAGCACAATGGCATCATACAATCTATGTAGTCAACCACACCTAGTGGAATAAAGACTTTGTTGTTGTTGTGGTTCATTTCATACTTAATACATATTAATAACATGTGCAAGAGAATCTTCGGATATGCAAGACAAAATTTCACATGAAATATTAATGGAGAAAATTGGTACAAAAAGAGATTGGGACTGTTACAACCATTAAATGCTACAAAAGGGATAATATATAAGAGCAGCCATGATGCTTAATCATTAAAAAAGCCAAAAAAATTAACTGCTGAGATGACAGAAGACAGTAAACTGATTTTCATAAAGATATCAATATAAGATAGTTTACAGGGAATGATTTAACCAATAAGAAATAACTATATAGTTAAAAGATCACACTTTGGACAAATGGAAAAAGGATAGCTGTAGAAACAAATAAGATATATCATAGAACCTGGCTTTACCTCAGTGTATCATGCCAAAAACTCAGCTTCAACATTTTACAAGGAGTATGAGTCTTTCAA
Organism: Albizia julibrissin; assembly: GCA_037074505.1. Taxonomy (NCBI): domain Eukaryota; kingdom Viridiplantae; phylum Streptophyta; class Magnoliopsida; order Fabales; family Fabaceae; genus Albizia; species Albizia julibrissin. Next base: position 4,069,495 of record CM073482.1, on the reverse strand, counting down.
AATGATTCAGTTACATATAGAAAGCTTTCCTGTCCATTCATCAGCCACCCCATAATCAAGGCTGAGCTCCCTCATTGGAGGGATGTTCTCCAATGCAAATAGCATAAGGTGAGGGAACATCAAATTATTGTGATCATACAGCACAAACTGAACTGACACATTAGGAATTGAACTGTGGCTCATATAGCAAGCAACATTCCTCATTGTGGACACATCCATGGCAAAATCTAAAGGAGGAGTTGATGGATAAGAAGGACGCACATAATCAGCATAAATTTGAGATACATCACCCCATTCTGAGGCTTGCCTATTAGAAAACCGACTCGGATATATCAATGAATCGCCATTCATTGACAAAATTTTTGCTTGCTCCATAGTCAGAACAACCCCAGCATATTCACAGATAAAAGCACCAGCATGAATAAGGTCCAACGACCTCACTCCCCAACCTGTTTCCCTTGACCTAAATACTTCCATTCTATTTCTCAGCCCATGTTGTGTAACTCGATTTCGGCAATGTGGAGGACAACGACAGAAAGGGCCACATTCAAAAATAATAGGCTTCCCTCTCACAAGAATCCCATTTAGATTATAAGGGAATTGGCCGCCATTTTTCATGGCACAAAAACAGTTATCAGTACAGCCATCAACGCAGTCACAACCAGTAGCACTCCCACTTAGATGAAATACAAATGGTGGAAAATTAGTCCGTGAAAGATATTCATAACGAAGAGGCTCGTGATCCCTATCTATGTCATTAAAAAGACGAACAGGAACCCCCTCCCTTTGGTTAGAAATATCAAGACTGAGATAAGCCATTGGCTTGGTAGACAAAGGACTAGTCCTAAGAGTCTGAGCAAGTTTAAGAATAGCACTACCCATTTCAGGTTGGCCCTCAATTCTGACAAGTTTATACTTGTAAACTCCAAAACCAGATTTACCCACATCAAACCAGCATTGAACAATTCTATACAAGCCATCATAAACGTAGATTTTACTAGAAACACTTCCCTCGTATTTAAACCCTCGAATAACACGCACTTCAATCCCATAATGCATGCTTCTTTCCATAGCACGATTTCCTCCTTCCAACTTCTGGTGAACAACTTGCCTTGTAATATTCTTGCCTTGGCCTCCATGACCCGTGTAGATTATCACATCACCACTGTCTTCGTCATCCTCATATCCACCAGAAACTATCACACTGGTTGCTATCGGCTCCCCATTTGTGCTCTGGCTGGAAGGAAGATAGTCAATTCCAGCTTGTGGTTGACCGTGCAACCCAACCACGACAAGTTCCATCCTAAAAAAGAACAAATCGCCAATGTAAATCCCTGGAATTGCACCCACTATACGCTTATCACGATTAAGCCACAATCCACGATCCCTCATTAACGAGGCAGCCCTCAGATCACCTCGCATCCTTTTGGCGCTAGAAAAATCGAATTTCTTCTCGTCCTCCACCGTTGCCAAGATACGCAACGAATCATAAATCATCCTGGTCCTTCTAATAATGTCTCGGAAATACCTGTCATCTTCAATTCGAAGATCATTGACCCTCACCAGCTCCTTCACACGCGGGGTCCGCCGCGGAGTAACGACGACCGGAGGAGCCTGATTTTCCTGTGGCACAGGAACAATTGCCCGCGAATCTGGACCCAAATCGTCGACTTCTCCCTTTGCTTTGAAACTGTCAGCTAACATGGTCCTAAACTGCTCGGAAAATCGATAAAACTCCGCATACAAGTTGTCTTGTTCCGTCGATGCGCCTCGTGTGTCACCGGAAGCGAGGCTATTATCAAAGAAATTATTGCGCTGAGACGGAGAGAGCGCTTCCAAGGCATGATTCGAAAAAATGGTCTGCTCCACTTCTTGGGGTTCTTGGGGATGATGGTTCAGACAGGGCTCGTCCAACGGCTCGAGCTTCGGTTCCAATTTCGGTACCAACAACATGGTGGGGGTATCGGCACCGGCACCAACATTGACAGGGTTGGTGCTGCCACCAGGCATACAGGCGGATAGGTCGGGTAAGTGATTGAGATCTTGAAATGGTACAAGAGAATCCATGGCTTTGCCGAGCAAAACGAAGCAGATGTTTATTAGGGTTTAAGACATGAGAGTTAGTTCAAAATCTAGAAAGAAGGAAATAGATGTCTAGATTCGAGCATAGAATCATCAAAAATATAAATCGAGAGAAGAAAGAGAGGGACCGAGCACTTCGTACTCAAGACACCGTACCTGTAATATAAATCTGTGTAGTTCAAGAATCCACGGGCTCTTTTTCTCTCTCCCTCTCGGCTTTTTACATTTTTTTCGTTGCTTTTTGGATTTTCTCGCTTTATTTAAAAAAACGAAAATGAAAATTGGTTTTGGTGCAAAGATTTCTTAAATTTTGAACTGAACTTTACTTTTTTGAATCTTCCCTCGCTGCGGGAATAGTTCTTGTTTCCTGGGAAATTTCTGGCGCCATTTCCTATCAATGGCCTGTCCTCGTCCTCAACCATTATGATAACTTTGAAACCTCACCTGGCATGGTTGGAGAATCTGAACTCGGGCAAATGTGTATTGTTGATTTTATTTATTTTTAATATATATGTATGTATAGAAAAAAGATTAAAAAAATATCATTTAAATTTTAAAATATTAAATAAATGATTTCTTAAAAATTTAAATTATTAATTGTTATATTCTTTTTGTTGATCCCATTATTCTTATAATCAATAAAATCAATTTAAAATTTTAAAATTCAAGCAGATTTTATTTAAAATTTTACCTTCATGGTGTCATATAACTTTTAATGTTTTTAATAGTAGAATATGGATATGGGAACTGCGCTAAATGTATTTTCCCATGCAATTTTACTTTTTTTTAAGGGAGAATTCTAAAAAAATACCATTTAAACTTCAAAATCTCAAATAGGTGATTTAACAACAAAATGATTTGTTAATTACATTACCATTCTTGTTAATCCCATTAACGAATTTGTTAACGGGATTTTGAAGTTTAAATGGTATTTTTTTGACATTCTCCCTTTTTATTATGACAAAATTATATATATTATTCTTTTCTGCCTGAATAAATGCATCCCATTATTTTTTATTGAATTTATATTTAGGATGTTTGGAATAGCGATTGGAAGTTCTATAAGTGCTTTTCAATCGTGATTTACGGTCTACGAGGTAACTTTTACGGTCTACGAGGTGCTTTTACGGTCTACGAGGTAAATATGTGAAGGATATTTATCTCGATTTACGTAAATCGCGCTTATATAATAAGCCCGATTAACTTAAGTGAATCCAAACAAGCTATATATAAGCTTGTTTGGAATAGCGGTTGAAAATTGCATAAGTGCTTATGAATTGTAATTCACAGAATACGAAGTAACTTTTACAGTTTACGGGGTAGCTTTTACAGTCTACGAGGTGCTTTTACGGTCTACGAGGTGCTTTCACGGTCTACGAGATAAATATATGGAAGAGATTTATCTCGATTTATGTGAATCGGGCTTATATAATAAGCCCGATTGGTAAAAGTGATAACAAACAAGCACATAATATGCATGAAATCATGTATAGCTTAAGTAAATATGTAATATACTCTTTATTATTTTATATAAGTTATAAGTATATATGTAAAATCATGTATAGCGTAAGTGAGTGTTTGGGAAACACCTAAACCATGGTTTTAGAAACATTTTTTTGTAAGTTGAGATAAAACTTCTCTCATATACTTATCTCGTAAATCGTAAAAGTTATTCTCAAAAATAAAATATTTGGATTAGCTTTTTAAGAACAACTCTTACGATTTACAAAATAAATATGTGAAAATAATTTTATCTCGACTTACAGAAAAAACATTTTTAAAATAACAGTTAATGTTACCCAAACACTAACTAAAACACCTGGCCCTCTTTACAAGTTACATTTTGCAAATCTAGAGTTTTAATTGATTTTTTTATTTGAATCCTTAGTCGATTTATATGTCTCTCCAATCTCCATTAATTATAATAGTGGGTTACTCACTCTCTCTCATCCACCCTCTCTGTAAATAAAGGTATATTTAATATATATATTTTTACACATTTGTTACATTTAATTAGCTTTAACAAACTTCTTAATCTTCGTAATTTAATTTTTTTTTCTGTCAACTGCATGATTTAGTTATCTATAACTTATAAAAAGGATTGAATAAGTAATAGCTAATATTACTAGTGAATCATTAGGAATAAGATTTATCACTTACCTTAATAAAAAAGACAAATTTGTTAAGTGTATCAAAAAAATAAAGACATCCGGCAAAAAACTAAAGACAAATTTGTTTGGGCTCTAATTGTGCAACCAGTATAGTCAAGTTACACACACTTAAGATGAGTTGCACTCACTAAAAAAGTGTTCAAGAATATAATCTTTATCTACTATTTGTCCAGGTATGGTTTCATTTTAGACACAAATATAATTAAACTTGGTGATTGTGAAAATTGAATTTTTTAACACGTAAATTAATATATTTAATAAAATCTATAACAGATCGTAATCAGACACTGATACTTTGGAAAAAAATAATTAGAAACTAGTATGTCATTTATTTGCTCGGACTAAACAATAACCATGTCTTAATTTTGGTCCAAAAATTGTTGTGAATCTGTAATGGTGGGCCTTTGTGTGATTTATATTGATAAACAATTAAATGATCAGTTAATATAATAAAAATAAAATGTTAAATTTATAACCAGCTGCATTATTTACCAATTGCGTGATTTATTCTTCAATTCATAAACACGTACGTAATTCCCTGCTAATTATAACGATTTTGTGTATTTAAAAATAATGTGGAGAAGAAAGGTACTCTTACTCCATTGGGTTCTATATATTTTATGATCTAATTAACTGATTTATGAAAATTAAAAAAAATTGATTAAATTATCTGTTTGTTATTATTATACAAAAAATATGTGTCACTCTCCCAAAACTAGATATGCACCCAGTACTGGAAACGAGATACAAGAGGATGAGGAAAAACCTATAAAATTGACGAGAATAATAAGGGAGAAATATTATATGAGAATCTGTGGAAGACTGTTTAGTGGAGAAGTTGTTTTTTTTTAATGGGGCTTTTACAGAAACCCAATTAAAAAAAAAGTCAGATTGGAAATGTGATCTGTGTTTGAATTGGCGGTGGGAGAAGTGATTTTTTTTTAACCTTGAACCTGTTTGGATTAACGTTTGAAAAACTCGTTTAGATAGTAAATGACTAAAAAAGGTATAAACATTGTTGGATACTACATATATATTGTTATAATTGATGTTAAAAAATATAAATAAAATTTTTTTAAATAAAAAATTCAATGAAAAAGTTCAAAAGCCCATTGATAGAAGCTCAAAAGCTAAAAAAATGAGCTTAAGGAAAAAAAATTTTTTTATTAAAAGTCCATTATTAGCTAATGATTTTTCAAACACTTATTTACTACAGTAAAAAAGATTATAGAGTTAGATTAGTTTTTTTGGCTCAGGAAATAGTTTCCAAACAGATTCTATGTCTAGCTATAAAAGTGTCTACCAAGATGGCAAAAAAATACGATAAAATAAAATAAAAGTGTCTCCCAAAAAAAAAAAGTCTTAAATATACCGGTGTGTTGTAAGGAGTATTATTTTGACTTCATAAATAAGATAGTTTCATGCCATTTGTTAGATCTACAAATGATTGATAAATAGTGTAGAATATGGGATTTATTGATATAGTGATAAGACACACATGTTTATTCCTGGTCAATTTCAACCTTTTGTTATGGGAGGTTAACTGTCTGAAATTATAAGCGACATTAAAAACTCATGACCTCTTATTTACAATGAAACATTTATAAGTAGATCCTATAATAAAAGTAACAGTGGCAATTTTTCAATTCCAAAATGGGAGACAGCTTTTCTAGTTTGAATTTGTGTTGGACTTGGTGCACACTATTTTCTTTTTATATATTTTATTTATTAGTAACTTTGTATAGTTGACGATTTTTTTTTAAATTGTTTAAAAATAACTTATTAAAAATTTATTTTTTAAATAGGACATTTGCATGTAAAAAATCTTTCATTGTATTCAATATATATTTTTTATATATATACGAACAATATTCCATTATGTATAACAAATTTTACCTAGGCCCCATTTAACAAATAAATTTTATATAAGCAATTCTCTCTCTTTTTTTTTTGTTCAAAATAATTTATGTTCACTGAATTATTTTTAAGATGAATTATTTGTGGCAAAGTGCACACTTGGCTTGACTTTATACAAAATTCCAAATTTCTCCTTTAACTTTAAAAAGCATTTTTTTCAGTTCTCTAGCCTTGATATCATTTTTCTTGAATGATAGTTTTTGTAATGATGATTATTATTTTAAAAATTAAAATTAATATTTTAGCACTTGAAAAAGGTTTTTTTTTCACATTTTAAATTTTAATATCATCATTTTTTATTAATAATATATGATTAAATGTGTACATTTACCTAACATTGTTTTAAAGATCTCCCCTGTCTAAGATCTCAATTTCAACTTTTATGATTTATTAGATACACTGCACCAGTAATTCATGATATTAAATATGAGCAAATTTAAAAATTTATTTTATTCTGAGACAAGGTTTATGACTGAACTATGTCTCATTGATTTTGATAATTTGGATTAGCTTATGGAAGCTCCATAAGTGTTTATGAATTGTGATTCACGGAATACAAAGTAACTTTTACGATTAACGATGTAGCTTTTACGATATACGAGATGTTTTTACGGTCTACGAGGTGCTTTTACGGTTTATGAAGTAAATATGTAGAGAAAATTTATCTCGATTTACGTAAATCAGACTTATATAATAAGCCCGATTCGATTAAGCTCATCCAAACGAGTTGAGCTTGTTTGTTATCACTTATCTGAATCGGGCTTATTATATAAGTCCGATTCACATAAATCGAGATAAATCTCCTCCACATATTTATCTCGTAGACCGTAAAAGCACTTCGTAGACCGTAAAAGCACCTCGTAGACCGTAAAAGCTACCTCGTAGACTGTAAAAGTTACCTCGTATACCGTGAATTATAATTCATAAGCACTTATGACATTTTCATAAACTATTCCAAACATGCTTAGAGATTAGCGGCGTGTTATATAACAAGGATGGAGCGGGTACACTAAGTCACCAGTACGTAATACTTATTTCATTTTTTAATTTTTCATATACATGTATAATTACATAATTTATTATTGTATAAAATTTGTTCTCATAAACTATAATATATAATAAATAGAAATAAAGTTAAAAATTTAGCAAATTTTAGAGAAAAATTAATGAGGTTTAAGAGTTTTCTTAATTAGGGTAAGACATGTTAAAAATGACTTATAAACAAAATTATAAGAATATTATAATTTTTCTTTCATGCCATACCACTCTTGTCCTTATTATAAGCTTGATTTATGAAAAAAAATTGTCCTTGATATTAGTCCATCATTAGATTCATCAATGAATGTTTTCTAATTTTTTTCCCTATCAAATGTGTGAGAAAATGTGCCAATAACACCTTTTTTTCATACTCGTTTTTTACCAATTTATTAAAGAATGGTAAATTTGAGAAAGTTAATCAATTTAAGAAACCATGGGAGTATTTGGAAGGGCTTTTATATCACTTTAAGCCCGATTATAGATATATAAGTCCAATTAAATTGGATATTATTTTTTTTTAGTGTTTGGATGATCTTATCTTCAAAAGAGCTTATGTGCTTGTTTGTTATCACTTATTTGAATCGGGCTTATTATATAAGCCCGATTCACTTAAATCGAGATAAATCTCCTCCACATATTTATCTCGTAGACCGTGAAAGCACCTCGTAGACCGTAAAAGCTACCTCGTAGACCGTAAAAGTTACTTCGTATTCCGTGAATTACAATTCACAAGCACTTATGGGGTGAATATCCAATTTCCCTTTTTCTCTCTCTCTTCTATTCTTTGTTGCGTGCTTCACTCAGTCCACCTCCAAAATAGAGGTTTGATTTTTTTTTCCCTTGTTCCTCTGTCTTTCGCATCCTTTTGTTCCCTTCTTTTTCTTTTACAGTTTCACCATCTCTTATTATAACAAGCATAATTATACTTATAAATATTCACTTGAAAAATGACCAAATTTTTAATTAAAAATCCTAGAGATTTTTATTAGAACAAATTTCTAAATTGATGTGTACTTTAGGGATGCAGCAAATGAGAATACAATTGTTGTAGATAATATAGTCAAAATCAAGAGTCATCGTCAACAATTTTGTATTATTTCTAATTTATTTGCATTTTCATTGTAATTTAATTATTTATTTCACCATTGTCAAATGTGATTAAATACACTTTTTTCACTTTTCATACATTTTACAATTTTAAATTTTAAATATCTCAAAATTCACTTATACAAAAGCTAAATCAAACACATTTCAATCGTGATTTATGGTATACGAGGTAGCTTTTACGGTCTACGAAGTAACTTTTACGATCTACGAGATAAATATGTAGAGAAGTTTTATCTCGATTTACATGAATCGGGCTTATGCATAAGCATAAGCCCAATCAAACATCTCATTACACAATTTGACTTTTACTCAATCTAATTTATCCATAACTCACTTTTTAAATAAGTCACTTTTCTCACCGCTCATCCAAACACACCCCATATCTCTTAACTTTTATTTTTTTAGTATGTGTTAGCACATGTCAAAGCCTAACACAAGAAGACCCACAACACATGATCACGGCCCAGCTGATAATCTCTATTGGATATTTATTGTACATATCAGCCCTAAGAAATATTCTAGATACTGTAATATTGCACTATGAATATATCATATACCGATACCATCAATTAATGAAAAACATAAGAGAATAATATCCACATTTCTCTATGCTTTATTATTTCGAATTTATATTCTAATATGGTGTCTTGCCAGAAAAAATTTATTGGTATGTGCCATTTAGTCAAATTAAACTTATTATAAAAATAATTACCACTTTGATCCTTGTTATAAGACTGGTTGCTTTAAAATTTTTTAGTTCAAAATATAAATTCAACGTGAGAATTATTAATAATTGTTTTTTCAACTTTACCTCCAGTGAATATGTTAGAGAAAATGTATAAACAACATCTGTTTCTTTTTTCAAATATCATTATTAAACAGTAAAAAAATTAATCTAAGATATATTAAATATTTTAACCTCTATTTCTGTTTTGTACGTGTGATTTGGTGAAATTGCACTTATAATAATAACCATGTTATATATTTTCTCGATCTGTATTTGTCATCTTTACGCAGAGGTCTTCTTCCAATGTTTTTGGAATGACTTGTTTTGTTTTTTCCCCACGTCGACTTGCTTGAAATGGGCTTGTCACGTCACATTCCCTGACAATGTTTCTCTCAATTCGTGCATTCTACACATTTTGTGAGAACAACCTCCACAAAACATTCGGTTTAAGAGTTAATGCTAGCTCTCAATTTTGCAAATATAAAATAGCTAACTGGCCACATGGAAAAACATTTATTAACCATTTTTGTTTGTTTTACCTCTTTTAGCAAAAAAAAAAAAAATAATTATACCTTTTGCCCTCCTTGTCTAAATTAAACAGCTATCAAAGACCTTATAACCTAATAATATAAGAGCTTATATCTAAATAAGAGGTTATAAGTTCGATTCTGCTTAGAACTTTAGACCTTTAATACTATATCTTTATTTTTTTTAAAAAAACATCAAAGGGGCCATTAGTGCCTATCATCTTATTTGCTGCATTGTATTTATGACTACATCTGTAACACAAAGAATAAAACCAACTTTATTGTGGTGCTCTATTAAAGCTGTTTATTTTATTGTTGATCTTCTTAGTCAATATTTTTAACGTTGTGATTTTAATTTGCTACTTGAAACGAGATCCACAGTAGAGGATGGGGTAAAAAAAGGAAGCACATCTTCTCTTTTTTCTTCTTTCCTTTTTTCCTCAGTATCTCACCTTTACCCCCATGCAAAAAAATGGAGAATTCACATTTAATGTTTATTTATCTTTACATTTATGGTATTGATAATGATATTTTTATAATAATATTTAATGTGAATCATCCTTTTTTTTACATTTAAGGGTGGATATGAGATTTAGAGAAGATAGGAGAAAGAGGCAAATGAGACAATTTTAAAATACTATAGACTTTAATTGATGAGATGGTTTTATAAAATAATCCGTTATTGTATGATCAATCATTAAAATCAAATGCTACAATCATTCTTGATCCGTTACTTCTTTAGGGAGTTTATTTAGAATTTATATATTTTGAAATGACAATTTGACTGTTTGAGAAGCATCTTCTTGTTTAGCCAAAATGAAAACAGAGAGGGGAGTGAAGTATCTTGAAAAATTTATCCAAAAAGAGCAGAGTGCAAGTGTACATTGTTATTTCGGGTGAAGCCCACTGAGCCCATATGAAAAGCCCAAATTCCATGGGTGAACAAAAAGAGTATTGTGAAATTAGAAAGGCCCAAACAAATGGGGTTGGGTGTAGCGGAAGATGTTAGTCCTTTATAACGTGACAAACTAAGGTTTAAATTTCCACTGGAAGATATACCCACTTTTAGTACCTAATAATATCTTGAATAAAATTACTTCTAATAAAAGGATATCTATATTAAAAAAAAAAGAAAAAGAAAGAAAGGGGCACGTAGATGCTATTTTGCATCTTAATTTTTAATGTTATCCTTGATTCACGATGACAAGTTGATATTTTTTTAAAATATTTGTTCCCTATTCATCGAGGAGGTTCACTTTAAAATGATAATTTGAGTCGTTTCATAGCACACTTCACTAGTTGATGTGATTCATGCTGTATCATTGCTATTGGGCTGTAATAGGTTTGATTGTAATCGTGATTAAGACTTTTAAAAATAATTTTTTAATTATAATTTATAATATATGATATAAATATGTGAGAATAGTGTTATTTTAATTAACGTATATAAATATTTTTAGGATTACCAATTATAATCATAAACATGCTATTATGGAATATTGATAACCTTTTGCATAATTATTTGAGAATGTCGTCATTAAATCATAATTAATCAAAATAGATTATCATTATCTCACTTCAAAAATATCTTAAAATGTTCAGCGTCATTGTCTCCTGTAATTTAATTTCTCTTCCACACATCACGCAAAACTGGTAACGTATATGCTAAAGTTTTGCGCTAAGTTTATTGAATCTTTGGACAGGACAACAAAATAACAGGTTGAAAAAAAAGCTACTCAAATTGGTGAATGATAAATAAATAATGTAACAGTACCAAACTATTTTTCGGATGCATCATATTAAGTATATATCTGTTTTTTTAATGAGAATTGTACTAAATAATATATATTGATAAGCTAATTCTGTTTTTTTAATAATTAATTAATATTAAAAAAAGTATAATTATATGACAAGAGAATATAGAAAGAGTTTGTAGCTCCAGTGACAATAATGTTATTTTGTATCGGCAACGAACAATTTTTGTTGTTCTTTTTTTAAAAAAAATGATTTAATTGGTATATGGTAATTTACTCATATAATTAACCTCTCGGTTTGCTTCTGGTATAAACACTGAAGGGAGAGGGCAGAGACAAAAAGTAACAAGAAATATAATACTCTATGTTTGGCATTGTTTTTGCTTCGCCAAAATTGGATTTTTAAATCTAATTTAAAGTGTGTTTGGATATAACTTTTGAGAATAGTTTTTAGAGAAAAATTAAAAAAAAATAATTTTTTAATAGATACTGAGAAGAATAGATTATGGGGAAAAAATAATTTTGAAAAATGAGAGTGTTTGGGTATTATATTGAAAATTACTTTTTTTAATGATCAAATTATTAAAAATGACATTATCTTTCATGATAATTACATATAAATGATAAGATTATATTTTATGTATTATTTAATATAAAATTTCACAATAAATACAAAAGTGACATAAATTTGTCTGAAAAATTCTAAGTTGTAACATAAAAAAATAAATCAAACATGCATACATAGAAATATATATATTAATAAATTATACAATAAAAGTCATTCATAAATAGTTTAAATATATATGTATTAATAAATTATATGAAAAAAAATCCTTTATAAATAATAATTATTTAAAACTATATCTTTGAGACGTAATTTATTGGATAATTAAATATTTGATGGCTAAAAAAATAAATTTTGTGATGATTTGTTAACTAACAAAAAAATTGAAAATGGCGAAGATGAGAAAGAGAAGCAGTGAGAGATTCACAGAGAGGAGCTTCACGTGAGAAATAAAATCAATGTTCACTCGTGGAAAGAGAAAATGTCGGGCAGAGGAGAGAGAAATCACATGGGAAATTACTGTTACACTGACCAATCACACTAAAAAGGGGAAAAAATATGGCTTTTTTAAAACCATGATATTAGGAAAAAAATTGCTTTTTGGACAAAAGCCTAGTGTTTGGGGTAATATTTTCCAAAACCTAAGTTTGAACTCAGAGGCAATTTTTTTCTCTCACCCAAACACATTTAAAAAGTTTATGAAAAAAAAATGATTTTAGAAAATAGTTTTTTTTTTAAAAAATTTTGACTTTTCAAAAACCATGGTTTAAACGAAAAAAAGTCCTTCACTAAAAACTTAGGATATTTAAGTCGCTTTTGGTAAAATCATGGTTTAAGGTTTAAAAACTTTTTTTTACTGTTATCCAGATACACGCTAAGCTTAAAATAATGTTTGGCATCACATTTGAAGTAAATGACTTTGTGCCCAAAAAGTTGGAATAATTTTCCCCCCTCTTGTTTACTTTTTAACTTTTCTTTATATACGAAATTGATTGTTCAATATATTATTAAAAAAATTATGTGAAATTGATTTTTAAATAATTTATCAAAATATAAATCACATTACATCAATCAATCACTTTTATTTTACTTAAACTTAAATTTACAAAATACAGTTATAATAAAAAGTCACTGTTGCAAACGTTGGTGAGTTGAAATAAACCCATAATCTTCCACAATAATGAGGGAGCATGTGATGCAGTAGCTAGACATCATCGTATATTCGTGTTCTAAGAAAACCAGTGGAAGAATATACATGTTGGCGTAACTAAGAGTCTGTTTGAGTTAGAAAAAGTTCGTTCATGCAAGTTAAAACAAAATTTTTCTTATAGACTTACCTCATATACCGTAAATCACGTTAGAAAAATAATTATATCGCTAATCCAAATAGACAGTAAAATTAATTAGGGTTCTTGGTTTGTTATGTTCATGACATATGAGGTACTCTTGCTCCTTTAATATAATTTTCACTCTACTTTTTCGTTAATTTAATAGTCCACAATTCCAATAACATTATTTGCTTTATGCCTGATGTTATATCTGATGAACCTTCAAGTTTCGTTTTGAAGCTGATGAGTTCAGTTTGGAGAACTCTTGGTGTAGCTAGATTTTTTTATCAAGTGTGCTGTAACCTGTAATTAATTAACTTGCCACCACCCACTATGACGTCTCAAGGGGAAGAAGAAAAAGGAAAGTGATATAAGTATATTTAATATAAATTAAGAAAAAAAGATATAATTAATAAAATAAAATTAAGTTGCATATAAGTGAGGATCATGATTTATGATGGGTATGTGAGCCTACCCACCCGTGTAGCGTCCGTGTTTTCAATAACACAAAACAAATTAAATTATTAAGTGATTATATGAAACAGGTGGTTGACTAGTTGACTAAAATTAAAATCTTATCCCTTTTCGTTTAATCCAGTCAAAAAGTTTGCTTTGATCCATCCATAAAAGTGTTATGAATCGTGCATTACCAACCCATTATATACAAGTCACAAAAAACCCTCATTACCTCCTTTGAATTTGGCCTCACCATCAAATTTTATCCTCAATATTATCCAAATCATTCTTAATTTTCTTCAAACCAAATATGTGTGTGTTCATGAAAAGCAACAGACAACAGCTTCATGATTCCAAGCAAAATTAGGGTGGCAGACAAAGAGCGGTAATAAATTATCATAAGCAACATACTTAATACATAAGCGACGATATTATTATTATTGTGGGGATTATAAAAAAACAATATATTAGTTGAAGTGGTCGGTAGTGCCAAACAGCCAAAAACATGGATGAGGATTTAGACTAATAACAACGACAATGAGTTTGGTTTGCACAATGTAAATTGTGTGTCCTAAAGTTGTTGATGTCGATGTGAGTGAAATGAGTGGTTCAGGAAAATTAGTGTCTAGAAATTATAATCGATCGACCTTGTGAGCCAAGAAGAAGCGTTGCAAGCCGAAAATTTGTTTTGAGAATTTAATCCCAACAACAAACCTAGCCAACGAAATGTTCATTCTCTCTCTCTCTCTCTCTCTTATAATTAGGAAACGATATATAGACTGCCTTTGGAACCTTGTAACCGTTGTTCTTTGATTAATATGATTTTGTCATGTCTTTTATATATATAAAAAAAATAATGTCACAGAAAATTTTAGTTTGATGAAGCACAATAGCACACTTCGTGTGTGTGTGGGAGTAATATATTGTGGAGTAACGGTAACCACCGGCCAGTGATAGGTTATATATATATGTGCATGACACTGATATATCTTGTGGAGAGCAGTTTCTCTGCACCACATACTTTATATTTATTGCTGATTTGGAAGGTGAAATACTTATTAAATGATTTATTTTTAATTTATAAATCTGACGAGGAGGAGGAGGTTCATATGTGCACAAAAAAAAGAATGTCATTTTGGTGCTGCCGATCAGGAAAGTAGATCAGGCCATATGAGTCTTTTCTGAAAAGTGGTATGTAGAGGATGAAGATCCACGAGAGTACTTGATAAAGTTATTGATGAGAGACACTTTTTGATTTATAACTTACCTAAATATTATATATGAAATTATGATGTTGCTGTTGTTGGAATAAGCTAGGCTTGGTATGGTGTTGTTGTTGTATTTTATAAATCCATAAATTCATGCCTATAGTGAATGTGAAATTAGATGGTTGTAGATGGATTACAATTATTGATAAATACATAACAACAACAACAGAGTCTTTATCTTATTAGGTGGGGTTGGCTATATGGATTGCACGACACCATTGTGCTATGTCAAAAACCATAGATTTCGATATATTATTAATTAGAATGTCTCTCTCTATGACCTCATTGAGCGTTCGTTTCGGTCTTCATCGACCTCGTCTAATAGGACTCCATCCTACTTGATCCACCCTTCTCACCGGAGCACTCAAAAACCTACGTTGAACATGTCCAAACCACCTCAAACGATTTTCTACTATTTTTTCTTCAATAGGAGCCATTCCCACTCGTTCACGTATAATAGTATTACGAATCTTGTTTTTTTTTATGGCCACTCATTCATCTCAGCGACTCCTATTT
This sequence comes from Albizia julibrissin, assembly GCA_037074505.1. NCBI lineage: Eukaryota > Viridiplantae > Streptophyta > Magnoliopsida > Fabales > Fabaceae > Albizia > Albizia julibrissin. The sequence goes on along the minus strand of CM073482.1, from coordinate 4,054,039 downwards.
TATGCTCATATTATCCCTTTAAAGCCCAACATTCAGTACCATATAGCATTGCTGGTCTTATAGCAGTCCGATAGAACTTTCCTTTTACTTTATTAGGTACTTTACGATCACAGATAACTCCAGTAGCTTTTCTCCATTTATATCATCCGGCCTGAATTCTGTGATCGACATCTCTATCAATTTCATCATTTTGTTGTATAATTGATCACAAATATCTAAATTTTGTCACTTGTGAGATGATTTGCCCTCCCAATTTAACTTCCACTTCCCTTTGACTTTGTCCTTTATCAAACTTGCAATGCATATATTCAGTTTTGTTCCTACTAAGACGAAAGCCCCTCAATTCTAAAGTTCGTCTCCATATCTCAAGTTTAGAATTAATATCTTCTCTGAATTCAGCCAACAGAACTATATCATCTGCAAAAAGCATGCATGTAGGGATCTCCTCATTTATAGGCTCAGTTAGAACATCTATCATTAAGTTGAATAAATAATGACTTAACGCTGATCCCTGATGTAGTCCAATCCTTATAGGAAAATCCTTTGTAACACCTCCAGACGTTCTAACATTGGTTGTAACCCCCTCATACATGTCATGAATGACTTTGATATAAGCAACCCTCACCCCTTCTTTGATAAATACATAAATTGAGACAAAATTCTTACAATAAAAAAGTGGACTTGCAATATAATTGTGGGTTTTAGCATCATGCACCGTCCTCGTCTGAATGTTATGTGCAAGAAAATATGCTTCCACATATACGGTTGCCTATTCTTATATGTCTTTATATATGACCATCACGATGGGCCGCTAAATATATGGATCTGTAGAGTGTATACATGACTTGCTAAACATAACATCGTATTAAGATTCAGTTAATTTTTTTTGGGAAGATTAAGAAAGTTAATTAAAATATTTTAAAGTATTTATATTTTTCTTTTTTTTACAAACTAATCTGTCTAAATAATTTAATCATACACAACATATAATATAATTAAGTAACTGATTTAGTTTCCTTAATCTCTTAAAAAAAGATCAACTATATTTTATATTTAAGATTGACAGTAGTGTGTGTCTATATAGGCATAATATAGAGTATGTAGAGACCAAACATGCATCTGCGACGCTCATCCGCAACTAAACATATATATATGTATGCATGTGTGTGTGTCAAGACATACATTAATAATTAAGCAGGTCTCAATAAGTGTTATTATGTGTGTATAAGTGTGGCTCAGCGCAGCTAATGCACAAGGCTTTTATTAAGTAGGGTATGTACAAGGCTTTTATTAAGTAGGGTATGGCAAGGGTCAGGGTGTACACAGCGGTCTTATTATCCGTATGAGAGAAGATGTTATTTCTAAAATTTAGACCCATGGCCACCATAATCTCTCTTAATTATATAACAGTTATTTTTACCGTTGCTCTAAGACTTAAGGCTCACCCTTTGTTATATATTTATGTATATATATACATATACATACATATACACATATACATATATATGTGTGTGTGTGTGTGTGTGTGTGTGTGTGTGTGTGTGTGTGTGTGTGTGTGTGTGTGTGTGTGTGTGTGGATTATTATCAATATGTTAGAAATGATGAGATCAAAACTGGTCATAAGCTTCAGCTTCGAAAGTGAATCAATGAGAGAGAGGAATCAAACTTAGGTAAGAAAAGAAGAAGAATGGGCGGCCAGTGTATGAAGGGTTATGTGGAACACAAAAGTGACAGGTATGGTCAAACAACATTATAGTTTAATTAGTTTAATATGGATCGATGTGTTATGGACGATCTGCATATTGCAGCCAAGATTGTTGTGAATGTGATGTGAACGAAGAGTCATTATTCCACGACTTTTCACCTGCTTTGATTGCTACGGTCAAAGCAATTTTGAGTCAGACATAGCAACTCCTCATGCCCCAGAATGATAGATAGATCATTCATGTCTAAATTTTCTGCAATACAAATATGAGATTAGATCACTAACTAAGGTCGAAGAATTAATGTTGGAGTTTGTGTTTGCATACCTAATTCACTTCAATTTCGCCCCTCTGTATTGGTCCATGTTGCTTTTGTTGATGTCACACCCACACGTGCACTTTCACCTTTACGACTTGCTGTACACTTACACTTTTGCTAAAGTGGCTTGCATGCTCACTTTCAATTCCTTAACTACTTCTCAATTAATCTTATGACATTCACCACTACTACTACATAATCATACATGACACTTAACAAATATTGCTCATAAAGAATAAAAGTTATGAATATCGATATGGAAATCGCACAAAAATATATAGCGTTAAAATTTAACTGTTAAATATACACACTGTCATATATTGAAAGATAAACATCGTGAAAATAAGAATATAATGGTTGTAATTATGAACTGTCATTTATTTATTGACAAATATAATGGTTCTTACAAAACAATTTTCATGCAACACTTACAAATGATTTGTCTTCTAACCTTATATCAATAAAGATAAAAACATAATGATTATAATAATTAACAGTAAAATATGAATCCTAAATACTTATTTTTTTAAAAATAATTTAATAATTAAAAATGATAGCAGTCAAATATAAAAAGGTAGGATTTTGAAAAAAAATGACAATATTTGACAATTCTTCACAAAGAACTGTTATATACTCTTCAAGAATATTTAACGGTTAAAAATGAAATCCTTCATATAGAAGAAGACAGATTATAAAAAATGTCAAATATAACAAAGTGAGATTTTGAAAGAAAAATATAATTAATTTGACAATGCATTACAATTCTTCACAAAAAAAACTATTAAGTATTTTTTTAATATAAATAAAGGTAGGATTATGAAAGATATAATCATATATAAGGAGGTGAGATCATTAAAAAAATGATGCTCCCTCCGGTTTTTAACATAAGAAAATTTTGAGAAGTTGATCTTGGTCCTAATTATAGAACATAGTTTTTATATTTATCAATTTTTTCTAATTTAATCCTAATGATGCTCCCCCAATAATAGTCAAGGAGGAGAGCGAATGAGGAAATCAAGAAATATGACTAGGGTATTTTAGAAAATATATATCATATTAACTAATTTAACTAACTTATTTAATGTAATTAAATTAGGTAAATATGTCTTATATTAAGGATTGAAGAAGTAATACATTACAATTCTTCATAAAGAACCGTTAAGCATTATTTAATATAAACAAAGGCAAGATTGTGAAAATTTAAAATATAGTATGGTTCTTCACTAAAAACAGTTAAGTATTCTTTAATATAAAAATACGGGATTCTAAAGATCAATATCAAATATAAGAAGACATGGTTTTGAAAAAATTTTATTTGACGCAATTAACTTTTCAAACTCCTTCTCAAACATTTTTTTGACCTTCTCTAGTGGGTCTCATACTCTTTTTTTCCATAGATTTTGTTCTGCCATGTAGGTTTTGTCCTCTTCTATTACCATGGGTCTTCACTCTGAAGCTCCTTCTTCTTGTGATCCTTTCTCATGTAAGTTTTCAATTTTTTCAACTAACTTTTTTAGCTTCATTTTATTTTATTTTTATATAATGATAGCTCGCTAGTTGATGCTCAATGTCGTCAGTTATAATTACAATATCTAATATGATACAACTGTTGGTTTGAAGATTAAAAAATAGAAAAAAATGGAGGAGAAAAGTAGAGAATAAGGAAAAAATGATGAGGTAAAATATTGATTTCTTTTATTGTTGAACATCTCACATTTCTAAATTTTAGCAATCCAAACTATAGTTGAAATCATGTTTGTTGAATTACATTTCGAGATTTGCTCCAATTTTTATATTTGCCATTGTTTACTATCTTTTGATTTTCATAGTTTTTCTCGATATTTGTTCAAGTTTTTTATATTTTCTTATTTTTATGATATATAATCTTATTTTCATACTTATATATATTATCCTTTTTCAGTTAAAGGATATGTGACGGGAACTCTTAAAGCACTGATAGGTGATCTATGGAGAATCTACAACAAAGATATTGGATAATATTTTGGAATTCTTTATTAATTGATTTTTCTTTTAGAATTCAAAAAATTATAAGATAATGTATATTCTATTGTGAGAGTGTTTAAGTGAGTAATTTCTTTTAAATTATATGATTTTTATCTATCATGTATTGAATTTTAAATATTATAAATATAATTTTTAATATCAGAGGTTGTTTCTAAGATTTGAACATGTGACCTCTAGGTTATATGGTTCAAATCCCAGAAACAGCCTGCCTATAGGGCAAGGCTACGTATTACATCAATTGTCTCCATACCCCACTTGGTAGGATTTTGTGTGCATTGAACTGCCCTTTTTTATTATTTTGTTATTATCAATAATTATATTATGTCTTAAATATTAAAATATTAATAGTAAAACTAAATAAAAAAATAATTATATATAATAAAAAAGCCGATACATTTTAGTTATTAACAAATAACCGTTATATATGCATATCTACATATAACGATTTAAAATTATTATGTATATGCGTTAAATATATATAGCACCGTTATATATAAATGTGGATTTTGTAGTAGTAATTAAGAATTGCTTTGTCCATAGTTATGGAATCATGCATTCAAGAAATCAACAGAATATATAATATCCACTTGTCTTATTACTATACTTCCAAATACAAGACTCGTAATAATACATTCCATCCAAGAGTCTATACATGTCTCTTTGCACCTCTATCTATCCCACAATACTTCACTTGACATCTTATTGGTTAACACATACCTTCCATGGGTCGCCATCTTCATGAGATTAACCTCTTCATGAAAACACCGGTATTACGGGCACAAATCCAAAAGACTTGCATGTTTTGTGGAATAAGCCTTTATAAATTTCACTTCTTTTATCAGATTTTAATATAGAACTCATAACATTCATTTTCGTGGGGCCACTGTTTTTAAAAGCATCAACTTTTATAACAGTCATATGCAAGATTTTTTCTTTTTTGTTTTATTTAAAAGAAGTACTCATATTTTGGTTAGTGTAGTGTTGTGTTTATACTGGTTGCTTTAATCTTGGTTTATATTGCCGGAGGATTGCAATGTAGAGGTACCATTACGTCAAGGACCATGTCATACCAACCAGTGAATAATTCACAACAACGTCAATTGCAGTCATCTAAAGATATAAGCGAATTTTTTAACCCTGTTTTTTTTTTTTTTTTTTTTTTATGATTGGCCTCCAAGCTAGTCTGGAAACTTGTATATTATAACCAAGATTGAATATTTTTAAGTGTTTATTTAGAACAATGATTGAAGTTTTAAAAAATATCTTTTTAATTATGATTTACGTTATATAAGGTAAGTATGAGATGAATGTTGTCTTAGTTTACGTATATAAGTATTTTTGAGATCCCTAATCGTAATCAGAAAGATACTTTTAAGTGTTGATATTAAATTGATTTAAGAAACAAAAGTGAGGAAGAGAGAAGAGTTTTATACATGTATGGTAGATATATTGTTTGTTTGTAATAACGATTGGAACTTTTAAAAACAGCTTTTCAATCGTAATTTACAGTATACGAGGTAAGTATGTGAGATGAATTTTACCTCAACTTACGTAAATAAACACTTTTAAAAATTTAAAAATATCCCAAACAAACAAATATTTATTCGCTTGTCTCGGTTTCTACGTTCTTAGGTTCATCGTATCTTCTCCTGTTTCTCTCCCCAACATAATTTTAATAATTTATAAAATAAATTTAAAAGACATAGATTATATTTTAAATAGTAAAATTTAAAAACCTGGATAAATAAAGTACATACATTTCTCCCCCATATTTTAATGATACACAAAGATAAAAATATCATCCAGCCGTGCGTGGCTTTAACTACCACAAGATATTTATTTGTTTGTTTGTTTCGGAATTACAAGATATTTATTTTGTTGCGGGTCTCAAGCTTAACTTTCAGATGAACTCATATATAGGCATAGGCATCATTACATCATCAGCATTTTCTTTGATTCACATGGGCCACATATTCACGATTGGATTAAATATTACTTAAAGTAAATGAAACTCCCTCAACAGCTACATTTCATTTACAGCCGTTAATTTCCCATTTTATTGTGATTTATTAATCTGTCCACAAATATTTATCCACCAAGTATGAAGCAGTTACAAAGTTATCATCATGTGAAGTACATATTTGTTTTTTTTTTTTTAAAATTAGCTGATCTCCGTTCACAAACTCACCAAGATCATCACCTACCTCTTGATTTAAAGAATACTTGTTATCATAGGGATAAGTACAGATCTCTTATCAATAATAAAGTTTTCATACACAATCTTATAGGTTATGAGACAAATATTTACAAACATAAACAACCTTTTTCTGGTACAAGTTTAATTTGCCATGTGAATTCTAATTCAAATATGGAGTTTACTAATCCCTCGTGTCATAATTATATGAGTTATTTCTAATTAATTCACACTTACTGATAAAAACATTTAAAACATTTAATTTTTCATAAAATTCAAATGATATCCAATATGAACTTTATTAACTACACTAAACTTCCACATCATATCATTCCATCTAATTTACAATATAAGTCGCTTATAGAATAATTCTTTTGGTTCACAATATAAGACATTTGTAAATTCTATCCCTGCAATTGATGCCTAAATATGTGACTCCTTGTATTTTGTTTTCCTTTTATTCAAAACCTCATTTAATATATGGGTAAAATTTTTAAAAAAATTAAGATAAATTTAATGAATTAATTAATGTTGTTATTTTTTAGTTCCAGTGAATTAATTTAAAGGACTTTTATTCTAGATAAGTGATTCCTATTATTTTCTTATTAAATATGTAATACTTTTTGATGCTCAATAAAAGGATTAAGAACACCTTTTAGAAGCAGTTCTATTATAGGGAGTATTTGTCATGTGTTGTGAATAAAATCACAGTTTCATCGAATAAAAAATAATTTGGAAATAAATAAATAAAATCTTATATATGCAATCAAAATAAATAAATTTTTAAAGTAATGTAGAACATTGGAATCTTTGAAAAATCGAAAATGATAAAAGGCAAACATATATAACACGGATATATTCAATAACTTTTATTTTTTGGACAAGAATGTGACTAAACCAGAACCAGGAATAAAGGTTGTATTGGTGGTTGCTGATAATGTTGATTTTATCATTTATATATACATACTATATCCCCTATATATCTTTTATATTCTGATAACATAAATAATTAACTGTGCTTAATTCAGGATCTCCAGTCTATACAGTATTATATTTTATATACAGCAGATAGCTTAACACTTTAACGCTAAAAAGTACAGTTAAAGTGAAATTCAAGTGACATGATATGTAAGTGCTTATTTTATAAGTGCTTTTTTCATAAATCGAAATAAAACTCCTTTCATATATTTACTTCGTATGCCATAAATAACAATTGAAAAACACGTTTAAATAATTTAATCGTTATTCCAAACACCCACATTAATTAAGGTATTGGTAAAAAAGCACAAGATATTTTAGTGCGCCTTAATTATTTAATTAATTAGTGCGCATATGCAACAGCTACAAGATGCAATAAACAAATATAACATAATGTTATTTTTGGTTAGACGTGATGCTTTTTGGGTTTTAAGATGCATTATATCTTTCCAAATTTGAAAAAGTTCAAGTTTATCACTTAAGCAACAACATACAATTGGCATGAGAAGTCCCAGGCCATTATATATTCTAGCTAGCTATGTACTGGCTCTCAATTAAAATATTTTATCTCTTAATAATATTTATATATTGTGATATATATATATATATATATATATATATATATATATATATATATATATATATATATTTATTTCATTTCTTCAATTGGGCAATGAATTATTAAATAACTAACAGCTGGTTGGAAATTTCAAACAACGTTACTTAATTAATTTGACCAAGTTATCATATCCTTGCCATTTGCAGTCACAATCATACCATCCTCTTCAAATGTCTGCTTTAATTTCCACGGACAACCTTAACTCAAATCTGCTACAGATAAATGAATTTATAGACAATATTTTAAAATTTGGGCCGCCATTATTTATCGAAGATAAAAGTTAAGTATGACTTCATTTTCTAATATATTTTAAGTTAACATAATATGGAAGATATGTAGTTTATTTAATCAAGATATTATAGAGTCGTGATGTTAGGATGTTAAAATGCACTCCGTATTTTAATCAGATCATCAGATAGTGAAAATATAGGGAAAAAGGCTGTTTATGAAAAGTGCTAACAGCCAAGTATAAATTAGAAGATTTTTTGCAAGTTGCAATTAATTGATGGATTTCAAAATCCTCGTCCATGATAAATTAATAATGATACACTTGAATAAACCTAGTACGTATGGGTCCCAGTTCCCATGTATCAAAACTCAGATTATGAGATTTCACAAAACACTATTGTTTTTTAAAGAGCAAATCACCAACAAAGTAATATTACTACTTCCAATTAATAATATTACCACCTATTATCAAAGACCGTACTATTTTTTTAATATTATCATTTTAGTATGTGGTTTATAATTTGTAGTTAAGTACTCTTTTTAATACAAATGTCTTTTTTAAAATTTGAACTCAAAATTTAAAAGAATATAACGAGATCTTGTATTATTAGACTAATTTTATGTTGATAATTAAGACTGTATTAATTCTTATATTAACAATCGAAGTAGTTGTATACAACGAAGTCTAAAACACATTGAGAAAAGAAGCACGCTATTAATCCCCATATCTCAAGTCCTTTGAGGGAAAAAACCAAAAATGTTTTCAGAGAAGTTCATCATTCAGCATTATTTTTTAACGTATGTCATGCTAGTATTAACTAATGAAAAATGGAGTACTAGATAATAGGAGTATTTATAAATTGTTGGCCACAGAATAAAGTCTAAATATTTTGGTGTTGGGAGTTAAGTCTCGTGGACTAATTAATTATGTAATCCTTCCAATCCTAAATATATAATATTTATTTAAAAAATTGATTTTAATTTTAAATATAATAAGAGATACTTTTCAAGTTTTGAAATAGTCTTTTTTTTTTTAGCTGATGACCTCAAAAATATTGAGATTCTTCCAGAAGCAAAGTTCCGATTTAAATGGCGCGAGGCTGTCAGATTAATCATAGATTAATTAGCAAATGGCTGGTTTTTCTAGAAGGAGCCACGAGAGAAAGCCACACCATAGGCCTATCCATCCTATTGAACAATTTTAATTAACCCTAAAGCCAACTAATTAATTAAATAATCTGTTGTGGCCCCCACCAAGAAATCCCAAAAACTTGATCCTAATCTATATTGAAAAGACACTCACTCCAAAAGGACACACACAATTTGCAAATATGATAGCGAGAGAAAGAATTTGTTAACATCACTAGGAACCACGAGCGAATCCCTCTCGATCACCTCCCACTTCATTTTTTTTGGTTTTGTTTAATTTTAAAAATACTTTAGTGACTGCCCAAATGTGCTTAGCTGTTAAACAAAGTGTTTTAGTAATCCAAGTATGTATAAAAATATTAGGGTTGTTCACTTTATTGTGTATGAATTATGATGATCTCTCCGTACTAGCATAGATTAATCTTGTTCCTGGTAGATTCTACTGTATTCTTAATTACATGAATATCTAATGAGCCATAAAGACGACAATCAATGAGAAGCTTAGTTTATTAGCGTAAACAAGTGGAGTACTTGTGATTATTATTATTATTATTATTATTATTTTGTCAGATAAGGAAGTGCTTGTAATTATTAATTTTTTTGTTAATTTTAATCATGTTGGCCAGCAAGTGACAGACCCACGGATTTCTTTTTTCTTGGGTTATAAATTTTGCAAAATTTGACCGGTTGATCAAAACTTGATGGTTCATGAGATGTTTACTTTATTTTGTTTTAAGTAGTTTTGAGTTATATGAAATAAATATGTAACAAAAATTTGTCCGGAGGCATAAATGTGACTCCTTTTCTGGTCTCAATTTTACGCAGGGACGATCTTACGTGTACCATCACTTACTTCTGCATAAACAAATGAACTCTCATGTTGGTTTACTATATGGAAATGTTATAACTATAAGCAAGCAGTTTTCAGCTTATATATTATTTTTTTTAACAAGCATCATGTGGCGACAAGAGAAATTATTTTCATAAATTCATATTTTATAAAAACGTCAACGTGTCAATGTATTGGAATTTGAAATTTCAACGTAGGCCATGGTTATAAGGAAGAATTTTTTTTATTCCTACTATAAATCAACTTATTAAATTTATTAGGTTAATGTATAATTTTACATAATTTATCATTTTAGAAATTTTCATTTCACTAGACTTCTTATTAAATTATATATATTAAAACAGTGTAATTGTTTCTGTCTTTAATATAAAAAATTGTTTATAATGCAATTTATGTTAAAGATTGAACGTAAGAAGATTTATGGGTTGTGAAACGCGTTAAAAACACATTATAAATAGAATGAAAGGAGCATATTGTAAACTATTTTTAATGAGTATTTGAAAATCATTAAAATCGTGATTATAGAAGTTATTTTCCTTAAGTGGAGACATAAATTTTCTCATATACTTATCTCGTAAATAATAAAACTTATTCTCTAAAAACTAATCAAAACGTATATTTGATTTACGTTTGAGAAACACTCATACTGCGGTTTCAGAAACACCTTTTTGTAAATTGAGACAAATTTTTATTACATACTTACCTTATAAATCATAAAAATATTCTAAAATAATTAATACAATTATACACTTAATAAACGGGTCAAAACCAATTTTAGATGAATGTATGGGTGGCACAAGAAAACACGGAAGATTCATGCCTCAGGCAGTTGGAGAAGCCTTATCTTTCTAAAAATACACCAAAAGAGGACACCTGTCCCCTAAGTGACTTTACACGTCATGAAGAGCATGAATATTTAATACACCCGATTCCCCAAAATGGCATCTAACCCATATTTAAATGAGAAAATTGGGGACACATTAGTACATTACAAAGGGAGTGAGATCGTGAGAAGCAAGCAAAAGGCACAGGTGGTAAAAGCCCATTGGGTATGTTGTAATTTTTTAAGTTTTATTAAAAAAAGCCCACACTTTCGTCCTTATTATAATTTATCACAAGTGCCTCGTCATTCAAGTTTTTCTTTTGGGCTTTGCAACATTGTGTCCGGATCAGGAGCCCTCCCTCACACGTGTCCATTGCCCACTGAATTTCTCTTCCTTTTTTTTGTCTTTTAGTAATTGTTTAGATTAATGTATTAAATAAATATGTGAGATAAGCTGTCCCATAAAACATAAAAACACTTATTTTAAGTACACTCCATGTTTGGGAAATCCTAAAGCATAATTTTAAAAGTCTTTTTTTATAAGTTAAGATGAAACTCTTGTATAGTTGCCTTATAAATTATAAAAATATTTTTAAAAAACTAAAATAAATAGGTACTTATTGGATATAGAGTTTTGACACGTACTAAATACAGTAGAATTCTATTTAATCACCTTATTAGGATTAAGTAAAGTTAATTATCACGATAAAATGGTCTATTTTCATATTTACGTATAATTAACAGTTTAACACCGCCTATTTTAATTGACATACGTAAAAGACTTATCTTGAAAACATGTTAAGCACATTTATGAAAAAAAAAGTATTAAATATATGAAAAATCGTATAAAATGACTTATATTTAAAGCCATAAATTTATAGAAGCCTATATAAAAACTAAACTGGACCGGTTATTGAATCAGTCAGGATGCTGGGTCAAGAGTCAGTGGGTCAGATCGGAACTAAACCGGTGAGAAATTGAAGATTTTAAACTTATTAATATAAAATTAAAAAAAAATAAAAAAAAATTACCGGACCTGCAGGTCTGGTCCGAGTTTCGAAACCCCAAACCCAAACTGAGTACATACATATGGACTCCTAGTTAACAATAGTATGGAATTATATTCGAGTTTACACTAATCATAGATAATTTTAAAATAGTATAGTTTGTTATATATATGGACTAATATTGATTACATATTTTTGTCATTAAAATACGCATTCCAAAATGATATAGTCGCTCAAATTTTTTTTTTTGGTTTTGAATTTGATGTTATTAAAATATGAATTATTTGATATATAAAATATCGGATGGTCTTACTTTAAGGTTAGCTTATATAGTTAGGGAAAATTATTTTATGTTGTCCTTAATTAATTTTAAGAAAGATCAAAATTATTTAATTTTCGAGTGTCTTAAATTAAGTTGTGTACTTTTATTAAAATCAACCTAATTTATATTTTTTTGAAATTGAATGATCAAGTTCAAACAAAAATTATACGAACTTTATACAGTCCAAACTGTCTAAGCAAAGGAAAAAAAATTTCTTTAAGATCCAAATTATTTAATTTTCGAGTGTCTTAAATTAATTTATTTACTTTCATTAAAATCAACCTAATTTATATTTTTTAAAAATTGAATGATCAAGTTCAAACAAAAATTATACCAACTTTATATAGTCCAAACTGTCTAAGCATTGAAAAAAAAAATTTCTTTTCATTATTGTGATAGGAAAAGAATTTCTTTAGCTAATAATTGGGACTACATGAAAAAGACAAGTTGGTCTATTTCAAAACACGGACACGCATGCTTTTCTAAGATCAAATGGACCCCTGTTCAAAATTTCACAGCATTAAGGAAGTATGATCTTTCTTAAATTAATGATGATATGTGTACTACATAGATCATGTAATCAGATTGCCTGATTATTATATGCTTCAAAAATATGATGAATCCTTTACATGATCCGATTTATTTCATTTATATATATAAATATCCCCCACACAAATCACACTTTATTTGTAAAGAAAAATCTCAGGTTTCTTTAGTAAAAAAAAAAAAAAGAAAAAAAAAGTCATCCATATACCATAAACAGTGACAGGGAAAGAGATGACACAAACACACAGTGGCGGGGGGCATAGCTAGCTAGCTACAACTATAAATATGGAGCAACCACACAAACTCCAAACCAGCGCAAGGAATTTAGAAGACAGTTTTTGAACAAAAGCTATCAACTTTACAAAGAGCCATTCTTGGCATCTCAAAAGGGTGCAAGAAAAAAGAGAAAAGTTTGTAACTTTTTTCAAAGGTTTTTTTTTGGCTATGTATTGGGGAGGCATGGCTGGTAACAACATGGGGTGGGGTATGAATATGTTAGAGGAAGAAGGTTGGAGGAAAGGTCCTTGGACTGCTGAAGAAGACAGATTGCTTATTGAATATGTCAGGCTTCATGGTGAAGGCAGATGGAACTCTGTCTCTAGGCTTGCAGGTTCACCACTTTAATCTCCCCCCCCCCCTTCTATTCATCTTTTCATATTCCTTTGATGATTACAAGTTTCAGAGTAACTAAGCTTGCTTTCTACTGATTTAAGTAGCTATATCTGAGTTATCCGTTGAGTGCTAAAAGAATTAAGGTTTCTGAACAGATGATGATGATGATGTTTGTTTCATGTTTTTGTCTGAAACAGGATTGAAAAGAAATGGCAAAAGCTGCAGATTGAGGTGGGTGAATTATTTGAGGCCTGACCTCAAGAAGGGTCAGATAACACCTCAGGAAGAGAGTATCATTCTTGAGCTGCATGCTAGGTGGGGAAACAGGTATGTTTTGGGTTTGATTTTTCATCTTAATTTTTCCCTTGTCACTGACAAAAGCTTGTACTGATGATGAGTCTTTTGATTGGTAATTCAAAAAAAAAAAAAAAATTTCAGGTGGTCAACAATTGCCAGAAGCTTACCAGGAAGAACTGACAACGAGATTAAGAACTACTGGAGGACTCATTTCAAGAAGAAGGCGAAAAATTCTCCTGATTCTGCAGAAAAGGCGAAGAATCGCCTCATAAGGAGGCAACAATTTCAGCAGCAACAGCAGCAAATGCAGCAGCAGCAGCAGCAACAGCAACAACAGCAGCAACAGCAGCAGCAACTTCAATTCAACTTGGACATCAAAGGGATTATGGCTCTTCTGGAGGAAAATGATCATAGAGTGACTATGCCTTGTTTGTCTCAAATGAGGCAAGAAATGTATCAGAACACCATGGAAGAACAAGGCTGCTTATACTCTATGCTCAATGGCAATGCCTCTGTACCAGAACCTTCAAATGATGATACTTTCTGGGATGGCCTTTGGAACTTGGATGATTTTCATGGAAATTTCAGTGCAGCAGCAAGCAAAACCAATCTACACAATTTAGTTGCTCCCTTCTGCTAGAAGTTTATATTATTGTCTGCCTTTTTAAGTGCTCTCTTAATTAGCTTTAGTTATATATTACTAGGGACAAAACTGTGATAAAAAGTTTCCTGAGTGTTTGTTTCACTTTCAAGTTCTCTAAATAAGATGCAATATGTGGACGAACTTTACAAGCTTGGACCACGTTTCTCCCTCTTTTGAAGAGAGAAAAAAAAGGTGGCTTTAATGGAGAACTTATAGCAGACACTTGAAAATGATATGTGAGTTTTTTCATGTTACTTTTAATCATGGGAGTAGAAAGCTCCAAAACCACAGGAGCTTTTGAGTTTGGATTAATTGTTGTATGAGGTGTGAACTTGAGGAAGCATATATAGTACTCTGAAGGCAAGTTATTTGTCAGTGAAGTGTATTAATTTTGCTTTTGAACTGAAATGAATATTGATTGTTTTTGGATATACAAGAAGTTCAGCAGCTTTCCAACTTCTGGGAAAATATGAAGAAAAAGGCAAGAGGGAAAAAAAAAAGAAAAATAAATTCTATACTTTTTTTTTACAAGTAAAAAAAGAAGTAAAAATAATTCGGCATTATAAGAAATAAACAAAATAAAAATCATCTAAACAAACTCAGTAAAATTTAGAGGTATTGTAAAACTCGTTTGGCAAGCATATCAGTTTTAAAGTTCTGTTCTCTTCTAACATGTTTAAAATCAGCCAACCACTCATATTTCAGTATATCATAGCTTTTTATAATTAAACTTCAATTATCAGAAAGTTCGTTATTTCCATCTTTAATAAGCAATTTTAGACTTCCTTTTACATAATCTTACAAGTGATTCATGGCCTTTTTTTAAGGCCTTTTTCTCTTGCAGTAGTCCGAAACAAAGTGGTGTTAGAAGCCGTAAAATCAAAGTGAAATTTCCAAAAGCACTAAGAAATAATGAAGTACTCAATATTGCATCATTGCAATGGGAAAGTTGCGCAATTAAATGAAATAAAAAGTACGCACTTAGTGAATAAAATATCCCATAAATGTCTACTTTTGGTGTTAGAAAACAACTCAATGTTGAGTTCTTTCAGACATCTTTATCATAATATTCTTTTATGTCTGTTTAAGGTACACATAATACAAAATGCTCTTTAGTTTATCATTTGTTTCATATCAATCATTCTGGGATTAGCCTTAGATTTATGAAGCATAGAATTTGATTCTGTAAATCTCACGTATCTTCATGATATCGTTTTTTTAATTATCTCATCGACATAGCGGTATATCACAGATTTTGACATTCTGCTAGTATCTGTTACTTGAAGAGTTAACTTTTTTAGTCAGACTCGGAAGAAAAATAGAAACATTTAGAGGGGATAAATAAATTTAATCATTGTTCTCATTAAAGAGAATATTAATATCCAGACTTTTATAAGGTGACTTTCGTTCACCTCCCCGTCGATGTGGGATATAGTACTCCAT
Organism: Albizia julibrissin; assembly: GCA_037074505.1. Taxonomy (NCBI): domain Eukaryota; kingdom Viridiplantae; phylum Streptophyta; class Magnoliopsida; order Fabales; family Fabaceae; genus Albizia; species Albizia julibrissin. Next base: position 4,038,281 of record CM073482.1, on the reverse strand, counting down.
CCACCTTTGGGCTCATAACATCCTCGTTGGCACATTAATGCATAATGATGTGAATTTGGATCTGGTACCATTTGTAATGCGTTTTGCTCTCAATATTGTTCACTTTGGGGCAGTCGCCCCTCACGGTTTTAAAATGCGTTAAGAGATGAGGTATCTAGATCTTTAGAAGGCGTCTTTTGTTCTCCTCCTCAACGAATATGAGACATAACACTAAAGTGATGGTTCAAGCAACCCCAATTACTATAGTGGGCGGGCCAAGTAGCTAGCAGCAGTTGGTGATCTGGTTCAGGAAGAGGGTTAGGAGCTGTCGGTCGCTCAACACCAAATTGGACCACATGCCTACATTCATCCACCCCACCTCCTAATATCTTTGGTCCTTATTATAGATTTTGTTCTTCCAATTCTCTGAACTTCCAGGTCTTTCTTTTAATTATCTTACTCTTCCTTATGGGCCCTTGTTCATTCACTGGTATTGCAACTATTGGGTCATCTGTTGTTAGGCCCATTCCATCATTATACATCACATTACCCTCCTTATCAATTGGGACCTTGTCCACAAGGTCTAGAGTTAGGTATAAGGAGGATAATTCATCAGGCATTTTCCCACGTATCTGTTGGTGATCCATCCCACTACACTAAAAATTGTTTAATCCACTTGTCACTATCCTGGATAATTCTAGACTTTAGAATTTTGGAGGGAGTAACCACATGAACTTCTGGCACAGAAAGGTAGTGGAATCGTGGGTATTGGAGAGGCAGAGCCAAAAAATCGTTCAAGAAAGGACACATGAAAAACAGGATGAATTCATACATGTGTAGGTAGGTCCAATCGATAAGCAACACGGCCCATACATTCTAAAATTTTGAAGGGGCCAAAATATCTTAAAGCAAACTTATGATATTTTCTGAGCTCCCCTAAATGTTGCCTATAGGGTTGAAGTTTGACCCAAACCATATCCCCTTCATTGAATTCGATTTCAGTACGCTTCTTATTAGCATATAATTTCATACACAACTGAGCCTTCCTAATATTGTCCTTCAAAGTCGCTAACACCTCATCTCGTTGAAGCAACTGCTTGTAAACATCAAAAGGAGTGTCATCAACAAAGAGCGATGTAATAATGGAGGGGTATCCAGGCCATATACCACTTTAAACGGAACCATTCCAATAGAAGTATGAAACGAAGTATTATACCAGTATTCCGCCTAGGGTAAATAACTAAACCACTGTCTCAAATGGTCATGAACAAAGCACCAAAGATATAACTCCAAGCATTTGTTGAGAGCCTCAATTTAGCCATTCGATTGAAGGTGGTAGGCAGAGGTAAAACAAAGTTGCAAACCTTGAAGTTTCATCAAATGTCGCCAAAAAGCACTAGTGAAAGCTTTGTCATGATCTGAAACTATAAGGAATAAGGGCCCATAAGGAAGAGTAAGAGAATTAAAAGAAAGACCTGGAAGCTCAGAGAATTAGAAGATCAGAATCTATAATAAGGATAAAAGACGTTGGGAGGTGGGGTGAAATTGATTTAGAAATCCTCTCTCTCTTCTGTGTGAATCTCTACTCTCTTTTCTGTTCTTCTTTCTATTCTATAGTACTCTGTGCTTTTTTCTATTGATGTATTCTCAGATTTATCATGCTATAGCTATATGAATATTTAAAATCTGATATTAAATAGAAGTTTTACCTTCTGTTCATATTTAATCAGCGTCATATGAGAGGATGGCCGAAAACACGAGATTGAAGGAATTGTAAACGGAGCAGAAGAAAACCATCGAGTTTATTGAAGATACTAAGGATCGCTTTACTAAACTGGAAAATCTGATGGAAGTTGTATTGTTGAAAATAGATAATCTCGACAAGAAAACCAAGAGCTCTAGCTCTGGCGTGACGGCAAGTTCATCTACCTCGGGAATACCCATTATTCAAACAGGTCCATATTTTACCCCGGCTACTAGGCAAGTGAAACTGGATTTTCCCGTTTTGATGGGTCCGATGCTCTACAGTGAATTTTCAAAGAGGAACAATACTTTAAATATTCTGAAGTTCCAAATGCTCAACGATTGGTTATCGCTTCTGTGCATTTGGATGGTGATGTACTGCCTTGGTTTCAAATGCTCGATAAGGCTCACCGAATTCCTTATTGGAACGCTTTAGTCAAGGAGATTGAAGAGCAATATGGACCTTCCCAATTTGACTGTGCTAGATTGCAACTCTTCAAACTAGTGTAATAGGGCAAATTGGAAGACTATAATAGTCAGTTCATGGCCTTGGCTAATCGGACCGTTGACATTCCAGAATCTGCATTGTTATTTGGGGGTTTGAAACCCGATTTGCGTCGTGACATTTTAGTTTAGAAACCTATTTTTGTTTTACAAGCTATGACGTTGGCCAAGTTATTTGCAGAAGCGGCGGATTGGGAAAAATCCTCTAAGACTCATGGTCTCAGTAATATTGGTGGTGCTTCTTCGACCAATAAACGGTACTCTACTCCATCGACCTTTTACAGGTGGTTTATCACCTATTGCTACTGGTGGTGGCAAGACTAATTTACCACCGTTATTACCTACGCCTACTCAACTTCTACTCAAGCGTATGACCTTGGCTGAAACGAAAATACGGCGAGAAAAAGGACTTTGTTACACCTGCGATGAAAAATTTTCTCCCACTCACCATTGTACTAAGAAGCAATTGATGATGATGGTTGAGGATGATGAACCAGAGGAACCTGTTGAACCTAATATAGAAGAGATACCAGTGGATGGCACTTTACATCATCTATCACTACCTGCTTCTAAAGGCACTCATTGCACCGCTACTATTCATTTCATAGGCAAGATTCAAGGCACGGAAGTGCAAATACTTCTTGATGGGGGAAGCTCTGATAATTTCCTTCATCCCCGTATAGTACAACACTTGAACTTGCCCATTGAATATACTAAAGAAGTGTGAATTCTTGGCGGCATCAACCAAATCATGCGTACCAACCAACAGGTTACAAATGTGCCTGTTCAAATTTGTGGATATACTCTACATTTGACAATTTTTGTTTTACCTGTTGCTACAGTTGATATGGTCGTAGGCGCAGGATGGTTAGAAACTTTAGGACCCCATGTCGCAAATCATAGTACATCCACTATTAAATTTGTAATGAATGGTCAGTGGGTGACTCTTAAAGGATTCAGGGGTAATACTATGTCTCAGGTATAGTACCACCATTTGGTACGGTTACACCACACTGATGCTCTGGTTGAATTATTTATTATGGAATATGTTGACCAACAATTACCTAATTTTCCTGACTCTCCCCCAACGGAGTTACTTCAATTATTGCACCATTTCAACTCTGTTTTTGTGACACCTCACGTTTTACCACCACTAAGGGGACACGAGCATGCTATTGATCTTCTTCCCAATACTTCACCTGTAAAGGTGCGACCATATCGTTATCCGGGGAGCCAAAAGACAGAAATAAAACGGATTGTCGACGAACTTCTTCGGGATGGTTTGATTCAACCGAGTACCAGTCAATTTTCAGCACCGGTGATCTTAGTCAAGAAAAAGGATGACACTTGGCATTTTTGCATACGTAATAACGGTGAAAGATGATTTCCCTATGCCCACGATGGATGAGTTACTTGATGAATTGTATGGCTCTGTTTTCTACTTAAAACTTGATCTCTGATATGGCTATCATCAAATCTTAATGAATGATACTGAGAGAGAGAGAACTGCATTCAGAACATACCAAGGCTTGTACAAGTGGTTGGTTATGCCCTTGCGGCTCACGAATGCACCAGCAACATTCCAAGCTTTGATGAATACAATCTTTCGACTGTTCCTTCGCAAATTTGTGTTGATTTTTTTCGATGATATTCTTATTTATAGTGTCACGTGGGCTGAACATTTGGAACACGTCAGAGTAGTGCTAGAAACTTTGACTTGTAATCATTTGTTTGCTAAAATGTCTAAATGTGCGTTTGGGCAGTGTAGGATTGAGTACCTGGGTCATGTGGTTTCTGCAAGAGGGGTGGAGATGGATGGGTCCAAAATTGAGGCTATTAAAAATTGGCCCAGCCCACAAACTGTTACTCAATTAAAGGGGTTCCTTGGTTTAAGTGTGTATTACCGAAGATTTATTAGATGCTATGCTCAGATTGTGGGGCCTTTAACTAAATTGCTTGCTAAGGATTCATTTGTTTAGACTGCCCAAGCCTAACAAGCTTTTGATGATCTCAAGCTCGCAATCACTCAGGCACCAGTGTTAACATTGCCGGATTTTACTAAGCCTTTTATCTTGGAGACTGATACTTCTGGCGTTGGAATAGGCGTAGTACTTAATCAAGAGGGACACCCCATAGCTTTCTTCTCCACGAAAGTCTCTCCAAGAATGCAAGCACAATCTGTGTATGTAAGGGAGTTATTTGCAATTACGGAAGCTGTTTCAAAATTCAGGCACTATCTCTTTGGGCATTATTTCATTATTCGAACAGATCACGCAAGCCTCAAACATCTAGGGGAGCAAGTACTTCAAACCCCTGAACAAGAGCCGTGTTTGCCTAAATTATTGGGATATCAATTCAGCATCGAGTATAAACCGGGCCGCCATAATCAAGCTGTTGATACGCTATCTCGTGTCTTTTGTATGGCTCTTTCCTTAATCCAGTCTTCTTTTATGGATAAAGTTTATGAGAAGGTGCGATCTTCTGTTTTAATTCAAGATTTGAAGAAATAAAGTTCTTTGGATGCTTCAGTAAAAAGAGAATACCAAATCAAGCAGCATGATTTATATTGGCGCCACAGGTTAGTCATTCCCCATGACGATTCTGAACTTATTACCAGTATTTTAACTGAATTTCACTCCTCTAAGATCAGTGGCCACACGGGTATCTTGCGTACTTTTTATCGTGTAGCACACTTGTTTTATTAGCCACGCATGCGACATGATATACGGCAATATATTCAACAGTGTGTTGTGTGTCAGTAAGCTAAGGTCTCTCAATTGCATCCAGCTGGATTATTGGAACCTCTTCCAATGATCTGGTTCAGGAAGAGGGTTAGGTGATGTCAGTGGCTCAGCACCAAATTGGACCACATGCCTACATTCATCCAACCCAACCATGATACGACCTCCATCACCTTAATGCCCCGTTGGGGTTGTAAGCCATTGATACCAGCTTGGTTACAAAAGGCGTATTATAAGGATCTGAAAAGCATTTCAAAGCGGTGAGGGGTAACATGCCCCAAAACGGATAATTTTAAGAGTAAAACACTGAGATATTACAAATTGTATTAGAATTAGACTGGTGGGTAAAGTGTTATGTCTCATATCTATTAGAGAAATAAAAAAATATCTTATAAAGATTTGAATAAGCCCCTCAATATGTTTTAAAACCGTGAGGGATGCCCTCTCTACAGCTTTTAAAGCCATGAGGGACGATAAGTCACCAAAGCGGATAATATCAAGAGTAAGGGAGTAGGTTCTTAAAAGATAATTAATTTTTAAATGATATCAGAGTCAGACTTAGATATACCTCAACTTTATTCTTAAAAAATAATCAGTCTACAGCTTTATAGAGTAGGGTTTAAATGACTGGCTTGCAAACTAGATTTTATATAATAAATTACAATTGGACATTATTACCAATAGTAAAGGGGGTTTTTAAACATACCATACTACACATGCCCTCTGCGTTTGGATAAACACAGTATATTTTAAAACATATTATTGATTTTCTTCCAATAAATTGTTGCTAACATTTCTATGTTACACTTGAAATATAGTGCATGTTTGGTTGTCATTTACGGATTTACCCTAAAAAGGCACTTTCATAAAATTAACTTCTACTAAACCTTTGTTTGGTTACAAAAAGACTATTCTCGGCAAAAAAAAAAAAAGGTTACAAAAAGACTATTATTTTCAGTCGTTTCACAAGTGCACTTGAGAATAGTTATTTTTTCAATGTAGTTATAAATTATCACGTAGTTTTCTTTTTTAAGATTTGTTAAGAATAAAAAAAAAAATCCAGCACACTTGGGTTTAAAGGGGGAAAATGATCCAATAAAAATTCCGATTGCTCCATAAAACCTGCTACTATTTCTTCGTAAATTCAGTCGATATATGAATCTGTTTTGGGCTTTTTAGCATTGAAAGTGCTCAATCAGATCAGACGTTTTGCGCTCGATCACGAGTCCATGAACGAAGGAGAATAAAAATCTGAGTCATTCCAGAGCGATTCGGTTTGGTGCTACTCTGATCTGAACAGAAAATTCAAACTCGAAAGCTATTCTGAATGATCTTATGCTTCTCCATAGGACGTTTACCTTCCGCACTTCCCGTTATTACACTTCAGCCACTATCTCTCACTCGCCTTTGCATCTCCTTGATTGGCTTCAACTATCGATTCATCTTCGTTCTCTGAAACTTGCACAGCAATCTCACGCTCAAATCCTCACTCTAGGCTTTGACCAAAACGCCTTCCTCTGCACTCGACTCGTTTCTGCATACTTTACGTGCGGAAATTTATCCAAATCAAGGCTCGTATTTAACTCCATTTCTCTCAAAAATGTCTATCTCTGGAACTCGTTGATTAATGGGTATGTGAAACACCATGCCTTTGATGAAGCTTTCGCGTTGTTCCATGAAATGGTTCGTAGTAATATTTTTCCGGATGATTATACTCTAGCTACACTTTCCAAGATTTCTGCTGAGATTGAGGACTTGATTTCTGGGCAATTGATTCATGCCAAGAGTGTAAATATTGGGTTTGTCTCGGATGTCGTTGTAGCCAATTCTCTGATGTCAATGTACTGCAAATGCGGTGAATTAGGTGAAGCAAGGAAGCTGTTCGATGAAATGCCTCAGAGGAACCTTTCTTCATGGAATGTCATCATTGCAGGATGCGCTGCGTCAGGGGATTCTTTGTCCCATATAGATTTATGGAATTATTTTCGGCGAATGCAAAATGAAGGATTTAAGCCTAATGGTTATACAATTGCAAGTATCCTGCCTGCATGTGGTAGCAATACTGGTAGATGGAATTATGGGATGGAATTTCACGGTTTTCTTGTGAAGAATGACTTGGATTTAAAGATGGACTTAGATGTTCATATGGGGTCGTCTTTAATAGATATGTACTCAAGAAGTAACAGAGTTGCTTATAGCAGACGGGTATTTGACCAAATGAAGTGCAGAAATATATATGTTTGGACGGCAATGATCAAGAGTTATGTGGAAAATGGAGCACCCGAAGAAGCAGCGTCTCTTCTACATGAAATGCAAGGGAAAGCAGGGATTCAGCCCAACAAGGTAACTCTTGTGAGCGTGCTTCCGGCCTGTAGCTCGCTTGCTGGATTAACTGGAGGAAAACAAATTCATGGTTTTGCAATTAAAATGGATTTGAATCATGATGTTTCCTTATGTAATGCATTGATCGATATGTATTCCAAATGTGGGAGTTTGAGTTATGCACGACGCGTATTTGACAACGGCGCTTTCGACAAAGACTCCATTTCCTGGAGTTCAATGATCTCTGCATATGGGGTACATGGGAGAGGGGAAGATGCTGTGAACATGTATTATAAAATGCTTCAGCTAGGAACCAAGCCAGACATGATAACAGTGGTTGGTGTTCTTTCTGCTTGTAGCAAGTCAGGATTGGTAGACCAAGGACTTAGTATTTACAACTCATTCATGAACAAGTATGGAATGAAACCAACGGCTGAGATTTGTGCTTGCGTTGTAGATGTGTTAGGTCGATCAGGACAACTTGATGAAGCCATGGAATTCATCAGAGAAATGCCTGCAGAGCCCAGTGCAAGTATTTGGGGAGCTCTTTTTAGTGCTTCCATAATGCATGGGAATTCAGTGACCAGAGACGTGGCTTATAAGTTTCTGCTAGAGCTAGAACCTGAGAACCCGTCAAATTATATATCGCTGTCAAATTTATATGCTTCTCACAGAAGATGGGATGTTGTGGCTGAGATGAGAACAATGATGAAAGACAGAGGTTTAAGGAAGGTCCCAGGTTGCAGTTGGATAACAATTAGTGGTAAGACTTGTTCATTTTATGTTGCTGATAAAGCACATCCTTGTTCAGGTTTAATCTATGGAATTATGGATGACCTTGTATCAGTAATGAAAGGAGATAGTTGTCTGGATATTGATATTCTCACTGAGATCTCCTGATATTCAAAATCAGTTATGATGAATGTGATTTTCCTGGTGGATTGAACATGAAGAGCACAATGGATTCCTGATGGATATACTGTTAGGCAATGTTTAACATGTAGAGAAATGTTTTTCCAGAAAGATATTAAGATGGTTGCGTTTGGTTGGTTCTCATTTAATCAATAACCATTGAAATACAATATACATCCTTTATATTTCACAGTTCTAAACTTGGAGCATTTGTATCTATGTTTTCATGAAAAATTCTTTCTAAACTTGGAGCATTTGTACCTATGTCTTCATGAAAATTCTTTCTATCAATGCCAATAATTATGAATCTTTGCGATGCACAAATTGTTTCTTTAACCATCACTAAGTGGGTAAACTTTTAAGTGAATTTCATGAAAATTATAGCCTCTTTTTTTTTTCTTTTATCTCTAAACAACATAGTTGAATCACTCGATGGTTTGGTAATACGACATATAAACAAATAAAGGTCATGATACCAAGCAAAATATATAAAATGAATGTTATCCAACAAGAAAAGGTAATTAGATTAAGTTGGCCAAAAAAATTATCTTAAATTGTTGAAATTTTTTATAAACATGGATACAACAATATACAATTAACCATGTATAAGCAAGCTTTATTAGGTAGTATAATCAACCATGAAATAATTTAATTTTGCATAGACTCTGGGTTAGTATGGGGTGGATGACATTTTCTTTAAAAAAATTAACATGATCGTTAAAAGTATTTTTGAACAAGTTCTTAAATAAATATAACTATCTAAAGTTAGCTAATTATAAAAAAAAATCATATACTACTCATGTAATTATTTAAACATAATTTATGCTTTTAAGTATATATTATAAATAAAAATAAAAAATTCTCTCACTATTTCTAAATATAAAACATAATTAATCTTTTTGAGAATATTAAGAAAGTTAATTAAATTATTTTAAAGTATTTATATTTATATTCTATTTATATATAGTTTAATTATATATATCATATGTCTTATATAACCCCTTTAATCTCTTTACAAAAAAAAAAAAAAAAGTCACGAATTGATACTGGTAGTAGTAACTTAAAAGAAAATTTTATTACTTCAATTATGTAATAGATTTTTTCAGTTGATGGTGAAACGACGAATTTCTGGCGCGGGATTCACGAACGGCAAGTTGAATAGATGAAAGAATGCTCAGCAGCCTGCACTGAAGTTCCTTAAACCTCGCTCTGTCGCCAAAGTCCAAACCCAAGCCCTAGAGATTGCGCGGCGGCGGTCGCCTCCCTTCATCACTGTCAGTGTAGCAAAATCGCAGCCCGCAGCAGGGGGTTCTCTCGCCTTCAACTTCAGGTGTTAACTTCATCGCAGCTTTCAATTCGGCTTCGCGACTTCAGGTTTTATTTATTTATTTTTTACCCTTTGTTCTGTTTGAAGATCGAACCTGATTACTGGTGATCTTTCCCTTTTTTTTTTCTTTTGGCTCTGCCGTGCTGTGCTCAACTTCATTGCTGTGCTGTGTTCATTTTTTCGCCCTCTTAACTTCAGTGTTAATTTTGGCCTTTTTTCGAACTTCTCCTAACTACAGTTTACTTATCAGAACTGAAGTGGACATGAAAGAGTTTGGCGTGGCTTAATGAAGACCTATTTTTTTAAGAAAAAATTGTTTTTAGGCATTGTAAGCCCCTGGTTGGGTAAACAATCTATTCAAGGAATTATCTGATTTCAAGCTTTGTGGGTCTTAGGAAAAACATTCTGATTTCCACTCATTCTTCCTTTAAGTAGTACTTCATTTGAGTTCACAACCCATCTTGTTTAGCTTATATGCACTCTTTAGATTTCCACTCAAGATTGCTTGTATATCGTCTTCAGAATATGCCAGAAATGTTGAACCACATTCTGATGTACACCCATCCTTCCCTGTACATTATTTCCTTGCAGATGAAGAAGAAAACGCGTAAGTCTTTGGAGGAGACCAATGCTGCTCAAGATTTGGATTCTACTATTCAGCAGCACAGACTCTTCTTTGACAAGTTAATTGAGCTTATACCAGCCAAGTTCTATCTACCGAACATCAATGAGAAACCGTGGTTTCAGGGCCTGAGCAAGGCTGAAAAAGCTGCTGCTAAGAAAGAGACAAGGGAAAATATTAAGAAATCTCGAAGAGAACGTTTAGACCCAGATAAGCCTAGTGCAACTACACTTGACCTGCTTAAACAAAGCTTGGACAAGGAAGAATTGAATGAGAGCAATGATGAGCAAATGGATGGCAATCATTTATCATCAGGTCTTGAAGATGATAATCGTTCAGTGACATATGAAGAACTTCGACAAAGGCTTCATCGCAAAATTGAAGAGTTTCGGGCAAGTCGTAACTGTGGAAGTTCCAATAGAGAAAAGAAAAGGGACGAGAGAAATGCAAAGAGAGGAATTCAGAATCAGAAACATAAGAAAGATGATGGGAATGAAGGAAGTAAACCTAAACCTGATGATTCAACAGGAAAAAGGAAGAGAGATGCTGTGGAGGCTTCAAAAGACCTCATGTTTGGTCATGTCAAACTCGATAATGAGGAAAAGCAAGGGAAGAAGAAAAGGAAAATGTCAACACATAGGGAACTTGAAATGGCAAAAAAACTAGAAGAAACAAAGAAAGATCCTGAGAAAGGAGAGGTTATTGCAAAAAAACAATCATGGAAGGCAGCAATGGACAGGGCTGCAGGAATTAAGGTTCATGATGATCCCAAACTGTTGGAGAAAAGCATAAAGAAAGAGAAGAAGAGACAACAGAAAAATTCGGAGAAATGGAAGGAGAGAATCGATACCAGGGAGAAAATGAAAGCAGAGAAACAACAAAGAAGATCCGAAAATATAGCTGAGAGAATTCATCAGAAGAAAATGCGGAGAATCGCAAAGAGGGAGAAAAAGCTTATGCGGCCTGGATTTGAAGGTCGCAAGGAAGGTTTCATTCATGAAGGTTCTGGTTAACAAAGCTTCATGAAAGTCGAGGTTGCTGACTTGCTGGTATTTGCCGGACGATGTTTACTTGTTGCTTGCTTTTTGTGCCTTGACTAGTATCAATTTTGTTGTTCTTTTATATATGATTAATAGGAGATTAAAAATTTTGGGGGGGAAAAGGTGAAAAGGATTGAACAAAATTCTGCTTCTTAGATTGTTAGGTCTATTCATTAGACATTGGAGAACAAGCTGGCTATTAGACATGAAAAATTCATTGTCCGCTGATCCATTTGTGAAGTGAAAAGGTAATGATACGATAAATATATCATTCGCAAAAAGTAATTGAGTATTTATCACGAAGGATCAAGGTTAAATATGTTTAATTGATTTAAGCACTACATAGTTAATATAGTCAGATGTTACCAATCACCATTAAAATAAAAGCTGTGTATGCTAAAAGATGGACACACTATTTGCTATTAATATTGCAAGATGAACTTCAAGATGGTTGGTTAAGCTTCCTAATCTCACTTAAGGTATGTTTGGTTTAAGGAGATGGAGCCTCCTTCCTTCATTTGGTTTAAATTTTAAAGGGGGAAGTCAAATTTTTTTATTAGATTCGCTTCCCTCCCTTTATTTTGTTTTAAGAATTTTCTCCTCTTACCATTCTAACAAATCAAACAAGATAATATATCATCCCTTCCTTTCCGTCCCCTCAAACCAAACGCACCCTTAAAGTCCCCCAATCTCACTTAAAAGTGCTTGAACCCTACTGCTTTAATACGAGATTGTGATAACTGAAAACCCAAGCAGCTTCGTAACGCACTCCTGAGCGGAGGTGCACGAGATTGCTTTATGAAATAAATCCTTCTCATGTATAAAGGCATTTGTTTGCATCCTCTCCTCGTATTTTTTTTCTTTTCTTTTTTTAATTATAGTTTTTTGCTTTTAAGAGTATCTGTAAAAGAAATTAAATCCAGACCAGTGCCCGGAAATTTATGAACAAATTTTCTTGACCGCTTGATGTCACCCTCAAGCTTTTAAAAAAGCTCCAGAGTTAGACCTCTGATGAGGATGAATAATTGTGGTGATCATTTTGCTGTTCTCTAATCTGCAGAGCCAGGGCCATGATGAAGCTACCTATTTTAAGTATTTTTGAAGTATGACTAAACCTCAAGTGCATATCTCAAAGGATCCATAAATTAAACAAATGTAAAGGGTACACAGAACTCTTAATTATTTTTTTTTCCCGATTCCACCACCACTGAAGCAATCCTCATCTCCAAGAGAGGTTCGTAGATTCTTGTATACCAATTGTAGAATAAAACCAAAATTTCTGGGTATTCCTCCATGAACCTGATGGAAAACCTCATCTCAATTATGGACCGTCGATTGCTGAGCCATGCAGAAAACCATGAGGCCGAATGTTGAAATCTGAAGAATTTTGAAGGAAGTGGTCAGGACCAGTCTCACAACTATCCAGCATGCAGAAAATATCCACCTTTGTTGCTTGCAGAGGCCTATCTGCTGGAACCAATGATAAGACATCGTTCTTGCATAATCTTCAGATGATCAAAAGAGAAAGGCACATATAAAGGAACTAAATTCCCTTTTCATCTCTCCATGATCAGAATTCAGACATCAGAACTACTGCAGATGTAAACATGGCTTAATTTCACCTCTGCATCTCCGATTCTCTTTTACGCCGATAGGCATAAATAGAACCAAGAACAACTTTTCCAACTCTTCTATGTTTCCGACTTCTTCTGTTCATACCTTTTCTCCTTCCCTTCTCAACAATAGGTTGAGACATAGGTACAGAATGAATCCATCTCAATGGAACTAGAGCTGCAACGAATTGAATCAGAATTCCCATGGTCAGGCCTGAGTAATTACCAGAAGTAATACCAAGCAGAGAAGCCAACCCAACGCCAAAAAAACCACTGACTATTGATGACAGACACGCAGCCGAAGCAAAGAAAGACATAAGAGACCCTTCACAACCCTGTGGACATACGCTTGCGAAAAACATTGAAAAGGGAAGGAGCTTAAATTGTGCCAAAGCTTCTGCAAAACCAGAAAAGCAAAGGGCAAACACTTCATTGGGAATTCCCAGTCTAAGATTTATCTGATTTACTAAAACCAGATCAAGTAGTAGAGATGCAGCATATGAAATTTGCACCATCCTTATCAGTTTTCTCATTGGAACTTTTTTCCAATAGCGATCATAGAGAACAGTACCTGATAGAAGCATCAACTGGCTAATCACCCGAGATAACCCAAATACTGAAGGATTAAGGTTTAGTTGCTGTGTTTGATAGCAAAAGATAGAGCCTGAAAGTATTGGAACCATGGCAATAGATCCGACAATCCACTTAAGAGGGCCAGAAATGCTTTCTTCACGGATTGCTATGACAAGATTAGAGAATTGATTTCTGATATCTTCCAAGATTGATTTCCCAGCAAAAGCATGACCTGAAACTTTTGGCAAGCCCAGAGATTCCTCTCTTGTGGAGGAAGAAATTGCGAGTTGAAGAGACAGTAAACCTGAGAATATAAGAAACGTGGCACTGGGCTGCATTTTCTTTAAGAAGTAACCACCAATCAAGTTGCCTAGAATTCCACCTGCAGCCAAAGCCATGAATGCATATGACTGTAAGCCCCCAGTTTTGTGCTTCTGCCCATACTCTGCCACAAGAGCATCCTTTGCTACTTCTGTTATGGATGCTCCCAGATTGCTGAGAAGCACACATGCAATTAAGTTGGGAAGTACTTGCCTTGCAACAGGGAAAAATGCCAGAGATCCCCAAGACAGGGCCTGCAAAAGAACTGAGAAGATTGAACTAAGTAAACATCTTGGATCACGATTTTATATTTCATTTAATATAAGTTTCATTCAGGACCACCCTTATACTTAGAATGGACATGGACTTTAAGCTGATATAAGCATACTCTTCCTAGTCATATACTAAATGCAGAATCAATGCCTAATGTTCCGTATGATAAAACTACGCATGCTGCCTTCTATAGTCAATTAAATTCTTGTGGCTTCTAGCATTGTGTTAGTACTGTCAACTATACCGAATATCATTGAAGATAAATAAAAAATAAATAAAACGTTAATTGCTCTATCCCAACCCGTATTGCAGCCGCTCTACTTATAAGAACTTGAAGTTTCAAAAGATAAATGTCATTAAAATATGAGAATCCCTTCCATTAATCTCAAGCCATTTATGAATAGGTCAGTTCCTCATTTGCGGTTCACCGTATTGAGGAAAAACCAAGTACACAAGAAAAAGACTCGCTTAAAAAAAGGTTTCAGCTTGGTGGTGACAGAAGAGAAGAAAGCAAAAGATATGACAAGTTACCTCCAATGGCAATATAAGGTATTCTACGAGCACCGGCTATATAGATGGCATCAGAGAGGATTCCATAAAGGGGCTTAGCCACCATGGGAAGATTACCAGAGTTCTGCACAAGCTGCAATGTGGAGGGGTCCAAGATAAGATTGTTGGCCATGTGAAGGTTGAGAGCCAACCATGGAAAGCACCGAAAGCCCTGCACCCAATACCCCAACCCACACAACAGAATCATTTGTCTGCTGCCAACCTGAGGAGGTCCCCTCTTCTCTTCTGTTTCAGACACCTTGTTGCGTTGTTTCTTTCCCTTCTTGACATTGATTCGATTTGGATTTATAAAGATGGTGGGTTTGTTTAAGGCATTAGGATTGTGACGGTTGTGATAACAAAACAGAGGTGGCTTGGAGCGAGGCGAAAAACGAGACTTCTCGGGCGATAAAGTGAGGTTTGGGAGAGACCCCAGGAATGGGGTGTGGAAAGAAATTGCAGGGTAAATCATGATTTAGCGAGGAGTGATTCGGAATCTGGAGTCAAATATAGAGCTCAGTTGGCCACCATGTGAAGTTGCATAATGAGGAGGAGAGAATGTAAGCCAGGGAGGGGAAGAAGGGAGGAATCTAGAAGAGTATAATGGTGGGTTTGAGGAAGGTTAAGAATTAAGAATAAAAAAAGAATATTATAGTAAAACACTGTGGTACGGTAGAGGAGGAGGGTAGAGAGATGGAGAGAACTCTTGCGGGTGCTTGTGAGATCTGGGTTGGTTTGGCGAGATCCGGGAGGGCCCTCTCGGGAAGACACGCGCCGGCAACGCGCTCCTCTTTCCGAGGAGATGGGGACGGGTGGGGTCGACACGATGCTGAGCCGTCAGCATTTTCAGGGAATCATCATTCCCGTGATGGATTGGACTCTTTTACAGCTTGCTCGGACTTCCTCTCTTTGTCCGCCTGGTTAGCTTTTAACCGTTCAATTTGGAAAAAAAAAAAAAAAATATATATATATATATATATATATATATATATATATATATATATATATATAAATTATACGGGGTAGTATGGTGCAATGAATTAAAAATGTTCAGCTATTATCCCTATGTTATCGAAAATTTGTAATGTTAATTCATCGTATTAACATGTATTATTAATCATCATAAACTGTTGACCTTGGAAAATAAGAATTCTTATCTAATACTCAATCATTAAATTTAAATATAACTGAAAATCCTCTCTCCAGTTGTAAAACCCTATAAATAATAAAAATTAGTAATTTAAATCAAAATCATAAGATAACGAAGACTGTTATAAGATAAGCTGCTGGATATCATATGTTATGTTACTGAGAGATTGCATAATATCCTAAAGATACCCTCAATATTTAAATTAAACCGTAATTGTGCATCATCCTATAGTCCCTCAACAGGCTTCCTCCTTTTTGTTCCACTGTCCACACAAATTGGGGGCCCACGTAAACTAACTTTTGGCTGTTTCTGAATCTGATTCTCATCATAAATCGTCCACATGTTTTCTCTCTTCCCCTCTTCTTCTTCTTCCTTCTTGTATTTTTTTTATTATTATTGTTTTTGAGAAGTAAGCCACTAACCGTACAATGCTGTGTTTAGCTAAGCGCCTAAGCCCATATTTAGTAGGACTTGGCTGTTTGTGAGCCACACAAACAATACAAATGATCACGAAAACAAATTCCAAACATATACCAGTATGTATATATATATTATACTCTTGTCCAATTAATCACGACATAGAATATAGGATGCAAATCAATTGTAAGAGCTTTTTCATTATTTTTGACCAGTAATTGTAAGGACATGGTTATATATGATTTAACACACACACATATATTTATGTGGATTTTGAGAAATAAATTACGTAATGTTTGAGTTATAATTTTATTATATTGAAAATAAACATATTGATGTACGAATACTGTGACACACCGTGACATTGATGGCGCATAAAATGGTTGAAATGTAATACCTTCGGTCCTTTTTATAAATCTTTTTTGATAAGCCTGTCTTCTGTTTTTTTTTTTTAGCAAGAGATTGTCTTGCTCCTTTGTATTAAACCCCTTCCAAATTGTTTATCACATTAATATTTCTTCTACAAAAATTCCCTTAATCACTGGAATAACAGTTAATGGCATGCGAATAATTTTAAGGGTAATTATGAAAATATTTACAAACTGTTCATGTATTTAATATCACTAGCAAAATATGAAGGGGCTAAAAATTAAAATAATTGCAGGATCAAAAGGTGCCATTAAAATTAAAAAAAATATTATTTAGATCAAATTTCTTACATCCATTCATATTTATATCAAGTTTTTCAAATAATCTGATCTATTTTTAAGGTATTACTATTTAATTATATACACAGGTAAAAAATGATACCAAAGAATTTGACATAATAAACATAAAGAACTTGATCTAAGTTTGATCCCAAAATAAAAAATACTGTCTTAAAATTAAAAATGTCATAAAATGATGAGGACAATTAATGAATGCATCCAACAAATTAAGCCTTGACGAACTGAATATTATTCTCCTAATCATTTTCCAGTTCGATCACTTCCTTAATTAACAACACACACATGACACAACACAAGAATAATAACAAGTAAATTAATTCAGCGCTAAAATGAAATTAAAACGTATATATAAAAATTCAACGTACGTGGTCCTTCTAGAGACCTGGATGATACGGAATCCGAAGCTGAGGAATCCAATCACCGCCGCCCAAAAACGCAGAAGCAGTGAAGCCTTCGACTTCCTTGGGATCATCGACAACCCTAACGCCAGGCCATTTCACCCTCTTATCACTATTCGCCCCCGGCCCTTCATTCTGATACTCTATGTAACTCAACTTGTCCGTACGGGCCGTCCCGTACATAATTTCCCATCCCTTCGGATCTATCAGTGAATCGATGTACGATTCCATTATCACCACCCTCGAATACGCCCTCCATGGCCTCCCTAAAGTCGCTCTTATCACCTCCGACTTCTGACCTGCGTCCTCGGCCGAGATCGTGAAGTGGCAGAACTGGAAGACGAAGCCGGTGGGTTCGCGGTCGGAGGAGCGAGATTGGGCGGTGAAGGTGATGAAATCCTTGGGTCTGGCGAAGAGGTTGCAGTTCTGGAAGAGGGCGGCGGCGTCGCCCATGACGAAGTCGACGGTGCCGTAGATGTCGCAGTCTCGGTAGAATTGGCGGCCAGCGACGGCCCATAGCGTGTCTTGGAAGCCTTCGATGGAGCATTTGTAGAAGGCGCTTTGATCCGCCTGGTTGAATACGGCCACTCCTGGCCCGGCGTCGCTCCCTGCGGTGTTCGCGAACGCTAGGTTTTTTGCCACGAACCCTGATCCATATATCGCTGACAAAACAAGCTTGATTATCAGAGATTTGTTGATTATGTTGATCCTTTTAACGGTTACTTGGTTTATTGAAATGGAACGGTTGATTCAATTGGGTTATTTTCTTCGGATATTAAAGCAACAACATACAAATATTATTATTATTATCCAAAAAATTATATGAACATAAAAGTTTTGGTCCAATTAACCAGGTTATTTGCTTTTGAGCTCTAACAAATTTTTTGAATAATAGATGTCTTTCACATCCAACTATAGCAATAAACAAATTAGTCTAATTTTGAGATGACAGCTCTAAAAAAAGTAAAAAACACACTTCTAATATTAATATATATATATATATATATATATATATATATATAACAGATTCGGAAAACAATTTGGAAAAAGAAGGTATATTGGGTAGCATTTGCCCGTAGATCCCCCTTCCCCTAATTCTTTCCATTCTATCAGGGAAGAATCTATAAGAATTCTCAAATTCAGATTGGCTCTAACGGATTTGGATTCAGGATGATTAAGTGCTTTCTCTGATCTTTTTTATAAATAATTTTTGTTCAGAGTTGGTTATTTTTATAAGCAATTTTCTCATTATGTTTTAAAATTTAAACTGATTTTTCATTTTCTACTCTTATTAAATACACATCTTTAAATTAACTATTCACCACTCACCACTAATTCTCTTTCATTTATTACATATTCTTTCTCATATTTTATACGCATACTCTCTTATATTTGTTATTCATTCTCTCTCATATGTTTTTTTCATAAATAGGGACATATTTAAAAGAAACATGATATTTTTGACATATTTATTATTTTTAACTTATCTTAACTACTAATTTATTTTGTATAATAAAGATAAAAGTTGTTTATAAAAATAACCAGACCAGTATTATGTATGTTAAATATATTAAAGAACCTCCAAATATGGAGTTTTGCCATTTTTCTATCATTAAATATTGAATGCAGGTGGCATGTGCTATAAATTTTCTCAAGGTGCGGCACTAATATTTAATGAAAGGTTTCCTAATATTGGCTTCCATCGCTGAAAGTCCGAAACATTCTTGTTTTGGAACGTATGATTGCGATAGTGGGACACATGCATTGTGTTACTAAGAAAAGATAAAACGTATTTAGATTATTTTTAGAAAAATTGTACCTAAGCTTTAAATAAGAGAGAAAATATGATAGAAATGTCTCTTAAAATCTTAAATTTATGGTAGAATCTTGTGAGATATTTGTGCAATATATTCTAAATGTGAAAAGTACAAAATGACTTAATGAATTCTGTCACACAATCATGCATTCCCTCTCTCTAACTAATGTTATTTTAGACTTTTCATATTTAGAACATATTATAAAAATGTCCCACTAGACTTTATTGTAAATTTAAGATTTTAAGGGATATTTTTGTTATATTTTCTTTTACTCGAGACTTGGGTGCAATTTTCTCCCAATTTTTCTAGTCACTTTGCCACGAGATGTTTGCTATCGGATAAAAGAATAGATCAAACTTTAAAAAGTTAACAGAGTTCGTTTCTATATACTACAATAATTAGCATGCAGAAAACACATTATCCGAACAAGCTAGCTAGTTTTCGTAAAATAGATGTATAGCAAGCACGGTAAAATAATATATGTTAATAAATTTTATCCCAGGATTCAAATGTCAAGGGAACAAGTCGACTAAGTAACGTATTTAATTTGTAAATTCTAGAAGATAATAATTAAATTGGTCGCTTCATCCATTTACTAATTTTTAAGGCTTAAAATTAAATAGATTCAAACAATCCATGACACATACACACAAACAACCAAAACTAACTTGTCGATCTTATTTAATTACTAGGGATTTCAGAAAATTAATGAACGAGAGGTGTTAGAGATGAATATTTGTAAATATACCTAGGGTGGCACTTTGATCGGTGGCAGTGTTTCGATTACCAGTAATTCTTGTAAGTTGGGGGCCACTTCCGATGAGCAGAATGTTGGTCTTGTCGGGGGGGATTCTGAGATACTCCTCGTAGATCCCACCTTTCACCTCTATTATGTATCTCCTTCTGCTAAAGCTCGGAGCTTTTGCTATGGCTTCACTTATGCTTGTATAATCTCCATCGCCACCATTTGACACTATTACACCTAAAGAAGAAGAAGAAGAAGAAAGAAGCACCAAAAACAGTAAACAGATCAACATAGAGGAGGTGATCAAGCAGCTAGCCATATTGGATCATGGATGGATAGATCACAATGATAGATTTTGGTATATCAAAGTGTGTATTTACGTTGTTAAATATTCTATGTGGCCACGAATATATCTGCCATACAGCTAGCTGGCTAGTCTCTGGCTTTTGAACGTGTTGTGTGTGTGTGTGTGAGAGAGAGAGAGAGAGGAGTAGTAGTAGTATGGGAGTGATGGTAAAAGAAGTTTTGTCATTATTCATTTTTTTACTATAAACAAAATGATGAAGCTGAGAAAGGAAAAACACCCGCAAAGCTGAGAAGTGCAGGGAAATGCGATATAGTTATGGGATGGAGAGTATGGTGAGGCATTAATTGGCCACTAACTTTAGAAAAGTGGCTGTTTGCTACGTAGCAAACAGTGCTAAATGGAATGAGAGAGATAAAATAATGTAATAACGATATTGATATATATATATATATGATCCATATAATTGTCAACAGTTAATTTATTTTGAATACATATGGATAAGAATTGTTAGTACGTACGTACTAGTTGATATGGTGAAGAGACCAAAACTTTCATTGTCACATGATTTTTGGTTGTGAATGAAATCTCATATTTATCTGTGTTCATTCCCAAGTGATGGGGCAAAATGAATTGATGTTGAAAACTGAGGTGGGTAAGTTTCTTGCGCAACTGTAATTAGTGCCTTTCAAGCCTGCAGATATGTGGTTGATGTTCATATTGCATCAATTTGCAAGGTAGGTTGGCATCTTGGGGATTGTTCTTTGTATCCGCCACATTTGGTTCGGCTCAAGCAACATTTGGTTCTAAATGTATAATCTAGATAAATAATTTACAAATATTAAGAAATTTTGTTTAGGTAGTTAGATGTGTCTTTGATTTCTCTAAAAAAATCTCGTTTAATCATTACTCTCTGTTGATGAAAATCCTTTGCAATTTATGGAGATAGCTCCGGAAAATGTTTATTGTTGTCTTCCATTTTGAGCCAAAATGTAACAAATTAAACTCTCTGATTAGCTCGGACATTTAGTGTTTGTTTGTTATCACTTATTTGAATCGGGCTTATTATATAAGCCCGATTCACATAAATCGAGACAAATCTCTTCCACATATTTATCTCGTAGACCGTGAAAGCATCTCGTAGACCGTAAAAGCACCTCGTAGACCGTAAAAGTTACTTCGTATTCCGTGAATTACAATTCATAAGCACTTATGAAATTTTCAACCGCTATTCCAAACAAGCTCTTAAAAATGAGGATATACAATGCAAGTACATAAATCTATATATAATATTTTTATGGGGGGAAAAACTATTCTAGCAAGTTGTACTTAAATCATAAATAACATAGTATCTATTTGGATCCATGATTGAATGTGTTTAATATGTTAAAACGTGATTTTAGAAAAATTTGAAATATTTGGATTAACTTTTAGCCTATTTGACTTATGGGCCAAAAGTTATTTCAAACCTTAAGCACAGGGGCGAAAATGGTTATGCAGTCTCTGCTTCAACTTATAACCGCTAGGTCATTTAATAATTTTAATATTTTTTATTAACCTTGATTTACCTTGATTCTCTTCTCTCACAAACGTGGCTATCTCTTTTCTCACAAGCTGAATTATATGAGATATGTGACCCAATTAGTTATATAATATTGTTTTGTCAGAAAATTTTGCATTTGTGTTATTTTTAATTTATCTGCATTTTTAACAATTAAAAATTTTTAATTAAGTATTTTAGTATTTTCAATTTTTCCTAAATAATAAATAAATAATTTTTATTTTTTTATAAATTTAATTTGTTTCTTAAAATTATCACAGTATATACCTAATACATATATATATATATATATATATATATATATATATATATATATATATATATATTTATGTATTATTTAATAAGATTTATGTCATTCTCTATTATTTTTTATTTAAATTTAATTTTTAAAATAATTATCCAAACATGTTTCAGTTTAAAAAAGTCGTTTCTGCTATCTTCAATTTAAATATAAATCATATTATAATATTTGACTTTTATCTTATTCTACGTTTGCAAAAGTAAGATTAAAAAAAACCACTTTTACTATCGTGAATCCAAACACACCCATAACTCACTTTTTATATTATTTATGTAACATTTTGGTCCAGTTTCAGTTAATTCTAGTTATGGTAAAATTCCATGTGTATGTGTGTTTATTGAGACAAATCAATTTCGTGCCTGCTTCAATTAACGTTTAAGAAGTACATTCACACAAGTTGAGATAAAATTCCTCTCACATACTTATCTCATACAACTTAGATCAAGTTAGAAAAGCAGCTTCTACCACTAACCCAAATAGGCACAAAACTTGACGCTTCTATATGAATTTATATTCATGCAATTTTTCTTGTTATGTACTCTTATACTTTTTTTTCTTAATTGAATCAAGGGTTTTCCCCCTCAAGGTTTAAAAGACAAAGGTTTCTCACTTCTCTTAAGAAATATGTTTCAAGAGATTATATTGGAACTAGTATTCTCTTGAGTGAGCCATGTACCACCTCAAACAATAGCTTGTTGATACGTACTCTTATACTTTATTTTATATTAATTATGACATAACTTGCGCAGGATCTCTGGGGAATAATCTTTTAGCATATTGCTCTGCCTTTTAGCTTTTTTTTTTTTATATGAAAGAAATAGCTTTGTTAAATATTATCGTATCCACAAATCGAATGCCGAAAATAAATTACCCACAAATTGGGATCAGTTGTTTTTCAGAAAAAAATTATGCAGTGTCAACAATGAACTTTTGTATATTTAGCAGAACATTATAAATTCCTTGGCTAGCTAATTATACTTCAAACAGTTAATTTAATACTGGAGCTAGAGAGTGGTAGAGGGTTCCATTTCAAAGTCTAAGGCATCTTTTGAAAGTGAAAGAGCAACTGATTATTCAATGAACAATTGCAATCCACTTAATTAAAAGTATATTATAAGTTCCTAACATCATAAATGTAACCAACCACATGAAATGACACTCCCAGTTGTATGAAAAACCGAACCCAACGATCCCACATGAGCTGCATCAATTCATTGGAAAGCAGTGCATGATTTTAATTAAAATTAAAGATAAGATAACATCTAGCATCCCAATGTGGTTTTTCAGCGGTATCTTTTATTCTAATATTGTTTATGGTACATCCATAATTCTGACATTATTTCCCCGATCCATCTAACACCGGCAAATGTTATTTTTTTATGCACCCATGTCATATTTATAATTTAGGATATTGGATTCATTATAAATAAGATTAAGCTACTAAAAACACCTAAAAAATAATATTATGGTGTTAAATGCATCCTAATAAGATTAGGGTGCTACATGCTTTTTTTGGGAAATAACATCAGGTGTTATATACCACTCTACTCAATTTTAAACACAAGTAAACATGATTATCAATAAATAATAAATATAATCATGTATTAATTTTTATTTTTAATGAAACTTTTTAAAATATGTTGCGTTATTTTTATTAATTTGTTTGTCCGACATCAATGTCTTCTTGGTAAGCCAACTCGAAGGGCAACGTCATAGTGGAAAGGGCTTTGTGTAAAACCTTATCTATGCACTCTGATCATTTAAGCACAAGGTCTAAAAAAAAAAAAAAAAAGATTACTTTCACTAGATTATAGTATTACCAACGTAAATCAGGTTTAGAGAGCTTGTTTCATTTGGTGATAAAATGCAGGGAAAGAAATACATTATCAATTGTTTGATATTAATTATATTCCTTTGAAATTTGAATATTATTTTATAGTTTTATATCTAAATTACTATTAAAGCGATAAGAGTATAATATTTATTATATATATTTTAAAAATCCTAGGTGTTGGTTTTATATAATTCATTGATTGTTATATATAGTGTTCCCACCGGGTTTATTATATGGAAATTGAATTAAGCTGGAAATAGAACGTTCAAATTCCTGGATGCCATTGTAAGAGAAAAACCTAAACAAATAAGGACAACGCTACCTACCCACCACCTTGAATCAAAAACCTGACTTCATTTTCTAACGGCCCCAAAATTTTCCAAAAACTCCACACTTTTCTTCATCGATGTGATTCAACCACCGTACCTATTTGTTTCTTTCTGATTTATTCGAAAACGACACTTACAGTCCCACCGTTTCACATGAAAACGAATCATACAAAACTATGACTTTCCAGTTTCCACAAACTTTTCATGGATCCTAGTGGCTAACCAAGACAAATTACTCTACTATGTATATATATTCTGAATAAGCCTTAATTATAGGATGAATTCCCATGTTCTTCTGCCATTTCAAGTTATTGAAACTTAGACTTGTCAGTTACTAACCTTATTATATCATTGCAAGATCGTATATGTAATAAGGGGTTTGAATATGACATCCATCGTCTATTTTTTATATCCCTATATCTCACTGAATTATATTTGAATATTGTCCGATTTTATCGGGGAAGCTTTCCAAAAAGCATTTTTATATATTTATACAAATTCGAATATGAGACTTTATGCTTAAACATCTAAAGCCTGTTTCATTATAGCTTATGCTTGTTGGTGCCATAACATGTGTTTCATATAAATAAATTGTTGCATATATGTTTGAGTTAATACATAAATAATCATTTCCTATTTTTAAAAAATGTTTTACTATTTTCTGTCTTTAATATAAAATTTAGTTGACTAATTTATGGCAATTAAGATAGTTAAATAAATTATATTAAAGTATTTATATTTATCATTTTTAAAAATTGTCTGATTTAAATATTAATAGATAATATAATAATACACAAATAATCTAAAAAGATCATATAACGTATGCTATAATTTAAATAATATTTTATTTAGTTTCTTGAATTATACTAAATTAGTCAATTAAATTTTATATTAAACATTAAAGGTAGTATATAGTTTTAGGCTGGCCATTGATTTTAGGTTAATTAATTAGATTGATTTCTCATGTTCGTTTATTGTGCATTAATTCATCGGTTTTAAATCACACACGCACAATTCATGTACAAATGAGCTGATCATCTTTTTCTCTAAAGCTTACAGGATCTTAAACTTTAATTATTTTTCTTTGCGTGAAGAATCAACTCTAGGAAGAATCACTGTCAATAAGATGATCTGCGTGTCTCTATTTAAAATATTTCACTCTATTACTAGCCTGTTCTTTTTGGCTGTTTTACCTCTCTTTTAGTGCAAACTTTAATAATTAGGTTATTAATTGCAAACTTGAGTTACGTGCATCTACGAAAAGAAATAAAGTAATAAATAGATGAATTATTCAAAAGACACGTCTCACATTAATGATATATGTATTTGCTGTCGAAAGTAGCCTAGCTAGGAATTCATCAAACCTTACGATCATATATAATGTGCCTGCTGTTGGCCAAAAGAAAAATATATAATGTGCCTTGAGCACCCACTATATGCTTTAAGAGAATAAAAGGAGACTTATGATATATTTTTATTATTCCGAGATTCCTCCTTTTTTATTCTCCTTCAAATACGTACATCTTCATCATGCAAAGGTTCAATGGAGATGCTAATATATTCATTAGCAACAAAAAAAAAAAAAGTTTTATTTTATAATCCTCCAATGTATGGAACCCCAGTGGGAGGAATCCAATCATCCCCTTTTATGAACCTCGAGACGGTGAACTCTTCCACCTGTTCCTTATCGTGCACCTCCACAACACCAATCCACCTCACCCTGCCACGTGTACTTGATCCAGGCCCTTCATTCTCAAACTCCATGTAAGCCACCTTATCTGTCGGCGTCCCCTTCATCTCTCCCCACCCCATCGGACTCACTATATCATCAATATACGACCGCATGATCACCACCCTCGAATACGCCCTCCACGGCCGTCCTAAAATAGCCTTGTCCGCACCGGATAATTGCTTCCCGGCGTCCTCCGGAGACACCGTGAAACGACAGTAATGGAAAACAAAACCGGTGCGTTGCAGAGGGTCGTCGCGGGACTGGGCGGTGAAGGCGGAGAAGCCGGTGATGAGGCGGGCGTAGAGCATGCAGTTTTGGAAAACGGCAGCGGCGTTCCCCATGACGAAGTCGACGGAGCCGTAGATGTGGCATTCCCGGTAAAATTGACGGCCCGATGAAGCCCACAAGGTGTCTTGAAAGCCCTCGACGGAGCAGTTGTACAACACCGACAGGTCCGCCGTGTTCAGCAAAGCTATTCCTGGGCCTGCATTCGGCCCAGCTGAATTCACAATGGCCATACCTTGGCCCACGAAGCCCGCTCCGTGAATTGCTGAAAAGTGAAATGTTTCAAACTCCACTTCGTCATCTTTCACGCCATATTTGAATAACTAATAATAATTTGTATCATCTGCCCTTTACGTAAGATCTTGTTCCTAATGTAAAAATTGTACTTTAAATAAGATCTTATATTATTAATTGGAGGTATTTTTTTGATCCTTAATATAAGATAAAATTAAATTTTTTTTTGAAAGATTAAGAACATTAAATTAGTTAGTTGATTTGATTATAAACCAGTTCATAGGTCATATACATTAATTTAGTGTAAACTTTAAAGTAATTTTAAAGACAAGAAAATCATTATGTATGTATAGTTAGAAGTGTATATACTATACCTAAGGTGGCCGTTGGAGACAATGTGCCACCATTGTGGTGTCCGAGGATGATGGTATTGTGGCAGCCGTCACCGATGAGAAGAATATTGGTTTTGTCGCGGGGGATTTGGAGATGTTCCTCGTAGATTCCTGGTCGGACGAGGATGGTGTGTTTGGTGTTGCTGTAGGAAGGAGCTGCTGCTATGGCTTGGCCGATTGTGGTGAAATCTCCGTCGCCATTGATGGACACTGTAAATGCAGAAGAAGAAGAAGGAGAAGCCAACAATATTAAAGATGAGATGAGTTGTAGAACTAGCAAGGGAAAGATGAAGCACGGTATTGTGATTGAATAATTAGCCATGACGGAATGTAATTGAAGTATTATGGTCTCTCCTCGCTTATATATATAGCTAGATGGGCCACTGAAGCTATTTTATATTTTCATAATTAATTAATAGCTTGTTTGACAGTTAGTTGAGATCATGGGACGTGCTATTAATTTTGTTGAAGGGAACAAAAGTTAATAGGAGAGAATGGGTAAAACTGTAAAAGAGATATATCAAATTTTGGTTTGGACTTTAGAGAGATCTATAGGGTGCACTCACACTAGGCCACATGTTCATTGTAATTTTTTGAATTAATGTTCAGTGATGATCACAAATTTAAAGGAAAAGTCTATTCTAAAATACTAGTCTATTAAGAGGAAGAGCCCCTTAACTTATAAATTATATTACACTTGTGAGGCTTCACAAGTCACGCCCTTTAAAAGGGAGAGCCCTTTAACTTATAAACTATGTTATACTTGTGAGGCTTCACGATGTGGACTCATAATGTAGTCACCCTCTTTAAAAGCCAACGGCTCCACACCACGGCACTTCACTCGGTCTCCTGCCGGTCAGAACCCTCTGTGGGTAGCTCTTTCCATAAACATCGGGTTCTCAACAAAAGCATCAATGTGATGATTACAATCTCAAAGAGAGAGTCTATCCCAAAAGACTAGTCTATAAGGAAGGAAATCTCTTGACTTATAAACTACACTACACTTGTAAGGCTTCCTCATGTAAGACTCATAACAATGTCATTCTTCAATTGTAATATATATATATATCCATGCAAGTTCAATAAGTGCATGTTTGGATTAGCGGTAAAAGCTACTTTTCCAACATGATTTACGATATACGAGATAAGTTTGTGAGAAGAGTTTTATCTCGGCTTACTTGAACGAGTTTTTCCAATACCAACCCAAACAGGCCCTTAGAGGATTGATAAAAAAAACATATCTTGTATGAATTAAACTAAGAGATCAGAGTTAGCTTATGTAATGATGAGAGTATATAGGAGTATAGTTGAGAAATTAAATTAAGTTGTTACGTTGATTGCATGCACATGGTTCATGGGGGATCGTTGGGACCGCATGTTTCTAATATTGAGTTGGAGGTCCACACAGCTTTCACAACAAAAGGACGCACTTGCATGGATATCGTGTTGAAGCAATTTTGGTTCTTAATTAATTATATCCAGGGAGAATTACGGACAATAAGGTTTGAGGGAAGAAATTTTTAACCACTCAAAAATTTCGATAATAACTTAAAATCGAGAATACAATGACACATTTTAATAGGGAAAATTAGAGAGAATAATTTAAAAAAAGAAATATTTATTAATAAGAATTTTAAAAATTATAATTAGTTTAAAGGACTAAAAATTAAAATATAAATCTTCAATTACGAAATTAACCTTGACCAAAAACCCTACATCTTCTTTAACCCCACCATCTCAATTATTAGATGGGTAGTTATCAATTGATATTAATGTGCTTATTTAGAATAGCGATTGAAATCTTTAAAAATAATTTTTTAATCATAATTTATGATATATTAAATAAATATATGAGAGAAGTTCTGTCTCGATTTATATGAAAGACATTTATAAACTCTTGAAAAATTATTTCAAACAAGCTCTCTCCCCAAACGCATTCTTAAATTAGATTGACTTTTATTTTGGTTGTGATGTGACAATTTATTTATGAATTTATTGTTTAAAAATTTTAAATTTTAGTATTTTCCATTTTATAACGTTCTGTTTTGGGTGCATACCGTTTAAGTTTTTTTCGAGTGAAAAATCACATTTTTTTAAAAAAATAAAAGTCTAGAAAGAGGTTCTCTAATAGTTATTGATTTTAGAGGTTGTTTTAATTTGGGCAACTTCAAAGATAATCTAGTATATGTCAGAGAGAATATCATAACAATATCGAGTTGCATGCATATAGATATTTTTTTAAATCAAAATATACATACCAAGCAAAAAAAAATCAAAATATACATAGAGATAGAACCGGTAAAACGGGCCAACCTAAGGGTTGCGGGTTGGCCCGCATCAACCCTAACCCCGCACGGTGCGGGCTGGCAAAATGTCAACCCTAACCCGCAGTGTGCGGGTTGCGGGCCAGCCCACGGGTCCGTATTTTTTTAAAAAAAATAATTTTTATATTTTTTTAAATTTTTAAGACGATCGAAAATACAATATACATATATGTGAGTTATTAAATTTATCTTCATAGCAACAATTATTCCCCTTAAAAATATAATCCATAATTCAAGAGATAAAGTTATTAAATCTATCAAAGTTTATACATAAAATCATCCTCAAACAACCAATATATAATAATTTTGTTTAAAGAAGAATTGAAAAAGTTAAGATTTTTTCTATTTAGATTGAGAGGTACCAAAATGGGAAGGGACAAATTATAGGTTTTGTAAAATTATTATATATATATATATAAAAAATTTTACGGGCCAACCCGCGGGCCACGCACAGGCCCGCATTTTTGTGGGTTAGGAAAACCCTGTCCTAACCCGCGGGCTCACAGGTTGGGCCTGTATTACCGGCTCTACATAGAGATATCATCAAATTTGATAATCTAACAGTTAAATGGTTGAGATGAGGTTAAAGAAGGTTAATTTTGTAATTGAAATTTATATTTTAATTTTTAGTCTTTAAAAATAATTATAATTTTTAAGATCTTTATTAAAAAATATTTTGTTTATTTGATCCTTCACACTAATTTTCCCATTTTAATATAAGAAATGACAATATGTTTATGTTGTTCATTTATTATTTAGAATTATTGACATTTAAACTCATTTATTGAGACCCCGGAGTAATTAATTATATCTTATGTATATATACATACCCTTGTATTATCCATATTATACTTTTCCTAAGCATTACTTATATAATACACATATTAATAACTCCACCCACTTGTACGTTTCTCTCTCTCTCTCTCTCTCTTTTTGAATTTGAATAAACCCACTTACGTTTCTTTTGTACTGTGTTTGCACAGGTAAATTGGATAAAGCGATCTGAAATGGGCGTTGAAAGTCCCATATATGTTAATTTCATTTAAGCGCATAATAAACAATTTCTGGTTGTTACTGATATTATAATTCCTGTTTAGGTGAGAATAATATGATGGACCTCTGAATCAAACTGTGGACTTAAGTTAAGCTGAATTGGTCAACGTGTATATTAATTCTTCCCTGATGTATATATGGTCAATTAGTGATTTAGTGTCAGTCAACATTCGCTTCATACTATATTCTTGGGAAAATTAATTTGAAGGCCACTATAATTTGAAGGTCACTATACAACATTCGCTTCTTCTTTTTTTTTTTTTGATTGTTTTAATTTCTGCCATTAAATCTCATTTTTTTTTAAAAAAACTATTGGTGCTAAAATAACAACAACAACAACAAACCCTTATTTCTTAATAGGTGAGATTGGCAGTAAGAATTGCAAGCCTCACTCTGCTCTATTAAAAATTAAGTTTTTGGATAGATTATTAATCATAAGATCTCGCTCAATAATCTTATTGAAAATTTGCTTCTGTCTTCTTCTACTTATTTTCAAAGCATTCTATACTGCTTAATAGACTCTTCATACTTACGTATCCAATAGCCTTTTTAAACATATTCAAACCACCTCAAACAATTTTTTATATTTTATTCTTAATATATGCTACTCTAACTTATTGGGATATATGTGACCATTACAAAGCTTATGTATTTTTTGTATGTCTATTCATTCATCCCAATATATTTATCTCGCTACCTTTTCTTTATGTTTATGTTATCCGTTTAAACCCAACATTCACTATTATTCAACATTGCTATTCTTATAACATTGCTCAACGTTGTTAGATTGGGTACATGAATCAATTGTGCTAGCACAATAAAATTAAGTGTATGTTTGGATTAGTTTTTGGATAATAGTTTTTATGATTTATGAAGTAAATATGTGATAGGATTTCTATCTCAGTTTGTGAAAAAAATGGCTTCTGAAACTACGATTTTAGTGTTAGGCAAACACTCACTAAATGATTAAATAAAAAAACATAAGTATTAACTTAAAAATTAAAAAAAAATTTGTTGGTATTTTCCTTATTCAATTTTACTAAGTTAGGAAAACCCAACCCGATCTGTTTCTTCTCTCACAGTCGCTATTGAAGGCATTGGGCTTAAGAAGAAAACGTCTTTAAGGGTCTGTTTGGTTTTTCCCCCCTTGATTGGTAGCATAAAAAATTTAAGAATGAAAGGAAAATTTTTGAAATTTTCCCCTCCCTCTTTTCAAAACTACCCCCCAAATTAGGGGGATTTGGAGGGGAGGGGACAATTTTTTTACCCTGCTATGACATTTTTACCCCCATAATTATTTATGATATTCACAAATTACCCTTTTCTCTTTTTTTCTCCCTTAGGACACTGCTCTCAAAGCTCACCTTCCTCACAACCTCCCGATGTTGCTCTCACTGTTCCCACTCCCTCCACACCAAGCTCGCTGTCGCTGCAACCCCATAGCTCTCCGCCGCTTTCGTCGTGTCTCATTTTCTATCGATCAACATCAAGCCCATTAGCCTCTGAAATTATATTTTCGACCTCATCAACACATGAACGAGAAGCTCGAGCGAGGAGTTGAGTTTCGTTGTGAATCTTATCGTCACCCATCTAGTCATCTACTGCACTTAATTATGTGGCCTAGTTCTAATATTAACCCTTGACCTTTGTTTATTTTTCAGAAAACGTCTTTCTTGATTTTCTTTTCTAATCCAAACTGATGCACCGAAAAAAGAGTGAGGGGCTCATGGGTTTGTTTGACTCCCTTTTCTTTTTTTAGTTTTTAATTTTGATTAATTATATAATTATTATTTTATATATTAAATTTCATTTATCATTATATTTTATAAAGCATTCTATAAAGTTTGCAAAAATAACTTAAATTTTGATAAAAAAATAATTTAAATAAAATAAAGATAAAATTATCTAAACAAAATAATTTCCCTTCACTCCCTCTGACCAATTTAAATAAAGTAATAAGAAAATTGATCGTCCCCATTAAAACTCCTCCACTCCGTCTAACCAAACGACCATAATGGTCGGACAAATGCAGTAAATATTGCATAAACAAATTGTTCTACGATTGATGCCTCGGGGTTTTGGAATCCCCTTCAATCGACGGTGAAAAGAAATCCCCTCCTATCGATAATAACTTGACAAGTCTCTGTTCGCTATCATATTTGATAATGCATTGGGGTTTTAGAAGAAGGCTTCTTAACTGATGTTTCTCAAGGGTCGGGTCTAAGTTTTCTCCTCCGTTTCTTGCTTGTCTCTCTGGATCTGAATCTTACTGTTCTTCGGATTTCTTCTACATTTTGTGCTGTGAATCGTTTTAGTTCTCGTATCTGAAAATTTTTAGCTGTCAATTATCGTAATTTTGCTTCACCTCGACCCATTATTATTTTCCAGAGTGCAGGAGGAAACAAAACCCCTTCAAATTTTACCATGGTTTTCCCCAAGGTCCCCGCCCGGATCATCAGCGCCACCGTCTCTGCGCGACTCTTCGCCGCCATTGCCCCACTATCCCGCCGCTTGTCTTCTTCTTCTTCACATCCACACCCCGACGCAACCTCAACCTCTCATTCTTCAAATGACTCCGAACTGGTGTCAAGGATCCTCCTCCAGCACCATAATCCCTTCCACGCCATGGAATCCTCTCTGCAGCTCCATGGAATCACCCTTATCCCTCACCTTCTACACGATGTCCTCCTCCGCCTCAAGCACTCTTCCAAAATCGCACTTGCCCTTTTCAATTATTCCAAATCTCTTCCCAATCCTCCTCTCAACTCCGATTCCTACAACCTCATGATCGACATCATGGGTAAAGTTCGCCAATTCGATGTTGTTTGGCAACTCATCATCGAGATGGACCAGAGAAAGCTCAGCCCCACTTCTACTACCTTCTCGATACTGATTCGCAGGCTTATTTCTGCTGGACTTACTCGCCAAGCAATACGTGCATTCGACGACATCAATAATTTTGTTGAGGAGAAGGTGAATTCTGAGGATTTCTGTTATCTGCTGGACACCCTTTGTAAGTACGGCTATGTGAAGGTTGCTGTTGAAGTTTTTAACCAAAATAAGTACAGGTTCGCGCCTGATGCGAAAATGTACACGGTTTTGATATATGGTTGGTGTAAAATAGGTCGAATCAAAATGGCTGAGGGGTTCTTGAAGGACATGGTGGACAAAGGACTGGAGCCTAATGTTGTTACGTATAATGTATTGTTGAATGGAATTTGTAGGCGGGCAAGTTTACATCCGGACCAAAGATTTGAAAGGACAATAAGAAATGCTGAGAACTTGTTTGATGAAATGCACAAGAGAGGGATTGAGCCAGATGTTACTAGTTTCTCCACTGTGCTCCATGTCTATAGCCGGGCACATAAACCACAACTGTCTCTGGATAAATTAAGATTGATGAAGGAGAAAGGACTCTGCCCAACAGTAGTGACGTATACTTCTGTTATTAAATGTCTTTGTTCCTGTGGCTGGCTTGAAGATGCTGAGGAGTTGCTCAATGAGATGGTAAGGAATGGAGTAAGTCCATGTGCTGCAACCTATAATTGTTTCTATAAGGAATACAGGGGCAGAAAGGATGCAGATAGTGCTTTGAAGTTGTTCAAGAAAATGAAGGAAGATGGTTTGTGCATGCCCACCATGCACACATATAACATATTGATTGGTATGTTTTTGAAATTAAATAAAATCGAGGTTGTGAAACAACTATGGAATGATATGAAAGAAACTGGGGTTGGACCAGATTTAGATTCTTATACACTATTAATAAATGGACTGTGTGAGAAACAAAACTGGAGGCAGGCTTGCGGTTTTTTTGTTGAGATGATAGAGAATGGGTTTCTTCCACAGAAAGTCACTTTTGAGACCCTTTACAAAGGCTTAATACAATCTGATATGTTGAGAACTTGGAGAAGATTGAAGAAGAAACTTGATGAGGAATCAATAACATTTGGTTCCGAGTTCCAAAAGTACCATTTAAAGCCCTATAGGAGATGATTTGATATCTATGGAAACATGCAGAGTTGTTTAAAGTTACTATGCACGAGGTACTGTTGTGACTCTTCTTGACCAAATTTTTGCATTATTATTCGTTGCTTAATTTTTGCCATGAGGGTTTTAACTTTATTAGCCCATTCTACTTCTAAATGGATCATTGGATTGCAGAATTTGATAATATTTTGCCTTTTTTTTTTTTTGGTCTTTCATTGTTGTAGCATGCATCCTTATTTTTGCGGGGAAATTTGAAAGAGAAAGAACATCGTACATTATGGTATTCAATGAGTGTGTTTCTTGGTTAACTTGGGAATCTCTTATATACCTTCATGTCTTTCTAGCAACTCATGCTTTATGCCGGGCTTTTAAAATTGCTCTCGTATTAGCTTGACAATTAAGGGTCTGTTTGGGAATACAGTGTGGGGGGGGGGGGCAAAAAAAGGCCAGTTAGTGCTAAAAAGCCCAGTTGAATGAAATAGTACCATTTGGGAAAGCGTTTCATTTTGCTGGACGTTGAAGAAATAAGCTGCTTCTTATGAAAGCTGGAAGTTGGAGCGTTAGACCTGCTTCTGGCCGACTTCCGACCGTTGGCGGCATTTATTACCATTCAAACTCCCTCAGCTACCACACAGATCTGTTGGTGGCATTTAATACCCCCATTTGCTCCTCTTGAAACCATGAACCTCTTCCAGAGTTGCTTCTTCTTCTTTCTTCCATCGTTGGATCTAAAAAGAGTTTGCCATTTTTAAGTGTGTCTGAGCTACCAAGTGAAGGCTGCCGTGGGTAGGTGGGTCCAAAGTTGAGAGGTGGTGCTGTTGAGTAGTCCGTTCTTCATCCTTGCATGCAAGCGCTGTTGAGTGTCGGCTTCATCGGAGGTAGCAAGAAGTCGCTAGCGGTGGGTGGGTCCCCCTGTTTTTGGCTGTCATTGTCTGTCCCCTGTGCAGCAGAGTGTTCGGTGTTGGTCCAATGCCTCTTCCTTGCAGTTGGTTTGGTGGATCTGTTGGTCAGTTGTAGGCAGCAGCCGTCGGTGGATCTGGGGGCCTGAGCTGGTGTTTGACTGACAAAACACAGCAGAAGGGAACAGAAAAAATCGCAACACAACACCAACACTCTCGCATTTCTTCCTTCCCTTCCAGATCTGACCATCAAGGTGAATCTCTTTGCTCTCTGTCTCATGAATCGCACTTGCATATATTATTTGCTGCTATTGATCTTTCTTCACCAACTTGGCTTCGTATATGGCTGTTTCACCTGTAGCTCTTGAAATTTTATTTAGTATATAGCGATTGTTTTGCGAGTTGAAGCGTTACATTCATTAACAATAGATGCTGCAGCTGTTGTATGCTATGGTTGATATATACAAAGATTTGGCTGCACAGTCATATATGGTTTCAATTCAGGCTAGCTCGTACTCTTAAGGAACATGAAACCATATATATACTTTAGATGTCATTCATACGAATAGATAATCCTGAAGCCCTCTACTGAGTTCGTGCATGGTCTGAAGTTATAGTTATTCATACTCAACTAGCTGTTTTCTGCTTGGCTTAGTCTGTAAGATGCATCATTCCTAGCATTGAATGTAGATGTATTGAATAATGAGTTTGTTTATATACAAGTATTAGTTGAGGCTATATGTATAATGTGCAAACATAAATAGATAAAAATGTTTATCGTTCACTAGCCCTCTAATTTCTTAAGCAAAGTGTTCATGTAATCAGTTTCAATTAAACACAGGTGGATGGGGATTTTAAATTAGGATAAGCCATAAATTGAACGAACAATATGCCCTCATGATCTGTCAAAATAAAAAATCATTGATGTTAGTAGCCTTGGACAACAATAATCGATTGTGTTTAAATTGGTATACTAGTTCTAAATTGAAATTATCTAGCTGTTTGTTTTATCATTTATTGGAGCTGAAATGGTTTGACAGAGTGATGGAAGGATCGAGAAATGGGCCTCAGCATATATATATATATGTATGACTCTTTCTCTTCAATATACTTTGAATATAATCTACATGGTTTATATATTTATATATCTCTAAGTTTACAAACCATTTTGATTACGCGAAAAGCAAGAGTGAGAATCTTTAGAAAATATATGATGATCAATGCTTTTATATTTAATTCATTGAAGAGAATTAGAGAGAGGAGTCATCAATGAATTACTGAGCAGGCATACGACATATATGATTCAATAAACAACATTTTACAATCAGTTACTTTACAACCTTTTTGCTTGAGATCGAATTTGAGACTCAGATTTTGTTGAATATAATAATTTCCAAATTACAAATAGCTCAAAGGTTAGGTAGGATTTGTAAAGTATATATGCACCATGCATACTGCTATATGCTTTTCGATCTCGTGTCTTATATTATGGAACCGTGCTGTGTGGATTGATTGATTCCTTTGAGAATATATTTTTTCATGGGCCGAAACAGGGTTAGTGTCCTTTTTTTCTCCTCTGTTTCTTGTGTTTCTTTATTGTGTGTCATGCAAGCAATAACCATGTTAACATTTGTTTATTCGTTGACAATAATCAACACGCGATAAGGCTCTGATTCTTTTTCATATTTTGTTGCCGCATGGGTATCGTATATTCCTATAGATAGGATTAGGGGTGTTTAAAGTATCCCGGTCCTGGTTGTTCCGACCCGGTCCTGGAGATTTTAATCCCGAGAATTTCCCGTCCCGGCTGGGACCGGGATCACCCTTGGTGATCCCGGTCCTGGTTTTTTTAATTTTTTACCTTATAAATTAAGTTATCTTTTTATTTTTGTATTTTTTACTCCATAAATTAAGTTATCATTTGATAATATGTGTATTACATTTTTAATTGGAGCTAAACCGTATATATGATAATACTAATCCTAACTATATAATGTATAAAGTTAATAACAAAGATGATAATAATAATAAAATACTATTCTTCAATTTTAAATCAATTTGTGTGATTACTATGACCTTGTTAGTCGTTAAATGATTATTTTAAATACTAGATTATGAAAAATTTAACTAATATAATAATATTTTTTAAATTTATTTTTTTTAAAAAAAACTGGGAATTCCCGGTTTCGTCCCGGTCCCGGTACCGAGATGCATATGTGCATCCCGGCTAAAAACCGGGACCGGGATTGGGGGATCCCGATCCCGGATTTGAACACCCCTAGATAAGATAGAAAGTCCTCCACGCGATAAGGCTCTATTTCTTTTTTGTTGTTGTTGATATAGAAATATGAACAAGGAAAAAGGCAAAGCATCGTGGGATGTAAGTTCCACTGCGATTTTCATTGACTTGGGCATTGAGCAAATATTGAAGAAAGAACGTTTATGATCTGCATTCACGAAGGATGGGTGAACGAACATTTTGTCCACATTTAATGATAAAACAGGAAAGTCGTATGACAAGAAACAACTGAAAAATCGGTTAGATAGCTTGAAGAAAGATTGGAAATTGTGGGACAAGTTGTTATCAAAAGAGACTGGTATATCGTATGACTCCGCAAGGAATATGGTGATTGCAGAAGATGAATGGTGGGAAAGGAAATAAAGGTAAAAAATTGTTATTGCTGTTGTTGTTGTTATTATTATTGATAAGTCTCTTCATCTTTGTAACTTGTATGCATTCAGAAGAATTCGGACTATGCGAAGTATAGATACAAATGGCTCATATTCGCGAGAGAATTAGACATCTTATTCAAGGATGTGTTGGCATCGAACAACAGAATGTTCACACCATCTTCTACACAGCGAGTGTCACTGGCTGATGACAATGATGACGACGTCTATCAACCTACAATGGACCTAGAAGAAGGTTCAGGAGATAGTGAGGAAGATCTTGAACCTCCTAGTGCTGAACCTAGTGTGGGAGTGACACAAGATTTCGAAGGAATTACCTTGATGACAAACTCTTCACCTAGTACGCCTAGTGCTGCAAGAAGCAATGGGAAGAGAAAGAGGGTTGAAGGGTCGAGCAAATCAAACAAGAAAAAAACCGCAAACTCAAAAGTAATAGCAGATGCAGTTAGTAGAATAGCTGACGCATCTGCTATTAGAGCATATGTACTAAAGAAGATCGTAATGAATGATCTACGACTGAGCGACGTCGTAAAAGAATTACGGGCCATTCCAGAAGTTGCTAGTAACATGGACTTGTTTCGCCGCTTTTGTAATATGATGATGCATCGGTTGCTCGCGTCATGTATGTAGGGATGAGAGAAGATAAACAACTCTTGCTAGACTAGTTGTGCAACATGCTTACAACAACGCTGAGCTTCAGAAACCCCCGACTCGCTGAACTTTACTTTGTCACTTTTTTAAACTTTGTTATGTGTAATTAAAACATACCACTAATCCATTTTAAATTTGACGTTGATTTACCATTGAATGTTACTAAACTCTCCTATATGATGTTGATTTTCAATTTGCACAGTGTTATAAATGTGTTTGATTTCATACAATCATGCTACTCACACAGGTTACATCGTTCATGGCAAGTTCGAGTTGTGAGGATATTTTCAAGGGAATGGAGGAAGTAGGATCATCTTGTGTAGATAGAAGGTCCCAACTTATGTCCCTTATAGATAAAGAGATAACAGAGAATGAGCATGTGGCTACCTTGATGTCTCAATATGTCGTGCCTAATGTTTGCAAAGAACAACGCATAACTAGTAAGCAAACAGGTGCACAGTGGGTGCAAGAGGTACTGGAAGGCCATGATAGAGTTTGTCCTGAGAATCTCCGAGTGGAAAAGCATATCTTCCCTCTCTTATGTTCCAAATTGGTACATCATGGATTACGTAGGACTAGGTACATTGGAATAGATGAAATGGTAGCCATGTTTCTATACACAGTTGGACATGCACAAGAAAATAGAATTTTACAAGAACGATTTCAACATTATGGAGAAACTGTCCACATGATCTTCCACAGGGTTTTAGCTACTTGTGCGAACCTATCGGCATAAATTATCAAACCGCTTGATCCTGAGTTTTGTGATTGTTACCCAAAAATCTTCAACGATCGACGATATTACCCATATTTCAAGGATGCAATAGGAGCAATTGATAGAACTCATATCAGGTGTATGGTCAGCGAGCCTAAACAAGAGAAATATACCGGCAGAAAGGGATATCCAGCACAAAATATCATGGTTGTATGTGATTGGTACATGTGCTTCACTTTTATGTTGGCAGGGTGGGAGGGAATTGCACATGATGCTCGTGTTTTCTAAACTGCTATTTTTACTTCATCTATGAATTCCCCCCATCCACCTGAAGGTATCTCTTTAACGCCTGAACCTACATTGTGTGTTTGTTTTTTTTTTTGGTGACATTCGCTATAATTTTACGTTGTTAAACAAAATTGTGTATTTATTAGGAAAATATTATTTGGTCGACACTAGCTACCTAACACCAATCGAATATCTTAGTCTATATAGACGTAAGCGTTATCACATTCCAGACTTTAGGCAACATCAAGGATTTACAATTCCGAACGAGATGTTCAACTATTATCATTCAGCTTGAGGACCACTATCGAAAGGACGTTTGGAGTATGTAAGAATAGATTTCAGCTCTTGGGGGGAAATGAAGTCATTTAACTTCGAAATACAAGTTCACATTGTTTGTTCAACAATGACTATACATAATTTTATCGCAGAAATTCCCAAACAGATGTGGATTTTCAACAAGCTGAAACACAATGGATTTGCTGAAGGTAATAATGATTCAGTTGATGTAATATCCACATCAACTATCCGTAGATTATCTTCAACACACATG
This sequence comes from Albizia julibrissin, assembly GCA_037074505.1. Lineage (NCBI taxonomy): Eukaryota > Viridiplantae > Streptophyta > Magnoliopsida > Fabales > Fabaceae > Albizia > Albizia julibrissin. The sequence continues at coordinate 3,998,374 of CM073482.1, read as the reverse complement.
AATCATGTTCGTGACACGATCAAAGAACAACTTGTTGGGTAGATAATCCAATTATGATCCACTTCATGTATGACATTCAGATTGATATATATATATATATATATATATATATATATATATATATATATTCAATAAAATTTATGCTTTTTTCAGTCATTTTCCTCCTAAACGAACTTTTTAAACGCTAATCCAAACAGGTTTAAGGTTAGAAAAAAAACTACTTCTCCCACCGTCAATCCAAACACAAATCACATTTACAATCTAACTTTTTTTCAATTTGACTTCTACAAAAGTTAGATTGAAAAAAAAATTACTTCTCCACCGCTAATCCAAACAGACACTAAGTTCTTTTGATTATTACTTCTTATCTTATTGGCTTTAATTTGCAGATATATCTCAAACTTGCTTAACCTAAATTATAATTGTAAATTTTGGAGTAGTTACCATCAAATATCTCAAGCGTGCTGTCTTGGCAGATGGCAGTTGATGGACTTGAAGATTTCGTGCTGGTGAATACTCAATTGTTGGCACTTCTTGGCCCAGGGGATTTTAATATTCTCTCGTCCTATTTATAAGAGTTTAATAATCGAATTACGTGATTTAAAAAAATAGTTAAAATTAGTTAAAAACAGTAAGTGTGTATGAAATAAACCTTATTTTTTCAAGTATGCCCTTATTTATGAGGGGCAAATAAGAGAGAGAAATTGAGTAAATATAGGTATAACTAATCTTTTAATTAATATAGTTTATATAATTAATGAAGGGTAAAAATAGAAAAAAAAAACTTATTAGATGTTCAGATAACTTTTATCGAACTCTTATAAAAATGATAAGACAATTTATATTTTGGACTTTTATAAAAAAAGCATAAGGGAATAGTTCACAACCGTGAAAGAAGACAACAAAAGGCACATAGTATGAGTGTGAGGTTGTTTTACATGCACACAACACGTGTACCTCTTGTTAAATATTCAATCAATTCCTCTAATTTGCTTGTTTGCTTTACTTGATACAGATGGTTGATAGTGTAGCATTACATGCATCCCCCATCATCTCCGGACAAGAGATGGAGATACCACCTGCAGGATGAAGAAGTCATTGCGTGGAATTTAGGATTGTTGGAAATAGGGGCTGGGTCAAGAAATGTAGGGTGAGGGGGGTCAAGACGCAGAGCTCAGTAAATATGACAAAGATAGCAATGTTTTGGTTGGTGGTAGCTGCTGGGTGATTTTTTTTTACGTGCGGATTTGTTGAGTTCCAACTATTCTGACTTTGTCTCTCACTCCTCTGCTGGACTAGTTCCATCATGGGAAATAATCCCCTTTGGTTGGTTCCCTTGAGCTATTCCAAAATTCATTGCTCTAGATATTCATGGTCCAAAATCGTCATTAGCATTATCTTCTTTGTTCATCTAGCTGAAAACGAACAGAAAGGCAGGGGAAAAATGGGAAATCCAGTTCATACTTTTATTGAAGTTTGAAGAGTTTACTTTGTAAAAAAATAATGCCACCCCTTGTGACCTTATTGATATCTACGTGCATGTTTGAATCAACTTTTAGAAAATAGTTTTTATAATTTACAAGATAAATATGTAAGGATTTTTTTTCTGACTTCGGAAAGGGGCTTCTAAAACCATAGTTTTATGGTTTTTCAAACACTCACATACACTACAAAAAAAAAATGAGTTTCAGCGATGATATTTGGCGGCGACTTTTAATGTCGCTGCTAAAAGTTAGACTTTCAGCGGTGACAATAAGATCACCGCATAAAGTATTTACTTTCATCCGTGACACATTTTGTCGCCGCTGAAAGGGGTACAATCGGCGGCAACATTATGTTGTTGCCGCTGAAGGTATAACTTTCAGCGGCGACTTTAGCATCGCCGTCGAAATTCTTTTTTATGATTTTTGAAAATTTTTAGTTTTTTTAACCTTATGATATTTATACAATAAATATGTTTATTGATGTACTTTCTTATTAAAAAATAAAGTAATTCCTTGGATTATTGTAAAATAAAGAGAGTTTGAGAGATAATGTATTGTGTATGAGATAGTGAGTGGAAAGAGAGTAGTATGGTGTGTATTTGAGAGGAATTATAATTAAGTTTGTAATGGTGTGTATATATACATGTGTAAGATGGAGAATTAAAGATACAATGTGTTTGTGAAGAAGGGAGTACAATCATGAGAAAATGGATAGTTTATAAGATAAGAAGAGAAGATGATAGTTCAATTATATCCATTGTTTTTTCTCATCTTTCTTATTTTTCAATTAACTTACTTGACAAGATAATTAGTTATTGTTGATTTTCTTAAATGTCTTAAATTCTTGGGTTGTCACAGTATACTTTTTATTTATTTATTTATAAGTAGTATACTTAAATGGAATGATAATATTATATAGTGAATGTTTACAATAGAGAGTGAAAAATAATAGTTTTTCTTCCAACTGTGAAAAATAATATAATTGATCATATAATTGATTAGGTCAATAATAATTAATTAAGGAATGTGAGAAAGATATAATTAAATAAATTTTTTTGTGTAATTAATTACTATTATTTATATTTTTATTGTTGTTTTCAAAGTTTAGGCAAAGTGGTGTGGTTTCTTGAGTTAATGCATGGGCAAAGTTCGATCCCCCTTATTTCCATTTTGCAGCCCTTTTGATGCTAATTGTTAAAAAGTTATTAAAAAAAACACACACACACATAAACAGCGTGCCCTATGCAATTGATCTAATTGACATGTTGTTTCAATCACGCCAATTGATCTAATTGACAACTGATGTTGTCAACTCAACATGATTTATTTATATAAATTAGATATAATAAAAATATCCATAAAGCCCGCCTATACTTTCAATCTCAGCAGTAGTTTTTTTTGTTTCCCTCTCCCAGTGCCATATGCATTATAGATTGCCTTTAACACTTTTCTTCTTCCCTCCCAATTCTCAATTCTTTCCCGTGGCACCTTTCTTGCCAATCAAAGCTTCGTCTTCCTCTCTCGCAAGTCTAACCTGAACACAAAGAGCTTCGACGACAAGATGCTCCTGGTTGTTGCTCTCTCGTTCTAAGGATTTATACCCATCATCATCTTCAGAGATTTTAGGGTTTGCTACTTTGGTGCAAATCTGGTTAGATTTTTGATACTATTACTGTGCTTGTGTTTTGTGACTTAAAAACCCTATTTCTAGTTGTAGGCTTGGAAACTCAAGACTAGGCTGCCATTATTACTATTAATGATTGATAAATCAGTTCCGTTGCTGAACATTTGAACTTATTGGTCACGATTTCTTATTATTTTGGTGTTTTAATTGGTAAGAAAAGATGTTATTGTTGTGATAGATTTCACTCCCTTTCTTTGTTCTTACTATTTTCTTTAAAGCAACATCAACGCAGGACAGGGGATCAATTGAGGGAGATGAATTAGAGTTAGAGGAGGTTGTGTAAGTGAGTGAAGATGAGTAAGGTAGAGTGTAAGTGTGTTTGATTTTTCAGCTTCGATTTCAATATTCTAGTTCTTTGATTTATGAATTGTTTCTGATGAGGTTTTAGTTCGTTATAGGTGAGGGAATGAATGAAGAGGGTGGAGTTGTTTGATGCTTCTTGCTTTTTTTTGTTGATTATTCATACCTCCGTGGCTGATTATTCTTTATGAGAGGATGATGAAGATGATGGTGCTTAATATGTGGCAAAATATCCTATATGCCAACTTCTAAGCTTTTGTTTCCCTTTTATTTGTGTTATACACCTTTAGGATCTCTGTTATCTCTTCTCATCCTCTGGAGTTTATGGAAAGCAAGAAGAATGTTTTGTATCTATATATAAACTTTTGGCATCTGATTTTTATAATTGTCAATGTCCACTGCTACATAGAGTGCCTGAATCTTTTGATATCAATATTTACTGAATTGCTTTGGATAAAGTAGTTAATTTTTAATCCAATTCTAGGCCCCATTACAACTTGAATCTTCAGAGCATTGTTGTCAATGGACAACCCCTCCCAATTGTCAACTGTGTTTGCAATATTGAACAACCAAGGAACTATAGTTCACTATGGTACAACATTGTCAATAATTCACTTCTTCATTTAAGGTTATCATATGTTCATTAGCTCATGCCTAACTTCTATTTTCCCCTTATGGCTTGTGTTTGCCTTTGTTCTTAGGTCATAATGATTATAAAAGAATTGTTTGGAAGATGTGAAAGGTGGAACCCTGTTCATCCAACTTATGGAGCATTTTAGGGGATGGGTGTGGGCATCAGCTGTGGTGTTGGATTGCCCAAGATTTGGCTCTGAAGTGGTAGGCTATGTTGGAGTTGGCTATGGTGTTGGATTTAGTATAAGTGTCACCCTGGCTAGCTCGGGTATAGGTCTTCCTATGAATTTCATCTTTCAAGCTCCTTATCAAGGTAAATTCCTACCAAGTTGAAATATTAATTGCTTTCTGTAAGTGTCACTTTATAAAAAAAAAAAAAGAAATTATGTATTCCGAGTCATCCTAATTAGACCTCTTTCACTTGATGAATATGAAAATATTTGGCATTTAGATTTTGATATTCTTAATCCTGTGTCCAAGAGATTAGAGTCTTATTTTTTCCCCTTTGTTTTAATCTAGCAATTATGGTAACAAGAGGCTCTACATTGGAGTCAACACATTTCAATGGGTTTTTTTCCTGGAAAATATGTTGATGGGGATAGCTAGAGTGGAATTGTATGTTATGTTTCTCACATGCAAAGAGAAGCCACAGAGAAATTATCTAGCTTTTGGCAAAGATAGTTATTGATCAAGGGTAAGGAATTTATTGATATTTTTTCCCATTTTTTTGGCAAGAAGAACGTACTTCCTTTACTTGTGCATAGGAAATTTATATGCATTCCATAACCAGTTGTTAAGTTCTTTGAGGTATCCATTTTGTGATTAAAATGTCAATAAATTGTTTCCTCTATTACATTGAAGTGACAAAAGATTTTGAATAGATAATTTCTTATTTAATATCAAATAATTATATCTTTGTGGTAATTGAATTGTTGCTTATTTCATTCACTTGATTGATTTAGATTAGCTTATTTTTCAATTTATACATTTTTAGTAATCAAGATTCCTACAAAGTAAAAGAGAATATTGTTATCCGAGACCTTTAGGTAAGAGTTGCACTAATTTGTTATTTGCTATATTGATTTGCTTGTCAATTATGATTGCCTTTTAGGTACATAGGACTAGCGTTGAGTAGTAATCTCATATTTCATTAGAAATAATGTCCATATATTGTCGAGTGTTGGGAAATCAAGTAAGAGGAAGTAGAGTTACTGTGCATGATCTCATACTTTTCTACATTTTCTGTCTTACAGTCCTGTTGAAGCTGTTAAGAGAGGTAGATCTCCTTCTCCTCAATCTAAAAGGATATCTCCACACGCAGGTGTGATAATATGCCTTTTTACTTAATGGTGCTGCATTAAATGTTTTAATGTGCTTGGAACCGTTTTGCCAGAAAGAATTCAAATTATTCCTCTTATGTGTTTTATATTTGGCCTAATCATTAGTTTTGCTAATATTGTTGTAATGAATAAGAAGATACTGATATAAGTGATAGTACCTCAGAAGAATCAATTAAATGAAAGTATTGTTTCTTTGTGGTAGTTTTTTCTAATTTGTACATTGAGTATTTATAAATTAAATGTCCTTTATCATTTAAATTTGCTTTTAGACTTTTTTTGCTTGCAGAAAATTTAATTAAATTTTGTACATTTTTGCAGGATATGTCAGGATTAAAGAGAGGTGTGACGATTGAAATAGAGTGTGCACAATTTCAGCACAAGATGGAACAAATGGAGTAGAGAATACATGACCAACTAGCTGTCTTGATGTAGCAGGGGCAATTAGTAGCTCCTACTTCATCTACTCCTAGTCTTGCTGGCCCACAAGCTGGTCCTTCTCCATAATTTTCATGTTTAATTTTTTCAATAGGCAATCTTTAGACCTTGTATAAGAAATTTAAATACTTGATCTTAGTTTTGAAGAATTATGAGAATCAGATGTTAGTTTTGAAGAATTGTGTTAATATCATTGTGAGTTTAAAATTACTTTTGAGCTTTACTAATAGAGTACATGTTTTAATTTTAGTAGTTTACGTTAAAAACAAAAAAAAATTGTAACTTTCGGTGGTGACAAATGTTGCCGCTGATACATGTTTCTAGGGCGACACAAATGTCGCCAATGATACATGTTTATTTTGTCGCCACTGATAAGAGTTTCTATTGTGACATAAATGTTGCCACTGATACATGTTTTTGCAACGACAAAATCGTCCCTATTGATAATAGTTTCTGCAGCGACAAAATTGTCGCCGTTGATTCATGTTTCTATGGCGAAAAATATCACCGCCTATTTCATTTTGGTGCCTTCTCGTGTCCTTTCAGCGACGACAAAATGTCGCCGCTGATTGTCTATTTTCAGTGGCAACAAAGAAATGTCGTTGCCAAAAGTATCAGCGACAGTTGTTTCGGCGGCGACAGTTTAGTGACAACTTTTATACTTTTAGCGGTGACTTTTGTCACCGCTGAAAGACGATTTTTTGTAGTGATATGCAATGACGAGATGAAGAAACACATCCAATAAAAACCAGAGCCACCAAACGCCAAAAGAAACCAAAGGTAAAAAGAAAAAAAAAATGAGAAATTGCATGTTACTGACAAGTGATGATCCATTGTGGTATTCATATTATACTACACTTTGGGGTACAAGAATGTATGATCCATCGATCTTTGATACTGTGATATGCTGGATGATTGGATCACTTGATCTCATTATTCAGAAGTTTCTTGTTTCGTAATGACCTAAGTGGAGGCATAGAAAAACATCCTCGGCATATGAAGTTTGTTTGGGGTAGCTTAAAATTATTTTACAAGTGTGATTCATGTAAATTGAGATAAAACTCCTCTCACATACTTACCTCGTATACCGTAAATTACGATTGAAAAGCATTTTTGAAGGTTTCAATCGCTACTCCAAACACTCACATGATCCTTTGCATTAACCACAAGCTAAATCGCTTGGGTGAGTTTTAATGTTTTCTAGTGAACAGGACTTGGCAAGTTGGCATCATGGTGCCAGCTCAAAATTTTCTTCCAGAATGGAGGGAATTTCAGCAAGGGAAGTCACCTTGAAATCTGGTTTGAATTCAACATCGGCATACACAGAAGAATAGTATCTTCCAGTCTGATCAAGCAAGCATGCAAAAGCTCCCGCTCGCTTTCCACAAGCAACCTGTAAAAGAATCTCAAGCAACATCAACCAATAAATGCAGTCTCAGAAATATCTTAGTACCACACTGCAGGTAAAAAGTGCTAACTAATTCGCAACTGTGTCAAATATATAGTTCCATTTTAAATTGGAAACGCAAATTGAAAGACTACTCCAAATGTTTGCAATGCACAAATGAGACTGGTTTATTCATACACTCTAATTATGAGTGCACACAGTGCCATAAAGAAAAATACGGCATGAATTATGCATGCATTAGTCTCTTTTCCTACTGATAAGTCCAAATAACTCAAAATATTCTACAAATTCCTTGGTCAGATGAATATCTTCAATTTTTTTTTCTCCTCACTGAATTTCGGTTCAAACATTCTGCCCACTGTTCTTCCTTCTATAATACAATCATATGTATGAAGCTCTAAATTATATGTATGAAAATTTTAAGAGTCTAGTTTTTAATAGGAGGTGAAAAGAAAAACTACATGAACACCAAGATAGTAATCACTAATCAGAATAAAGGCTTTTATTTTGCTTGGTTCCAAAGACAGCAAAGTTCCTGTGGTTGTAAGCACATAGAGTGGACATTATGTTATAAGGAAGAAAACTACTTACATCGTCTTTAAGGCTGTCCCCTACCATTATCACTTCATTTGGTTGAACTCCCCAAGTTGAACATATATGTGATAATGGAGCTGGATCTGGTTTATAAGGGCGAAACTCCCTGCTTAATGCTGGAGAAAACGTAGTCTGCAGCATGAGAAGTACAATAACTTATTACCACCATGCACCATAGAAAGCTTCTTTGTGTTACAGATCACCACATTTACAACAGTCTATTGGTAGTATCATTTATATATTGTCATAAAATGGATAAAAATGCAACACCGACAAAATATTGCCCCCTGCACAGGTGTCAAGTATGTGTAAAACTTTCATGTTATCGCATCAACTGGTCTATGTTGTATGGACAACAAACATAAGCATGCTATTTGCACTGCCTTCATTTTGCTCTTTTTATGGAAATAAAAGCCGGATGTTCTTTTTCATATTACACAGCCTCCGTGTCATTTTGAACTATATACCCTGGACCTGGGCTCCCAAGGAAAAAAATGGCATATGAATACAACTTCACCTATTTTTAAACTAACCCCAAATCGTTTCTGGAATATATCAACTGCCATCTTCACATTGCGTGTGATCAGTCCCCTCCTGTACATGGACAGTCAAAGTTATCTATCGTGAATAAATTTGAAATAAAGCTATGACTAAACTATCAAGGTCATAACTCTGTCATATTGCACCAACCAATTTATCCAACCCGAGTTCAAACAAATTTGGTCAACGTTAGTCAGACTAAATCACTATCAAAAAACACTTTTGCATTGGTCCCAAAAACATCAACCAGATATTTACTTCTGGCTTGATAATCTACTCCAGGGAAGCTGGCCTGGAACCATACTTTTAATATCAGAAGTTCCTCCTAGTATAAACCTGAAAAGCATTTAGTCCCTCTAATAACATAGAATTCTCGTATTAAACGTAATGGGAGAAATGGAATAATTAAAGCTTTCACTATAGCTTTAGAGCAAATGGCATGCTTTTTCTGGTCGGCTTTTTTGACTTGCCAATCTCTTACATATTAGCATGACCTGCTACCTCTTCACTAAGAGAAATATAAAAATTTGTAGTTCTTATATCATATTTCAAAAATCAAGAGAACAAGCAAAATTGATAGTAGGGAACGTAATATAGACACAAAAGACTGATTGTAAGGAACGTAATATAGACGCAAAAGAACCTGTTTCCAAGAAAGGCAGCCATATGGAACTTCAGATATAATTTTCCCAAGAAAGGCATGTGATACGCGAAAATTAGAAATTCCAATTATTGTTAAAGCCCAAAATCGCATTGTCTGTAATAGACAAAGGAACTATAGATGGCCATCAAGACATTAGAAGTGGATGGTAATGTTCTTAACTTGACCTTAGTTTCTTGGAATCAAGAAAACCACAAAGATCAGCTGCACCTGTGCCACAATTTAACAGAAAATTCAAACTCTACTAACTAATTCGTAATCTACTAACAAAAAACTAAAAGTCGCCTTCATTTTGGCCAGAACTTGAGATATGATTTTTTTTTATAAAAAAATAAAAATAGAGCAAGTAAACATAAATTTAAATATTCATGGAAAAATATCGACATATGTTCCCCACAAACACACTAAACTATAGCATGAACAAGGTTGCGGTGTAGTCGAATTATCAGGAGAAAAAACGATGCAGAAACAAGTAGGAAATCACCGAATTTCAGAAGGATAAGGATGCACATTGTACTTAGTTCCTAAATCCTAACAAATTTCATCAACATTTTTCCGAAAAATTTAACTGTTCACCAACACGTTCAAAGAATTAACTGGTGTTTGGAATAGATTAGATAAAGTATTTTTTATTCTAAAATGTTTTTCAATCGTATACGAACTAAGTATGATGATGAAAGAATGTAAGAGAAATTTTGTTTCACTTACGTCTCTTATTTTAAGCACGCCCAAACAACCCCTCCTCCTTTAGTTCCCTTTAGTAAACAAGAAAAGGAAAAATTAGGAAAGGGCGAAGCACTAACCAGGCATGATTTGGAGGCGATCCAGTCCCTGGCGCTCGTAATTAGCGATGGTCTCGTAAGCAAGACGCTGCTTCTCGGGATCCCAGTCCTCAATGAGGTGCAAAATGTCAATTCCAGAAGGATTTTCTTTCTTGATCCGGCGATACTCATCGTCGCCGAGCACAGCACGGTACATGGCAGCAAAATCGATGGCGGGGATGGTGAGAGTGCCGTCCATGTCAAAAACGACGCCTCTAAGGCGTGCTTTGGGGGTAGAATTGGCGGGACAAAGCGCCATGGAAAATGGGGGTTTGGAAGGTAAGAATGAGGATAAGAAGGCCCTGGATAGTAGCAAGAGCATGATATGGACGTGAAGTAGGGAAGAAGAGCTATAAATTGGGGCCGCACGTCGGTGAAACGAGGACCCCTCGCCGAGAGAAACTGAAGTAGTGATGTTGTGACTGGGAGCGCGTATATGGGTTTTTGGCGCTTTTGCTCGTGGTAGTATAAAAAGGGTAAAGCAGCAAAATATACATAACTTTTTACTGAGGGGTTAAGGGTGTAAAAATGCCTTTTGGAAATTTTTATCGGGGTAAAATACCTTGAAAGTTGTAAAAAGGTGGCATTTTTGTCCTCCCGTTAAAAACACTAACAATCAAATGTTATGATGATGTTGGTTGATCTTATATTTATATATAAGTATAAATCTGATTTACGTAAATTAAGATAAAACTCTTTCATATATTTATCTCTTAGATCATAAAAATTACTTCATAGACCGTAAATTATGATTGAAAAACACGATTGGAAGTTCCAACTACTATTTCAAACACCCTACAAAATTACGCTGAGTTGTTTTTGCCACATGGCATTTCATGCCATGTATTATTTCACAATTATGCCACATCATCATCATCTTTGCTGCTTCATCTAAACTTCCTTTCCCCTCTTTTCCATCAAGAGCTCCCTTCCTCTTCCTATTCTCCCCATCCTCCTCATCATTTCAATCTTTCACCTTTCACCAACTTTTGAAGCCAAATAATAAAGGGTAGAATCTCCCCTCCATCATCATCAACGACAACATTCATGAACACCCTAAAATTAATAATCTGGAAAAAGAACACTCTCACCCCATTCTGTCCTAGCTCGTCATAGGGAGACTAGCACCATTGACAGCGTCTCTTCCTTCTCTCCCCACAAAAGACGATAATGAAGCTTGAAGAAGAAGAGCTGTTGAGTTACAGCTCCCAATGGCGTTCTGGTCTTTCCGGCGTCACTCAGATGGAGATGAATAAAACAGATAAATTTGATGCGCAAAGCGTTAGCTTGATTATTAAGAAGAGACGATATAAATGAAATACCCTAATTTTTAAATGAGAAATTCAACCTCAGTCCCAACAAAAACACAAATATCCAAACAAAAAATGCTCTTGAGAAAATGCCAGGAAATGAGATCAAACTCACCACAGTCCAAGTCCAAGTCCTTGTTGCAGTATTGCAGTAGCAAATTTCATGTTTACAAAGCACATAATCATAACATTAATAAGTGACGAGTGTGCTTTAAAGAAAATCACAAATCACAAATAAAAATTAACAAAAAAGAATCTTTATTCTTCAACTAGAACAACTGATCTAAAACTACTCACCTATCAAAGTAACGACTATCAATGAAATTTTTTTGCAATGCAAGATCATGTGCAGATTTTGTTGGAAATATTGTGTGTGAGTGTGTCAAAGAAAGAAGTCTCATAAAACTCAAGATTGGGAAGGCCCTAGTATACAATTAAATATGAGCTTGAGTTAGTAAAAAAGACTGATAAGAAGAGTATGTGAACTGACCGTTGGAGATGACCGTTAGATTTTTTAACTGAATGGGTTTAATGACATTTAAAAGGTTTTATTACATTAAATTGTCATTAATACTGGTTTTGTAACTGTTGTTTTAATTGTCATTAAACCTTCATTAATAGTCATCATTGCTGCTCAACGGTCACATAATATCTGCCTATAAAAGGCAATGTATGGAGCAAGTTTTGGAGAGCCAAGGTGAGATCACCGCGGTTTGGTGACACAGAGGTCCCTGAGCTCCTCTCTTCTCTCTTCTTCTGAGTTACACTAATATCTTTCTGTAGTTCTGTCACCCTGCTTTCTGCAGGAAGAGTTCGTTTTATCCTAGGGAGTGCCGCTTCCTAATCTACTAGGGGGGTTGCGGAATATCTCCTAAGGACAGCATCCTTGGACGTGACTCGAACTATACTTCTATTGTATTTGAATAGGTGCTGCCGCCAACAATTTATACGGTGTACGATGCTAACGCCAACAATCTTAGGAGATATTACCTGCTAGCATTGTAGCCTTGTTGAATAAAAATGTGAAAGGCGAGAGGATATGGAGTGAAACCGGAGATTTCTTACGAAGACAAATTTATATTCTATCGGACACTCAAAGGGTGAGCCTCGATCTGTTGAAAAAGCCAAACCAAATGGATGGTAGATGGTGCAGGCGCGTCTTCATCAAACAAATGAAAAGTTGAGGGATGAGATAAGTTATATTCTCAACTGTTCATAATGCATTACTTGATTTTATGAAATATGGTTTCTTTTTTAGATCATACAACATTACAAAGGAGATGTAGATGCCACCGGTAAAAAAAAAAAAAATCTCTTGAAACAAAACAAACTCCATATATACGTATGTGTGTGTTAAAAACGGAGATTTTGATTTGTTTTGTTCAAGCCAAGTTTGAGAAAAGGGTTTAATGTTGTGTGCAGTTTTTTGTTTCAATTAAAAATACCTTTTGTCTAACCTGTCTTTTTGGGAAAGTTGCAATGCTCTTTTCCTGTTAGTGTTGCCATTTAATTTGCTGTGAAAATCAGTTTCTGGCGGGTTAGCGTTCCACTCTGTCCTTCCGTTAAATGATCTTTTCCCAGGTACAAGTCTATTGAGAATACTAATATGGATATTACTTGGTATATAATAAAATCTTATTTTTGCGATTACAGCCTTTAATTTGATATGTGAAATAAAATCAATATATTATTTATTCTTGTTTTGTTTCCCCAGATTACCAAGATTATTTATTCTTGTTTCTACATCAGGAATAAGAAAAATAAGGATAAATAATATTTCAATGTATTATTTAATTATTTATAGTATTTGATTATGGTGAATTTATTTCTGTTGGTAAATTTAATTGCTTTTCGTTGGAGATCTATTCGGAACTTTTGCTGAGCCATCAAGTGTGTAAGCTGATTCTTTGTATGGCTTTATTGGTTTTGATTGGTGAATGAATATTTTAAATTAAATTGGTTTTAATACCTGTCTGAGAAATCAATGTTGAATTTTGGTTATAGAAATTAAATGAGATTGTTATTGTTTTGGATGAGAATTTGATGAAGATTGAATTGATTACGAAGCAAACGTTTTCTCTCCTGGCATAATTGTAATAACAATAATTTATTGTCTTGCAAACTATGGTTGGCAATAAAATTTAATATGGTATTATTGGCTGAATTGTTATCCGGCTGGTGGCATTGGCATTATCATGGGAGAAATTTTAATTATAATTTTTTACCTTATATTTTAGAAATGCATATCATGATGATATGTATTATGATAAAAAATGTGGTGGCACCTTGATTCTTGCCATGCTTTAATATGGGCATGTTGGATAATAATGTTTCAGTTATATGCTACTAAAGTAATTACATGAGGAGTTTTATTTGATTATTTTACTGTGAAATCATAAGGAGTTTAACAGTATTGAATTGGTGAAAAATAAATTACTAAGTCGGACCTGATTGCAAAGTTTTAGTGGAACACAATGTTGAAAATGAGAAATATGTTACCACAGGTTTTTTGGGTTCTCTTATGTCTTGGCTTTATGGATTTCAACATTAAATTGTTGTTACTATGCTATTATTGCATCATACATGTGTGTGAGTCATCCAACTTTAAATCTGTTCAAACTATAAACTCATATTTGCAACAATATACAATGGATATTGTATATTTCCAGTTTAAAAGGTTGGATATATTTTAATAGATGGAGAATTATGACATTGGTAACTGATTCCCTACTTGTTGGAGGATTTGTTTCTGTTAATGAATATATGATTTCTAATGGCGTGTAACCTCATTGTCATTATAATTCTATGAGTGTTCTATTCCCCAAATTTATTTGGGCAACAATCATGTTGTGAGAGGACAATGACTATCGTGTTGTTATTTGCATGAGAGTAGGTTTGGTGAGTTCTCAACAAAACTCATGGAAAATAAAATTGTATTAAGTATGGACGTGCGGGTTTTTCAAATAAATGTAGTATTTGGAAAACTATGGCAACATATTTGTTAGAGATGGGGAACAATGTTTAACGTAACATTTATGAATTTTTTTTTATGGAAGATTTTTTTGAGAAGTTCTAATGTAATTAGAATGGAAGGGGATTATATAGTGATATTCTAATTAAATTAGAGTGACCATTTATAAGGTGTGAAAATATTTTTGAGATATTTGAAAGTGCGGGGGTGCCTAACATGTGAGGTACCTTAAAAATTTCTAAGGTTGCAATTTATTGCAAATTGTTTCTTGCCTCATTTGATAAAACTTAGTTGTGGTTTAAAATCAATTATGTGTGGAGGTATTGTTATTTGTTGCAGAGAGCAAATTTTGTGAATTCTTTGTATGTTGTGAAAATTTAATCATTTATCTAGTATAGAGATAAATGTGTTTAAATTTCATAATTTGTGAGTATATATTTATAGTAGTATAAACATGTATGACTACTATGAATATTGAATTTCTAATGCATATATCATATGTGTTTTAATGTGGCTTCAAAATTTAATATGAAGCATGTGTGAAGCAATTGTGATTTTGGGTTTTGAAATCATAAAAGGAATAGTGATTATATACAATATTGAGAGATGTTTTTGAAGTTTGGTTTTTGAGAACCGTAATGAGTATTCCTTATGATTCTAACACAGTTTTTAAAGTGTTTTAAAAACTAATTTTGCTGCTCAATTTGGGTATGCACAAATTGTTAGAGAATTTGTTGCACTAAAGGATGTTAATCCATGTGATATAGCTCGTGCTATGTGAAGATTGAGCATATATACATATGCAGTCTCATGAAGAGATTTAAATATTTGAGGGGTACCATAAATGTTGGTATCATATACAGTAGATTCCCGTTGTATTGAGATACACGGATGTTCAACTGAATTTCAGTTTTGTATGTGAAAATCCACTAGTAGCCTACATAAATTATTATGTGAGACGGAGTATGTTACTCTAGAATTGGCTGAGATTGGAGGCTAAGTTGTTGAAAATCTCTTAGCAAAAATTATGGGTGTAAAACCGACATTTTATGTCGATGAGTTGTGATTGCTAAATAGTAATAGCCATTGTTGAGAGAATAATGGTATAAGTGAATATCGTTTGAGATACTATATGAATAAGCATGCTTAAAATTTGTGGAGTTTTCTCAATCGATTTTGTGAGGTCAAAAGTTGACCTACGGATCCGTTAAAAAACCTCAGGAAGAATTAAATTAGCCGAGGGGAATGGGACTAAAGCCAATAGGAAATTAACAACGATGGCAACCCCACCTTTGTGATTGGTGATCCCATGAAGAAGGTTCAATGGGTAAGAACAAGTCGTTTGTTAGTTCTGCTAGCACTAAAATTAATTACCAGTCCCTTCCTATGGCAAGAGAAAGTGCTAGAATGCATTTTGGTGAGGTTGAGCAAAAGCTCTTAATGATTTCATAATCCTACGGGATAGTGTGCTCATTGCAGGTACATTTCATGAAATCACCCATACGAATGAAGAGTGGGGCCGCTCCTATGAGATCATGGCAAAATCTCTAGAGCATTCGTTAAATACCAGGACACGCGCATGGCCGTTTTAATGTGCAAAAACGCGGTAACAGTAGAAAATGTGGGGGTATAATCTGACTCTTAATGCCTCTAGTATACGCCCAAGAGATGTTGGTTCATAGTCCATAGGACCACTAGCATCTCTGTGTACTAAGTGTTATTAGTCTAGGTCTAGTTCATAGTCTAAAGGACCACTAGATACAATGATTATATCCATGTGTGTAACTCAGCTAATGAGGCTATGAGCTTCCTTTGACACATGTGGGGGATTGTTGGAAATATTGTGTGTAAGTGTGTCAAAGAAAGAAGTATCATAAAACTCAAGATTGGGAAGGCCCTAGTATACAATTAAATATGAGCTTGAGTTAGTAAAAAAGACTGATAAGAAGAGTATGTGAACTGACCGTTGGAGATGACCGTTAGATTTTTTAACTGAATGGGTTTAATGACATTTAAAAGGTTTTATTACATTAAATTGTCATTAATACTGGTTTTGTAACTGTTGTTTTAATTGTCATTAAACCTTCATTAATAGTCATCATTGCTGCTCAACGGTCACATAATATCTGCCTATAAAAGGCAATGTATGGAGCAAGTTTTGGAGAGCCAAGGTGAGATCACCGCGGTTTGGTGACACAGAGGTCCCTGAGCTCCTCTCTTCTCTCTTCTTCTGAGTTACACTAATATCTTTCTGTAGTTCTGTCACCCTGCTTTCTGCAGGAAGAGTTCGTTTTATCCTAGGGAGTGCCGCTTCCTAATCTACTAGGGGGGTTGCGGAATATCTCCTAAGGACAGCATCCTTGGACGTGACTCGAACTATACTTCTATTGTATTTGAATAGGTGCTGCCGCCAACAATTTGTACGGTGTACGATGCTAACGCCAACAGATTTCGGATGAGAAAGGTGAGGTAACCTTTGTAGTTGTGGAGGCACAAGTAGGATTGTGTTTGTGGGTGGCGCAAAGGTTAGCGACGGCGGTGGCACAGAGAGGCGAAAGCGTTGATGAAGAGGTCGTAAAGGAGGGTAGAGAGAAGCGTGAGAGAGCAGAGGTTGTTACTCAAGGGCAGGGACGTGATCTGACATCGTCACCAACGGCAAGGGTGGCAGGGATGGCGATGGCGTTGTCGTAGTGGGTGGATAATAAATGCCTGAGATGGAGAACTTTCGGATGGTTTGGGGATGGTGAGGGATTTAGGGCATGTGTGGTAATTCTTATTTTTAGTTTTATTTTGATCACGTGGCCTGTTATGTGGAGTCACAAGTGGTGTAATGTCTTATGTAGCAAAGCCACATCAGCAAACTTTAGTCAAATGACTTTGGGTCTGTTTGGAATCCCATTTGAGATCAAAAAAAGTCTATTTGGGACCTATAAGCTCATTTGGGTAAAAGTTTAATGTTTGGAAACCCATTAAATGTTAATGGGCTTTAACTTAAAAAGTAATTTTTTTTCAAAAGCTACCACATATAGCTTTTGGTCCCAACTTCTTATCACTTTTTATAATTTGCATTACTTTTTATTTTAAAAAAATGATATTAAAAAGATAAGTATTAAGTATGAAATATTTTTTGTTAAAAATGAGTTACAAACATGAGATTTTTAGTTGCAATAGAAACTTATATTTGTAACTTATGATCTTACAAATTTTTTTGGGATGTAACTGTAGATAAATTTAACTTTTAGGAATTAAATGTAATTTTTTTTTCTTCTGTTGTTTTTTTAAGAAAAAAATCATCTTTATCTTCATCACACATGAATCATGTTCGTGACATGATCAGAGACGAACTTGTTAGGGGTAGACGAACTTGATAGGGGTAGATGATCCAATTATGATTTACTTAATGTATAAGATTCTGATTGAAATATATATGTATCCTTTTTAAATTAAGTGCTTCAGTGTATTTTTCTTTTTTCAATAATTATTTAAATTTTTTATTTTAAAAAATTTTATTTATATTTTTAACATCAATTATAATAATATATATACAAACAATATATACTTAGTATTGAATAAGGTTCATACCATTTTCAGTCATTTCTTATCAAAACGGGCTTTTCAAATGTTAATCCAAACAGGTTCCTAAAAAAAAGTCACTTCTCCCACCGTCAATCCAAACACAAATTACATTTATAACCTAACTTTTTTTCAAATGGGCTTTTGTAAAAGCTCCATTTAAAAAAAAGTCACTTCTCCACCGAGTTCCCAAATAGACACTTTGATTGTTAGTGTTTTAAACGGAAGGGCAAAAATGACATATTTTTACAACTTCTAGGGTATCTAGGCTCTATCGAAAATTTCCAGGCCAGTGGTAAAAACTTCCGAAGAATTTTTACCCCTCAACTCTTTCTTTGAGGGTGCACCTAAAAGACTAAAGTGATGTTTTGATGAGTTTAAAATTATTTTATAAGTATTTTTTATGTAAGTCGAGATAAAACCTCTCTAACATACTTACTTCGTTTATCATAAATCACTTTTGAAAATTCCAAATACCCAATAACTCTGTATGTGGCACCCGTGTTATTTAAAATATAAAAAAGTTTAAATTTTCTAATTCCTTTGGGGTTTGTTTGGTTGGAGGGGAGGGGATGAAAAATAAGTCATTCCCCTTATTTGGCATGAAAAATTGGAGGGAAGGGGAGCCACATGAGGGCTCCAAATCCCTTCCCTCCCCTCCATTTTGTTCCCTCCAAATTGAGGGGATTTGGAGGGAACAAAATATTTGACTATTTTGCCCCCAAGGCTTTTTCATATTTTCAATGATACCTTTAAGTAAACAATAAAAACACGCACTCACAGAGTTTTGACATCGTCTCTCACAGCTTCTGTGATGCTTCTTTTGCATAAAATTATAATCTCATTCTTTTTACCAATAATTATTTTAGTAATTCCAAGTGTGTGAATTAAAATAAATTTGTGTCTGCTTGGTAAAAAAATTTTGAATTTTGATAATTTATTTGATTTATATTGAGGTGTAAACTAATTTAAATAAATTTTATTTTAAAAAAATTAATTTAAATTATTTATATAAGCATAAAAAATACAAGCTAACATATAAGAGTAAAATGATAAATTAATTATTATCTCCCCTCCCCTCCCCTCCTTCCAATCAAACTAAATAAAGTGACCCCATATCCATTATCTGCCATCGCATCCCTTTGAATCAAACAGGCGCTTAGTTACCCTCCTGATTGATTGACTCCCTCCCTCCCTCTTTTCATCCCCATGTTCCTTTCTCAGATGCAGGCGACGGCAACTCCCTCCCTTCCTCTGTTCATCTCCCCGTTTCCTTTTTGGATGCCGGCGATGGCGTTGTTCTCCCCCAACGACGGCCATGTTTCAATCCTAATCTTTGCCGCTACAACAAAACCAACACCCCTGCTTCAGTCTCCAACTATGGTGATGACTATTACATCTGTTGATCCTAGGTTTTTCTTTGATTGTTTCCTCCACTCATTCAATGTTTTTACCATACCTATTTGGGAACAGCTTTATCACCCACTTATGTTTGGCGGTGGTATTAGATATGGAATTTCACTCTTTCCTTGGGTCGAGTCAGTTCACTGCAAGGCTTTGATGATGGTGGAGAAGAATTGGACGGGGAAGAGGACCGAGAAACTCAAAGCCACATCTTTTAAGAAGCATTTTCCTCCCTTCAGTTTCGATTTAGAGGAAGATGAAGTGATCTTAATGTTAGAGGTAGAGGATGATAATTTGAGTGGATAAAGAAGGGCCCTGCAACCAATGATAACCCTAAAAGAAGCAAACAAAGAAGATGACATAAGGACCCTGCCTTCAATATTCTGGTGAAAGACGGTAAGAATCGCTGAAGCACGATCTTCCCTCAATGAAAATGGAATTAAAGCTTAGTGGCCTTAGATGTGCTTGTGGTATACTGGAAGTCATGCTAACTTGATCTCAATCTGGCTGTTTTTTTTTTCCAACTTGATTGTTTCTTATACTTTGTTCATTTTCTGATTGATGATTGTTGATGATGAATTTTTGAGAAAGAAGAGGATGAACCAGAGGTTGACTTGTGAGAGGGGTTGGGGGCATTTTGTTCCTTTCAAAGTTGTAATAACACATGTTAGCCTCTTTTAAACCACGATTTTTGCTTTAATTTAGTGTTTGAGAGCTTGTTTGGAATAGCGGTTGAAAATTTTATAAGTGTTTATGAATTGTAATTCACGGAATACGAAGTAACTTTTATGGTCTACGAGGTTCTTTTACGGTCTACGAGATAAATATGTGGAGGAGATTTGTCTCGATTTACGTGAATCGGGCTTATATAATAAGCCCGATTCAAGATCGCTCTACCAAACAAGCACAAGTGGTTGTTTGGAATAGCGATTGGAACCTTTAAAAATAATTTTTTAATCGTGATTTACGATATAGGAGATAAGTATGTAAGAAGAGTTTTGTCTCAACTTACGTAAATAAACACTTTTAAAAATCTCAAAAGCTATCCTAAACAAGTATTTAAAAGTTCCTTGAGTACTTTTGCATTTCCCAAGAGTATTTATTGATGGTTGCTTTGGATAAAAATTTAGGTGTATTTTTTTTAATTACCCTAAATAAAATAAATAAATAATAAAAAAAATAGATAATCACCTAAATATTAGGTGAGCAGCTTCTATCCTCTACTTTTCATATCCGCTGCCATGAAAAATTTAGGGACACTAGCAAGGTTGTCAAGGAGGATGATTGTATAAGTCATGGAATGAATCTAATAACTCAATAAATTTATTTTAATTTTATGGGATAATTGTTTATAGGGTGAAGGTGTAAACCTAGTAATCAATTATTTTTTTATAAGCACCCAACACAATTAATTATTTTTAGGTGTAAAATAGACACAAACAATTTATATGTAAGCAGATATAGCAATGACGTTAAATATACTTAACTTCTGTTACTTTTTTCACTGTGGGTCCCACCAATCTTCTCACTCTCTATTATTTTAATATATTTATAAAAGAATTAAGGTGTAAATTTAGTAATGAACGGATTTTTTATAGGCATCAAACATAATTATTTTTTATAAGAACATTTACAAAACAAATGTTAACATTTACAAGACAAATAAAGGGATTTAAAAAATTCTAGGGAGTTAAAAAATTTTAGTTATTGACATATTTATTTTGTAAATACCCATATTTATCTTTCCACTAACAAAACGTAATTTTGTTTTGACCCAATAGGGTGCAGTAAAAATTATTTTAACTCACTGTATTATTTTAAATCCCTTTATTTGTCTTATAAATGATCTTATGAAAAAAATAAAGTAAGGATATTAATGTAAATATTCTTATGTAAATGCCAATATTTATCTTGTAAATACTCTTATGAAAAATAATTGTGTTGGGTGCCATAAGAAATTTGTTCATTGCTAAATTTATACCTTAATTATTTTAAAAATATATTAAAATAATAGAGAGTGAGAAGACTGGTGAAACCCACAATGCAAAAAGTAACCGAAGTTAAGTCTCTTTAACGGCATTGCTATATCTGCTCACATATAAATTTTTTGTGTCTATTTTTACACTAAAAAAATAGTTAATTGTATTTGGTACCCATAAAAAAATAGTTGGTTACTGGGTTTACATCTTCACCCTACAAACTATTTTCTCATAGAACCAAAATAAATTTGTTGAGTTATTAGATTCATTTTGTAGGTTGTACAATCACCCTCCTTAGCAACTGTGTTAGTGTCCCTGAATTGAATAAAATGTCATCGTTTTCTTGGCAGCAGATATGAAAAGTAGAGGAGAGAAGCTACTCCCAAATATTACTACTCCTCTAATAATAATAACGCAGGAATTTCTTGTCAAGTTAAAGCCTGTTTGGGATGGCATTCTTCCATCCCAAACGTGTTTTTTTCTTAAAAAAAAGTTCAATGGCAATTGGTTCACGATGTTTGGGTTGGCGTTTTGACAATTATATTTTTTTTTTCTAAAAGCAACTCTTGAGATGAAGCTCAAAAGTTTGGCTTTTTCAAAAAAATTCACTTCTACTATCGTCAATGCAAACACAAATTACATTTATAATCTGACTTTTATAAAAGTCACTTCTATCACCGTTAACCAAAACGAGCCTTTAGGTGATTCATTAAAGCTCGACGTTACTTCTTATAATGGAATTAAGCTGTCTAAGTTAGAATGGATGACCCAATTTTTTATTGGAAAAATTGTCTATAAATACCTTATTGTAAACTTATTTGTCAAATGGGACCTTTAGGTGCAAACAATCTTTCCCATGTGCAAAAGATTTTTCCTTGTGTTTAAACAATCTTCCCATGTGTTCAATATATCTTCCTTATATGACATTCTCTTGTGTTCGAATAATTTTCCCTTATATGTAAAAGATTTTCCTGTAGGTCTAATTTGACAAATAAATTTTTAATAAGGTATTTATGGGCAATTCTCCCTTTTTTAATCTACTAGTATTTTTCATATGATGGCCAAAAAAACGGATGGCAAAAAAAAAGTATTATTTTTTAAATGATAAATTTATTTTTTAAAAAGTGATTATTATTATTAAATCATTTTTATTTTATATACTTTATTGGTTTTAGATATAGGAGCTAGACAAATATAATTGGGGACCTAAGTATAATATATATTTCATCCGGTCTTTTGTATAAAGAATATTGTCTCTTAAAGAGGTAATCTTTATTATAAAGATCTGAAAATTTAAATTGGTCTTTCTATTTTTACCTCTATTAAATATGTCACTTATTATCTTTCGGCAATAAAATTTCACCTATTGTTTCCCATGTATTTTATTTATAAATAACGGTATAAATGGAAAGAAAAATGCATATTTTACACATTTATTACTTTTAACTAATATTTGAATAACATGATTTTAGTAGTTATTCCTTATAAAAATGGCCGAATGGAATATTTCACATGCTCGTTCATCTTTTCCCTATTTACTCTTGTTGATACTCCTTCAATAACAATCAATTAAGAGAAAGATGAAGGGAATTAAGGAATATGATCATGATATTTTAGCAAAATATGTGTCATATGATGATATTAACTAACTTTATTAATATGATCAAATTAGATAGTAAATAGGTATATTAAAGACAAGAGGAAATAATTTTTAGCATGATATAAAAGTTAGACAAAGGAAAATAAACAAAACAAGAAACGAATAAAACAAACAAATATAAATGTGTTAGTGTCTCATCTCATACTCCATATTTCCTTTGGCTAGAATCTATACAATAGAATTGTCTCTGTATCCTCCCAACATTGCCAATACCATTGCTAGCATGACAATTTCCTTTGCTAACATTCTTGATCATTTTTTGCTGGAAATAAGCCATATGCCTATATTTTCACTACTACAGAAAATAGATATTACTACCCTAAAAGACGTTCCTATATTAAAAAGGAAAGTAAAAAATGGACAGAGTGTCATTTTAATAATTTCAAAAGGTAATTTAAAGCTTTAAGCGTCCCTATTAAAATTTAGGACGTCTAAATATCACTTTAGGCGTCCCAAATACTAATAGGGACGCCTAAACATTTAAATAGGCACCAAAAACTGAGCGGAAAAAATATTTAGAACAATTTTTTTTAGTTTAGGCGTCATTATTATGAAATAGGGATGCCTATACCTAATGCATGTCAGTCAAAGGCTGACATGCATTGGACAGGCGCATGTCAGCGCTGTTTGGGGGAGGAAATAGGCGTCCCTATTTTTGAAATAAGGACGCCTATTGTTTTTTTATCACAACGGGCATCATATTTTTTTATCACACTCTCTCCCGACAGACACAACCTCCACACTCTCCTCTCTTTCGTCCCTATCTTCCTCCTCACTCCCTCTCTCCTCTCTTTCGTTCCCATATTCCTCCTCACTCCCTTTGATCTCCATCCTCCATCTCTTTCGTCCTCTTCCTCGCTCCCTCTCTTTCATCCTCCTCCTTACTCCTTCTCTCTGTCCTCCGCCTCATTGCCTCTCTCCATCCTCCTCTCTTCGTCCTCAGCCCCACTCCCTACTCCTCCTCTCTCTCTTCGTCTTCGTCATTGCCTACTCAGGCTCAACTTTCATTCCCATCCTCCTCCTCACACTCTCTCTCCATCTTTACCTCCGGCAGTGACTCCTGAGAGCTCGACTCCGCCTGCATCAGTTCCAGTGAGCTCGCATCTTGCTCTGACGCCAACAATACCTCCTGTGAGTTCTCCTCCATCACCAGGCGTAGAGGTTTGGGCGTCGGCTCCGAGTAAATCAAAGAAGAAGAAGGGTGAGAAGCATAAAGTTCTCCTCCAACACATCCTGCTTCTTCTTCTCTTGTTCATGTTTGAACTCCATTTCCACGGTGCTTGTTACTACTGAGCTTGAGTAAGCTCCGCGTGATCCAGGGCAAACTGTCGTGGGTTTAGAAAACTGTATGAATTTTGTCCAAATTGTGAGTTGTGACTTATGATTTAGAGTATGTGTGAGTGAAACCTAAACTATACGAAGGTTTTCAGTTGTTGAAAGAGGTACTTTAGGCATCCATAATTTTTTAGGGACGTTAAAAAGTTTAAAATAGAGATGTTGAAAGTGTTTTTTGTAGTAGTGTTTTAAGGATGGATATTTCTTATGTCTATGGCAGTATTATTCTAGAGCTCATGATCTTGTTTGGAAATACTTATGGTCTATTTCCTTTCCTCCCAAACAGATTTTGTTTATTCAAGAGGAAACTTTGCAACATTTATTTTATACCCCTATTCTTTTTTCCAAAGCGGTCCAGTTTGAAAGTCTCTACTAAAATTTGATAATTTTTGCATACACCAATTTCATCAAATGGTTGAAAGATACTCTTACTAACTTATATCAAGATAATCACTTGTCTCTTCTAAAGGATATTATAATTCTCAGAGAAACATATATTGCCTCACAAAGAGAAAATTATTCCAAATCATCTCATTGGTGCACAAGAGGTCAAGAATATTTTAACCTTATCTGACCTAGCATTCACTTATACTCAGGTTAATTCATTTTTTTTTTCCCTCCGAGCAAGTCTGTGCTTTCACATAATCCATCAGTCATTAATACTAACGGTTTGACCATTAAACTTCATAGAGCTAAAAGTAGAAGATGCGTGATTCTCTATCATTCTTAGATACTCATGTTTTTAAGGTTAGCCTCTTCTGTGTTTTCAGTGGGTTCGGAGATGGGGGATCATCTTTTCAATGAAAGTAACCTGAAATATTGTCTTACATCATACTCCTAACCATTTCTTCCTTTATTTACCAGTACACCTATAAGAATAGTCAATCCTTCTCCATACGGATCTCCTAATTTATGTTCTTTATCTCCTGGCTTCTTTGATATTCCTATCATGGATACTTTTAATTTGTTTGAAATAGTTTAGAAGTTTTATAAGTACTTATAAATAATGATTTATAGAATACGAAGTAGTTTTTATGATTTACAAAATAAATATATGAATAAGTTTTATTATTTCGATTTATATAAATCAGACTTATAAAATAAGTTAAGCTATACCAAACAAGTTTTTTATATTTATGTTGTTACTTGTTAATAAGCATGTTTGGAAATTTAATGTATAATCGGACTTATTTTATAAACCCGATTTACATAAATCGAGATAAATCTCCTCCACATATTTACTTCGTAGACTGTAAAAGCAATATCATAAACCGTAAAAATTACTTCGTATTCTATAAATTATGATTTATAAACACTTATAAAACTTACATAAACTAATTCAAACAAGCTAATTATCACTTGGGCCTCTTTATAAAACAAATAGAAACA
The DNA here is from genome assembly GCA_037074505.1 of Albizia julibrissin. Lineage (NCBI taxonomy): Eukaryota > Viridiplantae > Streptophyta > Magnoliopsida > Fabales > Fabaceae > Albizia > Albizia julibrissin. The sequence goes on along the minus strand of CM073482.1, from coordinate 3,972,853 downwards.
AGATGATGTCATCATCACGCCCTTCCCTTCGTACGTAATCAAACGTGAAACGTAGACCCCTCGTTGATTCGTTATCCACCCGCAGAGCAGCCTTCACCTTCCTTCACCACCCTCACTTCTCTCTCTCCCTCTCTCACACACACAGAGTACACACCATGGAAATAACGAATTGCTCCTCCGACCTCGCACAGTACTTCGGTTCCAACTTCACCAACGCCACAGCCGCCGCCGACCTCATCTGCAACAAGTTCAACGACATCACCTTCGCCGTCGACAACACCTTCCTCCTCTTCTCTTCCTACCTTGTATTCTCCATGCAACTCGGCTTCGCCATGCTCTGTGCCGGCTCCGTTCGCGCCAAAAACACCATGAACATCATGCTCACCAACGTCCTCGACGCTGCTGCCGGCGGCCTCTTCTACTACCTCTTTGGCTTCGCTTTTGCCTTCGGAACCCCCTCCAACGTATTCATCGGCCGTCACTCCTTCGGCCTCACCGACTTCCCGTCGATTAACTTCGATTATAGTTACTTCCTCTACCAATGGGCCTTCGCCATTGCCGCCGCCGGCATTACCAGCGGTTCCATCGCCGAACGGACTCAATTTGTCGCTTACCTAATCTACTCCTCTTTCCTGACTGGGTTCGTTTACCCTGTTGTGTCTCATTGGATCTGGTCCAACGACGGTTGGGCTAATGCGAGTCGCTCAGACCGTCTATTCGGATCCGGTGCAATCGATTTCGCCGGGTCGGGTGTGGTCCACATGGTGGGCGGTATCGCTGGTCTGTGGGGAGCGCTCATAGAAGGGCCTAGGATTGGCCGGTTTGATCATTCCGGTGGACCAGTCTCCCTTCGCGGGCACAGTGCTACCTTGGTTGTTCTCGGAACTTTCTTGCTCTGGTTCGGGTGGTACGGGTTTAACCCGGGTTCGTTCTTGAAGATTCTGAACCATTACGAGCCGGGAAACTACTACGGGCAGTGGAGCGGGGTGGGCAGAGCCGCCGTGACTACCACCTTAGCCGGCTGCACTGCCGCGCTGACGACTCTATTCGGGAAAAGGATTGACTCGGGCCATTGGAACGTGACGGACGTGTGCAACGGGCTGCTCGGCGGATTTGCCGCCATCACGGCGGGATGCTCCGTCGTGGAGCCATGGGCAGCTATCATTTGCGGGTTCGTAGCGGCAGTGGTGCTGATTTCATGCAACAAACTTGCGGAGAAGTTGAAGTTTGACGACCCGTTGGAGGCGGCGCAGCTGCACGGCGGGTGCGGCGCGTGGGGGCTGATATTCACGGCGTTGTTCGCGAAGAAGAAGTACCTGAACGAGGTGTACGGATGGGCGGAGGATCGGCCGTATGGGTTGTTTATGGGTGGCGGAGGTAAGCTATTGGCGGCAAATGTAGTTGAGATTGCGGCGATTGTTGGGTGGGTCAGTGTTACGATGGGCCCTCTGTTCTTGATTCTTCACAAGCTTCAACTATTGCGAATCTCGAAAGAAGACGAATTGGAAGGTATGGATCTGACACGGCACGGTGGGTCTGCATATGCGTATGGGGATTCATCCTTGAATGGGCCGACACAGTTGGAGATGGAAAGAATGGCAAATAATGCAGGCGCTCCAACCAGAGAGTAGATTCTACAGATTATGATTTCAACACGTTTATGTTTGTATAATATATGTTGCATGGTGTGCTTTTGCTGCTTTGATCAGAAATGGAAAGTACTTGTATGTATTTATATGCTTGTTAGTGATAATTACAGGTATACTTGTTTGAAGCCTTAATTTATTTGAAAGTTGAAGCATGTATGGGCACCAGATTTACTACTGATTGTTCCGAGTAGCTTAATAAATTTTATAAGTGTTTATGAATTATGATTTACGGAATACGAAGTAATTTTTATGGTCTATAAGGTATTTTTACGGTCTACGAGAAAAATATGTAGAGGAGATTTATTTCGATTTACGTAAATCAGGCTTATATAATAAACCCGATTCATAAAAACAATTCCAAACAAACTCTGAAGAGAAAAATGAGCAGTGAGTAATCAGGCATGGCCTGTGGGAAAATAGGTGGGGTGATGGATTCTGTAGAGAGGGAATAGTGGAGCCAAGCCAGTATTTGTAAGGTTGTATGGGTGAATGCAATCATTTATCTCTTTTTTTGATCCGTGGGCCAAACAATGGCCATGACTTTTGGAAGATTGACTTGCTTGGTTGACGAAAGGAAAAGCCGCCACCACAAGTGTTTCAGGGATTCTATCTTCAAAAGATAAGAGCATATTTTACCACAAAGTTGGAACTCGGTGTGATTTGTTTTTAGTGGAAAGCATCACCATTTAATTATGTACTATTATTTATTTCAATCGCCAATGAAATTTTCACCCTCTAATTTACTATGGGAGAATTATCACCAGATCCAAAAGAATAAATACAATCATTAAAAAAAATGTCCCAACAAGTGAGTAGCACTGCGCGATTAGTTTGATACAAAAAAATAACCACATCTATACCGTTAAAACTTTTAGATGAGTAACAATTACATTCTTTCCTCTTCTTCTTCTTGTTTTTTTTTTTTTGAAATATCACCGTGATTCTCCCCCTTTAAATCTATATATTGTGATGTCAAATCCCTCATAGTTTAATAGTATGAGAACTCATATTTAAATAGGAGGTCCTGAATTGTAATGTCAGGTCAATAATGTCTATCCATTTAATTAAACAAAAAAATCTATATTGTGATGAGCATGTGATGGTCTTAAATAGATGTGGTAATTTGGGTCGGAGTCTGTTAGCCCGGCCAAATAAACAGGTTCGGGCTTGAAAGTTCGAGCCCGTTTATTATTCGGGTTAAACGGGTCGGGCCCGTTTAGCCCGAGAGTTAAACGGGCCGGCCCGTTTAACCCGTTTAAAAAAGTAAAAAAATATTTTTTTATATATTTTTCAAATAAGTTAGATCTCAATGTTTTCAGTTCTTAGTTATGTTATATTTAAAGACTTCCTAATTTTTTTTATTTGACACTTTTTTCATATTATATCTATTTATTTTACTATTATTAAATTTTTTAAAAAATGTATTCATATGTTTTTGTGATGTAAGTAGACAAAAAAAAAGAAGGTAAGAACAAAATTGGTTTTGTAGCACGAATATATAAAAGAAAATAAGTGTGACATGAATGGATAAAAGAGAAAAGGAGTAATTTTTTTTAAAAAAAAGGACGGGCTAACGGGCTCGAGCTGGCGAAATGCCAGCCCGATGGGCTTGGGCTGACCCGTTTTCCCACCTCTAGTCTTAAATCTTACCACAAGGAGTGAATTGAAAATGATGGCTACATGTTTGTTTGAGTTGGCGTTGGAAAAATACGTTTATGCAAATCTAGACAAAACTCCTCTTACAAACTTACCTCATATACTGTAAATCATATTAAAAAAAATATTTTCTACTACTAATCCAAACAATATCCAAGAAGGGAGAGGGTAGCAACTCGAGACTTGACAGGTATTTCCGAACCCCTTTTTTGGAGGTATAGTGGCAAAATAAATTCTTCGGCTAGGTCATCATAATCACAATTCACAACCAGCCGTATAATTCGTATCCATATAATCTCAGCACGAAAATTTCCCAGTAATTCATTTACTTTGTAGTGAGTTCTGCTCTAAATATAAGCTATATTGTTCATATCACTAAATATAAGCTTTTTTAGGTTTCCTTTTCACAGTAAAGAAATGATAACAATGTTCTAATTAAGAAAAATAATATTATAAAAGTCTTATAATTTATTAATGATCATTCTTTCTTTATTGTTGATAAGTTATAAGACTTTTCTATACTATTTTTTTTAATTGGGACCTGTTATGATTTTCTCATAATACTTTAACACCTCTCACAAATTGTTTTTTTTTTATTTGGAAGAGTTTGGCCTCACATATGGGACTCAAACTAAGCACCATGATTGGGCCTTAGTAGAAAACAATTGGCACCACAATTTGGACCCGCAGCTCAATTAGGGTGGATAGATTTTGGTTGGACTCGATGGAATCAGACCAAATTTGGTATTCATAATATTTCCAAAAGCTGCAAATTCATATATTCTGCAAACTCTAATTTTAAAACAAATCTTCTAAATATAACTCACGCCTATCCTTATAAATCCGCGCAAGCACACATATCAATATACGCGCGCGCGCGCGCAGAGTATCAAATTTATAAAAAATATATTATTTACAATTATAAATGCATGACTTGTTTGGTTGGCCAAAATAAGAGACTTGTTTGAGATGAGCCTCAGCTTAGCGGCTCACAGGTTCCTAGTCAGAGATGGAGGGAATATTTTGGTTTTCCCACCCTAAGACCACAAGGAAGGATTAGACGCGATTAATGCAACGCTTCACAAAAAGAGAGCAACGATAAGGTACAACTGGGCAAAGAGAAACCAAAACTCAAGAACATTGGGCCTTCCCTTTTTTCCATGGAGGTCGTTGGCATCTCCATCAATGCTTCCATGGCCCCAAACTTCTCCATACCTCAGGTTCTCTATCTTTCCTCTCAAAGCTTCTGTTTTCGTTTCTCTCCCTGTTTTATTCCTTATACATTAGTTCACCTTCTCCAATTTCATACTTCGCCCCTTCTTTCTGTTTGGTTCTGGAGAAAGCATGACGAAACGAAGGCAAAATCGATGATTGAGTGTTACCCTTTTGTATATTTTCGGGTCAAAGTCTGTAATAGGTCAATGAAGAACGCATATGAAGTTATGAACATCTGACTAAGTTTCCTTTTTATGGTTAATTCGACTGTTTACAGGTGTCAAAGTGGGAACCTCTAGCTGTTGGGGTGATACGAACCCCATTTTCCTTAACTTACAGTGGCAAAAGAAATCCAAGCTTCAGAAATGAAGGCTCGAAGACTGAATTTTCACTTCGGTTGCTACCCAGCTTCTGCAAAAGTTGTTCTGCTCAGTGTAGTTTGTTTCCTATAACTTCTGGCTGGCTTCCTAAATGGAGAAAAAATTCCAGTCTCAAAAGAATGACGCATTATTCAATGAACTTCAGACAGCAAGCCTCACTTGTTTTTGTGCGATTGGCTGTCGGAGTCATGTTGGTCATGTCAGTTTCTCTTGCCTTCAGCAGTTCATCCGGTGAGTATGATTTGTCCCCGTACTAGACCTTCAATGGAGAGCAGCATTACAATTTGTCTTAGGCTTTTTATATTTTAACTTTTGTCATTTCTTCTGAAGGGGCCCTAACCGAAGAAAATCTCCTCTTTTTGGAAGCGTGGAGAACAATTGACCGAGCATATGTTGACAAAAGCTTTAATGGACAAAGTTGGTTTAAGTATAGAGAAAATGCTCTGCGCAATGAACCCATGAATACCCGAGAAGAGACATGTATGGATTCTATTTTGTTAAGTTAATTATTTGATCTTCACTTGCTCCACGCCCTTTTGTTGTGAAGATGTGACATCAGTAGCTTTGGCTACCCTCACTCACGTGTTTTTGTGGCCTTTGATGACTTTGTAAATAAAACATGGTTAAATATATACAGCATTTGTCTTTTAACCTCATTAGCAATAGCAAGTGGACAACGATGAAAATCAAAAGATAGATAATGAAAACATAGTAAGACGGTAAATTCTCCATCCTTTTTTTCTTTTTTTTTGGTAGGAAATCTTCAGTAGTGGCCGTCTAAGTTTTGAGGTGTAGGATCTGTCATAAGATCACTCTTTCAATTTCATAGCTTTAGCTCTACTTGATAGGAGTAAGAACATTTAGTTGAAATATGGCAAGTTATTAGCAGAGATAAAGAAACTCAAGGGAGGAATAAGTTGAAAGTAGTGTTTTGTCAAATACTGATGGTTGAATGTCAGAAAAACTTAAGGAATTTGATTTTGTCGTGAACCTTAGTCTGTTTAAGCCTCTCATCAATTCTTTGAATTTGTCAGGTTTACTTAGCATCGTGTTTGCCAGAATCTTGTTCAAATCCTAGATTGGGAATATGAGTAGATCCTCTTTCATAGTCCTTTTTCTATTTGAATATATAAAGGAAGTTTAGGAAAGAATAATGTATACTCCGTCCCATTATTGTCAAGAAATTTGAGAGCTTAGACCCAAAGGACTGAAGTTTTTAATCATCACAAAGAAGCTTACGTTTATACTTTTATGCATGTAATTTTAAACTGAATTAGGCTATGTCTAATGTGATGCCGACCGTTGGAGGGCATGGCCCCCATTCATATCAGGTTATTTTGTCTAGACTGATCAAGTAATTATTGATAGTACACCTATCTTATTTTTCTTCTTCTGACCTTTTCATCAGTGATAGTCATATGATGCAAATTGTTTCAAGATAATTATATAGTTGGTTTTGAGACACCAGAAGATGAGTGGATCATAGCATGCAATCATACATAATATATTGTCCTAATATACTCCAAATTCCTAATGGTGTATTTGTACTCAGATTCGGCAATAAAGAAGATGCTTGCTACACTAGATGATCCCTTCACTAGGTTTTTGGAGCCTGACAAATTCAAAAGTTTGCGGGTATGAGGATCTTTCTTAAGTTGACTTTTCCTTTGGTTTATCTAACATACAGTCCTAACTGTAGATGTGGGTATTGCCATTACTTAATCTGGCAGAAGACATGCATCACTATATACTCAAAAAAATAATGTTTTGTTGAAGGCAGTCTGGAACTCAAGGATCTCTTACAGGTGTGGGGCTGTCAATAGGCTACCCTTTAAAAGTTGATGAATCACCTGCTGGACTTGTCGTCATTTCAGCTTCTCCAGGGGGTCCTGCATATAGAGCTGGTGTTTTGTCAGGAGATGTTATTCTGGCAATTGATGATACGAGTACAGAAAGCATGGGGTTATATGATGCAGCAGAACGACTACAGTAGGTTTCCTCTCCTAGATGCAATTTTTACTATTAAATCAGTATTCTCATCCAGGAACATGCAGAATCCAAAAGCAACAAAAGAAAAACAATTCTACTCTAGTGGAAAAGATCAATAAATATGATTTGGTGTACATTTTAACTGTTATTCAGAAAGTGAAGAGTACCATAATATGTTGATACAAAGCATCGATGAGGTTAAAAATTTTTTTTAAAAAATAATGATGAAGTTTCAGATTGACTTTGCTAATGTAGTACTGATGAGGTTTGTTTTTGTCAGAAGCATTTCTTGAGAAAGATAGGGAAACTTTTTGCTGTACTTTTATCTCCTTAATGCTGTATGAGCTAATCATAAATGAAACCTGTTGCCTTTGGTACTTCAGTATGACTATGGATTGTTAGGTCTAGGCATGAAGTGTAAATTTATGCATCAGCAGTCATCTAGAGAATAGTATCTGGTTATTTCACTATAATTTCCAAGCAATTTCTAAAATGCTGGCCCTTTAAAGTTTTGAACACCACATCTTTAGGCAAGTGAACTTACATTTCAAAGCACAGATCTTGTCAAGGTCAGTATTTGCCTTGAGTATGATATTGGGTTGCCTGACCTTCAAAAGGAAATTACAGGGGACCTGAAGGAAGCTCTGTAGCCTTGACACTTTGGAGTGGTCAGGAAGTAAAGCACCTATCATTGATGTAAGTAACTTATGTTTACTCGTCTTTTTGGGCTTAATATCTTTATTCTTCTCTTTTAGATTTCTCTTAAGTATGATTTTCTACCTTCTAGGCGAGAGAAAGTTTCATTGAATCCAGTGAAGTCAAGATTATGCAAGCTACCTGGTTCAGGAAACGATTCCCCGTTGATTGGTTATATCAAACTAACAGCTTTCAACCAAAAGGCATCCAGTAAGAAATAAATTTCCTGCCACGTGCTGTTTTATTGGTTTATACTAATATAAAAAATAAATGAGTAAATCATCCATCAAGCCCTCATATTACAAAGATATAATACATCAAAACCAAATTGGATTTCAAGTTCTTCCAGATATGATTAAGGAACATCTGTTTTTTTTTTTTTTTTGGTTACAATGTAAAGAATGAAGAAATGTGTATATATATTAAATGAATTGTGATTTGGGTGGTTGAAAGTGTTAAGTCTTTCTAGCTTTACTGCGTCCTTGTTTTTGTAATTTAAATCTGTCTCCCTTGCAGATGCTGTCAAGGAAGCAATCAATACATTGAGGAGTGATAACGTTAATGCGTTTGTTTTGGACCTTAGAGATAATAGGTGATTTAGCATTTCCTCCTTTATGCTTTTGTCTACTGGCAGGCTGTCTTTCTGAAGCATATATTTGTTGCAGTGGTGGTCTCTTCCCAGAAGGAATCGAGATTGCCAAAATTTGGTAAGATATGCTTATCAACTAGTGGCAAACTGACATCTTATATTGCACAACACAATTATTTCCTATGCATGTGGTAAGGCCTGCACCCGAGTGTTCTTATCTTTTGCTGACAATTTCCTTCTTTGTTCTTTGAATAGTAAAAATACAGGTCAAAGATCATAGGCTGTGCTCTAGATTTTTGTGTTAGGCTTTTTAAAATATATAAAAAAATCAAATGAAAAATGGGTTAAAAGCATTTTGAAGCATATACTTCACGTTTCTATAAATGGAAATAATTGAGAGACTGTTTTGTGATAATACTAAAGGGCATTCTATTTTCAGGCTTAATTTTCCGAAAATTCACTGCATCTCCAAGCAATGCCTAAACAACAATCACATTTACGTTGCTCACCTTAAATTAAATGGGAACCCAACACCCAGGAATATCAGATGCTTGTACTAAAATGTTTATTACAGAATTTTACAAGTTCTTGTATCTACATATAATTAACTTGAGCACTATGCTTTTAAGAAGTTGTGAAACAAGTTCTATGAAGGATGATAACTGTCCTATAACCATATTATCAGAAATACTTCTACCAAAGTAATTTAGCAATGAAATGCTGATCTTGGATGTCAGATTCTTTCAATATTTAACAATCAAATGGGGTTCTTTTAGTTTCACTTCATATACTTTTATGAAGAGAATATTATGTTAATTTCATCTTGAATTCTAAGAGATATTTCCAATCAGGTTGGACAAAGGTGTGATTGTATATATTTGCGATAGTCGTGGTGTTCGAGACATACTAGATACAGATGGAAGCAATGCAATAGCAACGTCAGAACCTCTAGCTGTATTGGTAACTCTCTTCTTATTCTTAGTTGCATTGGTTTCATCTATTGTTGGAGTTTGGCTCAATTCTGATTTCATAAAGTATTGTAGTTTTCTATTTGGGTTTTTTTGATGGTTTGTTACCTAAAGATTTGAGTTGTAAATACTCGTGTAGGTTAGATAGACTATGGGGTGTGATAGATACATGAAAGAACTTGTGGGTTTTGGGAGTGGAAGAGAGAAGTAAACCCTCATAGGGTTTGGTAGAGATCACAAGGGTAATCTGTTAATCTGTAAATTGCTTGTATGTTTCCTATGATCGATGTTTTCATTTTGCTTTAATATTGAAATGAAATCTAGTAGAGTGTGAGCCTTGGCACAACGTATTCAAACCTTGGAAAGTGGAAACAGCTTCCCCACTTGTTGGGGGGTAAGGCTGTGTAACCCCACCTAGTGGGAGCCTTGTGCATTGGGTCTCCTTAACTTTATTGAAATGAAATTCAGTAGCCTTAGCTCAAGTAGCATTTCCCCTAAACTAAAGTGCCAAGGTTCCTGATTCTGCAATGCACATGGATATACCATATCTATTCTATATCGTCCCTCTCTTATTCTTTATGCCCAATTCCTTGTGCCTTTTATAACCAGACTTCCAATTTCTGTTATCTGTTTCGTATACTGGTTCATCTCAGCACCCTATTTGATACAAGTATTGCATGTCATTTAACTCCTCTATTATTTTCTTGAGCCAACGTCAGGTGAATAGGGGAACAGCTAGTGCAAGTGAAATATTAGCTGGTGCATTGAAAGACAATAAACGGGCGATCCTATTTGGAGAACCCACATTCGGAAAAGGGTAGTTAACTTTGTTCACATTTAATATTAAACAAACCAAACAAAAATTTCCCTTTCACTTACATGAAGTGCTCATCTTATCCGCAGGAAGATTCAGTCAGTGTTCGAGCTCTCTGATGGTTCAGGATTGGTGGTCACTGTTGCCCGTTATGAGACACCTGACCACACTGACATTGACAAGGTCTGAACTTCTCGACTCCTCGCCATATCTCCCTTACCAATTTCTTCCTCTCACTTAACCTCTGGATTTGTGTGTAGGTTGGTGTCATACCTGACCACCCCCTACCAGCATCATTTCCTAAGGATGAGGATAGCTTTTGCAGCTGCCTCCAGGATCCTACTTCTTCTTGTCATGTTAATAGAGTCCAGCTATTTGCAAGATGATGACTGCCTTTTTTTCATACCAACATTTCTGAGAAGGATGGCAATTCTATGACAAGAAGTAATGAGTTTTGCTGGCTTATTGTTGGTTGAGCAAAGATTGATGATCACATGTCTCCAATTGAAGAAATAGTTGTGAGTGCTACTGAATACTGATTCCTTTATTATTGATTCTTCCTTTGTTTGAGTTTGGTGTGTAACATAAACATTTCCATGATCTGAAACATCAAAATGTTGCATTAAATTAAAAAGAAGCCGTGTTATGTGAATATGTTTCGGAACTTAATTCTATATGATTGATTTTTTTTTTGAAATTTAAATTAAGCATGTTTTTATTCCATTGTATACCCCTGAAAGAAAGTTCCTGAGTGAAACTTGCTTTCCAGTACCTATATTAAAAATGATGATGATGATGAATGTCGATGGAATCAAACTTTCCTTCATTGGATGGTTAGACCCAATTGGTTAGGTATTACTCAACCCATGTCCTTTACAAATGTAAATTGAGAATTAAATAAAAAATAAATAAATGCTGAGAAACTGGGATTGCATCTCGGGGCTTTGCGAAGATAACGAAATATTTCTTCTTTCTCCAGAGAATTAACAATTTCTTTAGCTTTTATGATTTAAGCATTCTTCGGACTTTGGATATGCTCATTCATGAGTGTATGGGAAGAGTAAATCATCTTCACAGTTGTTTGATTTGATCGATCACTTAAAATCTTCAACGACGTTTAATCCGTCAGTCAATTCAACAAACTTGATGTCATTCCCTGCTAATTCAGCCAAATCGACGATTTGCCTCTCTGAATTACTTGAAGGATCCCACGAATTGGTTCACAAACCTTTGTAAACAGAACCTTTATTTTGATCACATTTACAAGTCCCGTTGACTAAATTCTTTATTCATGTGATTTTAAAGGCTTGTTATTTCACATCGACCAGTTAATTGTAAATTTTAGGGTCTGTTTGGTTGGGGGAAGGGTTCCTCCATTATTTGGTTGGAAAAATGGAGGGATAATTAATTTTCCCTTCCTTTTCCCCTCTTCCCCCTCCAAATTGGAAGGATTTGGAGGATTAAAAGAAAAATTGGTACTCCATGTGTATAAAATTTGCATAGTACTAATTTCTTACATAAAATGTTATCATGTCCTTATGTGGGATTTTGTCTCAATTTTTCCTCATTAAAACCCCTTCCTTTTTCCTTTCGTTCCATTCATTAAAATATCCTTCTCCTTATCTTCTATTTGTCAAATCAAACATTTCGTTCCCACTATAGAGCATTGTGATTTTTCTGGATAATCTCTGTCATCACATTTCATTTCATTTTAAACATTGATCTCTACAATTTAATAAAAATCTGGATCATTCTGCCTTAGATGGATCAAAATCAATGATTTAAAATTTAAAGGACCAAAACTAAAATGAGGGAAACTTGAGAGCTAAAAATGGTATTAAAACCTAAAATAAAACATGAGTCTCCTCAATGCTTTGCAAGCTGGGGCATCAAATCCCACACCGGACACTTAACAATTAAGAAGACAGCAGATAAACACTGAACATTATTTGCCTATCTAATATCTTGATACAAATTGTCATGAGTTATCTAATAATTGTCATGAGTTTGACAAAAACTGCATAAAAGCCCAACTCCTCCATGGAGTTGTCAAGCAGATCAAAATTTGACCCATTGTCATCAAGAATTTATACCTTAACAAAATGTGTCTAGTTTCTTTATTTACTACAGAGCTTATAACAGGATATATTCAATATACTCAACAGGGGAACCTTCTGCTAAAATTTATGACAGTTGAAGAATCAAAGTATGGTATAGTTATTTGATTCAATCAGAACTGGACACGTATTAAAGTGGAAAATAGTTACTTGAATTCTCTTCATCCCAGCGAGATCCAATTAAAAGTAATCCCAAGTCCACGACACAGACGGTGGTGAGTGGTGACTACTACAGCATTTTAGTCCATGAGCCCAGAAAAGGAAAAAGAGCAATCAGCAATCTCACTAGCAGAGGCCTGTCACTTTTCCTCACTGCCCTGCTCAACTTGCCCTTCTCCTCACTCAACCTTTCAGATCCATTTGCCACTCGAGACGACCTCGTTGTCGGGCCAGCTCTATCCAAATCATCCCATCCACCAAAACTAGGTGCACTCTGTTTATCCCTACCAACTGAACCATTATCCACCCATGACTGATAGCTTGTCTTTCCCTTTCTTCTTCTCTGGGTTTCCTCTGGTTGTTCCTGTACTTTGGCGTCACTCACAGTGCTGGCCGTTGGCTTCCTCCTCATCCGTGACTTGCGTTTTGGTTTGCTTTTATCACTCCCCCACAATTTCTCAAATGCCAGGGCAAGTGCTGATTGACCAAGGGGGAGTGCTAATGCCATGAGGAAAGCTTTTGGGCCAGTAGCCACCAAACAAGAAAGGATGATGATTGGAAACGTCCAACCATAGGATTTGAAAACCTGCACTGATGAAAATGCTACATTTTGGAACACTTGTACCAATTGAAAAGTTGATGTAATTACTAATTAGACACATATAGGATGATGGAAGTCTTGAGGAGCCTGATGTTATAGAGTAGACAATTTAATTAAAGATGGTGTCACTAAGAGAATAATTATTTTTTTAAAATGATAATCATCCTTTTATACAGGATAGTAGGGGCATCAAACACCTTTATCGAGCAAAACGGATTACACAGGTGAATATAAAAGTAGAAATCATAAGTAACTAGGGAATGAATACAGAAGACCTAAATAAAGAAGCTTTAAAAGAGCTTTGAGCATCAGGTATAAAGTTAAGCACAAAATTATTAGATACAAATGGCAGACAAAGCTATGTAAATTGCAGGCCGCATCACTCATACACTGCCTTAGGAGAAAACAAGATGCTTGTTCGTGGTAAAAAGAAACACAAAACAAGGGGAAATTTATTTGATTAAAATTTTAGCTGATGTTCACTAGATTATCTAACCAGTTACCAAATGTTTAGAATCTATGAGAGATCTAGTATGATTTGGAATAGTGGCTACAACTGTTCATTGAAACATTTGACGGGCATGTTGCCTTCATGCCTCCCTATCCCTCTCTTTCATCACTCATGGCTTTGTTATCTTGTAGAATGTGCTGATCAAAGGTCCAGTTATTGAATCAAAATTATGACTTAGTAAACTAGCAGTGATGACTGAAGTAGGAAACCTCTGGTTGAAATGACAAATCATTTCTTTCTTAATAGGATAAACTGTCAGTCAGCATGCAATCAAGATGCTGTTATATTCTACAGGATAAACAGGTCATTATTCTGATATTCGCAATCCTGGGCATCATAGAAATAGTAAAATTAACTAAAACCCCAACACAAAGACAAGCAAACATAAAATCAGCTCAGTAAGCGAAGTAAAATTAATTCACCTTCAAAATCCATACGCTGTCAATGGCATCTTCCCAAGTCCAACTTGTATCTTCCTCGAACTCTGGTGGCTCATCCAACCACCACCACCGTCTCTTCTTCTCATACTCCTCTTCGTCGTCGCCGTCTTCGTCATCCGTACCTTTGCCTCTGAAATTGAAGTTGAATTTGCGGTCTCGAACGGTTTCGGCATTGGAATCCCAACGCGGGTACTTAGTGGAGAAGTAGATTTTGGAGAAGTGAGGAGGTGAAGGAGGTGGGGACAGAAGGAATCGCCATGGACAAGGCTGAGGTCGAGGTCGAGGAACGATGGAGAAGAGGTGAGAGCAGTGATGGGCTTCCATTTGCCACGTCCTCGTTATCCTTCTCCATGACTCATCAATTTCAATTCTTCCTTCAATTTTTGTTTATATTCTTTTCATATATGCAAGAATTTCATAAATTAAGTGAGATCATTATATCCCGTAAAATTTTTAAATATATATATATATTATTATTTATCATCTATATAAAATATTAAAATTCTAATCAATTTTACTATTTATAAATTATTAATTATAAAATTTATTTCTCAATTTTGCCATTTACCATCGATCATGTAATATTCTTCGACAACTCCATTATTTAAATGTCCATGGCCATCCGTTTATACTTTATACTTTAATCCAATTACATAACCATCTCTTGTAAGGTATCACTATTCTGTTCAATTTCATCCGACTAAACTGCAACCTTTGTGTTACTTGAAGGGAAAAAAACTCAATCCTTATTTAGTTATCTGAGAAATTATAGTCTTCACTATCTTTTTGCAATTTGCAATTTACACCAACTTTGGAGGTCAATCCACAAATTGAATGCTAGTTGATCAATAGCTCTCAATTCCAATTCAACTCAACTGGGTGGATTATTATTGTGCAACGGACTAAGCATAATCGGATTATGTTTAATCATCTCTCAGTATATTTTCAAATCCAACTTAACAATTTAAATGAAAAAGACTGCATCGAAGAGAGTTATACTTTCAAATATCTAAGAGTTTGATTGTTACTCACCTTTGTTTGTTTATGAAGCAACTCTCCATATGTGGCATTGAAAAAGTATATTAGCATTTGCAAGCAGAATCTTACAAAATCAAACAACATGGTTATACAATCACACAAGATTTACTGCGCTTGCTTAATTTCTTTGTACTTGTCCTTTGATAGAATATGTTCCATAATTACATTATCCTCCTTTTAATATCATTATGATCCTTTCATTTTTTTTTTTAAAAAAATTAATTTAGAGCTTCAGAGTAAGAAGATTAATTATGAATATCCAGGTATAGATCCAAAATAATTATTTTCTGTGATTTCCAAACTGTTAAATGAAATTTTTATACTTGTGTATTTATGACCATAAAAATATGATCATATATAAAAAAAATTGATTTTTTTTTCATATTCACCATTTTATAATTATTTTTTAATATAGGCACACGTGCATAAGAATATATAAAAAGTTAAAAATACAAAATCAGATAATCATCATTTCATTTTTAGGAAATTTGTATTTAGGTCCCGAATAAGAGGAAAAAAAATTAAAAAATGGTCCTTTAAAATATTAAAATTGCCAAAAAGCCCCGTGTAATTTTTTTGTCATAAATTTCTTTTCCACTAATAAATCCATAGGTTTATCATTTACAAGTCTAAAGGTGTCATTGACAAATTTAGGGACATCTATTGACAAATCTATGAATGTCCATTAATAAGTCTAAGATTATAATTTATTATAAAAAAGTTTCATAAAATTTTTTAATAATTTTAAGATTTTAAGATACTTTTCTTTTATCTAGTACCTAAATATAATTTTCCTTGATTTTTATTTGGTGAGATCAGAGGTGTATTCTTTACTGAAAAGAAGGGCCAATATAATACTCGTTAAGATACGAAGAGTGGTAAGAGGCAGAATTCTTGTAATTAAAAGCTCGCACTCCAGAGTCAATATAATACTCGTTAAGGTACGAAGAGTTGTAAGAGGCAGAATTCTTTGAATTAAAACCTCGTACCCAAAGAGTTGTCCACTTGGACCCCAACTAGTTACGAGAAGAAGAGAGAGCATTTACTATTCAAATAACAAAATCATTGTCACGTATCATCCCATCTTCAATAATCTTACTATTGAGTCTTGACCTAGTAGGTTAATTATTTTCTTAAAAAAAAAAATTTTAATCCTTAATCTAACACCTTATTAACTAAATTGAACAAATTAAGGATTTAAGTGCTTGTTTGGGATGTCTTTTAAAGTCTAAAAGTACTTATGCATATAAGTCGAGACAACACTCATTTCATATACTTACCTCGTATACCATAAATCACGATTGAAAAGTTATTTTTAAAGACTCAAATCATTATTCCAAACAAGCACTAAATTGAATAAAATTATATATATATTTTTAAAATACAATAATTATCTTTTTTAATTCTCTCCTTCTCTTCTACTTAATTATTGTTAACAGAATATCAGTAGGGTTGATTTGAGAAAAAAAATGATAAATATTTAAAATATATATTACATTTAATACCAACATCAAATGCTCAATTAGATACTAGATTAAGGACCGAAGAAGCATCATGTATTTGGTATTTACCAATACAGGTTCAAGTTGAGTAGTGGTTGTTAGGAAAAATAGCTTTCTCATATCAAATGAAACTTTTTTAATTAATCACTAAGTGAGTGTTTGGAAAACCACAAAACTGTGGTTTCAGATGCCATTTTCTGCAAGCTGAAACAAAACTCTTCTCACATACTTACTTCGTAAATTGTAAAAGTTATTTTCTAAAAGTTAATCTAAACATGCACTAAGATAGGAGATATCGATCAAGATTTTTTTGTTTTTGGTGAAATAAAGGGCTAAGCCCTGTGTGTTACATTAATCCTAGTCTTGGTATGTCAAGGCCATATGAATCTTTCTTAAGAATTTGGATGACTTTAGTCAGGGGACTCCTCCATATAGTTCTCTATTGATCCAATATTGCACCTATAGTTGCTGGTCGATCGGCATACCAATTCCTGATCAAGATTTTATTTCAAAAGTGACTTGAATCTTTAGTTATTATTCAAATCAACTCTATACTCATCACAATCCAACAAAACCAAAAACTACACTACATCTATATGATGATATTAGGCTATAACACATTTATTTAGAATAACTATTTTTAGTTGGGAAAGTTGTAGTTAGGAAAGTTGTTGTAACAAAAGTGTATTGCTGTAATTAAGTCTATATAAGGACATGTGCATTATTATTTTAGGATAAGGAATAAGAATCAGATTTTTCCATTTCTCTTCTCGCTTTCAGTAATATGGTATCAAAGCAAGAAAGTCACTGACTTCTTGTGTTTCTTCTAATTTTTTTTACTTGCTTCATGTGAGATCTGACGTGCGTTACTGTCAAGCCACTTTACCTTTTTCATCTCTCTCTTCCTCATTTTACTTCCTGTGCTACTTTCCCTTTTTCGAAGCCACTTTACCTTTTTCATCTCTCTCTTCCTCATTTAACTTCCCGCGCTACTTTCCCTTTTTCGATCTCTCTCTTTCTCATGGCGTCAACACTCCCTTCTTCTTCTACTCTAACCGGAAATTCAACTGGTATTCTTTCACAATCGTAGATTGAAAACCTCCAGAATATCGCAAATCCATTTTTTCTTCATCCTAATGAGAATCCTTTCCTTGTTTTGGTTTCACCGATTCTCACCGGGAACAATTATCATTCTTAAGTGAGGGCTATGCGGATGGCCTTGATGTCGAAGAATAAGCTAGGCTTCATTGATGGCTTAATTTCTGTACTAGCAACGAACAATCCCCTATACTCTTCCTGGCAGCGCTGCAACATGATGGCACTCTTGTGGCTCACACAGTCGATTTCACCATCACTGGCTTAGAGCATTTTACATATCGATAGGGCTTGCGATGTCTGGGAGGATCTTAAGGCAATATTTTCTTAGAATAATATTTTCTGGATTACGGATCTACAAGAGGAGATTCAGGGCTTAAAACAAGGCAATCTTACAATAAGTGATTATTGCACGAAGTTAAAGACTCTATGGGATGAGTTTTTAACATTAAGACCTCTGCCTTCTTGTTCATGTAATTCGATCTGTTCTTGTGGTGTTATTGAGATGTATAAGCAACATTATGAACAAGATTATGCTATCATATTTTTGAAAAGTTTAAGCGATCGATTTTCTACTGTTAAATAACAGATTATGCTAATTGAACCCTTACCGAATATTAACTGTGTATTTTATTTAGTTCAACAACAAGAGAGAGAGAGATGGAATATCATGTCACAAAGGTTACCACTTTACTTACTAAAACTTCTTAGTTAGCTAATTCATCTGGTTCTGGTGTCATAGGACCGCATAAGGCTGCTGGTTCAGGTTCTTAATCTTTTAAGCAATGTACTTATTGTGGTAAACCTAGACATACTGAAGCTACTTGTTATACGAAACATGGGTTTCCTCCTGGCTTTAAGTTTAGGAATGCTAATTCCAAATATTCTGTTAATGTTGTCTCATTGGAGTCTGTTTCTGGTAAAGTTTCTACTGAGTCTAATTGGGTTGCTAATGAAACATACAGTTTAACACCTAAACAATATCACAAATTGCTAGCTCTTGTTCAATATGAAAATTCTATTGCTCGGCCCTAAGCTTCTGTTAACAATATCACAGCAAATTGTATTCCCTATTCCCTTATGTTTACATCCTTTTCTGACTCATGGATCATAGATTCAGGAGCTATTGACCATGTTTGTTCTAATCTTGCTTTATTTTCCTTCCATGTTACCTATATCAGTAAATTTACCTGATGGCACTCGAGTTTTAGCTTCATATCATGGCACTGTTTCTTTTTCTGATGATTTCTTCATTCATGATGTTTTATATGTCCCGAATTTATGTTTCAATTTGATCTCTATATCTAAAGTTACCTTATCTCTTCCATGTATTGTTTCTTTTCAAACATCTTAGTGCCAAATTCAACTCTAACCTTCAGAGAAGATGATTAGTTCAACTGATATCGTTGAAAGGCTTTATATCTTGAAAAATGCAGCATTGGCAAGGGTTCCTATAGTTAGTAATGTTTCTACTACCCCTATAGATTCCCCTAGTTTTGATCTTTGGCATTTCCGTTTAGGACATTTGTCTAAAAACACTCTGTTTGCTATTTATAAGCAATTTCCAGAAATAGTTTCCAATTCATCCTTTCTTTGTTGAGATGTTTGTCATTTTGCCAAGCAATGAAAGTTGCCATTTTCTGTAAGCACTACTACTTCTAATAAAGTTTTTGCATTAGTTCATATGGATATATAGGGCCCTTATCACTTACCTTCTGTGTATGGTCATAAGTGTTTTTTAACCATTGTTGATGATTATTCCTGTTATACATGGATTTATTTGCTTAAGCATAAATCTGATGTTCAATCTTGTATTTAAACTTTTATTCATCTTGTGTCAACACAATTCCATGATTCAGTTTAAGTAATTCATTTAGATTATGGACTTGAGTTTCAAATGACAGAATTTTACAATCAGCATGGTATTTTACATCAAACTTTTTGCATTGAAACCCCTGAACAAAATAGTAAGGTAAAGAGAAGACATTGGCATATTTTAAATGTGATTAGGGCTCTTTTGTTTCAAGCTCATATTCCCAAGGTTTTTTTGTCATATGTAATTCTTCGTGCTGCTTACATTATTAATAGATTACCTATACCACTTTTAGCAAACAAGAGTCCTTATGAGCTATTGTTTAATATACAACCATATTTTAGCATGCTCAAAGTTTTTGGGTGTCTTTACTTCACATATTCTTTAACTCATCAGCGTACTAAGCTAAATCTTAGGGCTCATAAGTGTGTCTTTTTAGGTTTTAAGGATAGGATTAAGGGCTATGTTACGATGGATATTCACACTAGACATATTTCTGCTTCTAGAAGTGTTTATTTCTATGAATCCATTTTTCCTTTCTACAATCTACCATCTGTCATTGAGTCCAATTCTATTCCCTCTCCTCAAGAAACTCCATCTCTTGACTTTTGTGATGAGTCACCTTTACTGTCCACATCTCCTCCTAGTTCCACACCTCTTGATTCTTCTATACATCCACCTAGAAGATCTACTAGGTCTTGCCGCTTACCAACATATCTGCATGATTATCATTTTGCTCTTCAATGTGTTTTAGCCCTACCAGATTCTTTGGAGGAAGGTATATATCATCCCCTTCCTACTGTTATTTCTTATGATCATTTGTCTCCTTCTTATTCTCATTTTATTTGTTCCCTTTCTAATGATGATGTCCCTAAAACCTATTTTAAAGCCATCAAACATGAGGGCTGGAGAAATGCTATTAAGGCTGAACTTGATGCTTTGCAAACTAATAATACATGGGTGTTAACTGATTTACCTAATGGCAAGCACCTAATTGGATATGAGTGGGTGTTTACTAAGAAATATAACTCCGATGGTAGCCTTAATAGATACAAAGGTCGATTAGTGGCTCAAGGCCTTACTCAAGTAGAATGTATTGATTATAATGACAATTTTTCTCCTGTTGCCAAGCTTACTACTGTATGTTTATTGCTTGCTTTAACTGTTGCTCATAATTGGTACTTAAAACAATTTGATGTTAACAATGTTTTTTTCATGGGGATCTTGATGAGGAAGTTTATGTTAGATATGATTAGTTTTGATGATGCCAAATATAGATATCAAATATTATGAGAGCAAAAGTTTACATAATATATTTATCTCTTATATTGACTAACTATTATATTTAATGTTGTATATCTTATAGAATAGTCAAAGAGATTGGAGAATGAAGAGCTTGAAGAATTAATGGGAATATCAAGATTCAAGCTTATAGAAGAAATACTGGATGTTTCTATGCTCGTAAGGGAATTAAGAAGTTACTGTAGCAGTTACTGTTACTGTAGCATCGAGTGATTCTGGAAAAAATAAAAATCACTCGAGTGATTCTCTAATTCACTCGAGTGATGTTTAGTGTTTCATACTATGTTGTTCGTCCAGCTGAGCGAGGTCTGTTTATTTGATCATGTCTCTCTAAATACAACTCTAATTGAGACCAAACTAGTTGCATATGAAAATAGACTCACAATGCGTCATTTGGACACCAGAAGCAACATATAAGAAGCTCAGATGAAGGAGATATAAGTGTTCGAATCTGGCCTTCATATCAGCGTCACTCTCTGAAACAAGTTTGGTATTTTGGCTATAACTCTCAAACCACTGATCCTATTGAGCTGAAACCGGTGCCATATGAAACTAGACTTCAAGATCTTTCTATTGATATATAATATAGAAATTTTGGAGCCATATTCGAAGAATTATGTCATCTGAAAGTTTACCTCTGTTTGCTGAAGAACTGGAAACGCAACAACGAAGTAAAAGTGATCTGAAGAACAGATCACTCGAGTGATTCCAGAATTCACTCGAGTGATATGGAAAATCACTTCCAGTGGCGCCAGAATCACTGCAGGAATTTTTTACTGTTCCAAATTTCACTTCCAGTGATCCTGAATCACTCGAGTGATTTGTGATTTCCGCCAAATCACTTCCAGTGATCTCTAAATCACTCAAGTGATATCTCAGTTTTGCCAAATCACTTCCAGTGCACCTGAAATCACTGCAAAAAAATTCACTGTTTGCAAAATCACTTCCAGTGATGCCAAAATCACTCGAGTGATTATGTTGTTTTCGAAGATCACTTCCAGTGAATTTCACTCTTTCTCAAATCACTTCCAGTGAATCAAAAATCACTGCAAGAAAAATTCACTGTTCTCATTTTCACTCCCAGTGCAGTTGAATTCACTCGAGTTATTTGTCATTTCTACAGATCACTTCCAGTGCAAGGCGAAATCACTTCAGGAATATTTTACTGTTTTAAAAATCACTTCCAGTGACATGAATTTCACTCAAGTGATCGTCCATTTCAGCTGATCGCCTCCAGCACCGTTCTTGATCACTCCCAGTGATAATATCAGTATACCTCATATCACTACCAGCCAGATATTATATAATCAAGTGATATGATGGTTTTTGAAAGAAGAAGCCTGAACGCACTGTCAGTGAATTCCAACTGAATCAGTATTGCTTCCGGTGAATCTCAATCAGATCGAATGATTTGCTTGTTTCTTAAAATCACCTTCTATCGAGTGATATGCCAATTTCTCAGTATCACTTCCGGTGAACTTCAAATCACTGCCAGAGAATATGAACATGAACCAGATTAACTCAGAACACCTCCAGCGTCTTTTAGTCACTTCAAATCAGATCAGCTTCATTCATGTTATGGTTCATCACTGCCAGTGGATTACAGTACACTCAATTAATATGCTTACTCTTACAAAGCCACTGCCAGTGAAATGCTTCTGTAAATCACTTCCAGAAAAATGATAGAAACAAGGAAACAACTCAAATGATTTCATAGTACACTCGAGAGATGCTGATCACTGCCAATGGAATATTATTTTATCAAAATCACTTCCAGAAGATGTCTGAACATTCCAAGTGACGTACATCAAGTTGAAGAATTTACTCGAAGGATTTCATGGTGTACTCAGCTGATGTAGATCACTTCCGGTGAAGTAGTTATCCACTCAAGTGATACTTAAAATATTCTCTAACGGCTATTTTCTGTCAGCGCATTACAGATATTCCACTACAGTTCACATGGGAAGCAACCGACCAATATTTAACGATGACGAATCATGTGCAATATCAATATTTAACAGACGAGTCAACGAACATGCAAACAACAAAAGCATTTGTTAGAGCACGATCATGTGCAACAGTTGAACTACTTATCAGAGAGCACGATCAGATTTCAACGTAAAACACTGAAGTATCTGTCAGACACATGATGGGCTCTCAATGAGAAAATATTTGAAGGCTCCAACGGCTCTCAACGCATCCCCTATATAAACTGAAGCATTCAAACAAAAAGGAGAGATAATGCGATAGAAACAAAAAGCATTCTAATATGCTGCTATCATAAGTCTTCGCCTCACATACTCTCTGCTCTTATCAGTTTACAATATCATGTACATTTGAGAGTGAATATTTGTATTGTACTTCAGTGAGCATTCATACACTCTGTGAGAGAGCTTGTAAACACTTCATCTGTATTTCAGAAGTGTTCTCAAGGTAGAGGGACCTTGAGAGGATTGATCACCTTACGGGGGAAGTTGTAGAGCGAATTGTCAGTAAGACTTTCTGCTCGTAAGACTTACAAGGTGCAAGCAGTAGAGAACGTTGCTGCTCATAAGACTTACAGTGGTGTAAGCAGGAGATAACGTTGCTGCTCATAAGACTTGCACGAGTAAGCAGGAGAGAAAGGTCTTCGGATTGCTTTGCTCGACTTGCTGTAAGGAGTAAACCTTACAGTGTGTAAGGGGGAGTTACTCTTGTGAATTTGTAGAGGCTTATCTTGTACCTAGTTAAACAAGAAGATAGTGGATTGGAAATCTCAGGAGGAGCCTGGAGACTGGACGTATGTCATCGTGGATTGGACCGAACCAGGATAAATCACAGTTTGCACATTCTCTTCTCTAAGCTTTTATATTTTCAGCATATACGATTTATATAATTACTTGTGAGTTTATACTTCCATATATATACTGAGTTAACAATCTGTGAAAAGTTTTTAAAAGATCAGACATTCTTACCATACACCCAATTCACCCCCCTCTTGGGTGTCAGCCAGTTCTAACAGTTTATATGCTTCCCCCACTTGGTTTACATATTTCTTCTCTTAATCAAGTTTGTAAGCTTCAACGTTCCCTTTATGGCCTTAAGAAAGCTAGCCAGCAGTGGTTTTTTTAAGTTGTTTAAGGCCCTTCTTTCATGTGGTTATCATCACTCTCAAGCAAATCATTCTTTGTTCCTTAAGAATTATGGTTCTTCTTTCATCGCGTTGCTTGTTTACGTGGATGATATTAGTATTGGTGGGACAAATTTGCTTGAGATTAATAAGATCAAGTCTTATCTTGATGATTGTTTTAAGATCAAAGACCTTAGTTATGCTAAATATTTTCTGGGTCTAGAAATAGCTCGTAATTCTACTAGCATCTCCCTTTGTCAACGTAAATTTGCTTTAGATATTCTTTCAGATGCTGGTTTTTTGGAATGTAAACCTATTAGCACTCCCATGGCTCAGAATCTTAAGCTTTCTGAGGATTCTGGAGTTCCTCTTGATAATTTATCTACATATCGTACACTAGTTGGTTGTTTGTTATATTTGTCTAATACTCGGCCAGATCTTGCCTTTGCTGTTCAGCAACTTAGTCAGTTTGTCCAGCAGCCTACTAATATCCATTTGAAGGCTCTTCACAGAGTTTTACGCTATCTTAAGGGAGCTCCTGGTAAGGGACTTTTCTTTCCAACATGTTCTACCCTTAAACTAAGTGCTTTTAGTGATTCTGACTGGGCATGGTGTCTTGACACTAGAAGATCCATTACTGTGGTTTTCTTGATCCATTTCTTATTACTTGGAAATCAAAAATGCAGCCGAATGTTTCCACTTCTTCCTCAGAAGCTGAATATCATGCATTAGCAGCCACCACTTGTGAGTTACAGTGGTTGTCTAATTTGCTCAAGGATTTTGGATTGCCACCTACTTCTCCTGCCTCTTTGTATTGTGATAATCAATCATCCAGACATATTGCTGCTAATCCTACTTTTCATGAGAGGACTAAGCACCTTGATATTGATTGCCATATGGTTCGCGAAAAATTGCTGCAAGGATTAATTAATTTACTCCCTATTCGAACCCAAGATCAACTTACTGACATTTTTACTAAACCTTTAGCTCCTTCCAATTTTTGTACATTGTTTACCAAATTGGCTATGGTTAATATACATACGCCATCTTGAGGGGGGTATTAGGCTATAACACATTTAGGTAGAATAACTATTTTTAGTTGGGAAAGTTGTAGTTAGGAAAGTTGTTGTAACAGAAGTGTATTGTTGTAATTAAGTCTATATAAGAACATGTGTATTATTATTTTGGGATAAGGAATAAGATTCAGATTTTTCCATTTATCTTCTTGCTTTCAGTAATAGATGATGAAACTAATTAATAAAGCTCTCTCTCAAAATAGAAGAAAATATGAGTATCTTGTCGCTAAGACAGAAATATGTACTCCAAAGTATTACTCCCTCCGATTCTATTTATAAGTAATTTTTTTTTCATGGGGTTGGTCCTTTTTATAAGCAACTTTCACTTTATGTCTGAAAATGTAAGCTCAATTTTCCTATTTTACCTTTATTAAATACATATTATTTATAATTAATTATCACATACACCAAAAGTTATATTCAGGAGAGAGAAAGAGAGAAAAAGAACTCACTATGTGAATAAAGTTAACAAATCATTGAGAAAATGTATTTTACTATCTCTCATAATTTCTATACATTCTCTCTCTATTATCATAAATAAGGACATATATAGAGAAAAAAAACATGATATTTTTTACATACTTATTATTTTTAACTAACAATTTATTTTACACAATTAAAAAAAAAGATACCTATAAATAGGTCCGGAGGGAGTATGCGACCTCAGTTCTACATGGGCCAGACTTGATGTTAATTGTTAATAAATCAGTTGATGACAATGCGAGATATTGTCCTATCATGTTCGATCATTTTATGCTTGCAAATGCTTAATTATGCCAACTGGTTTGCTCATCGAGCGAATTACAACAGAGTAGCTACTCTTTTTAACACAGCACTCATGTTTGAGTTTGCTCACAGCTCCTTGTTAGATCCACCTGCTCTTACATAGTTAAGGCTCACATTATACTGAAAAGGGGACAAGGATTGATATAAATTTAAGGTTGTGAGATTGAATTTTGAGAGAGAGAGAGAGAGAGAGAGAGAGGGCTAGGTAGGAGGTAGTTGAGGAATAAGTTGCTTAATTTAAGACTGAAAACTAATGACGTTAATTTGTGCTAGCTGCATGTGCTATGTCTATCTAGCTATATGCCATAAAGCTATGCTCTAATTAAGCCTCTAATCTAACCTTATCCTATTTTTACTCCATGTTTTGGAATCAGACCGAATCGGTTGATCCGGCCTGAGAACCGGCCATTAAACCACGTAGGTCTTTTTTTAAAAAAAATCAAATTTTTAAATTTTTTTCTTTATAATTTTATAATAATAAACCTAAAATATTTAATTTCTCACCGGTTTAGCTCCGGTTTAGCTCAAATCTAACTCACTGATCCTTAACTCAATATTCTGACCAGTTCAATGACCGGTCCGAATTTCAGAACCTTAATTTTACTCACCTTCTTGTCTCCTTTAATTGTCTTCACCCAACCTCTAGTCACTCATCATCACCCACTATAATTAATTACCAAAATCCCATACAGGCAAATGTATATTTGGATAAACATTCTCCTAAGATATATATCTAATCAGTAATCACCAATGAATATACATATAGTAGTTAAGTGGGGCCGGTCTTTAATTTGACTCGTGATGAGGCAATATTTAAAAGTGTTGAGGTAGTAAAATAACTTCAATTTTTATTAAAATTATATAGCAACCATAAATTATTTCTTAGATAAAAAATAATTATAATACTTTTAAAATTAAGACAAAACAGTTAAATCCAACTAACTTCTATCTATTATCATATAAAAGTACTAAAATACCCCTACTTAATAAAAAACTATGGTTGGTGTGTAATTTAGTGATTTATTATCTCCCTTTCTCTAGCAGTTGTTTTCAACTTTTGTCTCTCTCTCATTCTCATTCTTATATTCTCTGCTCTTCATCTTCATCACCACAGCACCACCACCACTTAAATTCCCAAAAATCATCATGAACGATTCATACTAGAAAAGTCAAAAATAGATAACAAAAAAAAAAGATCTAGGTATTGCTATTGTCTAGAATTTTGTCTTACTGGAATTAAAGGTTTCACCCCACCAATTTAAAAGTTTATGGTTACTTTTATTTTTAAAAATATTTTATAATTACTATTACACTAAAAGTTATAGATTATTTTAACACCCGAACCCTATATATAAATATCTAATAAAATAATGTGTGGTGAGTCGTGGCTATATTTAAAAATTAGAGTTATAGGTGGGTATGGCGTGAAGTATGGGAACGTGAATATACAGAGATGCCAGTTGTGTGTGTAAGACTTGAAGAATGAATGGACCGTTGGAGGGCGCCCCAAATAAATTGGATACTATAGTTAATGATTTGGAAGAGATAACGTCTCATTCTCAAATGCTCAACAGTGTTCATGAAATGGTCAAGTAAGGTTTCTGCAGACGAAGAAGCTGTGATTTGAAATTGAAGCCAAGACCCATACGTTCATGCGTTGGCTTCTGTGATGGATCAGATCATCAGAGCCATCTCTCATTCAAAGAAACCATGTTGCCCACTCCCACCACCACCTTACCTTATGCCTCCATCTCTTTCAGTTTATTACGTGTCATTTTGTTTTAATTTTTTAGAAATGTTTTTACGATTTAAGAGATAAGTATGTAAGAAAAGTTTTATCTCAACTTGTGAAAAAAAGCTTCTAAAACTATGATTTAGAGGTTTTCCAAACAAGCACTAGCTAAGTCCCACTCATTCTAAAAGTAAAAATGTAAAATAATTTGACAAAATAATAATATGAATTTTTTTTCCCAATTTAATGCCGCTAAATAAATCCATGTAAAGCAGGTGGTGATGCAGGCTAAGACATATTAGATAGCAAATAGTCCTAACTGTCGTTAATATAAAAGATAGTTAAGGAAGTTAAATAAACTGTTTAATCATAACATATATTATATATCATTAGATTATATATTAGTTTATAAGTTAAGTAAATTAGTTTAGAAAAAAACGATAAATATAAATATTTTAATATAATTTAACTAGTTTCTTTTAACCTCTTTAAAAAAATCAACTGAAATTTATATTAAAGACTTAATGTAGTATTATATTCATGCACCCATATTCATAATTTAGCAATAGGCTGATAACCAAAATGTTCATCAACACCGAGTCTAACCACAGCTCCACTGATCGGAGGAGACCATATTGATTGAGATTCCTTTGTTTAGAACCCAAAGTGTTCATTTTTACCTCTAACTCGAGATCGTTAATTCTTTGTCTGCTGATAATAGCAATGTCACATTTAGGGAAGTCTTCATTTGAATACTCCCCCTCTTATTTAATATAAGACATATTTATTATTAAAGAAATTTGTTAAATTAATTAGTATGACATATATTTTCTAAAATATCCTGATCATCTTCTTTAATTCTCTCATTCTCTGTCCTTATTAATTATTTTTGAGGGATTATTAATAGGGATAAATTAAAAAAATATTAATAAATATAAAAATTATATTTTATACCTAAGATTAATATCAACTTCCTAATTATATATGTCTTAATTATATTAAGCACAGGAGAAGTATTAAGATTTTAAGTAGTAGTAGTCCTTTAATAAATCAATACTCACTTTCATTGGGTATAATTAACTTGGAAAAAACTTCAAATATGTTTTATAAACAATTTCAAACAGTAGGATATGATTTATTGTGCCCAACATGATATATATTGATATGACATGTATGTAACTTTTTACTGATGCATCCGCATTTACTCCCAAAGCAGCTCCTCATTTCTTGGGATCCAATCCTCACTGGGTGTGTTGTCAGAAGATTATAACATATATAGTTTAATTTATGCATGGCTAATAACCAAGTGCTATTATAATAACACTTACCACCCAATAAATAGAGTCGTTGTAATCCCATTAAATTTATTTACCAACTTCATTATAATTTACCTTTATCCCACTGCCACATATCAACACTTGGAATCTCTGTATACATATGATCAATGCATTTATACACACACATATGCTACCTTTTTATATTTAACATAAAATCTTATTTATAGTACAATTTATATTATGTACGAGATGTTTTGTTAGGAACCGAAGGTACAGTATATTTTTTCTACCACAAAAATTTGCCCAGGTTGTTATATTTGATTTTATGTTTTTTTCCTATTGATCAAATGCCAGTTTCAAGGCACAATTTATAATACATTGTCTATTCAGTCATTTCACAGTTGTTCAACATTCAAATAAATGTTTTACCTACTCTAATCAAGGATGAAAATGATCCATGTGTAATGCATTGTGGTTTTTCAATTTTTTTTGTTTTGACAAAGCAGTGTTGTGTCTCTTAAAATAATACATTGAAAAAGATATTATATAGATGTCGTTGAAAGTTGCCCACTAATAAATTCGAGTCGATGTTGTGTGTCAGAGCGGAGCGTTGGATGGGATTTAAAATAAATGAATATTGATGGTTAAATCAACCATGCATGCATCATAAAAAATCAAACAAATAAAAAAAGGGTGGATATCAACATCAATCTAAATCTGAATAATTAACCAAACCCAGATCTCGATAAAATTTTACGGTTAAAAAATGAAACAGGTAGCGTAGAGCCTTCAAGAAAGGGTACAGTGCCAGTGTTATTTTGTATCCCTGACACTATCCAGTACTGACAGTTATAACCTCTATTAATTCTTTTTATCTACCCCTCTACGGCTCTACCCACTTTTCTGTACATTTCCACCTATAAACTATCATTGCATAACTATACTCAAACTTTATATCTATGTCTATGTGGGTTAAATCATGTTGTACCTTTAAGTTAGTCATAAATTTGATGGGACTTTTATGTCTTTGACTTGGAAAGTTGCTACAGAAATCACAAAATTCATGTACAT
Source organism: Albizia julibrissin (assembly GCA_037074505.1). Lineage (NCBI taxonomy): Eukaryota > Viridiplantae > Streptophyta > Magnoliopsida > Fabales > Fabaceae > Albizia > Albizia julibrissin. The sequence continues at coordinate 3,943,268 of CM073482.1, read as the reverse complement.
CTGAACTCACTTTAGCAGAATGAACAAAAATTTGTAAGATTTTAGATTTGAAAGAATAATTTTATCGTGTTCCATGTTATATATCTGCATGTAGTTTTTTTTACCTGGTTAAATAACGAAAATAGTGATACAACATGTTTTTTTTAAGTAGCATGAATCAAATACATCATATATAGAAAATTTTAACAACGACCATTAATGAAACGAGTAAATTTCGTTGGCAAGATATGATAATTTGTGCAAATGCACACATGCAATGATGCCGACATAGAAACGCCGGATAAATTATATCACAAAAGTAACATTGTGGTATATTGTGCTATAATCAATGTTTCTTCTTTAATTTTGCTCAACTCTATAAATACTCGTGCAAAGCAAAACCTAGTCTTCACTTCACCATTAGGGTTTCTTTCTCTATATATCTCACCTAGCCAGAGAGTTAGTTTCTTCAAAAATGGCACCACCACCATCATCACCTCCTTCGCCTCCATCATCGTCCTCTACCAGATTCAAGTTCCTGAAACATGCATATTACTTCATTCTCTCCAACAAAACGAACCTCTTGTTCGCTTCACTAGCCTTCCTAGCTGGAGCACCAGCTTGTCTCTATGTTCAACACTTAAACCTACCTCCATTGTTGCTCTTACCTTCATGCTTAGCCCTACTGTTCCTAGCACGCTACTTGTTCATGAACAAACCCACACAAGTATACCTAGTTGACTTCTCATGCTTCAAACCAGCCCTCACATGTCTTTGTAACAAGGAAATGCTTCTTGACAGAGCCGAACGTGTGGGGTTTTTGTCAGAAGATAGCTTGAAGCTTGTGAGGAAGATAGTGGACAGGTCTGGTTTGGGACCAAGCACATATGTTCCTGAGGCTTTGTTGCAGGTTCCTCCAAATCTGGCTCTGGTCGAGGCGAGGAAGGAGACAGAGACAGTGTTCTTCGGAGCAGTCGACGAACTTTTCGAGAAGACAGGAGTTGATGCTAGGGACATTGATATTCTTGTTGTGAACTGTAGTTTGTTTAATCCCACACCATCTCTCGCTGACACGATTGTGAATCGTTACAAGCTCAGAGGCAATGTCTTGTGCTACAATCTTAGTGGCATGGGCTGCAGTGCTGGTGTTCTCGCCGCTGACCTCGCCAATCACCTCCTTAAGGTTCGTTCTCTTCTCCAAGAGATCCGTATATCTGTACTGGGGTTTGTTTCCCCTAAGGCTCTTATAAGACATTTTTCGTTCCATTCTCCTGTCGATGTGGGGACTTTATAATATCTCTTTTATATATATATATATATAGCACTTGACAGTTAGATTAACGTGATATTTGATAATGAACAGGCTCATCCAAATTCTTACGCGTTGGTACTGAGTACGGAGAATGGAATATCAAGCATGTATTGGGGAAACAACCCTTCTATGCTGCTTGTGAACTGTCTCTTCCGTATGGGTGGGTCCGCCGCGCTCCTCTCCTCCCACCCCTCGGACGCCCGCCGTTCTAAGTATCGCCTTGTCCACACCCTCCGCACACACGTCGGCGCCGACGACAACAGCTACAACTGCGTCATGCAGCAAGAAGACGATGAGAAAAAGGTTGGCGTCGCCCTTTCCAAAGAACTCATGAACGTGGCCAGAGACGCCCTCAAAGTCCACATCACAACCCTCGGACCCCTGGTCCTACCCATCTCGGAAAAAGTCAAGTTTCTGATTAACCTGATTCAGAGAAAGGTGATGAAGACAAAGATTGAAGGGTACATGCCTGATTTTAGACTGGCGTTTGAGCATTTTTGTATTCACACTGGTGGGAGGGCAGTGTTGGACAGAATGCAGAAGAGTTTGAATTTGGATGATTGGTACATGGAGCCCTCGAGAATGTCGTTGTACAGGTTTGGGAACACGTCTTCGAGCTCTGTTTGGTATGAATTGGCTTATTGTGAGGCCAAAGGGAGAGTGAAGAAAGGTGACAGAGTTTGGCAAATGGCGTTTGGTTCTGGGTTTAAGTGTAACACTGCTGTGTGGTTGGCTCTGAAAACCATTGATCCTGTCACCAACAAGAGTCCATGGAGGGATGAGATTCATCACTTTCCTGTTAAAGTAATCTCCTAATTAATTAATCACCAAGACCCCACAATATAATGATGATGATGATGATATATATATAATATATACAGTTATGTGTTTATGTTTTGAAAGATTGGGATGATTCAGAGATGTGGAGAAGGCAGGACGTACGAGTACTGGTGTAGACAGTTATAGTTATGGGATGTGGCGGGAATGAATGAGTGATAGTGATATTATTGAAGTAGTTAATACTATTATTATGGCTTTATGTAAGAGGGTTGTTGAGTCAACACTCAACAATCTAGGGACTTTAATGTGATGTCAGGAGTTTAGATCTGGAGCTTTGCTATTTAAGGTCAACCCTCTCTACCATATTTTCTCAGCTTTGATGGTCTTATAATAATAAATATTATTAAATTATCGTGTGTCTGCGTTGTCCATCTGATCATATCTCCCACCCGTTCCCTCTATCTTCTTGCTCAACACTGACTCGCTTTTATTTTATTCATATCTTCTTTTTAAATATTTTTCTTGCCTTTCATTCCCTCCATTTCCTGTACACTTTCAAGTGATAAAGTGACAATTAACTCAGTTGTAAACTGGGATTCAGGTTGAAAGAACTAATTTGATTCCTGACTTTGGATATAAACTTATCCTGTAGAATTATGTTATTCAACAACTAAAGGCTCTTGGAATTGGTTTTGATGGATATAGATATAGATATGGATATGAAAATGAGGTTTAAAATTGTGTTTGGTATGTATATAGAATTTAGATATTATTTTTATTTAATATTTGTATTTAAAATAAAAAATTATTAATATGCCCTTATAAAAAAACTTAACCAATACTTCAAACATCCAAACTATTTTTTTATTATTTTTTTTATAATATTTTTTTTATATCCTCTTCTCTTTTTATTTTAAAAATTACCTATTAATTTCAATTTTTTTCTATTTTTAAATAATTATTTTTAAATTATAATTATATTATAGAAATAAAATTAAGGATGTTATAATTGTCCGAAACGAGGAGAGATGAGAGGTTGCCGTTGTTACCAAAAAAAAGAGAATAATTGATAGATGAAATTATAAATCTTGAAATCGTTCTAAACACATCTTCTAATGGAATTGATAGTTTGTGACTCAATTCCATTTCCACATTCAAACGGACCATAAATGGCAGTTAAAAAAATGCACAGAATTAATATCATTTTAGTTGGTTGAAGAAACCTTCTAGAAAAGTGTCTGGCAAATGTGACGAAAGTTTAGACTGGGATTAGTGGGATGCGCCAGGCCTAGGCTGTAGTGTAACGCCCAGGCGACGCGCGCGAGCCCCAGTAGCAAGCTACTGTGGTGAGCCCTCCCCCTAAAAAAATTAATTTAATATCATGTGGACCAATAGCCCACGTATCAGATATTAAACTGATAAGAACAGATACTACACTTGATCTTAGCCAAAAGGCCGAGAAAGGTATGCCTTCTATGATTTCTCCAGTTCATTTTTATATCTGCTCTCCGCTCATTTGTTTTGTTGACTCGTCGGTGTGGGACTCAATGCACCCGGAGGAGACCAACTATAATCTACGAGGTTGGACTCAGTAAATAACAAGGAGAATTATGAGAGAAGGCAAAGGGATCAAGATCCAAATTAACTAAACTATTATCATCAAACACTGGATTTCTTTATTTGACCCGCGAACAAACAACATATATATGAATATTTTGTTCCTACTCCATGAATGACAATGATGTTGCAATAACTTGATGATAGCAGAAAAAGCAAAGAAAGAAGGCGAAACAGAAACAGCTGACATGTATACAACCTAATTAAGACGAAGCACTTTATTGACCTTCAACAAACACATATACAGTTGGGAACTGTAAAAGCCTTTGCTTCTATAATAACCCATCAGGAATAGAGTGAATTCGTGTGCCCCAAGTGAAGATCTATATATCTTTACCATGCAACATAGATTTCATTAACTCATTTATATTCTGAGTCTCATTTTTGAAGCTAGCATTCTAGTACTTGGATGTTATTTCATGTATGGTGCACCCAGCCTCAAAATTTTATTATCATGTATTCAGCACCTTGAACCATAGATTAGGTTAGGTAGGGTATTAAATGTAAATGAAAAATAAAGAGTATTGGATGCACCATAAATGAAATTAGGATGCTGGATGCTACTTATCATTTTAAATAATAAGATATTTTTCTAACAATGAAATTATTTGAAATAACATTGTTGAGTCAGAAGGCAGTTGGTAGGGTTAGCCCTTAATAGGTTTGGGCAAAAAAAAGTCTACTTTCACAAAATAGCCCTAAAGCTGAAGTATGCCCCTTGAACTTGCATACCCAAACTTGGAACATAGGCTTTAAACTCTTTTGACATTTTAAAAATAAAAATACTTCATAAAATTTTTAACTCAAATAATAAATTAGCAAATTAAAGTATCAAATTAAGTCTAAATGACTGAAACTAAATTAAATCAAACCGTGGTCTTGAACCCTAATAAAAAAAGTTATCCATGGTCGCATAATCTTTTATATTTTTATATCTCATCATGTAATTTATAAAAGATTAAAACAAGTTCAAATAAATATTACCAAATAAAAAATTGAATAAATATAATTATGGTTAAAAACTTAAAATATACCTAAAAGGAGGGAAATAATATTATGTGAGTTTAGAAGGTTGGGCCCTTGAGCTTAGGCTTAAAGGGCAGGGCCTAAAAGACCAATTTCCTTCAAATCATCTCTTTAGACAAGTCCACGCCCAATTTAAACGAGATTAAAAGGCTCGTCCTGGCTCTATTGGTAGACAAGTTGGAAGGCAGAGTAATCTTCGAGAATAGGCGACAAACAGTTGTCTGATTAGGCCGACGCCAATGGATTTGTTCGGTGAGATGGATGAGCAAGGATCGTCGATGGCCATGGACGTAGACGACGTTGATTCGCTCGATTTTTTCGGCGAGGGGATCATCGTCGCCGATAACAAGCTCGCCGACGCTGACTTTTTCAACAGCTTCGAGGACGATTTCGATGATACTGATATCAACTGACGCATCCCACCTTTTCCCCTATCTTTTACTGCTCAGTATGGTGCTTGTGGTTTGTTGGGTTCAGAACTTAGGGATTCGCTGTGTTAGAAACGAGCTACTTAGCTCTTGATGGTGGAGAATGGCAATGTTAAACCTTTTCTGGAATTTCTATATTTTGTATAATGTGAATTAATTACACTAATATGAATATATTTTTATGCTAGTCGCATGCTTGGGTTTGTTTTAAATTCTGATTGATTTCGTAAGATGTGCAAAATTAAGTTTCTTTGCCAAAGTGATTTTGCATTGCGTCTGACTGAGAATGCGACTATTTTCTTATCCTGGATCAGCCTATAGTATAATGGCAAAATTAACTGCTGAATATTTCTAGCTGTAAGGCCGAAGTTGTAAGACTCATATTTATTGTGGCTGGAACTTTTAGGTAGACTGTTATAGACTGAGACAATATTTATGTCAGTACTTTGCGCAACTTTTTTGGTCGGCACATTGAATAGTGTTGTGGTGGTTAATTTTCTTCCAACCAATAATGCTACTTTTGCTGTGAGGTGTTTCGTTGCACAGTTGATATTCGTACATAAGCACATGCAATAGATATTGAAGTACTCTGGAAAAAGGGATTTCTATCAGCAGTGGTCACAGAAAATCAGAAATTTTGTTGTTGATCATCGGGGGAAGCATTCTAATTTCTAAAGTTTAGGTGATTAAATGTACTTTTAACTAAAGCTGATATTAAAATCACTCTTTAATTCCTTATGATCTCAGTATCTAAACAAATTTTATAAACTTGAGGCAAAATAATTATGTTAATCATGACTGAACATTATGGAACAGATGCCCCGTCATGAGTTTAGTGCGAGAGGGATGATTAAATGATCAAATGAACCATCCATTTTAAGTAGCAAGGTGTTTATGAAGTCCGGTCTTTTTTTTTAAAATTTTTCTTTTTGCTTTAGTTGAAGCTTACTGGAAAACAAACATTAGGCGTCACAAAGATGATAATAAATTTGATTTAGAAATTCAGTATTAGTCCATGACACCATAACTTGTTCAATCCTGGAAAGTTACTAGCTTTGTTTGCATAGTTCCATGAGATTTTATGAGTTATAGTAGTAGGTTTAAGGGTCATTCAAGCTTTCATCTGCATAACATTCCATATTTTAGAATTTGTTGTATTTCATTTTTAAAAAACTGAAAAACTGAAAATCCAACGAATTCATGCCCATGGCTCCACGTAGGAAAAATGTTACAATGAACAAAAAATGGTCAATTCCGTTTTACCAAAAGAAAAAAATGGTCAATTCAGATTTGACGTTATAAGAACTTAATTAAGATCTTTTCAATTTAACGCAATGTGGCAGAAACTTCCTCACATGGATTATTGGTATGAACGCCATCCACAAACGCAGGAGAAGGCTAACTGTACTTCCATGGTTATAAATACACATTCTTTTATGTGAGTGCGTGTGAAGCTGGGAACGAATGTTTGTACACTTTCATCTTTCATGCATTATTTAATGGTATGTGTGTTTTATTGATTCTGATGTTCTCCACAGGAGCTTGGCTTTCTCCAATAGGTATAAGCTCTGCAACACAAGTGATTGTACTATTAGAATTAGCGTAAAGCTGCATCTAGCACTCCAATCTATTTTTTAAGGTGTATTCAACACCCTAAAGTATTTTTGAAGGTGCAATCAACACCCTGATGTATTAAAAATAAAACAATTATATTCTTTTACTAATAGAATACTAACTCCGTTTGTTGACACACTATATCCCTTCTTCTTTCATTGATCTTCAACAAGTTTATCCCTTTTTTTAGTATTTAAGGGTGCAATTTTGCCTCTAATGTATAAAAAATGGAACAATTGCACCCCTTCACTAACAAAGTATTAACTCAAGGTTCGCGGTTTTAGATCAATGAAAGAGGAAAGGAAAGAGTGCGTCATTAAACGGAGTTAGTATTCTGTTAGTAAAATGATGTAATTGCTCTATTTTTAATACATTAGGGTATTGATTGCACTTCCAAAAAATAGTTTAGGATGCTGATTACGTCCTTAAATACTTTAGGGTGATGATTGCACCTATAAAAATAGTTTAGAGTGCTGATTGCACCCTTAAATATTTTAAGATGCTGATTGCACCTCCAAAAATAGATCGAAGTGCTGGATGCACCATTACCCTTAGAATTATACAAGTTCTGAAACATAATTTTCAAAGGACTACTCCAAACTTTAAGCACACAACATCACCAGAATTTGTTCCTAGGCAACAAATTATACTATTGTTGTTAAAAAAATAACTGGGCTATAAAATTTGATATTAAAATGAGTTATCAATCACGCCCACAATGAAAACAACAGCGTATCAAGGGAGTCAAACATAATGTATCCTGAAACGAACTAGTGGTAACTAGATTCAGTTAATATCCAGATGTCCCCAAGAAAAACACATTATTGCCATCCAATGGAAAGCATGTGATGCCTTTTTCATAACTTGGGCTTTTTGTAGAAGGAAAACAAAATGTATAGATAGAGATCAAAGGGTAAAATACCAGTATGCACTTGGTTAATGCTCTCTGAAATGTTGAACTATGGCTTTGGCTCAAACTTGTCCCTTTACTGTCTTAACAAGTAAGCATCAAATGAGTAACCGGCCTTGAAACAGAAAAACCTTATTGGCTCCTAAATAGTTTGCTCATTTGGATGTGGACTTGATACAGTTTGGTAATTTGATTTCACACTCTGAATAAACAAAGTTATAAACAAGTGTCAACAAAAACAATACATGACATGATTTTTCCTCTACTCAGTGGACATAGATAATGAATGGTAATAGAAAAATAGTCCATAGGATTATTAATTTAAGAGACTGGTACCTCTAGTAACGTAATGTAATAGAAATCCTCCATATGCTGCATAAGACCGCTCCCATCTCTTAATGAACGAAATATGTTTATTTCAGTTTGTAATAACCTCTCAATGAGCTCCTTCTCACCCTTCATCTGCATCCATCAAAGTTGTGATTGGTGAATATATAAACCAAAGACAAACTGATGTAGTACAAAGGAAAAGCCAGATAACAAACACATACAAATTCACTGACTAGAACATCTGGTGTGGATTCCCCAACTATATCTCCTCGATATCCATCGCCAAGAATCTCCATATTTTCCTGGATAGCATGCATTTGATTCATAAGCGGATATGAAGCATCAGAAATTCTCAATGTGCTTTATTACAATATACGCACAGCTAATGCATTACAGTACTCACTAACCATGGCATTTCTAAAATCTCCTGGAGCAAGATATACAGGTTGAGCCACATGACAATAACCCATCAACCGAGGTACTGTAGGTATAATATCTCTGTGGTTTATGACTCTCCAGCTATCTTTAACTTTCTGCAAATGCGGTGGTCAAGCTTTTACTGCTTTTGGAAATTCAAATAAAGAACCAAGACGTGGCTACTTCTTCCCAAGTGGAAAGCTTAGCAAGGTTATTAAACCGAAACCAGTCATTGAACTGGTCGGGCTACTGGATCAAGGGTTAGTAGATCAGACCGGAGTTAAACCAGAGCTAACCCGGAACCAAACCGGTGAGAAAATGAAGATTTCAGACTTATTAATATGAAATTATAAAGAAAAAAAAAGGTCACTACCCCGGACCGGACCTATTTCCTGACCGGTTCACTGGTTTCCGGGGCGAACCGGCTGATCCGGTCCAGGTTTAGTAACATAGAAGCTTAGGCCATACAGAAATTTCATTTTCAGCAAACTCTTGACAAAGGAAAACCAGATTAAGGGAGCATGGTTTGAACTATCAATTATTCACACAAGATGATAACTTGCATGCCATTTTGAAAACACGCTATATTCATTGACATGCCTGTGCATGTCATTTAACAGAAGTCAGTCATGTAATTCACAAACTGTTCTTGGCACTCAAGGTGCCCATTGCTCAAGACGACGAAGCCAATGAGACACAAGTGGATCTTCCCGTGGCTGTCCTCAGAGTTCATACCCAAAAACAGTTTTAACACGAGAATATGGATATGCTCAAAATCTGCAGCATTAAATTTTCCCCACCTATTAACATTTATAGCTGCCATATAGCCCAGTGAAGGAAATTCAGTTCAGCATTCTATTCATAGCAATGAAAGGCTCTGTTTTGAATATTGATCCAGTAACTATAATCTTTTCTTACCTCGTTGTAAACCTCTGCAAATTTTTTGTTGCCAACCCTGGGAGAGCCAAAGTTATACATTGTCACATAAATTGCTCCCTCCCTGGAAAGCAGCACACATAAAATAGAACTTCATACTATCAGAAAATATGGATGGTCAGGCATAAATGAAATGAACAATTTTCGCTTTCATGCTGAAGCCTATGTAGATTATGAAGTTAAAATACACAAGGGGAAAAATTTCCATTGATACTCGGAAGTAGGAAAAAAATCTCAATCAAATCACAAACGTTTTCTAGAAATGCCATTTTCTACAGAAATAGATTACAAGGATACTACTGAAATTCCGCACTCAAGCATTTAGTTATTAATAAGCTAAAAGCATATTTTCTAATCTACCTAAAACATTTGCATGCTTCTTCACAACAGAAAAATTTTAGTGCAATTTTTACCCCCGAAAAAATTAGTCAATCTCTATATATAAAAATATAAGCAGGCCCTGTGTAAATTTTATTTTTTTCAAGAGGATCTTATAGAAAATTTCATGCATAGAGTAGAACAGTAAGAAATCAACCTGATGGGTCTAGGCCTATTAAGACTTGTAGAGGTAGGAAAAATAGGGGATTGGGCCAATCTGGCCCAACTCAGACAGAAAGGGTGAATGAGGAAACTTAACAGTTTGTTTGTTAGAGCCTTAGAGGAGAGAGTAGGTCTAGTGAATAATGAATATAAGGGTGAGTATGGATTGTGAGAAAAGTAGTGGATTGTGTACTGACTCGAGGAAGAGAGCTAGCCTCTCGAAGCTTTAGTGTATGTGTCAGTGTTTCTTTTGATTTCCATTTCTTTCTACAGCCGAACCTGTGTTTATCCACTAAGACTGTCGTTCAGCATATTTTCTGGTTTTATTGAGTATTATATCAGAGAAAGGTCCCATTAAAGCCATTGATATTGCGTACCAGGCTACTATAGTTTGACAAAAAAATATTATTCATCACACCAAGTCAGCCCAAACTCCAAAAACAGAAACAGTACAAGAATTAAACACAATATGTTTAACAAGTACAACAGTTAGAGAAGAATCACGTCATTTAAGAAACCAGATACAGATATGTCCATTAGCATCTATAATACCAGCAGATTTACAGGGAAAATATAGAGTTGAAATAAAATATAAACGAAAATAGTGACAAACAAGAGAGGCAATCAACTTACTTCACCAGTTGATTAGATGAAAGTTCAAGAGCAAGCAGGGTTGCCAATGCGCCACCTAAACTGTGACCAGTCACATAAATATGCCACTTGTGCGGTGGCTCAGAATGATCATCTCTGGCACAACATATATTTTGTCAACATTCAAATGGAATTTTAAGAAGTTATATATAACCAATAAATAAATGGAAGAATTACATTCAGGTCTTATCCAAGAGAAAAAATGAAAAATTGGTCTCATGGAGTTATCAATCGTGCCCCTGGACTTGTCAATTCACGCCCCTGAAGTTGTCAATGGGACCATTTTTTCTCTTGGGAGAGACCTGAATGTAATTCTTCCTAAATAAATCAATGAAGAGAAATATTTTATCATGGTAAAAAGATAAGAAAGTGATAAGACATACAAAAAAAATAAGCAGATGAAAAAAGACATTGGTTGTTTTATTAAATAATGAAATGTGTGCTCAAGGCAGCAACTAAAATCAATAATCGCCAATTGAATTTGGTCAGGAGGAAATTGCAACAATTTAAATTTTCAGAATAGATTCCAAACATTAAGAATCTCATTAGCAAACTACATCATAGAATTTTCATTCTTTGAGATCAAAGACATATAATGCTAGTAATTATGAAAAATAAAATCATGGCACGAGCAAGGTACATAAGGAAAAAAAATCACTTGATGTATATACACATATATTTCAAAGGATTGCTTGGTGTAATTAAATTTGTACAGAAGCATCACTTACGTATAACCAATTGCAAGTCGAATTAGAGAGATGATCCTGGTCCTAACTGAATCATATGCAGTCAAAAAACCACTATGAACCTGCATCAATTACAGCACCATTACTAATTGTGGAATGTACTGTCCTTGTAGTTTTGTAGGCATCTGGTAAATATGTTTGACATACATAAACCTGATATTGATTAACATACTTGAACCTCTTGCTTGAAATCTCCACCTATCCTTTCAGGATTTAACCTACGGAAGTGATAGAAAAGTTAGGTATGCTTTGAAATCGTCTAGTGAAATGAAAACGCCAAACAAAATGAAGCCTATTCAAAATTATGCATGCACAAGAATAGACAAGGTGCCGAGGCCAAGTTAAAAACGACAGAGCCTCCCCAGTTCCCTCAAATTCAGTTGCTCCGCAACAGGATTCTTCAGTTTTTCCCCCAAATGCTCATCATCCTTCCTTTCTTTATTACAGAGTAGGATACATCTAGTTTAATTATTTGATTTCCCACTATATAATACAAGATGCATACATCAATATATATCTGAGCAGAAATAACACATCAAACCAAGTAGATGTCACAGATTAAGACGTATTGACAGGATGAGAACACTTGTATGACTAACAAGAAATCATTTGTATTAATCAAGATCAGAATTGAGTGTTACCCAGTAGGAGCAAGCATTAGATCAGTTCTCAAGTCCTTCCATTTTGCCTAGAGAGCATCAAAACAAACGTACCTCAGGGACAAACCTGAGGTCTAACTCTGCTTAAAAGAAAAAGAAGAATATGACCTACCTGTTCTGTTCCCCTGAAAGCAACCACTAACCTTTTCCGTGCAGAATCACGCCAAATAGCAACCTGAAAATCCCCCAGTTATATTTATAAAGGCTCACACAGAGAAGAACAAATTAATACTGGGACGAATGATTGCAAAACACTACAACCAGAATAACATAGGAAAGGGGACTTATCTGCCAGGAAATAACAAGATACCTGTGTGTCTGTGGTTGCATTATCTAAGAAACATAGTTTCTCAAACTCAGACTTAATAAAACTTGGCTGGCCCAGTGAAGTGGCAAGCATTGCCCAAGCTTCCATAGCACTTTCAGCAGTTGAAAAAAGTTTTTTCATTTCCTCAGTTTTCTTCTCATCCAATGCAGACCCATTCCCTGAGCTAGGAAGATTTTGCGAAGTGGAATATTGTATTTCAGCTTCTCTTACTTCGGCAGAACCATCTTTGCTCTCCCACTCTTCTGCAGAATGTCCTTCCTTGTTCATCTTGGAAACTGTTGCAGCCAGAAGCATTAATCCTCCCAAAACTGACTCTGTCTGTCTTACCAAATTTTGCGTTGCTTTTTTGACCTCTGGTATTGAAGATTGAATTGCAGCAATAGCAGGTTGGCTATTTGTTTTACCAGATGTCTCATCTGTGCCTTCTGATGTTGCAAGCCCAGATTCAATGTAAAATGATTCTGCAATACTTCGTGACTGAGAGCCAATTTTGCTCAAAAAGTCGAATCCATCCCATTTTAGTTTCTCAGGAACTGAGAGACCTAGCTTTTGAACAATGTTATGATTGACAATGTCAGCAAGGTTCCTCCAGAAAAGTTGATCCGACTGCTCTTCCTTGCTAACTTCTTTTGATAGTTCAGAAACATGTCCATTCTCAGTATCATCCACATATCTCAGTTCACTAGAAGTTTCACTACTGAAGGATTCTGAACCTCCAGCCTCTTCTGAAGGCGTATCTAATGCAATAGAAGAATCATTCAATGTCCCAGAGCCTTCAGCATCATATTTATCAGAATCAAACATCTGAGCCTCGTGAGGATATAAATTATTGAATGACTTTAATTGCCCAAATGCATATTCCACAAATTGGCGGGCTTGCACTGTATCAGAACCAGTAATCTTCCTCAGTGCAGAATCAATGGCATTAATCTTTAGAAGCTCTGAAACAAAAGGAATCTTCCACCACCTTTTCTCATCATCGATTTCATCAAAGGTTTTATATTTAACCTAAAATTAAAAAAGATATATCATGGAAATTAACAAGTTATAGCTCATTAAAATGCAACTTTGTAACATTTTTAAATCAAATAAAGCATATAAGTACTAGAATTTTGAAGAATTAAAACTACGACTTGACAGAAGACCGAGCATATAAGTTCTGTGGTGTAGAAATTCTGAGGTTGATGATAATTTAGTTGATCCACATGCTGTAAATATATATTGAGTATCACAAAGCTGTAACATTTGGAAAACAATATTTAGACTCATGATATATTGCACAAGCATCCAAAAGGTATCAATGGCTGACCATAGTTGACTTCACTCTTACCCCAGTGAAACATGGATGGGCAAAAAACTAAACAACTGGCAGGGCTAGGGCCTTATAAGCAGAAGTTTCTCAGCAATATATAAAAGTATAATAAATTCTTCCAATATTTGAGAGGTGCTGAGAAATATTTGTTCTTCCCAAAACATAAAGCCTATACTGTTAGTTTCTTAATTCATTGTTACAACTTGCAAGCAACTTACCTCCAGCTGAACCTTTCCACCCCCACCCATTCCTTCCAACTCCACCGTTATTTCATGTGAGTCTCCTAAAACACATGCATGATTGTTAGTTGAGCGAATGCTTTTCAAGCAATAATTACTTTAAAAGAAAAAGAAATAGACACATACATTAATTCTTTTGACAGCGATAAAAACCTTGATATCATAACAAAATTAAGATATTCCCAAAATAATATGAACTGAAAACTTAACAAATTGAAATTCTACTGACAAGAAAACTTTTCAAGCTTGCATCAACTATATGGTGCAAGAGATTTTCTGACACCCACCATCACAAAGCCATTCCAGGTCTACTCCTGCATTCCCCATGCGTTTGTGGGGAGCCACAAGGTTTGCATCCCAAGCTGCAATCTATAATCACAACATCTAAGAAAACCAATATAAACTATCAAATGAAATTATTAGGCAAACTTTAAAAAAAAAAAAAATGACATTGTACATACGCTTCCTGCACTGATCCCAACATGAAAACTTCACAAATTCATAAGGCTGAGTGTGACTCTGTGTGTGTGTGTGTGAGTGTGAGAGAGAGTCCATATTGACCTGAAGGGGTTTAGTCGGAGGCTGCTTTATATGAAAAGCAAATTCTTCATTCCATGTTGGCTCTTTTGTCCTGCCATATTTAATTTAGGATGAACCTTATGTACTAACAGAATTCTAAAAGTTATACTCGTTACGAGAATTTGAAAAGGCAATATATAAACGCACAGCTCCATTTAATACGTCAAAATTTAGTCATCCATTATCTTGAGTAGTTCTTATTTCTCAGTTGTCGCCCAATATACCAATTAAAGAAGTCAAAGCTGGAGATACTTTAAATTCTTAGAGCATTGCATGATAGGACGAGGTAACTTGTTTCTTCTCAAGAAAAGCCATATGAGTAAAAATTAAACAAATTCTCCAGTAACTAAAGCTGCAAACCATGAAAAAATTTTAAGTCTCCTCAACCATCAAATAACATCCTGAGATAAAAGGGAAGAGAACTCACCCCCATTTAATCTTGCTTTTAGCAGTCTGAGAATCTAATTGCATGACCAAATATGGATCACTTGTTCCCTGGAAGTCAGATCAATGGAGGACACATAGTCCAAGAAAGGAAATCAAAGGAAAAATTAGTCATGTTAATTAAGTACTGAGTGTCAGATATGAAGCAAAATAACAAGAAGTAACTAGCTCTTCAGAGAACTAGTCAATAATGTAAATATTATATAAGTTAACCAACCCATGGGTCCATGGCAGGGAAATTGAATCCTTTCTTCAACTTTACGAACAGTTGGCCATCATAAATTTCAGAAACAAATTGCCTGCATATGCCAAGAAAATAACTTGTTTTGTACATTCAACCAATTGCATCCATTTATCTGGCTAACTAAAAGGGACTGTATAAAATTAAAATGAAGCATCACATATTAGAATGCATTTTAATAGGAAAGGTATTTGAAATCTGATAATAAGAAAAAACCAAACGACAGCTACAAAAAGAAATCGACACGTACTCGGAAAGGTATATTGTCTTACAATCTGCAGCATCAACTTCACGCCTTCCTATGTTTTCCTGCATTATGTTAAAAACTTAGAAATGAAAAAGGCACAAAAACGAGCATGAACACATTCCAATATATATCTATATTAAGTCCAGCGTAGCATTCTGATGTAAGATGCCAAATTGCGGTCTACTCCTACTTGGTTATAGTGGTAATATTTAACGCTGAAGAGGCAAAGGCAAAACGAAGTTGACTTTCGACGGTCCGTTTGTCTTAACATCAACCTCAATATACTATTTGTTCCTTGGCAAATGAAAAGAAGAAAAACCAAAACTGAAGAAGGAGTCAACATATTTCTAACTTCAGGGGATCATGAAGTTAATGGTAGTAAAAGTAACATGCTTCATTATATAAGAAGTTCAGATTTTTCGATTACATTTCTGCTTATACGTTCTTGCAACTTTTCCGCGAAGTATCTTCAGTTTGACAATTAAGGAATAACCAACTCATGGGGAAGGGGAACTTTAACGAATCCAGGTATTAGAGTTACGAAGGTGCGGCAAATCGAAATGAAAATTTAAGGAAAGTTACAAATATTCAAGGGAGCTGGCGAGCTAATGACATACAGAAGGGGTAGTGTAAGCCTCGAAAGCAAATCCCGCCAAAACAACAGCGAGATTGATATCGAAAGGAGGCCGTTCATCGTTGTTCTGAATCGAACGCCTTTCAATGTCGGAGCCGACCTTAGAGGAACAGAAAGTTCTGTAAGTTTCATTTCTGGCTTTCGCATATCCGCCGGAAGAGAAAAGCCGCACATTACGGGGAAAGTACGCGGGAAAAAGGCGCGAAAATTGGGGGGTTCGAGAGTGAGGAAGAAGCTTGGGTGAGATCGGAAAGAATGAGTAACGAAATTGAAGAGACTGTAGAGAAGCCATGGAGCAAACCAGAACCGGTGGAAGACCAAGCCAAGACCAGCTCGAAGTGAGTGTCAGAGGGGTAGTGGCGAAGTTACGTAATTTGAAAGAAAAGGAAGGGGATATTGTAAGAATGTAAGTGGACTAATTTTGCATGACCACGGAACCGCAAGGGGAAGGCCAACCGTCATTCTGGAACATGCGATAGCTTTTGTCGTTATACGGCGACAGTTATGGGCCTCGCCCCCAAACGCAATATAATGGCAGCGAAAAAAAAAAATCAATAGTAAATCCTTCACTTCTAAATTTTTTAATTTATTATTTATTCTGCGCATCTATTATTACTTATATGATCATAGATATAAATCTTATTTAATTTATTTAATTAAATTAATAAATTTAATTAATGAGACATTTTTTTAAGGGTTAAGGTGCAAAAATAGCAATGAACTATTTTCTAAAGTGCACCCAACACAACTAAGGGTGTAAAAATAGATATTATGAATTTTTTTTGAAGCAAAAATAACAATTTTTTGACTCAAAATAGATAAAGAAAGTGTTATTTTTGCTCCAAAAAAAATTCATAATGTTTACTTTTGCACCTTAAAAATTCATAATGTCTATTTTACACCCTAAATAGTTAGTTGTGTTGGGTACACTTTACAAAATAGTTCTTTGTTAAATCTGTAACTTAACCCTTTTTTAAAACATCCTTATCTTTTTTTCTTAATTTCATCCCTCTTTATAGTAATTATAGTACAGATAGTACCAATGGAAGTAATTTTAAAAACATAATAATAAATGTAGAAATAGGCCTTGCATTTAGAACTATTATCAACTTCTAATTAAATCATGTATTAAGAATTGGAGGTGTTTTTTTTTTAAAAAAAAAGACTCAATCAACTTGATTGAGATTTACAAGCGGACTACACTACAGACTTCAAAACACTTATGTGATGAAACCAAACCATCATATTTAGTGTATGTTTGGATAACTCTAAAACTATAGTTTTAAAAACCCTTTTTTTATAAATTAAAATAAAACTCTTCTTACATACTTATTTTATAAATTATAAAAACTATATTTCAAAAACTAATTCAAACATACTTTTAAAGTTTGTTTTACAAAAATGTTGGCAGCCACAAACGCGGGGTACAGTGGGAAAAGTGGAAAAATAACCCTGTTTGGGTTGACAGTTGTGCCAAGCCCAAAAGTAGGTTTGGAAAAAAAGCAATCAATTCTAGCTGTTTCACCGTGCTGCTTTTGGGTGTGTGCACAAGTTTTCCATTCTCCACTAGGAAGGCCTGTTCTTGTGTTTTGGTTGCTCAAAATCAAGTGCACATGAAGAAATCACTATGGCTGAACTCTGTAATGTCTTGGTAGTTATCTGTTGGGTCTTTTTTCAATGCTTTTCATGAATTTGTTTATTTTTTTTTGTTAGAGATAGGTGTTCCAATAATGATCCACTTTATGTATATATTTTAATTTAAATATAATTTTATCCATTTTTAATTAAGTAATTTAGTGTATTTTCTTTTTTTCAATAATAATTGATTTTTTTTATTTTATCAACTTTTAATTTTAAGTTTTTACTTCAATTATCACAATATATACAAATAATATGTGTGTGTGATATTTGATAAAATTCATATCATTTTCCATTTAAACTAGCTTTTTAAATAATAATCCAAACAAGTTTAATGTTACAAAAAAAGTCACTTCTGTCACCACCAATCCAAACACAAATCACATTTACAATTTAACTTTTATAAAAATTATATTGCAAAAAAACCACATCCGTTACCGCTAATCCAGACACTTAGTAGTCAAACTAGTTTTTGGTTTAAATTAAATTAATATAGCAACTAGTAATTTTTAAGGGCAAAGGGGCATAAATGCCTATATGTTTTTTCAGAAAAGGGCACCCAACACCAAATTTTTTTACTTAGAGCATAAATGCCCATCAACATTTAAAAAGGGAGCTAAAATGCCTATCCATCTGCCACATTATTATTATTTTTTTTGGAAAAAATAACCATTTTGCCCTACAATTTTGTGAAATTTTGCAATTTTACCCTTATCAATTGTGTGACACTTTTAAATTAGTAAATGACCTTCAAAAATTCTGAAATTTTTCAGAATAAAAGTAGACATGATAAGCTTTAATTTGATAGGTCAAATGAAATTTTATTTGGTCAAAATGACCATTTTTCCCTTACAATTTTCACAATACTTGAAAAATTGGCAGATTTGTCACAAAACTTTAAAAATTTATATCTAATTGTATAGATATCCAATTGGGGTGGTTCCAAAGCCTATGTAACCCTTATTAAGTCTAGTTTTATAGAAAAATATAAATTTTAGCCAATAGGAACCTCAAAATTCCCAAAATTTTTATTTTTGAAGTTTGCTCCAGAAAAATGTTAAATTCGCTGGGCAAAATTCAAAAATTCATTTCTCCTTGTTAAATTTATTGGGCACAAGTTGAAGTTGTTGTCAATGTAATTTCCTGTTAAGGCAGTCAGATTGTGTGACACTTTTAAATTAGTAAATGACCTCCAAAAAACCAGAAAATTTTCAGAATAAAATTAGACATGATAAGCTTTAATTTAATAGGTCATATGGAATTTTTAGAGTTGTATACAAGGAGAAATGAATTTTTTAATTTTTCCCAGCGAATTTAACATTTTTCTGGAGCAGACTTCAAAAATAAAAATTCTGGGAATTTTGATGTTCCTATTGGCTAAAATTTATATTTTTTTCATAAAAATAGACTTAATAAGGGTCACATAGGCTTTAGAATTACCCCAATTGGATATCTATACAATTAGATATGAATTTTTAAAGTTTGGTGACAAATCTGCCAATTTTTCAAGTATTGCAAAAGTTGTAAGGGTAAAATGGTTATTTTGACCAAATAAAATTCCATTTGACCTATCAAATTAAAGATTATCATGTCTACTTTTATTCTGAAAAATTTCAGAATTTTTGGAGGTCATTTACTAATTTAAAAGTGTCACACAATATGACTGTCAAAACAGGAAATCACATTTACAACAACTTCAACTTGTACCCAGCGAATTTAACAAAGAGAAATGAATTTTGAATTTTGTCCAGCGAATTTAACATTTTTCTGAAGCAAACTTCAAAAATAAAAATTTTGGGAATTTTGAGGTTCCTATTGGCTAAAATTTATATTTTTCCATAAAACTAGACTTAATAAGGGTCACATAGGCTTTGAAACCACCCCAATTGGATATCTATACAATTAGATATGAATTTTTAAAGTTTTGTGATAAATCTTCCAATTTTTCAAGTATTGTGAAAATTGGGGCAAAATGGTCATTTTGACCAAATAAAATTCCATTTGACCTATCAAATTAAAGCTTATCATGTCTACTTTTATTTAGAAAAATTTCAGAATTTTTGGAGGTCATTTACTAATTTAAAAGTGTCACACAATTACCAAGGGTAAAATTCTAAAATTTCACAAAATTGTAGGGCAAAATGATTATTTTCCCCCAAAAAAATGATGATGTGGCAGATGGATATATATTTTAGCTCCCTTTTTAAATGTTGATGGGCATTTATGCTTCAAGTAAAAAAATTTGATGCTGGGTACCCTTTTCTGAAAAATATATGGGCATTTTTGCCCCTTTACCCAATTTTTAATAGTTTGATTTAGCGCTTACTAGACTTTGACAAAAAGGTTCCCGCAAAGAATGGACTTCACTTTGTCATGAATGATCTTGAAACTTTATCCAATGGAATGATCCTTCCACTAGTCATTTTTGGGGCAATTTCCAAATTGGTACGCTCGCCTCCGATCCTTCTTTTTGTTATCTAATTTTCTGCGATGTGATTGACTTCTTGCGTACAAGAATAACCTTATAAAAACTGTTGAAAGGGGGAAAAAGTCCCACATCAAAGAAATGGTGAGGGAGAGGGTGACACTTTTGATATAAATAGGAGGCCTTCCTCTCTCCTTTAACTCATCCCTTCAACTTATCTTCTTCTTTCTATAAGGTATTTTGTATTTTCTCCTCTTTTATAGTATTTCACTTGTAAATTGTTTAGAGTGAAATTAGATTTTGATATTTTCCTTATTGTTGTCTTATTTATTATTTATTAGATGTTAATAGATATAGTAGTTGTGATTTATTATATTAAAAAATTATGTCTAGAAATTCTATTTTCTAGTATTGTAATTTTTTAGTAAAATCGGTTACGCTCTATATATCCCGCTTCCGCAACAATTGGTATCAGAGCCAAGGTTCTGTCTGAGTATGCTATGTGGTTGCAGTATAATCTGAACTTCTACATCGGAAAATAATTACCTTGAGGTTTTGCATTTGCAGTTATTAAATAATATTTGGAGCAGAAATGACAGACAAAAAGATTGAAGAATCCACATCAAGTGTCAACGATTCGTCGTCGGCATCTTCGCTTTTGACGAGAATTATGTCTAATGCGAAGTTTGCAGTTGAAAATTTTAACGGATCAGGACATTTTGGGATGTGGCAGAGCGATGTTCTTGATGTCCTTCTTACACAACAACTAGATTTTGCCATTGAAGAAATGAAACCAAATAGAATGGGGGAGGAAGATTGGAGGATCATCAATCATGTTGCATGTTGTACTATTCGATCGTTCCTTTACAGATAACAGAAGTATCCATACATAAAGGAAACTTCTGCATGTAGATTATGGAAGGCATTGGAGGATAAATTCCTGAAGAAAAGCAGTCAGAATAAACTTCACATGAATAAAATATTGTTTCGCTTCACCTATGTTCCTAGTACCACAATGAATGATCATGTTACCAGTTTCAACAAGTTGGTAACAAATTTGCAGAATTTGGACGTGAACTTTGAAGATGAAGATCTGGCCTTGATGTTGTTGGGATCACTTCCTGATGAGTACAAGCACCTGGAGACTACTCTACTTCATGGCAAAAAGGAAGTATCTCACAGAGATGTTTGTTCAGCGCTATACAGCTATGAACAAAGAAAGAGGGATAAACTGTAGCATCCTTATTTTTATTTTAGGATATAATTACACATTGGATATAAGTATAAATTTAATAGAATTTTTTTTGAAAAAATAGAATTAAAAATTTAATTAATAAAATAATATTATATTATAAAATAATATATATGTGTGTGTGTGTGTGTGTGTGTGTGTGTGTGTGGTAGGCATCGATTTCAACCCTTACCAAAACAAAAGGGGGTGACCCCTTTTGTCAAATAAAATATTAAAAAAGTTTATTTGGCGCCAAAGCATGAAGAGGAAGGAGAGGGGTATTATATAAATACCCCCTTCCCTGAAACACTTCACGCAGGTGCAGGTGAAGTGTTTGTGAAGAGTGAAGCAAGGTGAGGTGCTGATAGGAGTATTTTTGGTCTTTTGAGGATCAATAAGGTACTCAAACTCTCTTCTAATCATAAAGTTTTTTTTATAAAATATATTCTAAATAATTTTATCTTTCCTACGATAGTGCTTTTATGCTAGTTAGAGAATATTTTAGGGATATGATTTTAGACAAGTTTTGAGTTTTGTCAATATAAGACTGTAGAAATGTAGAGAATAATTAATAGTTAATTTTAACCAGTTTAGATTTATTATTTGGTTGTTATGTGATTTTATAATTAATTTATTTTATAAATAGGATATAAATTAATCTCCATATGACTTTTTTACTGATCAAAATTTGTTTAAATAATTTATTTGGATTATTGGAGGTATTATTGAGGTTTTAATCGGTTTATTTTGTTAAATCTGAGCTCTATTAAAAATATGAGTTAGGATTTAATATTTAAATTAGAATTTGATATGATTTTAATTATGTAGAGATTTGAGGAGTTGTTCAATAATTGGATTATATCCATATAAATTATGAAAAATAGATTTAATTATTTAAAAAGTTGATATTGAGGATTTTGTAATTATAGGTATGTTAAAGGTTATTTAAGGATTTTAATAAGTGCTTTAGGTTTATGAGGAATGATCTATGATTAAGGATTTTTAAGGAAAAATGAAATAATTGAGGATAATAGTTGTAAAGAAAATTGGGTTGTAGGAGTTAAATTATGTAAATTAATGATTTTATTGTTATTTGTGGTTAATTGGTTTCTACATTAATAATGTAGAGTTTTCTTGTGACCGGTGATTTCACGGGTTTTACTATCCAAATTAAGCTTAAGCTTGGAATCGAGGTAATCGGGGTTAATTTATTTTGTATGCTTGATTTAGACTGTAAGGTGTTTTATAAACTTTATTTTTATCTATATTACTTGTATGTGTTTTGCAAGATTATATTTATATCTGAATATGAATTTATTTCAGTGAAGCAATGTATTTTCCAATTTACATATATCAGTGAAAATTATTATTAAATTGTTACTGTTGTGATGGATATGGTGTTTGAGATGGAATGTTGTATAAGAATTTAGAACTCTCGTAATTATTTTCGAAAGCTGTATTAATTTATTATTTTATATTACGGGATATGTTGAGTTTTGTGGAAGAAATATGGTGAATTGTGTGCCCATCAGCTCTCTCAATCCTGACCCGGATTTGGAGTTGAGTGTTTTCAGCAGACACCTCCCTGTTACGGTATATTGGTGGTAGCATGAGAGGGGCAGTATTCTTAATGTGACTAGCTAACCTTTGGCCGGGTATACTAGCACTGATAGGTTGTACCAGTCCAGAAGAGACAAGGAGGAGCATGATGGATGAGTGGGGATTGTCTTATTCATTTATTATATTATGTTAAGTTTTGAATTATGAGAATAATAATAATAATAATAATAATAATAATAATATTATTATTATTATTATTATTATTATTATTATGTCAGTTAAACTTGCTTCTCTGACTTACAATCCTTCCCTGCATATTTTGTAAATTGATTTTGGTTACTGAGACTTTATGTCTCACCTCGTCATTATAAATAATTTTTCAGGCGAGACCTCTAATCTGGTTAGAGGCCAAGGGAAGCAACCAAAGGCATAAACGTTGAGGATCTTGTAGGCCTCTTTTGGTATTGATGTTGTGTTAATTTTTATATTGTCATTATAGGGCTCTCATGTTTTTATAATGCCGCGTTTACTGTTTGGATAATACTTGTTGTGAGAGAGGGTCATTTCATAAACAAGGAGAAGCAGAGGCACTAGTCACAAGAGGGCGTGCTGAAAATTAGTCGAGATTAAGGAAAGGGAGATCCAAATCGAGGTCCAGACCCGATAAGAATGAATGTGCCTTTTGTAGAGAAAAGGGCTACTGGAAGAAGGATTGTCCAAAGTTAAAGAACAAAGTCAAACAGAACAATGTGAAGGCTGCTATGGATTCAAATGTAGCTAATTGTGATGATGAAAATTCAGATTTTTCATTATCTACAATGACATCATCAAAATCGCCAGGCGTATAGTTGTTGGATTCAGCTTGCAGTCATCATATGTGTCCTAACCGAAATTGGTTCAATGATTTCCAAGAAGGAGGATGTGGAGTTGTCCACACAGCATATAACACTTCACTTACCGCATATGGTCTTGGTTCAGTTCGATTGAGGAACCATAATGTATTGATCAGAACATTGACAGATGCTCGATATGTACCAGATTTGAAAAAAAATCTCATTTATGTGGGAACTCTAGATTCAAATGGGTTCAAGATTATTGCCGAAAGTGGAGTAATGAAGATACTTTCTGGTGCATTAGTGGTAATGAAGGGTATCCGGAAGAACAATAACACGTATCACTATCGGTTATTGGAATTACAGCAGTGACATCCAGTGATGAGAAGGAGGTAGAAACGACCAGGTTGTGGCATATGCGATTGGGACATGCTGGAGAAAAATCCTTAAAAACTCTTTCAGATCAAGGGTTGTTAAAAGGATTAAAGCATTGCAGTTTGAAGTTTTGTGAGCACTGTGTGAAAGGGAAGCGGACAAGGGTTAAGTTCGGAACAACTATCCATAATACGAAAGGTATTTTGGATTATGTTCACTCTGATGTTTGTGGTCCTTCTAAAACACCATCATTGGGAGGAAAACATTATTTTGTAACCTTTGTTGATGATTTTTCCCGAAGAATTTGGGTGTATACAATGAAGACGAAGGATGAAGTATTGAGAATTTTTCTCAAATGGAAGGTGATGATAGAAACATAAACAAGCAGGAGGATCAAATGTCTTCATACAGATAACGGAGGAGAATACATGAATGATCACTTTCAGAAGATTTGTGAGGATGGTGACATCGTTAGACACTTCACCGTAAAAAATACACCACAACAGAATGGAGTGGCAGAACGCATGAACCGAATTTTGGTTCGGTGTATGTTGTCCAATGCTGGCTTGGGCAAAGATTTTTGGGCTAAGGAAATTACATATGCGAGCCACCTCATTAATTGTCTACCATCTACTATTATTGGTGGTTAGACACCGTTGGAAAAATGGTATGGTAAACATGCTATAGATTATGATTCTTTACATGTATTTGGCTCAATTGCATACTATCATGTGAAAGAGTCAAAATTGGATCCGAGAGCAAAGAAAGCTATTTTCTTGGGGATCACTTCTGGAGTCAAAAGATATGTTTATGGTATGCAGAGACAAAGAAGATTGTATTTAGTATGGATGTTACCTTTGATGAATATACCATGGTGAGAAAGGTAGCAGCTGAAGATACCCAACAAAGTAATAGTGTTTCAAAGTAGGTGGAGTTTGAAGGAAAAATGATTTTCCCAGTACAGGGAGAAGATGGGGAAACAAGACAAGACTTTCTTAAGGTAGAAGAAGAGCCAGTTGATAAGGAGGTTTTGACTCATAGACCTCAATAGCAACGTGAATCAATAGCAACCAGCAAACTAAAATGAATAATAAGAAAGCCTACTCATTTTGAAGACATGGTGGCTTGTGCAACCTCAATTGCAGCTGATGATATTCCCTCAACTTATAAATGGACTATTCAGAGCTTAGAAAAGGATAAGTGGAGGAATGTCATGAATGAAGAAATGCAGTCCTTTCATCATAATGGTACATGGAAATTGGCCAAACTCCCGAAGGGTAAAAAGGCAATTGGTTGCAAATGGGTATATGCAAAAAAAGAAGGATTTCCTAACTAAGGTGATGTGCGCCACAAAGCAAGATTGGTAGCTAAAGGCTATGCTCAGAAGGAGGGAATTGATTATAATGGGGTATTTTCTCTAGTTGTGAAACATTCATCTATTAGAATTTTGTTGGCTTTGGTAGCACAGTTAGATTTGGAACTAGTTCATATGGATGTAAAAACTGCATTTTTAAATGGCGACTTGAAGGAGGAAATCTACATGACTCAGCTGGAAGGATTCAGAGTTGCTGGAAAGGAGAATATGGTGTGCAAACTTGAAAAATCGTTATACGGATTGAAACAATCTTCGAGACAATGATATAAATGATTTGACAAGTTTATGTTGCGGCATAAGTACAAAAGAAGTAAATATGATCATTGCGTCTATTTGCGGAAGCTTTAAGATGTATCCTTTATATATCTCCTTTTATATGTTGATGATATGTTGATAGCTTCAAAAAATCATGCATAAATTGAGAAGCTGAAAGTTCAACTAAAAGGGGAATTTGAGATGAAGGATTTAGGTGAGGTAAGGAAAATTCTCGGCATGGAGATAACAAGAGAGAGAGAACCAAAGAAACTCTTTTTATCTTAAAAGGAGTATTTAAAGAGGGTGCTAAATCATTTTGGTATGAATGAGAGAACGAAGCCAGTTAGCACTCCACTTGCCCATCATTTTAAGCTCAGTGCTGATATGTCGCCAAAGGATGAAGATGAACGAGAGTATATGTCAATGGTACCATATGCAAATGCCATTGGTAGCTTGATGTATGCAATGGTTTGTACAAGACTTGACATTTTACAGGCTGTTGGAGTATTGAGTAGGTATATGCATGATCCAGGGAAGGAGCATTGACAAACTGTGAAATGGATTATATGGTATATCTGTAATACTATAGATGTTGGATTGGTCTTTGAGCAGGAAGGTGATCGATCTTTAGTTGGATACTGTGACTTAGATTTTGCAAGTGATTTGGACAAATGAAGATCAACTATTGGTTATGTGTTTACTTTTGTAAGAGTACCAGTTAGTTGGAAGTCGACTCTACAGTCAACAGTTGCTTTGTCTACCACAGAGGCAGAGTACATGGCAATTACAGAGGTTGTGAAGGAGGCAATTTGGCTTCAAGGATTGCTTGGAGAACTTGGTATTCGTCAAGAAAACATCATAGTTTATTGTGACAGCCAAAGTGCTATTCAATTAGCAAAGAACCAAGTTTGCCATGCAAGAATGAAGCACATTGATGTTCGATATCACTTCATACGAGAAATTTTAGAAGAAGGTGGAGTAGTCTTGATACAGAAGATACGAACAACTGAAAATCATGCTAATATGCTGACAAATGTGGTGACTTCTGTCAAATTTCAACATTGTTTGGATCTAATTAACATTTTTGAACATTGATTATTGAATTGTTAGGATAAATTTGTAATTATGAGAAATTAGGAATGTAGAAATTTTCTTTAAGGTGGAGATTTGTTGAAAGTGAGAAAAAGTCCTGCATTGAAGAAAAGGTAAGGGAAGAGGCGACACTTTTGATATAAATAGGAGGTCCTCCTCCCTCCTTCAATTTGCCTTCTTCCTTTTATAAGGTATTTTGTATTTCCTCATCTCTTATAATATTTCACTTGTAAATTGTTTAGAGTGAAATTAGATTATTATATTTTCCTTATTGTTGTCTTATTTATTATTTATTAGCTGTTAATAGATATAGTAGTTGTGATTTATTATATTATTAAATGACGTCTAGAAACTCTGTTTTCTAGTATTATAATTTTTTAGTATAATCAGTTACGCTCTATATATCCCGCTTCAGCAACATAAACAATTATATGAATGAACATGTAACCTTATAAAGCAATGTGTTGGCAAATGAAAAAAAAAACTTATAAAGCAATTATTTAAAGTATATATTAATTTTTACAGCTAGATTTGTGTGGATAAGTGGAAAAGTAGTATCATGAGTCATGACACACATTTATACATGTTTGAGTTAGTGTTTTAAAAACATATTTATGTTAATTGAGATAAAATTTCCTCCATATATTTTCCTCATACATCGTGAATTACATTAAAAAAATAGTCTCTACTGCTAATTCAAATAGGCACAAAGTGATCCACTAATAATCAATTAACTAGTATTTCTACATTTGAAATGGGATTTGATATAATTTATTAGATAATTTAACTTGAAAGATGGCTAATAAACCTCTTAGTGCATGATTGCTTTGAGTTACGTTCTACGATCAACCGGGGAGTAATTATAAGAGATCAAGTCAAGTGTTTCATACTGATTTTACATGAAATTGGCGTCTCTCTCTATATATATACATGCAGGTTGTGATCAAATAGCAATTCGCATTTTGGGTACCGTTACTTTTATTCATATTCATATTCATATGAGAACATATTTTCCCCATGATTAGCCGTTAAATCAAGCAAAAAAAAAAACGTAAAGATATTAATCACACTATCGAGTGGAGGAAACGTATAAAATTGATCCTTGTTATAGAAATGATTAAACTTGGCAATCGAACTATTTGAATCCCAACTCCCAAGGCATCCAGAAAGCGTGAGGCATAGGAACGATTGCTTGAAGAAGCAAAAGGCGTATAAATGGTTTAAATATGAACGCAGAACGAGAAATCCCCTTACGGTTTTGAACGGAGTTCGGGATGGAACTCTGGCTCCACTTTCATACTTCAGTTCCATGTTTCAAGCACAGTTCCGCTTAGTAGAAAAATGACATATTGTGTACTATTATATCACAATGCTAAGCTTTAAAAAAAAAAAAAACCGAACTTATTTTGGCACTGTATTAAATACAAGTTTATACATAAATTTTCATAGGCCACCAAATCTAGGATGCTCCTTCATTTAAAAAACTTCATAACCTAGTTGTGACCTATAGAGATGCCCTATAAAACAAAATATTAATGCAGAAACAAGTTTAAATTCAAGGGCGATTCTTATTGCATAAGTGCAACGGCAGCCTCATGCACCAAAGGCTGGGTCACATGAACAAAATGCTCTGCTTCCCTCTCCACCTGTTCCCAACACTTGCGAGCACCTTTCTCTTCCTTCATCTTCTTCACAAAAGCAACAAACTTTCTCCAATTTTCTGGGTGGAACAAGTGAGGGCTCATCCGCAAATAAGTGAAAGCACACATTTTTGAGTCATTTTGGCCATCATCATCCACAATCAACTGTGACGCCCTACTGATCTGCTCATGCGCGTATTCATCGTATCTTGGGAGTGCATTTTCACCTGCCAGAGGAACCTGTGCTTTCTTTGTGGCCATAGCCACTTGCCTCACTAGCTTCTCTGGTGCACACAGGGCATCCTGAGGCTGCTCGTGGTCTCGCATCTCAATGCAAGTGAAATTGAAGATGGCTCCATGGCGAGCCAGCATTTGAGCTATTGGGAGGTAGCCGTCGCGGAACCTGGTGTTGTAGTAGCCTGCTGTGAGCTCTGGAGCATGAGATCTAGTGCCATAGTGCCAGTGGATACCCGCGATTTTAACCGAGATTTTAACGCCGGAGTTCTCAAAGACTGACTTGGCCGAGGTGAGGATCCTCTCACCATGGTTTAAGAGCATGTTGGAGTACCAGGTGAGGAAGAACTCACCATATGGACTGTTCCAGCCTCCACCTTCCTTGCGGAAAAATGTTGTGTCTTCTGGCCAGTTGTTGTAGTGACCAGCATCAGTAGGGCCTGTGCTTCCCCATTCTGACTTACCCGCAGCCTCAGCAGCTGCTTTTAAGCTACTCAGCATATACTGCACCATAATGAAATCAAAAGGTTATTCAGCTTTCAAAGCCAAACTGTTACAAGTAAAGCTAAAAACCCCAAAAAAATTGATTCCATGCTTGCATTCACTCTTGGGGGAAGAGAGAAATCACCAAAACTCAAATGTGTACTTATATTTAAAGTGATAATTCCTTGTTTGAACATTTATACCTCTGTCAATAACACTTATCTATTTCTAACCAATTTCCAAGTATTACTCAGTATGACTATCAGCCATGTAGATGAACCAGAAATGGTATAAATTTAAATAAGAAAATGTGAATTACCTTGTCATAACATTGGAAAGCACCAATTCCTGGGAATTTCCATGTCCCGTTTTGCTCTGGATATGAAGGGTAACGCAGCTCCCCTGCTGGTCCCATTCCTACTTGGATTTCCTGAATGGAGTAAACAAATGTGAATCAGATTTCTAGAGCATAAAACAGAAAAAATTTTAGCAAAGAATCTTGAGAAAGGAGTCTCAAATGGTATTTACCACAATGGTGTCACCAAGAAGGTGTTTGAACTTGTCTTTGAAAGCAGCCATGAAGTCAGCATAACACTGAACTGGTGTTCGGCCCTTTAGAACAGGAAGGGTATCACACCCAAGAGATACATATTCAAAGTTTCTTCTTCCCCATTGATCCGTGTATGCAAGATCTGGATCTTTATCCATTTCTTCCAAAACCCATTTGGGCAGGGGAATTCTGCATGCAATATAAACAATCATTAAGCACCACGAAAATTGGTACATTATAAATTATACTTAATACTTTTACATAAAAAAGACTTGAATCCCTGTTTTATCCTTCCACCCACTTGTAGTGCCCACACTAGTGTGCCAAATAATTATTAAACTACAAAAATTTTATTTAAAATGTCACTTTTATTTTCGTTCAAACTAACAAACAAAACTTGAGAAGACCTGGACCTAGGGGTAAGGCTAATATACTTCTAGAAGCAAAGCAACCAAGGATTACTACCAAACAAGTTCATGTGCGCTCCAGTCAAATCTTCACAAAACCACATGCTTTCCGTGTTTCTTTCTTTGGCTACCTTACCCTTGTCCGGTTTTTTCCACGTTACTTACCTAAGCCATAAGTTGACCGCTCTTTTTTTATCATTATAAAAGATGCAGCATAAAAAGAAATAATAAAGTATAAAATCAAATTTCTAAATGACACTTTTTAGATAAAAAGTAAATAATTTTTTAAGAAAATTATTTTTAAGTCTCAGACCAAAAAAAAAAAGAACAAATGGAGGCTGTTTAGATTAGCTTATAGAAGTTCTATAAGTACTTATGAATTGTGATTTACAGAATACGAAAATTTTTTACGGTCTACGAGGTGCTTTTACGGTCTACGAGATAAATATGTAAAAGATATTTATCTCGATTTATGTAAATCGGACTTATATAATAAGTCCGATCTAGAAAAACTTTACCAAACAGCCCCATCTCTTAAATTTCAAAATCACATGTAAATCCCATTGAACTGTTTTACAATAAATTCAAATGTTCAATATCAATGGACTTGTCCATAGACATTAATGTACTTATTAATGGGCACCGGCAGACTTAGACGTTACTAGACTAATCAGCGAACATCCCTGATTAAAATTTATTATAAAAACATCTCATAAGACTTAAATATAATTTTAAGATTTTAAAAAATATTTTTTTATTTTTTTTCTAATCCAATACCTAAATACAATTTTTTTCTAATTTTGTTTCCTAAATAATTTATAAAATAATAAATTATGAATAAAATAAATAATGAATTAAGAACCAAATAAATTAATTACTGGAAAATGAACGTTCTACCCCTAGTGGCCCCGGCCACCGGATCCGTGTTCGTTGCGCCTCTATCACAGCTCGTGAAATTCATAAATCATCACGCCCAAAAGAATAACGCAGGTTTTCCACATAAAAACATCATCATCAAGTTCAAATAATCTCAAAAGGCTGAAATACCAGCAGTTACCGGCACTTCCAGTCCCCAAGTTTGAACTTAATGCCAAGTAACTGAAATATGTAATTTGCTGTTTCGAGAAGAAACTAAATAAGTGAAATATAATTTAATTTGTTTAACTTATAAATGGAGATATAGTTATCAGTATTTCAAAATTAAATATTTTATTTGGGTAGTATCATACAAAATTTATACTGTGTATAAAAAAATTGGAAGAGAGAGAGATTAGACAAATGAGATACGTACGTGCAAGAGTCGCCGACGTTTCCGCCACACTGGTGAAACGACATTACCGCCTGCACCTTGAGGCCGTGCTTCTTTGCCATGTCCAGGAGCTCAGTGTAACCACCCCAATTGTACTCTCCCGGCGAATCTCTCTCTACCAATCCCCACCATACGTCCATCATAATTCCCTCCACCCCCGCGCTCTTCAGAGCCTGAATACTTGCGCTCATCGCCTTTCGCCGATTCACCGTGTTCCCCATCGTCACGCTATCCAGCGGCATCATCACGTACACCGGCACTCCCTCCACCTTCTCTGAGGCTCCTCCCTCCTTGTACCTCCTCATCGGCACAGGCACCGCTCCCTCCTTGTACCTCCTCATCGGCACAGGCACCGCCTCCGCCTCCGCCATCGGCGCAACCTCTGTCGCAAATGCTTGACACGCGACAGATAGATCTGCCCGAATCCCGCCTAACACCGGCGACCTGCAAGGACTCACTGGCGGCGAGAGACCATCCACGCCGTCCGACTTACTCACCTTACACCGGAGATTCGTCGCCGGCGTCTTCCACACCGCCGCCGCGTTCACCGTTGCAGTTGACTCTCCCGATGAAATTCCTATATCAGATTGTATTGTTCCCACTGGAGTCCCCGCAAGGCTAGCAATCTGATGTGTGATGTTCAATGCCATTATCCGGAACTTATCCTAGAAAATCAAGAGAAAAAACCGCGAGAAAGAAGAAAAAGCTTGAAAATTCTTTTAAATAATCTCTTCCTATCTGTTCACTGGTGGGTTGAGATTCAAGAATTTGGAATTTCGAATGAAGTGAAGAAAAATGAGGGAGGCCAGATCTTGAAATTTATAAACCGCGCTTGAGTTGTGGATAAGATTAAAATAATGTTTTTCCCTTCTAAGCCGATATTTTGTTGCCGCGTGTCCAATAGAGTACGTGGCACAGAAAGCACGGTCGAGAAGGCAACGGCTACGATGTCTCGACCATGTGACAATAGACGGCGAGATGAGGATTACGCGTGAAGTTTCCAGGAAACGCGCGTATTGATAGATGTAAGAACCAATGGTGAAGCGACGCGTGGGGGAAAGTTACCCCTCACGTGAAGTTGCCCGCCTTTCGGTTCAACACATGAACTCAATGTCCTCCATTCGTTTAATATTTAGCTCTCAATCGGGTTTATATAATAAATTTGATTTATGTAAATTGAGATAAATCTTTTTCATATATTTATCTCATAGATCGTAAAAGCACCTCGTAAACCATAAAAGTTACTTTATATTCCGTGAATCACGATTTATAAGCACTTATGCAACTTCCATAAGCTAATCCAAACGAGCTAATTATTTATTGGAAAAATGTTGTTCTCTGTATATTTTATAGAGAAAATGATATTTAAATATCATTTTTATTTTTAAAATTTAAAAAAATCTATTAAAATTTGTAAATGATGGAGAAGGGATTGGTTAGAAATTTAGGTTTTAAATATTTAGGATAAACAATAAAACTGTCACTTTTCTTCAATCATCTTCCTCCTCTAGTTTTTCTCTCTCTTTCCTCTCTGACAACCCATAACTCTTCTTTGACCATCCTCCCTTTGCACTCGTCCCGTTCTTGACTCTTCAGTTGCTACTTTGATTCTAACAGAATCTCACATTTCTATATGGGTCATAAGGCCACTCACTATTTAAACACCAAGTTCAAATGTTAAAACTTGATTTCTCTGGGTGCTGAGCATACTTCATAATATAATAAGCCAAAGAGCTCTGAGGTTTATGTTACCGATGTGAAGCTGGATCTCAGGATTCGGTTCAAGTTTGGTGTGTTCAAGACCGGAAATTTCAAGCCCAAGATTCATTGTGACCTCAAAGTTTTAAATAACTGCATCTTCATGTTTTCAAAAGTTTTAAATGTCCACTTTAAATATATTGTAGTTGTTGTTATACAGAGTCTTGCTTTTTCATAAATGTCAATATTGTATTTGTCATTACCATTATCATTTTGTTAATGGTGACAATTTATTGTAAGTAATATATATGGGAATAACATGTTCTATAAGGTAGATGACTTGTATACATTAGGTATACGTGAAATGAGTAACGTTCACAAGTCATTCGACCATTTGCATGATAGTTGTTGTAATGAACATTTCTGATTTGTTGTCAACGCTATCACTGCACTTGTCATCATTATTATTAAATTTGTCAATATTATTAACAAAATTAGTCAACGCATTTACTCATTTTGTCAGTACATAACAATTTTATCAAAACTATTACAAATTTTGTCTAAATAATTAATGTTTTAGTCAATCTCATTATTCAATTAGTCATAACCCAAAACTCTTGGCTAATCATTTCACACATTTTGACAGTACTTATTGATTTTGTCAAAATCATCAATGTTTTAGTCAATCTCATTACTCAATTGGTCATAGCCTATAACTCTTAGCCAATCATTTCACACATTTTGTTAGTACTTATTGATTTTGTCAAAACCATTATAATTTTTGTCAAAATCATCAATGTTTTAGTCAATCTTATTACTTAATTGGTTATAGCCCAAAACTCTTAGGCCAATCATTCTACACATTTTGTCAGTACTTGTTGATTTTGTCAAACCCATTACGAATTTTGTCAAAATCATTACTATTTTAGTCAAGTTCATTACTCAATTTATCACAGCCACAACTCCTAGCCAATAATTTCACACATTTTTTCAATATTTATTGATTTTGTCAAAACTATTATAATTTTTGTAAAAAACATTAATGTTTTAGTCAATCTCATTACTCAATTGGCTTTTAAGTGAGTCTTAGGATAATTTTGAACTTTAAGTCAAAACATAAAAACCCCATATTCCCATCTCATTTCTTCTATGTCATTTGCAATTTTTAATGGACTTTTCTAAATTTTGAAAGTTAAAGCGGTATTTAAATGTCTTTTTCCTTATTTTATACTCCATCCATTCTCCAGTCTTTTTATGATTAATATCTACCCATAGCAAATTAGAAAGATTAAAATATTGTTTGAAATTAGTTAAAATGATAAATGTGCCATATACTATAAGATGATGAAGGTAAGAGGATGTGTAGGCAGGATATACAAGAGATACATGTAATCATCGTCAAACCAACCAGCTAACTTTTTAAATTTATCGTTTTTATATTTTTAATTTATAAAATTATATTGAATTGCTCATAAACTCGTGTCAATTTTAAACTCGTTTAAACTCACAAATTTACGCATTAAGTTTATCATTTTTATACTTCTAATTAACAAAATCATGTTAACTTACTTTTACTCAATGCTAACAAATTTTATTTGATCATACTCAATGGCTTTATATATGAATTTTTTTATAAATTTTTTTATTAAATATAATAAATTATAAATATTGATAGATTTAATTTCATTTATTTATATTTAAATATCGTTAAATCAAATTATTTTATTTTTTTATATTTTAATTATTTAATTATACACTGTTAATATATATTCACTGATAGGAGTAAACCCTTATAATTTTGCAAACTGACTATCACGGGTTTGATTAAACTGATGAATTTAACAACCTTATATCTAATTATTTGTGAGTAAAAATGGATAAAGTGTATTGAATTTCTGAACAAATACCTATCATTTTTTATATCTATGACTTGACTTACGTGTGAAAATGTTATAATTCTGAATGGGATATGAGGGAATAATAGTTATTAACCATGGATTCCTATAATGTATTAAATTTTATTATCATTTGTTAATTTTAGATTTTAAAAATACAATAAACTAAGAGTGTTATGAAAATAAGGAAAATATAAGAGATTTAAATGCATGAGAGGGATGAAGAGAGAATTGGAGAGAGAAATGGAGCAATATTTTATTCATTTAGATGCTTGCAATTATTTGATATAATGCCACCACTTATATGCCGCAACTCTTTAAATTACATTTCTCAAGAGTTACACAAAAAAATAAATCTACATAATTGTAAAACACTATCTCTGATTTTAAATATAAGATAAATTTAAATTTTTCTTGAAAAGATAAAAAAAAATAAATTATTTAATCATATCATATAGTAT
The DNA here is from genome assembly GCA_037074505.1 of Albizia julibrissin. Lineage (NCBI taxonomy): Eukaryota > Viridiplantae > Streptophyta > Magnoliopsida > Fabales > Fabaceae > Albizia > Albizia julibrissin. The sequence goes on along the minus strand of CM073482.1, from coordinate 3,907,838 downwards.
GTGTTATTCGATTATATATGAGTTTAAAAAATTAAGAGAAAAATGATAAATATAAATATTTTAAAATGATTTAATTAAATTTTTTAATATATAAAAAATCAACTTTATCTTAAATTCAGGATTGGAGGGAAAATGTTACATTGGGAGTTTATATCCATTAATCATAAGAAATTTCTAATAGGCTATTCACTTATAGGTTGTATTGATTTAATTGGAAAATCTCAAAATACCCTCTTGGAAAGCCATGGACATCACCTAAATATGATAATATTTATAACAAAGAGGAATTTTTAGTAAAAAAGACCCAGAATATTTTAGAAAAATAACGTACTAATAATATAAAACTTAATGTTATTTAAAAATTTTATACCAAGGGATATGAAAGAGACAGAGATGGCAGAGGCGTCTCGAGTTTAAATTATGTACGAGACACTTATAATAAAAAGGAAAGCCACAAAGCTCAAAATGAAAATAGTTAGTTGTTTGCGCCTTTTTTCCTGAGGGGTGGAGGCAAAATTTGAAAAAAAAGGTGAGGCGGGAAAGGGGGACGCGTGGCAAGAAATGGGTGAAGGAGGATGAAGCAAGGGTATCTCGAATGGGAACAGTAGCAGCGAGGGTGATTACCAGACACGTGAGGGGCCTGATAGTTGTTGGTGCCAGAGACGTGGCGTGTTTGGGATAGGATAACATGCTAAATGGCTAGACGGCATAGGATCTGGAAGATTCTGCGAATCAAAAGTGAATTTTTTTTTATTTTTTTTTAATTGATTGGAGTCCATCTGTGACTGTGAAGATGAAATGGTTGAAGATAAAGCGGGCCAGGTGTCCACAACGATGTCGGAGGCCCAGATAGGGGCATGATCAAGATTCAAGACTCAAGAGATGTTGCTTAGTGTATTGCTTTAGCATTTCAATTGGCAAGATAATGAATGTACTTGCTCCTATCCTAAATATAATTTGTCAGTTGACCTTTTTTAGAGTTTAATGAAGTAAAGTGCGTCATTTTTTTAAAATTAATTTATTTAACTTATAAATTAATGTTACTTTCAATCTTTAATATAAAATCTAATTAATTTTTTAAAAAAATTAAAAAAATTAAATAAATTAATTAATCATAACATATAACATGTATTGTACATTATTTTATAAATTAGAAAAATTAAATTATTATAAAAAATAAATTTAATTACTCTAAAGTAATTTAAATAATTTTTTTTAATTCTTAATATCTCAAAAAAAAATTAATGTGTCTTTTATTTAGATTGAAAGTAGTATATAACGTAATCTAATATTACATAATATATTATAATTAAATAATTTCTTTAATCTCCTAAAAAAATTATAAAATCGATGTAGTATTTACTTTCAAGTTTCAACATGCCAGTCTTATCACGTTAAAGCATATCCCATCCTATATAGTGTGAACTAACGGTAACCCTTAGACCACTTTGGACTATAGATCTATCCTCCTGAGACTTGAGTGTTTAAAGCGTAACTCTCACGTACGTTTTAGGATATTTTAAATTTATTCTATCCCTTGATTGCTCTTAACAAAGGAAATGGAAAAGATATTATTTTTTTAATATAAGATATATTTAAAAAATTAATTTTAATTCTAAATATACAATATAGTTTTTATATTTATCAATCATTTTATAATTTATTGTTATTGATGATCTCTCAATAATAATTAAGGGGAGAGGAAACGAGAGGACTAAAGAATATAATTAAAATATTTTAAAAAATACATGTGATACTAATTAATTAATTTTTTTAATATAATCAAATTAAATAAATATATATTATATTAATTAAGAACCCAAAAAGAAATATGGATTTAGAGACTCTTAAAATTACCATCTCATCTATTCTCCATCTTCCCTTTCCTTCCATTGTTTCACGCTATTGTTTAAATTAATTCAGCTTCACAAGTTGCAAATGGAAACAAATCACAATCATTGGCCTAAAAGCAAAAATGATATTAAAGCTTGAGGATTTGAAAACTATTTATTTATATAAATTAAGATAAAACTCATTTCATATATTTATTTTATATATTATAAATTAAAATTTAAAAATTATTTTTAAAAACTCCAATCATTATTTAAAACAATAACATTAAAAAGGAAGCAATCTAAAACTTGTGGTGCTGCTTGTGTTGGTGGTATACACGCATGCTAAGGGAGAATGATAGCAAAATCTCAAAAGAGAGAATTAATAGTAGTTATGGGTTACTATTTTTTTTTTTAAAAAAAGATGGCAAACATCGATTTAAATAACTATAAATTCAGAAGTGTACTTAATAATTTCAACTGTTACTATCGGTTTGTAACTGAGATTCCTACTTGTAACTATCCTTTAATTACCTATACGTGACTAATTCAATTTTTTGGGACTTGAATATCATTATCCCTTAAAAAACTACTTCAACCTCAGTAGATGGTTCATGGTCGGCCTAGGAGAGGTCCAAGAATAGCCTTAAAGTGGGAAACCCAGCAGATGCATTATCAAGGAATATTATTTAATTAATTCTATGTAATTAAATGGACGAACATGATTTTTTTTATTCCAGTCCAGTAGTTTGATTCGTTAGGTTTAACCTTGTCTTTATATTCTTCAAACTGCTTGTAAATTTTAAAACCAAAATATACAATATTGCTGTTATTTTTCAACAGGCTCAGAGATTTTGTTCCCATTTTTGGAACCTCGGCCTAAATAATTAATTTAATAAAATATTATTCATTTTCAACTGTGATTGTCGGTCCCTTACACGGCATGATTGAGTGGATGGGCTTCTCAACTGTGTCTGATTTATCAGCCGAAAATGCTGACTCTTATTTAAAACCACGCATACTTCTTCTTTATCTTTTATTTGTGTTTGATATTCTACAAGACTTCAAATATCTTATTGTGTGCCAGCTGCGATGAGGATTTTTTTTTAAAAAAAAAAGTACACACACACACATATATATATTTATTTATTGCGATGAAATTATTGCTCAGTTTCCGTGAAGCAATACTAATATAGTCGGCTAGAGATTGGGGGGTCACTTGGCGACAGCATGAAGCAAACTTTGATCGGAACTGATGCACACTACATCAATATTAAGATAAAATGAAAAACAAAATTTATACAGGGATGTATAATTTATAAAGTTATAAATACTTGTAGTTCAATTGATAAAATATGTGATAAGCAAGCCTCAGCTTACATAGCACCTACCTCACCCTTTAGGGCAGAGTTTACAGGATCAATAAAATGCTCGGATCGGCCACATACTTCTACACGATGGGTCTTGTACCAAGCCCTTTCCCCACGGCTCCCACATTTTTTACACGTGTGTTTGGAAACCTTTCAATTATGGTTTCAAACTATAATTTTTGTAAATTAAGATAAAATTCATCTCACGTACTTTTTCGTAAATCGTAAAACTTATTTTTAAAAAATTAATTCAAACATAAATATAAAAATTTAAAACAAATATTGGATTTAAGCAAAAACTATGCCTCACATTATTTTTGTTGAGTGGGCTCAGGGATAGCCCATAGTGACAACTAATATCCCTACACCGTCTTTTTAAAGGGGTTTTAGTGCTAGCTAGTTAAAATACATTACCCATACACGCTATTAGAAATTGAACCCCTAACTAAATACTTAAAGAAATGGTTAAATACTGGTTGTCCTAGGTCTCGTGATTTACCCCCTAATTATTTTATTAGGGGGCGCCTTCATCTTTTTTAAACTTTTTTTTAATTTGAAAAAGGAAAAGCACGCTTGATCTACAATGTTTTCCCCACAGTAACCATAAAGAACTATGATGATGATTTTAGGTTTATTTGAATTAGCGGTGGAAAAATTTATTCACGTAAGTTGAAACAAAACTCATTTCACAAACTTACCTCGTATATCATAAATTTTGTTGGAAAAACAGCTTCTACCACTAATCCAAACAGACACTTTCTTTGGGATTGACATTTCTAGTTCTATCATGTAAGAGTTGTGGTAAAAATTATCATATTTGAGGTAATGTTAGACACTAAATGTGAATATATGTCTAACAAAAATCTCAACTTTAATTTATCAGCCTATTTTTCTAAACATAACATCATCGGGTTTTTATAGGTACATGTATCCTCTAGAGGTAATCTTAATCAAAACATTATCAGGCATTGAATGTAGATAGGCTGAATCAGGATTTTAGAGAATGTCACTAGTCTTCGGCTTTGGTTTATCGTTTTATAGGAACATTCATTCATGGCGGTCGGCAGAATGGGAATGGGCCCTGACCCAAATCTAGACAGAGAAGCAAAAGCCATACCCAATATCACAATTTTATTCAGGCGTTAAAAAAATCACAATGTTATCATTTTGAGCTAATTCTGCGACATTGGAACTTGGAAGTCTTTTTTTTTTGTTCTGTTTTTTTTTTTTGCCTGTGTATCGACATTGCAAGTCTTGTATTTAACCACAATCAATGAAAAATCAAATACTAGTATACTTTTTATGGGGATTTTAAGAGGCTGTTTGGAATGGCTTATGGAAGTTCCATAAGTGCTTATGAATTGTGATTCACGGAATACGAAGTAACTTTTACGGTCTACGAGGTAGCTTTTACGGTCTACGATGTGTTTTTACGGTCTACGAAATGTTTTTACGGTCTACGAGATAAATATGTGGAGGAGATTTGTCTCGATTTATGTAAATCGGGCTTATATAATAAGCCCGATTCATAAAAGCAATACCAAACAGCCCCTAAGTCTTATGCTTTTGAAAAATCTTAATTGGACGCAAAAAGATTTAATTCATAAAATTAGAAAGTGTTGGGTAAAAGTCTAAAAACAAAGAACGTGAATGTGATCATTTGGTTCATTGAATCTTGAGCAATACTGACATCACACAAGTACAAGAAATATTGCAAAGTTGACCCAAAAAAAAAACATATATGTATATACAAGTCTTGAAATAAAATGTCTACCTTGTTAGATATATTTTTAGAAATCAAAATATTTTAGGAGATCATTTAGCTAAGTCAGTGTATAATAATATAGAGAATTTTGTTCTTCTGGATCACCCACCACCTTTTATTTAAGAGGCGTTAGGTGATGATGGATGGTTGGGTTGGTTCTTCTAAAACCAATTTTTATATTAATCTCATAATAGATTAATGAATTTCAGTATTTAATTAAAAAAAAAGTATACATTTATGTAATAGATTCCCCCTTACATATGAGACCTTAATGAGGCAAGCCCTGTTTCTCTGAGTCGCTACTTAGTCTGGCCATTTATAGAAAAACCCACTGACATTTTGTTTTGTGTTTTTTTTTAAATTATACTAAACAAATGTCATAAATTATAATTCACTATCGAGTGTTTCAAGTCCATCTCGCCTGGCATATCTGTATATATTGAACGGCAACGGCACAATATTTTTAATTATATATTAGCTCAAGTCCTTAATATAAGCAAGTGTTTATATCATACATTATACCAGAAAATTTTTGGGCTGTATATTAATTTTGCGTTTAGAATTATTTTAGTGGGTATTTGACAAAGAAAATATTGGTCAAGGTTCAATAGCAATTATTTTATGGCGGAAATTTAGACATTCGTTAGCAGATTGGCATGCTCAAAATTATTAATTAATATTTAAAACAGCACGCTGGAATATAATGAAACTCGGTCCCATTTTTTTTTTAAAAAAGAATTAGACCTTTTCCCCCTAATATTCCATCCGTTTCAAACTAATTGTGATTTGAATGTTTTTCTCACATACTATAAACTCATTTTTTTTTCATAATTGAGTCAAAATAGTAAAAGACACAGCTACCATGCTTAAGTGTCACAAGCATTATAGAGGATGTTTGAAATAGCGGTTGGAACTTCCAATTATGCTTTTCAATCGTGATTTACGGTATACAAAATAGCTTTTACGGTCTACGAGGTAAATATGTAGATGAGTTTTATCTCGATTTATGTGAATCGGGCTTATGCTCAACCAAACATCCTCTTGTTACAACGTGAGTTAAAAAGTAGCTTAGTAATATATAGACATCTCTCAAAAAGTATTGTAGAATCCAATAAACATTCTTAATTTGAGTAATGATTTTTATATGTGAGGATTTTAACCAACTTGCAATGGATAGAAAAATGATAGGGATAATTAACATGATTTTGTCAGAAAATTAGAGTCATTGCATCACGGAGAGTCTGCAACTGTAGTTGAAGGATGCCAAGTTTGGTCAGAGGACTTAACAACTAATGGTGGAAGCAAACATTGTTGAAAAGGATGGTAATAGAAATGGTACACCCATGGTTGTTACTGTTACAGATTTTGAAGTGAACATCCCACTTGCAAGGATAATTTTGTAGGAGAAAATGCCAAGCCGAGGTTGTATCGCTTGCTACTAAAAAGCATCTTCTTATTGACATCCTTATGCCAAAAACTAACTAGTGAAAGTATGTGTTTTAGCTTGTACGTATTTAATGACCTACAAAAGAGAGATACTAGAACCTGCTTGACAAAATTTGTTTTTTGCACACCTGAGAGAGTCTAAAACTTGAAATGGCAAATATGTCAGAAAATTGCTAGAATCATGGTAGCTTATTAACCATGTCTGTATCCAATCTTGTAACTTTCTGTTAAGGGTGAAGTCAATTCTAATACTAACATTACAACAAAACCAACAAGCTCTAGAAAAAGGACAATATAAAAATAGATGTTCTAAAGATTTATCATTATCAATACAAAAGGAACATACCTTCATAAAAGCCAAGTGTCGATGATAGAAGAATTGATTGGTAGGCAAGATTCATCTAACAATCCTCCACAAGAGCAAATGGATCATAGGAGGTAAAGAATATTTCCAAATTAAAGTACATACTTCATTAGCTAATTGATTAGATTGGTCATATGTGAATTTTAGGATTCTATATTTATCTCGAACAATGTATACTCTAGAATTAATTGCAGACCATCTAATACGATCAGGGGATCTAGATAAAGGAATTGAATATTTTAGAATTTCTCGAACAACTTGCCCAAGGTAAAGTGAGGATAGTATTTAGGTATTCCAAGATCTTGTAGGGCATAATATAAGGTCTAATGCCCAAAGATGAGGATATGTCATACCACACTATTGCAGGAGGCCACCAAAGCCAACTATTTAAAGATATAGAAGTACAATCACCCATTTTCCAGATAAGATAGTTAGTAATAACATCACTCAATTTAAGTCTGTTTTTCCACAGAAACGAACTATTATAAGTGAGCATAAATATATAATTATGCTATGGATTCAGATATTTTTGTAACATTAGTGAACTAAGCAAGAAGGGTTTGTTAGTAATGACTCGCTAAAAATGCTTTGCTAAGAGAGCAAAATTAAAGGCTTCTACTTGAACAATTTGAAAACCACTATTCACTTTGGGAAGACATAACTCACCCTATTTAATAAAATGCGCCGCATTTGAAGTTTCCATTTAACCCCAAAAGAAATTTTTCATCTTTTCTATTGCATGACATAATTTAGATGAAAATTTGAGACATGAGAAGGGGTATACTAATAAGGGTCGCAAAAAGTGTGTTATCAACCCTAAACGGCCAGCTTGTAATAACAAATTCCCCTTCCATCCCGCAAGATGTTTATCAAGTTTCTCTAGAACCTTGAATTATTTTTGTTGTACGGATTTGGGATAATCAACATAAGTATCTAGATATTTCCCAAAGAGTGAATGAAATCTGATTTGAAGTATATCAGACAATCGGCGCTTCAATTGGTGAGAGACTGAGGGACTGCAAACTAGAGATGATTTTTGGTAATTGTCGTGTTGATCGGAACTTTTGGAACAAGCAGCAGAGTTTGATGTAATACTGTAAGCTCATTATTAAACCCAAACTGGGCCTCAATTTTTCTTAGATTGAAAGTTACTATATAGTTGTTTAAAACTAATATGCTTGTTTACTTTAAAGTTCTAACGTTTACCTTTTTATGTTAACACCGTAATCCATGCCATTTTCATAATATACTTGCAAAGTGAATCATACCAAATGCAAAAAAGAGAAGTACAACAGAGACTTTGTTTGGTAAGAATGAAATTTCGTTCGGCCATGCTTATGAAACGGAGTAACAAAAATGATAAACAAGTGGACAAATTAAATTCTCTCGTTTCAGATTTACCAAGTGCTCATGAACAAAAATTGTTCACCTGCCTTATTGGGGTTTCCCTGTTGGCTCAACAATGAACCTTTTCTTCAGTAAAAACCAATCTTCATACTCTTATTTTCTAAAGAAAACTGACAAATAAAAGCTAGTAATTTCAAGATACAATCTAACCCATTATTCAGTTCTGCATAAGAAGATATTGCAATTTATCATCTTCCATATTTGCTTTTCAAGAGCTTCTCTTTCACTGGAACTGAGATCATACCACTCCCATTCATTATCCTTAAACTTTGCCTTAACATGTCAAACTCTCTCTCTGTTCTGTTCTTTTCATTCTCCATTGCAGCTAATTGAGCTTTTAAGGTTTGAATAGTTTCATCCCTCTCTTGCAATTCCCTCTTCAGATTCTCCATCTGGATCTCATCTTCCTCTGCTTTCCACAATAAGCCATCCCCTGCAAAACAAGTTTCCAAATCAAATAATAAGCTCATAAAAAACATTCATGACTTGTTCTGATGAAAGTTTACAAATTTTCGTCAACCAAACCAAACCAGACCTGTTAACTAACTCTAGCTCATGGAATTATTTTCCCAAAAGAAACAAAACAGAATTAGAAAACAGAGCATATAACAGAGGATTTAGAACCTATAACAGAGGATTCAGTTTCAGGGGAAACTGAAAGAAAAGAAAAGAATCTACAAAACTTGACTGCATAATCACAGAGAGAGAGAGAGAGGACCATAATTTCTCTGAATGAGGTCATCAAGTTCAGTCTTAATTGCAAGATAGAGTTGCTTCCATTTCTCCACAGCTTCATCTCTCCAAACTCTCTCTTCCTTCATTTTCTGAACCAGAAGCTTAGTCCCCATCAATTCCAACTCTTTATGAGTATTGTTGCTTTTATTATCATCACTGTCTTTTCGAAGATCTTTGATTTCTCTAATCTGTTCTTCTTTCTCCTGCAGAACCTTCCTGAGTTGCCTCACTTCTTCTCTCAGCCTCTTCCTCTCTTGCTTCCAATCTGTCTCTTTGAAACTGAACAACATCATGTCTCTCTCATAGCCCATACTCTCTTTCTCTCTCTCATATACCATCTTCTTCATCTCCTCCTGCAAAATCTTCACTTTCTCCTTCAAACCCATAAATTCTCTCTCACAAAAGTACCTCCTTTTCTTGCTCACCTTCCCTCCCATCCTTCCAACTTTTGGGTTATAAACTTTCACTGTAATAGATAGAGTTTCTGTTCTTATAGCGAGCTAGAGAGGAAACATATTTTCTTAGCAGAGCCTCCTTTATTTAACATTATTTCATATCCTTAATATAATATTAAGAATGAGTTAATTCTTTTAAGAAGATTAAAAAAATTAATTTAAAATATATTATTTTATTTATCAAACTAATTTATTTAATTTATAAACTAATATATAATCAAATGTCACATAATATATATTATTATTAAGTTATTTATTTAGTTTTATCAATATCTTAAAAAATTAATTAAATCTAATATTAAACGGTAGTAAAAGTATTCATATAATGCAGAGGTTTTGTTCTTATAGTGAGCTCGGGAAGAAAGATAATAGGGTTGAGGGTGGCGTATTTTCTTAGTGGAGCCTCCTCTCATTAATAAAAGTAATGATGTTTTTTAAGAAATACTCAAAAAGATGAAGTTTTTTCCCCCAACCTCAAAGAGATGAAGTTCATCGAATACACACACACACACACGTGTCAGTGAACTTCACTTTAATTCAAGAATGGAAGTACTTGCAAAACAGGCCCGTGGCCATTAATTAATAGGGGCGTCATAGTAAGGTTTCACAATAAATATATATTTCACATGAAAAAATTTCAACGGTAGCGTGGGCCAAGATGACTCCAATCATTAAACAATAGTTCCACTTATTTAAAATATAAAAATAAAATAACTAAATTATGTAATTAAAAAATTTAATTAAAATTAATCAAAATTCAATAAATATATATAAAAATATAACTTATTTTCTTAAAAAATCCCTTTTTGTAGAGAGGGTGAGTGGAGGAGAGAATGTGTGGAAATAGATATCATATATATATATATATATATATATATATATATATATATATATAATTAATTAATTAATTAAAAATAAAAAAAGTATTAAATAACAAGAAAAAAATAAAATGGCTCTCGTATAAAAAAACTACACACCCTCGTAGGTATGATTTTTATGTTTTGAACAACTGGACTACATTTTGACTAGCTTCTTCTAAGTTCTAATTGGTCCCACGTCTAATTTTGCAAGGAAATAGCAAAAGGCCATGTACTTGAGCATCCTAGAACAGTCACAAAATAGTTTTTCCTCCTTCAAATTGTCAAATTCAGTAATTAACCACTCACATGAAGTTAACCTATGTGTATATATTTGATAGAATTATATTACTTTGTAGTCTTATATAAATAATTTAATCACTAAAAAATCTTGAATCATCATTTTATCAAAGCCTATTATCATTTTTCGTAATAAATCTTGTCATTGTAAATTGCGAACTTATCTTAAAACTCTTTAATGATTATACTACTTATAAGAGCTGGACTGCACAGTAATTCTCCCTATACGTATCTATATATATACATATAGGGTTCGAATTGTGGTTAAGCTCGTGATGGAATCTAGTTGAATGTTAGAGAATGAAGGGAAATATGTCTATATTTGTGAGAAGGTAGAAGTGTTGAAGAGGGAAGAGGTGGGGAAGAAAACATCCTATTTTGCAGGTAATGTCTTTTACGGGATGCAAGAATTTCAACTCTCCGGTGGGGAAGCTAAGGCATACGACATGTTCATATGGCAACAAAAACATTTAATGTTGTTGCCATCTTTGGATTCCCTGCTTAGAAAATGACTTGTATCAATTTCTGATTTTTGTGGCCAAGTAAGTCTTGTTTTCTGTTTTCCTCTTAGAGGGTCCCTTTCTCGTTTAATTCTATTTTGTACCCTCCTCCATCCTTCTCGCTTCCCCATTATTCATTCCAGATCCGGTTCCCAGCTTATCAGAATGATGAGCAGGAAGTTACACAGATCTGGACAGTTTATATAAAGATAATCTCTTAATTAACATTTTTTTTAAAAAAATGATTTTTTAATTTAAAAATCACCAATTTAAAAAAATTAAATATGGACGGTCCTGATCAGATCTGGACGGTCCAGACCTGTGTAGCTCTCCCTGCTCATCATTTTGATGAGCAAGGAAACCGGGTCTTTATTCATCCCTTCCATTTCATGATTTTTCCGGCTCTTAGATATATACAACGGGGTGTTAGGTGGGGCCTGTTATATAAATATTACTATATACTAATATCATTTATTGAATATATATCTTGTTCATGTTTCAATTATCTACTATCCAACTCCAACTTAGATTCTCTCATCTTCATGTATGTTAATTCGGTATGTGGAAAAATGGATTTGAGGAAAGTAAAAAAGGATAAAATAAAATACATTGTAATTTGTTCATAATGACAAAGATACTTCTCTTAATCCAAAATATAAGAGCTCGATAAATATTTTATTTTGATTCTAAAAATAAGATGTTAATAATAACATAAGTCCTTGGCAAAAATAATTAAAAAGAGATTGTATTTTAAGAAAATTAACACTGATTTTTATTTTATAAATAGTTGATTAATTTTCTTAATCTATATATGAATTAGTTATCTGATTACTACATTTAGAAGAAAGAAAGTATTTCCCAATTTTATTTTGAATAAGCGAATATAATTTACCTTACATTGTCTTCTCAATCATTGATAATGTTTGTACATTTGCTTGGGATTGATACAACATATAGGTATGGCGTGTGTGGCCTAACACGCTGAGTCGGCAAGACGCAAACATAAATCGATCGGACAAGATTTCTATTCTTCCACTAAGCAAGGTATGGACCACACACACCTCTTCAATTCCAGTTTCAGTCCACGAATGTAATCATAAAAAAGATAGGTTCACGATAATAATATTATTCAAAATATCAATTTATAAGATATTTTCTTTCCAACCAACCATAACTTTTTTACCTCAATATGAGTAATAATTAAAATTAAACACACACACACACGATCTGGTGATATGAGAAACTCACAATATTAATGCTGCCAAATTTAATTTCCACGTAATTAATGGTGGATTTCTCAAGATATTCCAATCCGACAACTCATTACCTCTCTCTCTCTCTCTCTCTCTCTCTCTCTCTCTCTCTGCATTCTGTCACTTTCCAATATGCCTTCCCATGAATATGTATCGTAAAATGTATTATTCCTATGACCCATTATTGTCACATGCTATGCTTCACTTACTTTGCTCCCTTTGGAGCAAATCATCCCATCTCCCTTTTTTTTCTCCCCAACTTGTTGTCAAGTCCTATTCCAATTTCCAACTCTTGATATATCATATATTCGTAGTGATAATTAATCCAATGTAATATAATCAACCATTTTCTCTTGACACACACACAGTAACACAAGACTGCCTCTAACTAGGTTTGATGGTTTATTTTATAAGTTAAGGTGTAAACATAATAATAAATTATTTTTTAAAATATACCCAATACAACTAACTATCTTGGGGTGTAAAAGTAGACATTATGAATTTTTGGTAGAGCAGAAATAGCAATTTAGCAATTTTTGCACCTCAAAATATATAACAAAATTGATATTTTTGTTCCAAAAAAAATTCATAATGTCTACTTTTACACCCTAAAAATTCATAATGTCTATTTTTATACCATAAAATAATTAGTTAGGCTGAATGCACTTTATAAATATATTTTTTTATTAAATTTACACCTTAACCCTTTATTTTATCATCTCGACACAAAGTTGTCGAGACATGACAGAACCAAAAAAATGTTAGAAACTGGGCTCGGACTCCAACAATTCTTTCAAGTACAATCCTTAGAGCGCGAATCTCTTTCCAAAAAAACATGTTCTGCCACCACACACACACATTTACTCTTCTATGTCCTTTTTACAGTCTTGGTGTATGTCCATTAATTTGTTGGTAGAAGTTTGTAATTAGTTTAATTAGTACAACATTATTCTGATTTCACAAGTCAAGGAGGTTGTGAAGGAAATTAAACGTGGAGAGTAAGAAATTAAACGTGTAACCTTCCCAATGAAGCAAAATAATATGGTGAAACAATCAATGATACATAAAGATTTTGGTCTCTGGAGTTGTAATCAATTTGAGTCAATCTCTATAGCTTTTTTTTTTAATTAGGAAATCAATTTTCAGAATTATAGTTAACTTTGGTAGTATATAATCTCTAGAGATGACGTGTTATATGTGATAAAAATATTTGATAACAGTAGAAAATTTTTACAAAAATTGACCACCATTTCAGGAATTTCATTCTTTGATAATAGAACTTTTTGATTCACGTTACACTTAATAACTTTAAGGAAAAAAATCGATATGTTATGATCTGAAAGATGCTTTTGGATACTAATTAACGACAATAATGGACACAATACACCAAGACACATATGATAAAGTTATAAATTAATGAGTTAAAGTGTAAAAATATTCATGAATTTTTTTTAAAAATGCATCTAACACTATAAATTTTTTTTAAGTGTAAGAATGCCTAAACTATTCAAAATCGTAAAAAATGCCCACATCGTTGATTGATTCAGATGTCTTTTTTATGGGACTCACATTATTATTTTTTGAGGTGTAAAAATATCCATGAATATTTTCTTAAAAGTGCATCCAACACCATAAACTTTGTTTGAGTGCAAAAGTGCCCATGAACTTTTTAAAATGGGAAAAAAATGCACACACCGTTAACTGGTACAAACTTATGTTTTATAAGACCAAATTATTGTTTTTTAATGATTATTTATTTTTTTAAAACTCTCCACTCCCCTCTCTTCCCCATCCCTTTTCCTCTGATCTTTCGTGAGACCCTTTCCACTCCGACATTTCACTCTTCGCTACTTTCAATCTTTCTATGGAGCGTCATCTCTCTTAACCTCACACTTATTTGCCAACTTAGCCTAGTCCTTTAGAGAATAATCCTACTTCTTTATTTAGTCAGGCTAATAGAGCATCAAAAGAAAGAAGTCCCAAAGTCATTGACCGTAAAGCACTCATCAGTGTCCCGTCACCTGTCGCCAATATATTTAAGAGTTTGATTATTTGAATTTAAATGAAAAAAAATTGTTGCATAGTGTTATGAGTCCCACATCGAAAAATATCACATGTAGAGTATGGTTTATAAGTTTAAGGGGCTCTCCCTTCCAATAGGTTAATCTTTTGAGATGGGCTCTCCCTTAGGCTTGTGATAATCACATTGGTGCTTTCATTTTTTTTTGGGCCAAAATTGATGCTTTCATTGAATGCACACTACAAACCTAAAATTTGGTGGAAAGTTTGAGAGCAACGAAGAGTGAATTGTCGGAATGAGAATAGTCTCACAAGAGATGAGAGGAAGAGGGGTGGGGGAGAGAGAGAGGGGTAGATGGTTTTGTTTAAAATTAAATAATTATTAAAAATAATAATATGGATCCCATAAATAGAACTTTGTATTAATTAACAGTGTGTGCATTTTTACCCCATTTTGAGAAGTTCAAAGGAACTTTTGCACCCGAAAAAATTTATGGTGTTGGTTGCACTTTTGAGAAAAGTTAATGGGTATTTTTGTATCTCAAAAAATAATAATGTAGGTCCCACAAAACAAATATTTATACCAATTAACAGTGTGAATGTTTTTACCCCATTTTAAAAGAATTATGAATATTTTCACACCTAAAATTTTTTTTATAGTATTGAGTGCATTTTTAAAAAAAATTTATAAATATTTTTACCCCTTAACTTTATATTAATAATATATGTCTCTCGGCACGCGCGGTTCTGATAGGTACAGTTGTATGACATGACACATATGGCATTTTAAGTTTGGTGCTATTATATTATTAACTGTGAATTTTTCTTGGTTTCAAGGAATGGAAACAGATCTATTAATAATATTTCGACAGTGATACTTCAGAGACAACGAATCTTCAAGGGTGGGTTTTGATATCACCATCCTCTCTTGTCAGTCATGGTTGTGGGCTTGTGGCATCAGAGAAGCAGCAAACATACATGGGATTGACAAACATTCTCCGTAGTTTCTAATATAAAATTTCTTTATCTAATTTATTTTTATTAAAAAATTTAGTTAAACTAATTAATATAACATATATTTTTTAAAAAATTATAATAATTTTTCTTGATTATTTTTTGAAAAAACATCAATAGAAGTAAATTAAGAAAATATTGACAAATATTAAAATATTTTACATTTAAAACTAAAATCAATTCTTTAATTAAGTCATGGAGGGAGTATATAATACTATATAAATCATGTATGGTATCACTTTTAGAGGGTTTATAAGTGTTTATACACGTAAATCGATATAAACTCTCATATTACATACTTATCTCGTATTTAATAAATTTTAATTAAAAAACTATGTTTAAAGACTCCAATTAATATTCTAAACATAAACAAGATCTTAATTATAGTCTTGGTTCACTACATAGTTTGGTGGTTGTAGATGTTGGAGGTACAAGTTGGTTGAAAGTAGTTAGTTGGGTTTTGTTTTGTTTTTTGTTTTTGCCATCGTTGGTTTAGTTTTGTTATTTATGTTAGAAGTGTCTGTTTGAGGTAATTTGCTGCTGATATGTATGAAATCAAAGTATTGTTTTGGGGGGAAATTGCTAAGATATATGCATAAATAATTTTTTGTAGACTTTACTTTGAAACCATTTTTTCCTTGTTTAGGATAAAAATCTTATTCGCCTGAATGACTTAAAGTTCCTTTTTTCATCATTCAAATTACTTAGAATATCAAAGTAATTTTTTGGACTAGATTATGTGGGCAAAAAAAAAAAAAAATTTAAAGGGACAATCTTCTATTAAAAATATGTTGAAGTTTTAAACGTAAAGAAAAAGAAAAGTCAAACTAGCCGTAGACGTGCAGGCCATTTCGCCAACGGCCAGGAGTTTGTCTTTGGTGCCGCGCGGTGGCGGTCAAAGAAATGGAAGTTACATTTCCCAAATTGCCCCGCCAGTATGTAAAATACTAATTGTTAAAGAATTATGCAAAATAAAAGCTTTTAATTTTTAAAAGGAGATTTCATTTTACTAGAAATATACTTGATATAGTAGATGAACTTTTTAAATAATTAAAATGAAATTTTCTTGCTAGTATGTTTTATTGAATATTTTTTAAAATTAAAGCAAAAAAACTATAAATTGGATTCATGTTATCTTAACTATGGATCCATTAGTTCTTTATATCAAAAAATTAATCACAATAAAAAAGGGTCTTCATTTTCCCAAAAAAAAAAAAATCTTTTGAGCTTGTTGCTCCCAACATTATACATTACAACATTGAGCTTACAAACCTGTGTTGATTGATATTCATAAAGCACAACTAACCAATTCAATGCTATATAGGTGTGTTGGGGGGTGTTTATAAGGTAAATTCCTCATAGATAAGTTTTATATGATTTGCCTAAAAAATGTTTTATATGAGCTGTTAATAAGTACATATGTTTACGGTTTATTCAAGCTAACTTTAAATAATAAAAAATTAACTGTATCTTTCTGTAATGATTAATCTTACTTAGATAAAATTCTTGTGAGCTGTAACTAAATCATAATTTTCTCTTGAAAAAAATTAAGCGTATAATATGTTCATGAGCACACCCGAATTAGTATATACCAAAAAAATTAAAAAAACCAAAAAGTTAGCAGCCTAGCACCGACGGTTAGTAAATAATCACCAATAATAACAGAACAGTGGCAACAGATGTAAATATTAATGAAAACAATGGCAAACTACGAAGATCGAGGCCCGCGTAAGAGCGCATCTTGTTAATGCAATACGCAATATTGGAAACACAAAGTGCATGAAAGGAGAGAGAAAGCGCGCGAGCGAAACAGAGCGAGCGAGAGGGAGGAACTGAAGGAAGAAGAGATAGAAAATAAGGGGAGATAATTGCAGAAGAGGGGTTAGGTTTCATATTATTATCGTTATAGCCCCGCCATTGTGAAGCCCCTTCTGCAACGACGATTTCCCAGGGTGACATTTTCCGTTTTCTTCATGATCGCCATGTAAAGACGACAGTGATAGAGGAATGAGGAATCGGGAACCTATTTTGGTATTCCGGGAGTGGAGATTGGATGTTCTTAATTATGTGCTTGATTTTAAATCAATTGTTAGAATACATTGTTTTTTCTCACGTTGGGTGGTAGTTTCTGTTAAAGGAATATCGGGTTTGAGCCGCTGATCGTTGAATTCGTTTGTGTGATCGACATTTAATTAACGATGGTACCTATTACCAAACCTTCAATTGCGTTAATTCAGTTTACTTTTCTTGTTTACTAGTTTAGAATTTTTAGCTCATGGGAGAAATGTGTATATGTGGTGATATTATTCTGTTCTTTAGTTGGTTGGAATGAGGGAAAATTCTTACCTTAGAGAAGATAGAAACGTGTCCGAGTGATTTTACCATAAGTCTGTATTATTTTACGATTTTCACAGAGAAGGTCTTGGAAACTGGTATAATCTTGACAAAGATTGTGTTTGTATATACGGCAATATTTGTGAGAGTGAAAACTGGTATAATCTTGAAACTGTGCCTTTTATCGTGAAGGTCTTTCTTTTCTGTGAAAATGTAAGGATAAAACGTTTCCTATTTGATAAACTTCTATAAACTTTTACGATTTTAGTTTTAACATCTGAATATTGTGGACAACTGGAAACTTTGTGCACCTCTTCTTAGATACTTGTGACATAAGCGTACATATATTTTCTTATAAAATAGTTCTACTGTCTTTGATGTCGCTTGATGACGGACAATATAAATCTTGCTCGATTTGCCTGTTTTGTATTCCATTCTGGTTTCTCTGCAGTGGCTGGGTATTACACTCAACAAAATTGAAGTGAACGTAGTTGAGCTAGTAAAAGTGCCTAAGTGTATTTCATCCGGATTAGCCTAGAATGTATTTTTACCCATTTTGATTTGACAGAATGTACATAGCAGATGGACTCTTGTTTGCTTATGGATGATAATTTTTAAGTTGAATTAAATTTAAAGGGTTTTAGCTTTGACATGTGCTGCCTAATAACAATCTTTCTTTGCTTGTGACGTGGAAAGAAAAGTTTCACCGGTTAGTTTGCATTATGCAACTAATAGTTTTTTTTCTTTTCTTTCCACTTGTGCTAATGTTAACTACTTGTATGTGCAGGCTACTTCAATCAATTTCAGAGTTGGAACTCAAGTTTTTGTTGAGGACCCTGAGGTAGCTTGGATAGATGGAGAAATTGTGGAAACTAATGGCGAAGAGATCAAAGTCAAGTGTGCATCAGACAAGACGGTAAGTCTTTTGGAATTCATTTTTATCCACTCCTTTGAAACTGAGTGCATATACGAAAACACTATCTTCTTTCTTTATATACACAAGATCTGATATACTTCTTTCCTTTATTCCTTTGTTAATAATTGTGTATTTTGCTCACATGTTTACTGCCCAAAATGGTATGAGCGCTTGTAAGTTTTATAATTAATTTCTTTTATTTTTACTTTTTTTACTTCCCTTTTGGGTTTGCCATATCCTTAACAAATAAATTTACCGTAGTTGAATAAACAAAGCAAACATTTTACGTTTTCTGTAGGTTGTGGTCAAAGCATCCAATGTCCATCCCAAGGATCCTGAGTTCCCTCCTTCTGGTGTGGATGATATGACAAGGCTGGCATATCTGCATGAGCCCGGGGTTCTCCAGAATTTGCAGATTCGATATGACAACAGTGAAATATATGTAAGCATTGACCTGATTAACCTTACCCTTTGTTTTCTGTGCGCCCCAATACCCGGGAATGAAAATGAGTATTACAGTAGCCAGTTAGATGTGACCTGGGAAGAAACTCCTTGCATGTATGTTACGACAAAATATCTATAACCTATAGTTGGGCCTTGATGAATGATAAGCGAACTACCCAATTCCTTCCCTCATGTATGCTATTCATTTCATTTTTCCGCCTACACGAAATACTGCCTTTATTGTTCTATTATCCTTTCCGTCTGTGGACTAAGAATATTGCCTCTTTGTTCTTCAATTATACAAGAATTTGGTTTGTGTTCCATTGGCTTTCTTTATTGTCCACTGGATTGACCATCTTTGGAAATGAAGTTTAACTCCCTAATGGCGTTTCCAGACATACACAGGGAATATATTGATTGCTGTGAACCCTTTTCAAAGATTACCTCATTTGTATGGACACGATGTGATGGAAAAGTATAAAGGTGCAGCGATTGGTGAATTGACCCCACATCCTTTTGCAATTGCTGATTCTGCATATAGGTATCTATTCTGAGTTTTTGTGTCTTGGCTGCTCAAGTATCAGTAGGTATCTTGTAGGTACAGCTAAATCAATAATTCATAAGAAAATTAAAATAGTGAAAATACCAGTTTGGAAAAATTAAAATGCTATATGATAAAGATTCCCACGAGAAAATGCCAACTTCAGCCTTCTTTCCTCTTTTTGAAATCTCATTTCAAGTTTTTCCCTCGTCAACATTTTTTGTGTCAGTTTAAATTTGTTTCTCAGCCATTGGCAATTTTGAGACGATGAGTAATTTGGACGACTTTTTCTTTTTTTCTTAATCGCCTTTGGTATTTACGTTATCTACAACTTCTCTAGTTTCCAGAATTCCTTGAAAATGAGAGTTAGGAGAAAATACATTTGCAGGATGATGTTAAACGAAGAAACAAGCCAAGCAATTTTGGTCAGTGGTGAAAGTGGAGCCGGCAAAACTGAGAGCACAAAGATGCTTATGCATTATCTTGCCTTTATGGGTGGGAGAAAGGAATCTGAGGGACGATCAGTGGAGCAGCAAGTTCTAGAGGTAACAAACAAAATAATTTTCTCACCCTGCTTATTTGGGGAACCCTATATATTTATGTATACAATATAAAAACTCTAACAAGCTGCAACCAGTGTGGCTTAGTTCACATATTCTATACAACACTGGGACCTACACTAGTTGGGGAAAAACAGAGAGGGGTTGGGATGGCAATTAAATATTCTGACTCTTATATTCTGAATTTGGACCTTCTTTTTATTTACTTCACAGTCCAATCCTGTTTTAGAAGCATTTGGCAATGCAAAGACAGTTAGAAACAATAATTCAAGGTATTAACTCAGCTGCTGAGTAAGGTCCTCTTTATTCCTATCTTTGCAGTTCTTATGCTCTTCGTTGTTTTGATTGCTTTGAATTTTGTTCTGACTTGAGCATAATGCTATTTCAGTCGATTTGGGAAGTTTGTGGAGCTACAGTTTGATCATAGGGGGAGAATTTCAGGAGCTGCTATTAGAACATATTTGCTGGAACGATCCCGCGTCTGTCAAGTTTCAGATCCTGAGAGAAACTACCATTGTTTTTACATGATTTGTGCTGCACCAGAAGAGGTGAAATATTCTTCTCTTTGGATAACAAAGTATGGCATACAGAAATTAAGTCTGCTTCTTTCAGAAACATTGTTCTTTAATGTTTGGCATTCTAATTTTCTGAGTTTATGACATGGATATGCTAGAAGGCGGGCCTTGACGCAACTGGTGGGTGCGCTGGCTTTCCGCCCCTAGGTCCAAGGTTCGAGCCCTAGAAACAGTCTTTTGGCAATAATGCCAGGGTAAGGCTGCGTACATATAGGGTCTCCTTCCCCTGAACCCGCATTGTGCGGGAGCCGCTTGGCACTGGGGTCCCCCTTTTATGACATGGATATGCTAGTCACTGGGTATCAAATAAAATAGCCTGATTAGATTTAAATTTATCATTTTATGCCATGGCATATAAGGTAATCTGCTACAGATTTGGGACTACAAAATGTGATACAATGTAGGCAAACTTAATAATGCAAGTCTAGAAGCCATGAGAATCTGCATTTTGAAATAAGATATTGACTTCTGCAGTATATGAGATCTGGAAAAAAACCTTGCATGACTACCTTCATATTCGCTTGTCTTTTTTCCTGCGGCCATATTTCTCAAATGCAAGGCTTAAAAAATGGTTGCTAGGCTTGATGATGTGGGATTTAGACCTGAAAAACATTTTGTGGTATGAGGTAGGGGTTATTGCAATACAAAGCTTCATGGGATTGTTAAAGAATGTTCAATAAGAGTTCTAAAATTCAGAATAAGCTTAAAACTATTTGTCTGGAAGTGGTTTTGACTTTTGAATTTGTTTTGCCAGTTGGATCCTCTTTTGCTTGCGTGATTTAATGAGTGCTCAGTGAGAACTTATTTGCTAGATCCTTTTATTTATCTAGGATCTTAAAAGGTTTAAATTGGAAAATCCAAGAACATATCATTACTTAAACCAATCAAATTTCTTCGAATTGGATGGATTGGATGAATCCAAGGAGTACCTTGCAACTAGGAGAGCTATGGAGGTTGTTGGAATCAATTCTGACGAGCAGGTACCCTTCAGTACAGTGTGTATGGATAATTTTGTTATTTGTTTTCTTCACAGGTTTTTGTCACGCGTCTTTTCAGGATGCTATATTCAGAGTAATAGCTGCAATACTTCATTTAGGAAACATTGAATTTCAGAAGGGGGATGAGCCGGATTCCTCTGAACCCAAGGATGATCAATCTCGTTCCCACCTAAAAACCACAGCTGAACTTTTGATGTAAGTGATTTCCCCCCTTCATCTTAGCATTTCTACATAATTGAAATTTACGTCTATGACTGGAATTTACTTATTTCTTAATGCTAGGTGCGACGAGAAGTCGCTTGAGGACTCCTTGTGCAAACGTGTCATGGTAACACGTGGTGAGGCCATAACAAAGTGGCTTGATCCAAATTCGGCAGCTCTCAGCAGAGATTCATTGGCCAAAGTAGTTTACTCAAAGCTGTTTGACTGGTAACTGTCTGTGAAGTTTGTGAACCTGTATATAAGTTTCTATTTACGTTAAAGTTCTTGTGAAGGTTAAGTTGCATATACATATTTACGAGTTTTTATAGTTTAATCAACGTAAATACTATTGGTCCAGGATTGTAAACAGGATTAATAACTCTATCGGTCAAGATCCAAATGCGAAGAACTTAATTGGGGTTCTGGATATATACGGATTCGAGAGTTTCAAGACAAACAGGTGCTTAACCGGTACGCTTTTGTCTGTTATTCACAGAAATAATTTTTTGCTGAGAATTTTTTGAATGGTTTCTATTGATGAGGTGGGATGCTTAATTAAATAAATTAATAGTCCTGCGAATGTGAATTTTGATACAAAAGAAGTTACTTTGCCAATCTTTGATGCATCAGTTGATGAATATCCATGACCTGAGACACATCTGTTTTCATTTTGACTTTCTTTTGTGCTGTTCATGCACGTATCCTTGATAGTTTATAGGGATGCAGGGGCCAAATTGCTCTGCTAGGGTAAATAATTATTGGTGATCAATTCTTCTTATAAGGCTGCCTTAATTTCTTTCTTTCTTTTTTCTTTTGACTTACTAATGCAGAATGGTTATGTTGTAATATTTGTGATCAATCAACATCACTAAACATTTTGGCTTAATTTTTCTCGCGTTAATCTTCTTAAGTTTTCCAACTTTTTACGTCATATGATGGGTCCTGTGCAGTTTTGAGCAATTCTGTATCAACCTGACAAATGAGAAATTACAGCAACATTTCAACCAGGTTTCATTTCATACATTTTCTCTACTTAGTACTCATCATCTACTAAATTAATTACTGTTACTGACTCGTGTTATCACATTCTTTTTCTCTTTTTCTTGTACACATCAATATTTTATTTAACAGCATGTCTTCAAAATGGAGCAAGAGGAATATACAAAGGAAGAGATTAACTGGAGTTATATAGAGTTCATTGATAATCAGGATGTCCTTGATCTCATCGAGAAGGTGGGCGATCTATCCAAAAGCCCACTTTTCACTCTAGACGGATTATATTTGGCTTCTAATTCCTTGTATCACATGATGCTTAACGATGATCCCTAGAAACAGTTACTTTCATCATAAAAAAAAGATATAGTTGGTCATCTGAGATCTTATGGAGAATATTATTCATTGGAAATTTGAAGTTTCTGCGTAACATGATGTAAAAATCTGTTTAAACCATGATGAGGCATAGACGAAATCTATCATCCTGTGATGGTCACCAGACTTCATGGACCTTATCCTGTGAATTTGATTCTTTTCATCTTTTGAATATAATATCACATGACTCAACATTCTTTGACTTCAACACTCGAAATCTTATGCTTACCTTATGCATTTTGGCACTTAACTATTTACTGTAGCCGTTTTTGTCCATTTTACTCAATTTGTCTGGTCTCTATTCACTATTTGAGACGGATTTGGCTTCTCTCCTCCATCCCTTCCCATTCTTTTCCCTCCTTTTCCTTTTTCCACCGTTAGATCAAGATCTCAATGATCCATATTTATTATATTATAAAAATATTATTATAATTTTACCTAAAAGATATAAAAATAATTTTAACAGTTCAAATTTATTTTGCATCTGGTATAAAAAAAAATTATTTTTGTATCTTTAAGGTAAAATTATAATAATATTTTTATAATTTGTTAAATCTGGACTATTAAGATGTTAATTTAATGGTGAAAAAAAGAAAAGGAGGGAAAAGGATGAGAAGGGGTAGAAGAGAGAACCCAAATCCGTTTGAGACAAGGTCTATCACAATTTAACAATTTGACACAGTAGAAAGTTTTCAGTCGACATTTAATGCAATCTTAAAAACTATGAATGAGAAAAATCTGCTTCAGGATCTGTTCATAAAATTTTTTTGTTTGATGAGAAATGCCACACATGTATCTCAACTTGGATTTAGATAGTCATTTTTCTCCATGTGCTATAGTAGAAGTACCGTTTTTTGACTTCATAAATTTGGCTTGGCATTATTTACTTCTTGTGGAAGGTAACTGAACTGCTGACTAGTTTGCTTATGCTTTTAGTTTCCATTCTATGCATAAAATAGAGTTTGTCATTTTCTTATATTTTGTTTTTCTAAACTATACTTTCATAAATACAGAAACCTGGCGGCATCATTGCTCTTCTTGATGAGGCTTGGTATGTATTAAATGATAAAATGGCGCCATTGCTTCCTTTCTTGACATTTCTGATAGATATCTGCAGTCCGATGGTTCATATGTGATTTACATTTTTTCCTTCTGGTTACATACAATTAGATCTGCTTATGCATATACTTTGAGATTGTAAAACTGCTCTGCTTATTCGTTGCAGTATGTTTCCAAGATCAACACACGAAACATTTGCCGAAAAGTTATATCAAACTTATAAAGACAATAAACGCTTCAGCAAACCAAAGTTGTCTCGTACTGATTTCACCATCTGCCACTATGCTGGTGATGTATGTGAAGTATATTTTGGTTTCAGCAGGTCTCTACCTTAGACAACAAAAGCTAAAAAGTAAATGCCAACTTTTAATCGCAGGTCACCTATCAGACTGACTTTTTCCTTGACAAGAATAAAGACTACGTTGTCCCAGAGTTCGAGGCACTACTCAACGCTTCAAAGTGCTCCTTCGTTTCAGGATTGTTTCCACCTCCACCTGAGGAAACTTCCAAGTCATCAAAGTTCTCCTCAATAGCCACCCAGTTTAAGGTATGTTTGCCCTTTTCAGGTATGCTTGCAGTCAGGGGCGGAGCTAGGATTTGTAGACGAGGGGGGCGAGATTATAAAGCAAAGTGTATAGGAGTTGAAGAAAAATTTTATGGAGATGTGCAATTCTTAGACAAACAATTTATGACAATAAAGTCAACCAATATGAACTCTTCTAGAGTCAACAACAAACATTGAATGCACATTTTAGTTGATGTTAAATTTTCCGGGGACTGAAATGTATAATATCATTAAGAAGAAAAAAATTAATCTGATTTCTGTTTTATTATTTTCATTCTTGATGCATTTTACACAGCAACAACTACAATCTTTGCTTGAAACGCTGAATGCTACGGAGCCACATTACATTCGTTGCATAAAGCCGAATAATCTTCTCAAGCCAAGGATATTTGAGAACACTAATGTTTTACAGCAGCTTCAATGTGGGGTAAGTTGAATTCTATTCTGTTCATATTTTCTGTAGGTCATGAGCATCCTTCTCAATTGATCAGGACTTTTTGGGTGTTACCTGTAGGGAGTAATGGAGGCAATTCGGATAAGTTGTGCTGGATACCCTACTAGAAAGCAATTTGATGAATTTGTTAAGCGGTTTGGAATTCTTGCACCTGATGCTCTGAAAGAATGGTATTAATATCTCCTTTCCTGTTCCTCTCTTTCAATTTCTTTAGAAATATGCGACCTTCAACTATTTTAAGCAGATTAACGATGACCATATATTTACAGCCCTGATGAAAGGACTGCTTGCGTGAAGCTGCTAGGACAAGTGAATCTTGAAGATTATCAGGTACCTACGATCCCAGTTGATATTCAAGCCAGTAATAGTTTTTGCTTAGCATGGGATGGTAGGAATTACCAATAGTTTTCTTTTTCTTTTTGAACCATTTTGACTTATTTTTAAGAAAATGATTTGTGAGTTACTTTATATTTTTTCGGTAAATTTTGCTTGATTAGTAATCCTCTGACAAAATAATACCAAAAAGGAAAGCATTAAGTGTTACAGCTTGTTGCTGACGGAGTTTAGTGTTATTATATTCATAATCTGCTGTGGTTTCTAAAGACAAAAATACATTCTTGCCGAAATTTCTTGTTGCAGGTGGGCAAGACTAAAGTATTTCTGAGAGCAGGACAGATGGCAAAACTGGATGCATTTCGTGCTGAAGTCTTGGGACGATCTGCAATCATTATTCAGAGTAAAATCCGCTCATTTTTTGGCCACAAAAAATACGTTCTGTTGCGGTTGTCTGCCATACAAGTACAAACAATCTTAAGAGGTATTTACATGAATTCTTATCCAACCCGATGCTAAAATTTTGGCTAATTTTAACGATTTTCTGAAAGTTTTCTCTTTTTCATGTCCTATTAATTTAATGTAGGAGAACTTGCGCGCTGTCTGTGCCAAAAAAAAAGGAGGGAAGCTGCTTCTGTAAAAATTCAAAAGAATGGTCGCATGTATTTTGCTAAAACATCTTACAAAACTTTGCGTGCCTCAGCCGTTTCCATTCAAGCCGGCATGCGCTGCATGGCGGCTAGAAATGGGCTCAAATGCAGAAGGCGGACGGAAGCTTCAATTGTCATCCAAGTAGGACATAATTTTGTTAACAACAGAGAACTAGAATCATGCCTAATATATTTGAGTTGTTACCTTTTTTTTTTTTTTTCCCATCAACATTTTAGCATTCAGTTGGATAAGAGAGTTGAACTTTTTTTGTTTTTTTTTGGGGGGGTGTTTAGTGTGACCTTTTTTAAATTCGTTCTGCCTTTAGCAAGGCATGTCAATGGGAAAAGTCTTCTGTTTGCACTTCCTCTTTAGCGGAGGATGTTTCGGTTAAAAAACGACAGAACAAGGCTCAGGAACTGGAAGTGCTTGGCAGTTGTTGATCTTTCTATAATTATACTATATAATATCTAATTAACTGTTTTAGTACATAAAAAAAAGCTTTAACTAATGTGAGTTGATGTTTTATCAGACTCACTGCCGAGGTTATGTAGCCTACCTCCAACTCCAGAGGCTAAGGGAAGCAGCACTCGTTATACAGTGTATCTCGAGAGGACAAATGGCTCGTAATGAACTTCGAAAGCTTCAAATGGTGATTCCCTTGTTTGTTTCTTCTTAATTCTATTAAAAATCTGGTATTTTTTTTTTATTCTAGACAAAAATATATATATATTCTTTACTTGTTTATAATGACAATTGGTGTCATTTGATTTTTTTTTTCCCGTTTTGTATGAGGGGTAACTTTCTTTGTAGGGCTTCTACTAATTGATGAAATATGAGAAGCGTTTTGTTTGAGGGGTAACTATTTGCTTAATTGTTCACATATTTGAAAAGGTTTAAAATTTCACTGTTTGCAGGCTGCTAGGGAAACTGGTGCTCTCAAAGCTGCCAAAGAAAAACTTGAAAAGGAAGTTGAAGAACTAAATTCTTCTCTACAAATGGAGAAGAAGATGATGGTAATTTACTTATTTTCAGTTGATCAAAATGAGGAAGTTATGACATCAACTTTCTCTGGTGATTGCCCTTAGATGATTTTGTCTTCTTCTCTAAATTCTTAATTTTTTAAAAAAATAAACACCTTTTCCATTGCTTTGTGTGGACTCCGGTCACTTCTGTGTTCATTAAAGTCCCCTGTCAGTGCCTGCTGTTTCCAAACAACTTACTACACAAGTATTGTTCCCCGGGTAGAAAAATCTCACAACTTGAATAGAGAGCTTGTTTTGAATGTACGTTTTTCACCATGAAACTACTATTGTACATTGCTATTGATTTTTCTATGAATGCAGGCTGACGTTGAACAGAAAAATGGAAAATTGCAATCTGCCTTGGAAGAGACTAAGGAGGAAAATTCAAAATTGCAATCTGCCTTGGAAGAGACTAAGCAGGAAAATTCAAAATTTCAATCTGCTTTGGAAGAAATTAAGGTGGAAAACGCAAAACTGCAAACTTCCTTGGAAGAGACCAGGGCATTGCTCTTTCAGGAGCGCCAGGCAGCAAAAAATGTGGGTGAGCCAAATTCTAATACAGAAGAGTTTCCTGTTATTGATAATGATTTGATCAAGAAGTTAACAACAGAAAACGAACATCTCAAGGTATTCGTACATATTATGTTTTGAAGTTTGTGTTTCTGGACTAGTTATAATTTGCTCATGTTCTTCCTTATTGTTGTCTCTGACTTTTCAGGAACTGGTTAAGTCACTGGAAAAGAAAGTTGTTGACACCGAGAGGAAATCTGTAGAAAGTGAGGGCAAGCTTACTCAAGACGAAGATGCTAAGTCACCATCCATTCAAGAGCATGATGCAGCAAGCCAAGCAGTTGATTTATCTTCTGGTTTACTTGAATTTCCAGTTGGTGACAATGAATTGAACAATAAGCTTGCTGCAGAGAATGAACATCTCAAGGTATGTGTGCATAAAAGTCTGAAATATGTTCTCTTCTCTTCAATTAAGACTCTACCCAAAAAAAAAAATATGAAATATTTTTTCTGACCATATATTTTTCTTATATCCTAAACTAGTTTTGACTCTGGCTTTGCAGGCACTGGTTAATTCATTAGAAAAGAAAATTGACGAAAGTAACGGGCTTAGTGAAGAGCGCTTGAAGCAAGTGACAGAGGCTGAAACGAAAGTAATTGAGCTGAAGATGGCTATGCAGAGGTTCTTATATTGGCTTCATTTCTTTAAGACTATCCAAAATACGTTTGATGTTGTCCTGGTTTAATATTTTGCTTATGTTGTATCTCAGGCTTGAAGAAAAACTATCTGATATAGAAACAGAGGATCAGATTTTGAGGCAGCAGGCTCTACTGAGTTCCTCTTCTAGGAGAATGTCAGGAAATTTATCATTTTCTAATTCTCAGGTAAGCAAAAAATAAAGGTTCGGAAATCACGTCTCTTTAATGGAGACTATATTGACATATTTTTCTTCTCTTACTATTGCAGCCTTCAGAGAATGGTCATGGTGTAAGTGAGGATATTTTGATCAGAAAGCTTTGTTCTTTTCCTTGAAATTATATTTTACCCACCATCGTATCAAGCAAAAATAACCCATCTTCTCGTCATCGTAATATAGTTTTTTAAAAAACGCCTATTTTCTACAGGATGCAAATACTTCAAGAAAAAAATTTGGTACAGAGGCTGATGAGTTGAGGAAATCTCTGGTTGAAAGACAACAAGTATGCTCTGGATGGATAATTGTTGCTTTCTTGTAATGATTCAGTTCAAAAATTGATATTACGTTTCGTGAGAATCAGCATTGATTGGGTACTTTTTGTTTCCCTTGGAGTAGGAGAGTGTAGAAACTCTTCTGAAATGCGTGGCAGAAGCAGACCTTGGGTTCAGTGAAGGGAAACCGGTTGCAGCTTATTCCATTTATAAGTGTTTTCTGCACTGGAAATCTTTTGAAGCAGAAAAGACAAGTGTATTTGATCGTCTTATTCAGTTGGTTGGTTCTGCTATAGAGGTAATTAATACGCCAGAACCTGTTTTTGGTTTATTACTATTAGTTATTGTCTCTACTTTTTAATATAAGACCTACTTTACAACTCAATTTCTTTATTAAAGTGAGTCTTATTTTAAGGATCGGAGGCGGAGAGAGTATTTAGCAAGTCTCTCTTTCTCTCTTTTGGGGATGGGGGGTCGATTAACCTTGATAATGCAAAATTTTCTTACAATGGATATTTTATACCATCATGGTGAATGTGTACGTAGTTCAATCTGTGAAAAATTCTTTTGCCATTTTGCTTTGTGCTTCTTTTAAAATGAAGTTCCAGTATTTTCAAAATATTTAGATCTCAACCTTATCGTATTTTTGAAGCTCAAACATGGCGATTCCTATGGCAGTGTGGGAACCTTTTCAATAAATAAGTCAATTTTAACCTTTTCATTAAAGAAGTTAATTTTTTTAAAGAACAAGCAATGTAAACACACACGCATGCAACCATCGTGATGCCTAGGCTCCAAAACTATGCTATGTTATTATTCTTTCTCTGAATGATAAGAAGAAACATTGAAAAAGAATATGAAACTTTCAATGATAGAGACAAATTTGATGTTTTTTAACTTCTTAAAATGAATCCCATTTGATGTTTTTGCAGGATCAGGACAATAATGATCACATGGCTTATTGGTTATCCAATTCATCTGCATTGTTATTTATTCTTCAGCAAAGTCTCAGACCACCTTCAGCACAGAAGCCTCCTCCCCCTGCAACATCTTTTTTCGGAAGGATATCCCAAGTATGGAGATTTTTAGTTATTTATAAATACCTAATTTAAAACTTGTTGCACGTGACATGAGCTGCAACTAAACTGCTCAAGGCATACATCACATCAGTATTTACAAGAACGCGTAAAGTTTTCCAGAATGAATGATTTATAATTAAAGGTTACATTATACGCATTTTTCCCTTATTATTAACGTTATTCTAATCTGACCCTCTCTCTTTGGAACCTCTTCATCTGTCTATCAAATAATATTGGTTACTCATGTTATAGACTTTTTTTGTTAGCTTTGCATCGATTATAGAGTCACTATTTAAGTTGGTTTGCATTTTATCATGCTTCATATCATAAATAGATTGTTAAAACTGAATCTGCAATACAATTGTTTTTCTCAGGGGTTTATTTATCTTACCATCATTAAAAAATGTTAACGTACACTTCCTGTCTTATTTTTTTATTAGAATAATAATACCAAACTCAAAATTTGTACAATGATGTTTCTCAGAGTTTTCGTTCATCTACTGCCGGTACCTCACTTGATACAATTCGCCATGTTGATGCCAAGTATCCAGCTTTGCTTTTCAAGCAGCAACTTACTGCATATGTGGAAAAGATTTATGGAATTGTTCGAGATAATTTGAAGAAGGACTTGTCGCCTTTGCTTACTTCTTGCATTCAGGTATGGAGGTTCTTTATTTTTTTCATCACATGTAATAATGACATTATGGGCTGTGTTTCTTAATCAGTGTTGTACGTGACAATTTGATTTTGATTGACTAAATGCAAATGTCAAGTTGCTTATTCCAATTATGTCAATCCAGGCACCTAAAACATCAGAGCAAAGCCTGTCAGATGAACAGTCAACTGATAATAGTGCCCCGGCTGGTTCTTGGCAGAACATTATTGATTGCCTTAACAAATTTCTCAATATGATGAAAGAAAAACATGTATGTATATGGAAGTTTAGTAGTTAAGCGATTGATAGTCCCTTGCCTTGCCTATCCCTTTTGTTGTTGTAGAGCAAACTGACTTGTACATTTTTTTCAGGTGCCTCCTGTTCTAGTTCAGAAGATATCGACCCAGGTTTTCCAGTACATCAATGCGCAACTCTTTAATAGGTAATGTGTCTTTTCTCCTTTGATCAATTTAATGGTAATGCTATGATAATATGTTGAGTTTGACAAAGAACATTCTTGATTCTCCAGCCTCCTTTCAAACAAAGAACATTGCACATTTACCAATGGAGAATATCTAAAATTGGGATTGGCTGAACTAGAAAAATGGTGTATTGAAGCCACCGAAGAGGCATGCTCCTTTTTTTATGCCGTTCAAAATTTATGAATGATAATTTAATTTCTTATTGGCTAATAATAACTTCTATTGCAGTATGCTGGTTCATCTTGGGATGAACTCAAACCTGTGAGGCAAGCAGTTGGATTCCTGGTATGTGCTATACTTTGCCTTAAACATCTTTTGCTTTAAATTATCTAGCAACCTGCCGATCTTTGATGTTTTAGTTTCATTCGCAAATATCAGCCTCTCATCTATTATTTAATGATTTAACACCCTATATATTGTCACAACATTCTTTTCACTTACTCTTCCTCATTTAATTTGAATGCAATGTTTCTCTCAGGCTGAAATTGAGAAGACCACGATATCCTATGATGATCTCACTAACGATCTGTGTCCTGTAAGTGTGTTTCTCTGATATGAATGAATGTTAACATGGGTGTACTGAAATATGGTCCTTTTTTCTGAAGAACTAAAATAGAAAGCTCAAAAGAACTCAAGAACTCTGGAAAGTTACGCATGCCAAAACATGTATTTGGCAATTGGATTAACACCCAGAAAACATAAGTAATTGCATTTGAAGGAGAATACATTGACATTATCATACGGCACATTATAATATTATTACGTGAACTCTCATCCCTATCCGTTGAATTCAGATCCTGAGTGCTCATCAGCTTTACAAAATCTGTTTACTTTACGGGGATGGTTGTGACAGTGAACAATGCGTATCAACAGATGTAAGTGGTAGAAAATGACTAAAGATAGGCATGCTCATTTTTCTCAGCCGTTGGGTTATCTGGATACTAGTTATTGTAACATAATTCTTTACGCAGGTCACTACAAGGTTGAAGCTTTTAATAACAGATGATACACAAGAAGACAGCGACTCCTTCATGTTGGAAGATAATTCAAGGTCAACCTCACTCACTCATCTGCTCGTATTCTAGGCAGACTAAAGATATTATATTCTTGCCATGAAGAATAAATTTTTTGACATTTCTTTGTTTTCCATCTGCAGTATCCCATACTCAGTTGATGAGATTTCTCATTCCCTTCATGGAGATAACTCGTTAAAAATACAAGCGCCAGCAGAACTTCTTCAGAACTCAGCCTTCCAATTTTTACATTGAGGCCATGGTTTTGGTATTCATTGTCCTCCTCAGATGCATCTTACAGTTCCAGATTCAAAATCTCCTTCCTGGTCAGACACCAAGCTGTAAATCCATCCACCTAACTTTATCCTCTATAAGTTCTCTTTGTACCATCTGTTGCCTTCAATGTAAGATAGTTTCTCAGTTAGTATTGTATAGCATAGTAGGCTGTTTCCGTAGTTAAAAGGGTGGGATAGGTCTCATGCTGCCAGTTTACTTCTTCTCATGTTTCATTTCTTCCATTTTTTATGGGCACTAAGGTACACTTCTTTGTAGGGTATAGTTCTTTTTTCCTTTTTGGGAGGGGATTGAGAATTAACATGTATGCTGGGAGGAATTGTTCTCGTAACAAAGTTGTTCTGCCACGAATTAGCCAACTGTTGTAAGAGCCTTGCTATTTGTAGTATTGTAGGGGTGTCACAAGCTGCTTCCGAGCAATTCTTTTGACACTGAAGGTCAAAAATCAATAAAATATCACAAGTTTTCTTCCTGCTATTGATCTATCGAGGACTATTTTGTTCGTCAACTAAACTGTTAAATGTTCATGAACTGTTGCCTCAAATTTGAAAGTCCCTTGACACAGCCACACCTTAATCAGGGGCTAAGATCACATGCTATTACTTCTTTTTCAAAATTTTGCAATAATGTACATCACATTACATAATCTTTTTGTATTGAAATAGCAGGTATCCTCGGCAATATGTAAACTACGCATATATGTATCATTTTCAGCTTCAATGAAAGTGAAAGGAAGTTTTTCTTTCATTATATTGGCTGCATAAACTACGATTCCATGCCTTGTTGATATGGAGTACTTTCGTTAAGCCATCAAAATTGAGCTGGAGATAAGTTTAACATTCTTCAGTCATTAAGCTTAACCAACAACTTTCCTCACTTGTCCAATAACATTGAAGGAAAAATAAAACCAAAACCAGATTAAGAATGGACCCAATCCGACAATAGCAGATTGACTGTGGGTAAATATATACAAAAATATGAATCTTTTCATCACAACAAATTTCATCTCTTTCAAATTTGCATGGGGTAATCCACACATTTTATGTAAGGAATAGAAGCATAGTTTAGTCTTTCATCTACTCTCTATTCTATGTACTGTTGACTTAGACCATTGGAATTTATTTGATGCCGTAGAGAATGAGCTGGTTCTTTTTCACACAGCAACATATGTTCCATTGGCACACAGATAAATTTAGCGAAGTTCATCCAGTAACTTATAAAGATAAGAATGAAAATATAGAAACGTGACTTATGCTAACATAGGCGAAGTCAAAAAAAATATTATTACCTCCAGTTCTTAATATAAAACCTACTTTAATCAAGAAATTGAACTACAAAGTTGGTCTACAACCTCCTATTCTATTACTATCTCCTATTCTATTACTATAATGAAAAACTAACTTCTTAATTTCAAGAATTTTAACAGTTGACAAGCATTTAAGATTATAAAGCTACAGGAATAAACTTTGTTAAACTATATGCTCTGTCACATGATCAAAAGCAGAGTACTACTTCCCATCTTAAATATAAGACATAGTTAACTTGTTTAACAAAGATTAATTAAGCTAAATAAATTACTTTAGAGTATTTATATTTATTATTTTTCCTTGAAACTAATTTGTGACTTATAAACTAATATATAATCCAATGATATACAACATATTATGATTAAGTCATTTATTTAATTTCCTTAATCTCTCAAAAGAAGTTAACTATGTCTTATATTAAGAAACGGAGGTAATATAATTTTTCACTGAATGCCTTGTGTTTATAGCAAACACATTATTCAGAGACGAGGCGTAAAGCAGCAGAAGACAATGTCACTAGTATTACACATAAGCAATGAACCACATTTGGGAAAACAAAGAAGTCACATGATACAAAAATTTTCCCAATATGGGGAGAAACTAAAAATGAATATCTTTCAGTTCTCACTGTTACAATCAAATGAGAACAGCAAAAACAAATATACTAAGTAAATTATAGATTCTAAGGCCATCATGAAGTACTCATCTTAATTCCTGTTTTAAAGCGTGTAACTTCACAGTATAACGTAGCAGTTGACTAACAAGAACAGAGAAAATAAGAACCAAAAAAAAAAAAAACACAAGTAGCCAGAAGGTCAATTCTTACAAAGTGAAAGCAGTCCCTATGCCTCTATAGCGTGATACATGTGGGCAAAATTCAAACATAAGTGGCGGTCTCTGTTATCCCCCCAGCCTCCCCAACCCTTAAAGCCAGCATTATAGCCAGGCTGATTTTTGTAGATGCGCACTTCCCAGTCCGATCCAATGTTAGGAACCTTGTCCTGCTCCTCTATTTGAATGTTAACCATGCCATTGTCAATGCAAACTTTGTTCTCCTCTTGACCCTGATGCAAACCACATTTCCCAAAGTGAACGGCACTAGTCCTTGGACCTCGTAGTGAGTAAACAGGACTGCCAAATGAGGGATAAACAGTTGCCCACATTGTGATATCCCAGTTGTAATCATCAAAAAAACAAAATTCCCTGGCCTTCATGTGTATTTTCCTCCAAATAGTTCTATTGAAGGAGTAACCCACGTTTCCCATTCTTTCTGCAATCAAGCTTTCCCATCCTTCTCCTCTTGAGTTCACATCAGAAGGTGCCAAATTCGCAGCATAGCAATCAGAACATTTCTTAAACTTGAGTGAGATTAGCATCTGTAAATTGCGATATGCATTCGGGAATATCAAGTGATCCTCTTCAATGAAAAGAATGTGGCCAGAATGCTTCCTTGTCTCTTTCAATCCATCCCAAACTGTGTTCATCATCCACCACCAATGATGCTTCAACGAAACAATCTTTGGCGAGCGATGGTTGCCATACTGATCAGGATTTCCTATGCAATATTTTTCACTAGCGTCATCCTTATCCTTACAGTCAGAAGGTGAGACTCCAGGAAAACTATTAGAAAACAGATGAGGTGAGTATGGAGCATATATCTGTTTAACTTGGCTAAACCTGATTCTCTCAATTATCTTGTTCATATTCTCAAAGTACCCATCATGACTAACAATTAGTAAGGTCTCATTGATGCCTTCCACCTTTGAAAGGCTGTCAACCACTATTTGGAGATATTGAGACCGGTTGTGAACATATAGAACAATAATTATATGATCATTGGCCAGAGTTGGATAAAGATCCATGTTTTTTGGAGGCAATTGATTTCTCTTTTCCAGCTCGGAGGATAAGTCATTCTGTTGGGGTAGGTGAAAGTTGTATAGCTGTCTAGACTTCCAGACAGATGCTTTGCCATCCTCAACTTCATTTAAAGGCAGTGTTGCAGTGGTTGATCTAGAATTAGATCCAAGAACAAATTGCAGTAGTATAACCCCAGATAACGTAATGAATACTACACATAATAGACGGCGCAAAGCCACATATCTGAGATGGGGTTTTTTGCTTGGTGCCATAGAACTAACTAACTATACAGAAGCAGTAGAAGGGGTTTAAAGAAACTAACAGTTACAAAGCATTCATTGCTTCATTAAAGTGATCACAGAATTAGCTCCGCGCTCAAATTAGGCAAAAATCCATTAGTAAATATCGTTTAAATGTTAAACTGAACTAAGCACCCTAAACCTAAGGTGGCAAAGATATTCAGAAATTGAAGCAGACAAACCAACTTCTAGTCGAAGCCCCCCAATCTGATTTTATGAAAATCCTTTGCTCCTTCAAGAAGAGACAAACGCACAAATCAAGAGTCTTGAAGTAATAAAACCTGCAAAACCTATGGGGAGAGTTACAAGGATAAAGAAGGCGATAAAATCAATCGAGAGGGAAATTGAAGAAAGACCAGTGGTCAGGGAAAAGGTATGAAAGTGTGATTGATGTTTGGGGAATAGAAACGTAAGGAAAAATCAAACATAATGGAATGGGTTGCCAGGTTTCTATCCAAGTGCCGGCAATTTCACGGAAGGCTCCATGGGTCACTGCAAGGAAAACGTTTGACTGACTAAAAAAATAAAAAATTCCAAATTTACATAATTTTATTTAAGAAAATGGGTGAAATCTAGTTTTTCTCATAATCGCAACAAGTAAGTTTATGTGTTATATATTTAGGTGAATATTTGGTTACAACAATATGTCATAATTTACTTTAAAATTTTTCGTATAAACTTGATTTATTTTATTTATCCAAAGGTCTCATTCTTTTTTTTTTACGGACTATAGGTTTCATCCTATATTAAAGTTAAAGCTAAAATATATTTTTAGTCTTTTAAGTTTAGATGAATTTTTATTTTAATCTTTTAATTATAAAAAATGTGTTTTTAATCTTTTTAGTCAGCACTGTTAATTTCACTAACAGAAAATGCTATGTCAGCAAATTTAAAGTCCTGATTCAGTAAATATAAATGTTGACGTGTTTTTTTAGAAAATTGATTTTAGAATTTACATTTAAAAGTAATTATATTCAAAAATTAAAATTTAGACATATCAGTATTTTGAATTTGTTGACTATCGATCTTCATCAGGGAAGTTAATGTTATTAACTAAAAATAACTAAAAACATATCTTATAAAGTGAAATAACTAAAATAGAATATCATTTAAAAGAATAAAAATATATTCCAAAAGTTAATGTAGATGAGCGTCCAATTTAGAAACTAATAATCTGCACAGCCCAATTTGAAGTTTTGAACTTGAATCCCACGATCCCATTTAGCCATGAGTAGTGAAATAATAGTGTTGGTCTGTACTCTGTTGACAGACACCTTATCCTTAAAAAGTCCATTATAAAATGGGTATTGGGCCCATTAGGCCTACAAAAATAATGGACCTTGATTGTGAATTTAATTCCCAGACGGGTTTAGGCCCAATAAGCAAAAGTGGGCTTTCATTCTAGTAAAACAAGTCTAGGTAGATTCAATGGGATAGGGGAAGTCTAGATTTGGACTTAGTGTATAAGTATTTCACTGCTATTTCCTTAAAAACATATCGTGGGCAGTTCTTTATTTTACTTGTGATACATATACACTTCATATATCACTTATCCATTTTAATAAGGAATAAATGTAGGAAAATATTCCATTTACAAAATTTATTGTTCGAATGCGCCTAAAATTTGTTTAACGACCCATGCACAAATCTTTAACGAGTGCAAACTTATCTTTAAGAGTGCGTAAAATATAAGGTATTTGCACAAAACTAATACTCTTTTTTGTTCTATTTATATAAACAACTTTACCTCTTTTAGTGTTGATAGTTAATATTAGCAGCTTTTCTCTTGTATCAGAAATTTTAAAAAAAAATTTCTACCCCTATTAAATATATATATATATATATATTTATGTTAATAAACCACTTATTTTCTTTCATTTAATTATTTATTACTTATTCTCTCTCATATTTTATAATAATTATCTCTCCTATCCTCTTTTCATAAATTGGAGCATATTTGAAAAGACATAACATTTTTCACAAATTTATTATTTTTAATTAATCTTTATTGTTAGTTTATTTTATACAATTAGAAAGATAGAAAGAAAGTAATGTGCCGCACAATAGTGAAAAAAGAGTTGCACCTACGAGATGAGTTGCAATGGTTGAAGTTTAGTTGCACCCGCTTAATAATATGGGTCCATGAGTCGCTTTGAGCAATAATTTTTGCAATGGAATTTTTGAGCAATTTTTTCCCTCGTTAACAAAAAAAAAATGTATTCATGCACTTTTTTAAAAAGATTGCATCCTAAAGTTGTAGGTTCAAATTTTACTGATGTAAAGATTTTATTGATAGACAATCTGTAAATATGATTCTTTAAGTCT
Source organism: Albizia julibrissin (assembly GCA_037074505.1). Taxonomy (NCBI): domain Eukaryota; kingdom Viridiplantae; phylum Streptophyta; class Magnoliopsida; order Fabales; family Fabaceae; genus Albizia; species Albizia julibrissin. The sequence goes on along the minus strand of CM073482.1, from coordinate 3,869,490 downwards.
AAATATATACTCTGATCCTAATGAGCTTTAGGATGAACTCACTTAAACTTTAAATTGCATAAAAAACGCATCCAATCCATCTTCGAAAAGCCTCTCTCTAGACAATCTATAAGAATTCAAAACTATGTTTATATTAAAAGCTTATATTTTTTAAAATAATTAAAAGTATCAATTATAAAAACTGATCTTCTTTAAAGTAGAGTAAAGACAAACGATAAATCCCTTTCCACTGAGTTTATAAGCAAAGGGAGATGATGGTCCGACATTGAATCTCTTTTTAACTGTATGTGTATGACCAGTATGATTTTTTTCTTTTTCCTTTTTATCAATATTGTTTGAGATATTAAGGTGAAATTAATTTATTAGTTAGTTGATTCCGGCCAAAGCCTATATAAAAAGTCTTAGTTAACAAGTTAAGTGTGTGGATGTGGAAGCCTCACTAAGTTTAAAGATGGAAGTTTTTTTCTAGTTATAATCCTTAGAGTTAGGGTTAGTAGTTAATCACCTTTAAGTGAGGAATGATTAGGATTAATCCAAGGGGTTACCATGTTATATGAGCATGTTGCTCTTATATTAATAATATATAATGATTCTTCAATTTTCTCTTTATTATCTCTCTAATCACTACTTTTTTGGTACAATCTCTACTCACTTTTGTTAACAAATACTTTTCCTTAATTTTGCTTACTATGTTATTTAGAATCAATTTATGAGGGGAAATAGTATAGATTCACGGCACTAATATATCGAATTCAAGTATCAGAAAAGATACTTGTGTTAGAAAGAACAACTATAAATCTGAATTAGATATCGGATGAAAATAAAAAAGAGTCTAGATTTACAGCGTGCATTGTTAAATAAGCTCATGAGCATAAATGATAAATTAAGCAGGAAAGCATGTTATGCATTTGACATTTGAGGGAGAATTCGGGAAGCACATGCTAGCATTTTAGTTACCTGGGAAATTAATTAATTAGTTAGTTAATTAAAAGCGTCTATTTAATTCACGTCAATGTCGTTGACCATTCAATTTCCATTCTTTCTCCCACATTCATGTGATCACATGTGTCCCCCATGTTTCCCTTCTGATTGTGCCCCTCAATTATTTTATGCAATTTCAGTTATTACGGTTAAGGATAGTTAGTTGCCCTCATTTATATAAAAGAAAAATTACAATAAGATCTCAAGCAAATAAAAATATGAATAAATGGTCCTAAAGGGTTGTTAATGACGATTCTCATGTTGTTAATAGAGGATCCTCATATTGTTATTAACAACCCCTTGAAACTATTTCTTCATATATTCATTTGTTTGAGACCTTATTGTAATTTTCCCTTATATAAATACAATACTCTACATCCATCATATCCCATTTTATATTTTTCAGGGGAATTAAGAATTATACAATATCAGGCTAAAGGACAAAGTTTCAAAAGGAAAAACAAAATTAACTTTACAAAGATACATATGTTTTAGTACAAAATTCATAAGTCAACACATTAGATGTTAGTAGGTGTTTTCTAGTATTTCAAAAGAATTGAATGGTGAGTGTTTAATAAAATGATGGATCAATTTAGTTTAATTCGCATATTTGTGAAGATACATAACATGATTGAATTTAAGTTGAATTATTTAATGGAGTTGGGAGCAGACAGGGATTGGGCTCAATAAATAGGTCCAGCACATTGTAACTTCTGATTGCTTAGAAGAGAAATCTTCAAAATCCACATATAGATTCATTGAACTCACGGATAAGCTGCTCTTTTAGATCCCCACAAACATAGCCTAATAAAATTTATATATCACAATAAACTATACATGGGATCGTGGGATTTTTCATTTTTCAAATGTTTAGAAACAATTGAAAATTAAAATTTCAGGAGTGCGTAGAACTAAGCATTATATTGGGGGCTTTTTTTTGGGTGGGGGCGCGTTTACTTGCAATGTGCATGATGGAGATCATGTTGGAGATTGGATTACCTGGGTATAATTAATTGAGAGAATTACTACTAGGTCTCGAGTAAGAGACTTAATTATAAATAAATTTTAATGATAAGTGAGGTATTGTTATTTCTTGTATTGAAATTTGTCATTGCATGCTTATTAATTAATTATCATTATGACTTCTTGATAATTAAGCTCCTTCAATAGGATCTCATTAATCTTTCCTAATTTTACACTATATGATGATGTTTGGTTTAATGGGATAGCTTAGTATGAATATAAAATGGGGGTAATCGAAATGAGAATAATGAGATTGATGTGTGGTTGTATAATAAAAAATAAGATCCGTAATGAACATATACATAAAAGAGTTGAAGTGGCATAATGGTATAAAATCTTTGAGGTGCTTCGATTACATTCAAAGAGGTCACTTAATGCACCAATGAGGAAGGATGATCAAACATTATGTAGTCATTTAAAAAGAGACAAAGAAAAACTGAAAACTAATACTCAATAAAGTTATTGAGTATGATATTTTAGTTAACAATCTATTCAAAAATCTAAATATTGAGGGGGAGAAGTTTTCACTACTACAAAAAACACAATAAATAATGCTTATTTTGAAAAATACTATGGCTCTTGGGAAGCGTCATAGTTTCCAGCGCCATAAAAAAAACTATAGCCACTTCTTAAATGTATAAAAGCGTCATAATTTATTTCTTATTTTTTAAAAAAATAGCCCCCCATGACACTTTCTTATTTTGTATAAAAAATAGCCCTGGAGAAGCACCATAAGAAGTATCTTTTTTTTTTAAAAAAAATAATTTTACATAATTTTTTTCCTTTTCTAATGAACTATATATTTTATAGTATAAATTCACAACAAAGTGAACAAAATAAAACCAGAGTCAAACTAAATAAATATGAAATAACTCCAACAAAATAACTACATTGAGTAAATTAAACTAGTAACAACAAATAAAATTATATTCGTAAGCTCAAAAATTAAAAGAACTTACAATGTATGTTGTAACTTAAGCAAATACTTGAAAAAAAATTTATAAGTACATATAAAATTATAAGCTAAGACTCATGACAGATTTTAAACTTAAGATTAAAAAAAAACTATAGTGCCAATCAATGAAAGCTTTTGTATTAAAAAAAAAGGAAAAATACTTAGAAGGGAGTTTTTGTAAGAGAAGACAATAAGAAGAAAAAAGCTTATGAGATTTTGGAATTCAGTATGTACTTAAAGAAGATGGTACGCAGTCACACTTATTTTCTCTAGTACCACAAGCTTTGGTGTAAACTTTTCAATCGGATTGGATAATGTATTTCTTCAAACATGAGAGACTTAGGCGATAGAGCGATAACTTTCGCATTTAGATATGTACGTGCAAGTCACAACCACGAAGAAAAAAATAAATGGCGGGCTAGACAAATTTTTTAAAATAGAGCTTTGTATAGTGTAAAGTAGAAGACAAGTTTCGTAACTTTTAATAATTGAAAAAATAAAATAAAATAAAAAAAGCCTGAAAAGTTATGGCGTTTACCTATCAAGCGTCGTATCTTTCAATAATTAAAAAAATAAAAAAGCCTTCAAAGGGCAAGCGCCGTCAAAGGTCATATTGGCCTTTAAAGGCGCTTGCAGTGGCCAAGTGCAATGCGTCTATTTTTGTTTTTAAATAACTATTTTATGACGCTTTATGGACAAGTGTCATACAAGGGGTTTATTTTTTTTTAAAATAACACCTTGTATGATGCTTCTCTAGGAAAGCGTTATATAAGGTATTGGACAGTTATGACGTTTTCTTGGTCAAGCGCTATAATTTCCATATATATTTTTTTAAAAAAATAGAAGTCTCCTTCGGTGCTTGTTTGAAACAGTTCCATAAGATTAGCATCGTTAAACTTATATTTTGTAATAGTGTTTTACTCATATTGCATAAATTGATTATATATAAATCTTTGAATAAAACTTGAGCGGTCTTAATCACATTTAGAATTTCTTCTATGGTCAACAAGATTTTGTTTGGCAAGGAAAAAACCTCAAGATTAATGTTATGTAATCACACACCCGTCACTTAATATAAAAACTATATATATCAAAGTAAGGAATGTGTGTTATTTTGCTTTAAGATATACATCCCTCATATTAAGGTATCTTGAATTATTTGTAATAGAAACTACCCTCATATAAAAGCCTATACCTTTGATAGATACTCCCTCCCTTTAATATAAGATATATTTAAAGAGTTAAATTTTATTTTAAATATAAGACATAATTTACATATTTGTCGGTCTTTTCCTGATTTATTCTTATTGATACTCTCTTAACAATAATAAAAAAGGAAAGTGAATTAAAGAAAATGACTAGAATGTTTTAGAAAATACATATTATATTAAATAACTTAACGGATTTCCTTAATCTAATCAAGTTAGATAAATATGCCTTATATTAAAAATTCTATGAGTACAATTGATAGGAATAGTTTAAATTTGGTGCGGATAACGTGATAAGAAGGACAAGATGAATTGAGACTTTACTATCTTATGTTTGGATGGAGAGAAAATTAATAATAATAAAAAATTATGAGGGAAAACCCCCAAACATAGTAAACTTTTTTATCATTTATATGAATTTTCCTACCTACTATTCCCTTCTCCTTTATTTTCCCTCACTTTTTTCTCAATCTAAATATATTATCAAGATTAAAGTAAATCCCGACTAACTGCTAAATATAGGGATGAAAGGAGTGATATCACTAATTAACTATATGCTGCCATTCTGATTAATTGAAATACATGAGGTCTATTTACGTACTTACCTATTATAGCTAATCGTTTGAATATAATTAATTAGTGTTTGACTGAGCACACGAGATAAATTAAGCTATCAAATCAACATATATACTGGGTGTGTTTAGAAACACATTAGATAAAGAAAAAAGTCTATTTGGACATCAAAAGCTCATTAGAGCACATGATAAGTGTTTGGAAAATCATTAGCTTATAATAGACTTTTAATAAAAAAGAGTTTTTTTTCCTTAAGCTCATTTTTTTAGCTTTTGAGCTTCTACCAATGGGCTTTTGAACTTTTTTATTAATTTTTTTATTTTAAAAAATATATTTATATTTTTTAACATCAATTATAACAATATATATGTAGTATCCAACAAGGTTTATACCTTTTTCAGTCATTTCCTATTTAAACGAGTTTTTCAAATATTAATCCAAACAGGTTCAATGTTAAAAAAAAGTCACTTCTCCCACCGCCAATCCAAACACAAATCACATTTCCAATCTGGTTTTTTTTCAATTGGGCTTCTATAAAAGCCTCATTTAAAAAAAAGTCACTTCTCCACCGAGTTTCCAAACAGGCTCACTATAGATAAATACTGTAGATATTGTTAACGCGTTACGAAGTTTTTTTTAATCCATCATAAATTCATTTTATTTTATATAATATCCATAAAAAATAGAATTCAAAACCATTGATATTAATAATATAACATAATGTTCCCTAAACTCTTCAAACATTTTACTAGCACCAACAGCTAAGCCGAAAACTAATCAAATAAAAAAAACATTAATATTACCAATGATCAATACCAGTATATATATATATATATATATATATATCAGTAACACTGAGTAGTACTTCCTTTAAGTATTTCTAAAGTATGAAGCTGAAATTAAACTCTATTAGTGGTGAATTCCTTTTATTATGTAAGCACACATAATAAAACTTGCAATAAATTGTATTATCGTGAATTGTAACTTATTTTTCAATCTTCGTGCAGCGCATTACAAATATTTTTAATAAAATATAAAATTTATAACAAATTATACTCTCTTTTTTTGCCAGATATAACAAATTAAACTATTTACAGATAGTATAACTTGTTCGTCAAACTATGCATAAAAAAAAAAACCTATTCATCGAACTCTAATTAAGTAATATACAGAGAAAAACACGTCTATTGTCCTGCTAATATATAAAATAAAAAACTAGTGCATCTCCAAATCAAGCATTACAAAATACACATGATCTCAACTTAGTAATCTGTTCGAGAAGTCTAATTAATCTCTTTTCCCGAGTTGTTCTCGCATGAATTGAATTCCTAACGAAGCCAACTGAACCAGATTGAGCCAAAAGAACTTGGACTTCAAGTTTAAGATAAAATAAAGAGTCACAATAAGAAAGATTTTGGTCGAGCCAATAATTTAATCTTCGATGGTTTCTTTTAGATTATATTTTAATAATGAAGACGTGCCCTAAAATTAAAAAGAATTGAGCTTTTTTTATTTAAACTTCATCGTGATTGACTTCATTAACCGAATCTAATTATGGGAAACTGTGTTATAATTATCTGCAAATGATGCCGCAGGAGAACGCGAGCCCTCTGAACTTAAATATATATTATAATCAAGTGTCATTTTAATGATTCTTCATGTATATCTTAATTAATTAATTGAAATGAAATTAGCAAAATTTAAGCTCGTAGGGATTTAGGATCAATGATGATTTATTTTTTTGCATTATTTCTCGAACCTTCTCATATCTCTATTTTTGTTTTTTCATGATTAGATTCTTCCATTATTGTGGAATATTTATTACAGAATTCATTCGGGAAAAAAAATAAACAAAGAGAAATGAAATTATTGCCCCATTTTTAAATAATTATCTTTAATGTACAAATGAATCATGGAGGAAAAAAAAAAGATAAATAATGATTGGTTGGTTAGATTTGTTATATAACGACCAGATTTTGGTCATACCCCATACATATTATTATTTATTTGTTTATTTACACAGAACACTACTTTGATTAATTGCGTCACATGCAAGAGGCCTGGTATAGCAGTATAGGTCGTTTCCCTTAACTTATTTTTGCAGAAGGAATTGGTTTGGCTGCAAATAAATTATTATTTGAAAGTTATTTTTTTTTTGTCCTTATATAGTTATATAATTATACTTAGTAATAATAAATATCATAATGTTATCAAACAAAAATAATAAATATCATAATCTGGGTTGGGAGAATCAGGAGATATTTCACTACTGGTGTGACACTTCCAACAAAAAAATTGGGTAAGCAACGTAATGCCTGGTGAGTCAAATTAAAGTTAAACATATACGCTGTGTGATATATAATTGATAATTATGGTTTTTAATGGATTAGACGATTAGTATTAGGCTATAATACGTGTTTTGCATATGATCTGACTGATATGTAATACTTTCTTTGAGCAAAAAAAAAAAGAAAGAAGAAGATAAGTAATACTTGCTTCGGTCTCAAAATAAGGGAAGGAGAAGGAGAAGGAGAAGGAGAAGGAGAGGGAGAGAAATAATATATTTGAGTTAATTAATAATTAGGGTCATTTTTTTAAGAAAAAATAATTTGAGACCAATATAACAAATTAAACCATATTCTGACCTTTTTTTTCTTAATCTTAGCGAATAGTGACTAGTGAGGTAATTATTGGTGACCTATAGTTGATTAATTTAAGTATATTAAGGAAATTAGTTATATTAATTAGGTTTAAGGTGAAAAAATAGTAATAAACTATTTCTTAAAGTGCACCAAACACAATTAACTATTTTAGGGTACAAAAATAGACATTATGAATTTTTAGGGTGTAAAAGTAGACATCATGAATTTTTTTGGAGCAAAAATAACAATTAGATAACAAAATTGTTATTTTTGCTCCAAAAAAAATTCATGATGTCTACTTTTGCACCCTAAAAATTCATAACGTCTATTTTTGCACCATAAAATAGTTAGTTGTGTTGGGTGCACTTTAAGAAATAGTTCTTTGCTAAATCTGCACTTTAACCCTATTAATTATTGGGTTAAGGTGCAGATTTAGCAAAGAACTATTTCTTAAAGTGCACCAAACACAACTAACTATTTTATGGTGCAAAAATAGACACTATGAATTTTTAGGGTGTAAAAGTAGATATCATGAATTTTTTTGGAGCAAAAATAACAATTTCGTTATCTATTTTGGGGTGCAAAAATTGCTATTTTTGCTCCAAAAAAAATCATGATGTCTACTTTTGTACCCTAAAAATTCATAGTGTCTATTTTTACACCCTAAAATAATTATTTGTGTTGGGTACACTTTGGAAATAGTTCATTGCTATTTTTGCACTTTAACCATTAATTATTTATAACAAATATATGTTTGTGTTCTTAAAATATCACATTTTATATATCATGATTAATGTGTTTACATAGAAATTCCATAAGATATATAATCAATAGAGATGATTTTAAAAAAATTATAAATGTGATAGATAAAGTGAATCAATATATTATATATTTATGACTAAATATAATCATAAACTAATTCTTATATTAAGAACTAGTAACAAAGTTTTAATTTCTTCTGTAATTAATTTGTTCACTTTTTTCCTGCATGGTGTTAAGAGTGATTTTACTGCCTCCTTATTCATGCAAAAAACTTTTGTATATTAAAGGTGATGGGCTTCGAACTCATAATCACCGAACTAACTATTTTTTACAGTTTTTTTAGAGCCTTTGATTTTTTGTTTAAGAAAAAGCACCGAAGTAGATAAACTAGCCACGTTCAGTACTATTTATTTATTTTTTTTTAGAAGGGCATCTGTATTTATTTAAGCAGATACGATTATTCGAAATATTTAATAATCTAAGAGGGACGACGACGCATGTATTATAAAATGGTTTAGACGTACATTATCAATGACTGTATTTAGTGCTGCGAATGAATTGAGTCAAGCAAGGGAAGTCAAATCGTAAGGTTATAAGGGGTTTTTAAGATATGAAATATTCCAAATAGGATTTTTAAATTATACATATTCTCTGTAATTTATTTTATTATTTCTTTAATTTCTCAACTGCTCATGCTTCCATGTGATCCGGTGATCTTTTTATTTCTATGAATTATGCAAGTTAGCCGTTCTTCCTTCATATTGATCCCATTCCCGAAACATTCCTAAATTGAAACAATGATTATATGAAATGTGCCATCCCCTTAAAATTAAATAATAAAGTTGAAAATATAGGGATGATCACGATGAAAGATATGGCTCTTTAAAATATAATTATGGGGCCCCCAATCACAATCTTAAGGATTCATCCACGGGTTTTGATTGATCCTGCCTACGATCGAACATATCCTAATAATTATTTGTAACATTAAAAAACTTTAAGCAGGTGGAAAAATTATTCACTATTCATATTTTCATTATATAAAGTTTTAAGATAAAAAGGTTATTGTTTATAATAAGTATCATGACAAAGAGCAATGTACCGTCATGATCAAGTTGATGACATGTTTCAAACCAAACACCTCAAAAATGGTCACCTCCATCAATTTTTTAAGAATTACTCGTAATAAATCATTTAACTTCTGGAATCTTGATTGAGTTATTAATTTCTTGAAATAAAGTAAAGCGAGGCTGTATTGTTTAAACTAATTCATGAATAAATCCCATAGGAATGTCAAGGGTGAGTGGACTTGGATTAATGTGGGGGAGAAGTTTCATATTAGATAGGGTAAGACATATCAGAGATATATATAAGTGGAAAAGGCTTATACTCATTTAGAGTTAAAATGTGGTATCATATCCACTTCTATGTATCTTGATGTTGCAAAGCCTAGCTAGACTCTCCCCTTTCTGAAATGCTCTCAATAAGTGATATCAGAGTTAGATTTCGATGGAGGCCTATGAAGATGACAAAAAAGATCTCCAAGACCATGCATGGACATTGCGAGTATATACCCATATGTCTAATGTATAATTGTACTTTATCCTATCCTAAATGTAGGAATTACTTTAAAGTTTATTTTTATCCTGAATATGATTTCAGTGTAAATAATTAAAATGAGGAGCATTTATGAAAATATATCAGCACACATTTTTAAATAATTGATTAAATAACATAACTAATTCTTTTATTTTACATAAATTAGTTAACCAACTCCTAAGTATTAATTTGATAATGATAATTGGATTCCAATTGGTAAGTTTAGTGGTATCTGGAATCCTGCAATTAAAGTTAACTAAATATATCTATTACTTCATATCCTTAATATAAGATTCAGTTGACTAATTCGAAAAGATAGTTAAATAAATTAGTTAACTATTGCATACATTAAATACTATATCTAAAATATTCATGTATATCGTTAGATTATATATTTGTTTATAAGTCTGATAAATTAGTTTGAAAAAAAAATTATATACACACACACACACATATAATTTATTTAACTTTTTTTTTTACCAACACATTTAAGCTTCCTTAATTTCATCAAATTAATCAAGATTTTATATTAAGATATTAGAGTTACTGGTTAAAAGTATGTGTGAATCGAGACATATGCATACACACATATCAATTATCAACCGCACGCCTCTCCCTTCACTTCCCTTTCGTCTCGATCCGGTTGAGCCTTGAATTTCCAAATGTTGAATATTTATAAGCAATTAACCACGTACAGCATGTGGTGTGGAACAATGAGTTTGATCTGGCATGATTTGGGAAATTATATTTTCTGGCACAAGCTGAGATAGTTGCTGTGAGAAATGTGATTCACGAAACTTTACATGGTTTAATCAAACTGGGTCAGGCAACGTCAGTCACTGTGATCTACAATATAAGTTACTTACAAAATAATTATTTCTTATCTCTCTCCTTCAATATCTCATATATATATATTAACTCCAACCCTAAATATAAAAGTTAGATAATGAGGGGTTTATTTTGATCTTAGACCTCAATCCACTATATTTTCTAAATTTATAAATTTTTTATTCAAAGTGTCCTTATTGATTTCATATAGTATCAAATGTAGTTCTCTTTACCATCATCAAAGGGTAGTTATAGAGTACATATGATTAGAAAATAAAGGAGATCATATGGAAACTAACACATATTTATTATAAATAATAAATAACTTATCAAATTTTGTTAATATCGGTCAATTAGTCATCTAATTCTTGTATTAAGAAATGGAGAGAAACCTCATACATCAAACTAAATTCACTCATCACACTTATAATATATTTCCTAACATAGTCATTAATTATATTAGACTGGAATTAGTGCATCAATATGAAGCTTGAGATGAGCTGCACTATTATTCGTGGTTTTATGAATAATGTAAAGCTAACATCATTATCAGCATGACGTGGTGCTTAATTAGAAACTTCTGCTAATTCCAATTATAGTAATACGATCCAAGTATGAACAAAAAAAAAAGTCATAATGCATAGAAGACTATATAGGTGAAGAAAAACATGTACAACGAACAAAAAAAGAAAAAAAGGAAGAGAGAAATGATATTGGAGAAAATAAACTAATAATAAAGATAGAAATATATAGAATAGGGTGTTGCAGAAGGAAAGAGAGAAATATATAGGAATTGGCAACCCAGAATGAAAGGATGTGCAGGTGCACGTGGGTCGTAGTAGTCACCAACCCAGAAATAATGCAAATACGAAAACTCAAAGTAAGAGAGTTTAATTTGAACATTGAAGTTGGGGATGAATTGAAGATAACAGTGTGAGTCCATTATATACTTAGCGTATACATTATCAATTTCTAGCTCGTACAGTTGGATTCCTTCGTTCTTGAATAGACACAAAAAGAGACCATCCCTTCTTTTTTGTTACATGTATTTTCCTTTTAAAAATCTATTGGAGACATTATTAGGTACTAAATGTGAATACCTTCTCCTACAGAAATATTTAAACTTTGGATAGTTATATTGTGAAGGATTAACTTCTCTACTAGACCTAACTTCAATTGGTTACACTTTACAGCTTAATAATTATATTTTCTTCTTGGGCTTGTACATATAATCCTGTGTGTTGCTACACGGCCCAGGGAATTGCTGGTTCCCATGCATGCATTTCGTTTGTAGATATATTGGCAATGTTCAAATTCATGTGTGCTTTTTCCTAATTCCGATAATCCCCACATATGCAGGATATTATTAAATAATATATTAGTAGGAGTTTTCGTGGTCATGTGTGAATCTAGGATTGATCTAGGTAAGAGTCCATGTTCAAGTGTTGATTCATTCCACAGTCCACACGCCTATCCCCCTCATCGTTCCCTAGATTTCGTGCTTTCATTTCACTCCTTATTCATGCCTTTGACCTCCCTTCTCACAACTTGCCATTTCAAAAATAGCTACACACACACATGTGAGAGAGAGAGAGAGAGAGAGAGAGAGAGAATAAGTCGAGTTTTTAGATACATGACTTACCAGGTAATGCTAATGTTCCGTTTCCATACTAGTGATTAATTAGTTTAATTAAAAATGTCCTATTCATATATTATGGATAACAATACATCTGTTTTATTAATATTGAGAGTTTATAAGTAATCAACATACAGTTACGTTGATCCCAATTGAGGAGAGACTAGTTTTAACTTAAAAACAGCATAATGTTATGAAGGAAATAAATATAGAGTATCCTTTTATATAGATAGTTGTCGCTGTAACAAATTATAATTACTATTCCTTTGGTCCTTAATATAAGATATATTTAGGGAGTTGATATTTGTCCTAAATATAAGACAAAGTTTGCATATTTATCAATTTTTTTTTTCTAATTTACCTCTATTAATGTTCTCTTATAATCAAGGAGGATAGGGGATGAGGGAATTAAAGAAGGTAATAAGTGTGTTTTAGAAAATATATGTCATATTAATTAACTTAATCAACTTTTTTAATCTAATTAAATTAGATAAATATGTATATATTAAGGATTTGAAGAGTATATCAATGGAATGGGATCGAGTATCCATGCATGCATTCGTGTTGTAACATCCAAAAGCATAATGATCTCTGCTCATGTAACCATTGAAAAATCAACCAGCAATTAAGGTTTGTATAACCCCCCGTCGTTATTTGTAACGGTACGGTGCCTCCTGTCTCCCATTTGGGGTCTTTAGGGTCCCTAATGGTACCTGACTGAGTCACCCCATCTCACTGAGGTCTTTTCCCAGCCAGGAACTGTTCCCTCCCCAGGGCTCGAAGGCTTAACATTGGGGTAAGCACGAGCCTTTATGAGTAACCTGGTAGCTACTTACACCGTGACGCAAGTGGTTACCAGTGTGGTCATGGAAAAGACCATATGCCTTGCTCTCAGGGCGAGGGTTCGATCCACAAGGGAGGCGAAAGGAATTCCTTGGGGAATGGAAGATATCCTGGTTTAGGAAAAAACCTCTTCAGTGGAATGGCTCAAGTCCGGTACCGCTAGGGACCCCGGTGGGAGACGGCCATAGGCCTAGGGACCCCAAGGGAGACGCCGTGCCGTTACATAAAAAGGCGCCTTTTTATGTAACGGCACGGTGTCTCCCGTCTCCCACTCGGGGTCCCTAGATATCAAACTTTAATTTCTAATATCATATTATATATTATAATAATATAACTATATTATTATTATTATTAATTATATTTATAAAAAAATCAGGATGTTACATTAATAAGATCCAGTTGACTAATTTTTTTAAGAGATTAAAGAAACTAAATAAATAATTTAATCATAGCATATATTTTATATTGTTAAATTATATATTTGTTTATAAGTCAGAAAAATTAGTTTGGTATAAAAATGATAAATATAAATACTTTAAAGTAATTTATTCAATTTCCTTAGTCTCTCCAAAAAAGACAAATAATGGATCTTAAATTAAGGACTGTAAGTAGTACTTATTTGAGAAGTTGATTTTAGTCATAAATATAAAGCTTATATGAAATAATAGTTAATCTTTTTCTGATTTACCCATATTAATACTTTATTCAATAATAATTAAGTAAGAGAGGGAATGAATGAATTAATAAAGATGATTATGGTGTTTTAGAAAATACATGTCATATTAACTAACTAAACAAACTTCTTTAATATCTAATCAAATTAGGTAAATAGGTCATATATTAATAACATGAATGAATATTTTATATTTGTAAAGAATACTTAAGAGTTTTGTTCTGTGTTATTGTATGATTTTTATTCTAGTGTGTGTATAGAAACCGACTATATGAATTCAAATGATGAATAAACCCGACTTCTCAAACTCCTCGCCATCCTTGCTTGAACTAAGCTGTCAAATTACGTACCTAAATAAAATTAATGAACAGCACGAGGAATAATTAAAAATAATGTATGAATCTACTACGTTCTTCGATTTAACATTGATCGATGTTATAAATATATATGCGGTTTTACTTGTTGGAATGTGAACATTAAGATCATGTATATATAAACATTCTCTCGTGAATATTTCTAGGGACCTGAGTACAATAGGTTCATCAAATAATGTATAGTAATACACCTTTCGGTTATCCCCAACATCAATAAAAATGACTCGTGATATGTGTGTATGCGCGTGGAAGGACATAGTCCAGTAATTTTAATTTAATTTGGTCATGAATTTCGTTTTCTTCATCCCATTCGTTCAATGTTCATTATTGGATTCTAGAGTTGGACCAACATACCTTCGCAACTATTAAAATTTAAAAGCTTTCCTTTTATATATCTTCTTCAAATTTCAAGTTATATATGTTTACAGTAATTCATATGTCACATATTACCTCACCACCAGCTTCCTTTCAACAGTAACCCTAAAATATATGCATCTCTATCTCACTCAAAGCCTTATGATATTCGTATAAACGCTATATATATCAATGTAATTACAAAACATGCATACAACATATGTATCAACAGAAATTATACACGATATTTCCAAAATGTACTGTAATATAGGTACATAACACACACACAATTGACCCACAAACTATATTATGTAATATACCTTGTTGTAATTATATGCAAAGTTACATTATATTCCTTATATTCTAATTGTAAAACCCAGCTTAGTAGTAAATTTTGATATTAAATATTTTTTTTTTCATTTCATCTTTTATGTTTATCTGTTTTTTCTAACAAATTTGTCTAGCCTATAAATTGATATATATAATCTAACATTATGTAGAGTTATTTTAGAGAGATCATATTACATATGTTATAATTAAGTAATTTATTTATCTTTCTTAATCTAATTAAGTTAGATAAATAAGTGCTACATTAAAGACTAGATAAATATAATTATCATGTAATGTCTTCTATCTTCATGTAGCTAGTATTCTCCCCTATGCATGATATTTTTTATTTTTATTTCCTTGAAATTATCATTTTTATTCAAAGGAATTATTATTTTAATTGATTGACACATAATGTCACATATGTAAATGTCACGATATAATTTCAAAACAACATTTCATTTACAATACATACATTTTAAAAAAGAAAAAAGTAATCATGTTTCATAATTTATAACATGAAGCACTATTAGGAAGAAAGAGCTGCTTGATGATGACAGAACACTACACACAGTCACACACTATTTTTTTTAGTTACAGGAGCAAACATTAATAATATAAGTTATAAGTAAAATTGAACCTTCGCGGTCTCATATTTATAAGGAAGCATTTATTACCTTTGATACCACACATTATTGGGAAGAAAGAGCAGCTCGTAAATGACAGACCACTGCACACACGCAGAGAAGCACATGAAGAAGGAGAAAATTAAAGTAGGGTTGAGCTTGACTCATCAATAGCAAATTGAATGAAAACACATGAAAATCGATTTCGGCGTGAGAAATTGACGTAACTCTGCAAAACATCCGGTAGTTTCCTTTAAGGGTTTGTTTGGTATGAGGGGAGGGAAATGGGGGGATTTTGTTCCCCTTGTTTGGATAACTAAAAATTTTAGGAGGGGAGGGAAAATTTTCTAAAATTTTCCCTCCCCTCCCCTCCAAAATTGAGGGAATTTGGAAAGAAAGGTTAATGTTTGAATTTAAATTGACTAATATGTCCATACCATTTTAAAATATTCTCACAATACCATTCTCATCATTTAATTACAAAATTATAATTTTATATAGTAAATACCATTTATAATTATATTTATTTAATTTTTATAATTATAAAATTATAATTTTATGTATTAAATTCCTTATATAATTATATTTTATTAAATATATTAGAAAGTTATTAATTACAAATTAAATGAAATAAGAGCAAAATTGTCCATATAAAAAAATATTTCTCCTCCCCTCTCCTCCTATACCAAATATAATACTATTGAAATCCCTCCCCTCCCCTCTCTTTTTGTCAATCCAAACAAGGTAAAAGAAAATCCCTCTCAAACCTTCCCCTCCATTGAGCCAAACATAGCTTAAGGGTCTGTTTGGTATGAGGGGAAGGGAGGGGAGGGGAATGAGGGGATTTTACCCCTCCCCTTATTTGGATAACTAAAAATTTTAGGAGGGGAGGGACAATTTTCTAAAATTCTCCCTCCCCTCCCCTTCAAAAGTTGGAGAATTTGGAGGGAAATGTTAAAGTTTGAATTCAAATTGATTAATATGTCCATGTCATTTTAAAATATTCTCACAATACCCTTATCATTATTTAATTACAAAATTATAATTTTATATAGTAAATGTCATTTATAATTATATTTATTTAATTTTTATAATTATAAAATTATAATTTTATGTATTAAATTCCTTATATAATTATATTTTATTAAATATGTTAGAAATTTATTAATTACAAATTAAATTAAATAAGAGCAAAGTTGTTCAAATAAAAATATTTCTCCTCCCCTCCCCTCCCCTCCCCTCCTATACCAAACATAATACTATTAAAATCCCTCCCCTCCCCTCTCTTTTTGTCAACCCAAATAAAGTAAAATAAAATCCCTCTCAAACCCTCCCCTCTCCTCCCCTCCATCGAGACAAACATAGCCTAAAGCATGTTACTGTAAGAATCCATATTTAGTGCTTGTTTGTTATCACTTTTACCAATCGGGCTTATTATATAAGCCCGATTCACGTAAATCGAGACAAATCTCCTCCACATATTTATCTCGTAGACCGTGAAAGCACCTCGTAGACCGTAAAAGCACCTCATAGACCGTAAAAACTACCTCATAGACCATAAAAGTTACTTCATATTCCGTGAATTACAATTCATAAGCACTTATAAAATTTTCAACCGCTATTCCAATCAGTGCTAGTAAGAAAATATTGCGTTGGGATTTATATACATGAGTTTGGAGATTGCTTGTAACACAAGATTCATATACGTGCCTGAGTGGGGAGATTTACAGCGTCAAATCCATTATATGATTACTTTCAAGCGATATAGGCACTTTTCTACAAAACTACGGTAACAAAATTTACCAATCAGTGCTGGTGTCACATCATGTGCCTAAATTTGCAGCAAAAAGATTTTGATTGATTTACAATATAATAAAAACAAATTTTATCATAAAAGTAATCAAAATGCAATAATTTTGTTATTTGCCATTAAAAATATTATCGGTTAAAAAAAACGTAATGCAAGTTTGAAAATTTTCTAATCATGGGTAAAATTGAAAATTTATTTTATTTTCAGAAATAATTAATGACTTAACTACATAGATGTCCTTAATTTTAATGAGATAGCTAGATGTGTCTCATAATGGAGACCATAGTATGTATGTATTGTAGGTTTTTGTTTGAATGATTAGTTATAATTCAATAGTTTTTAGACAAATCTAATATTTTTTTAGAAAGTTGTTGGATAAGCTAATCATATAGAATCACCCAACTTGAGATTGAGTCTCTGAACCTTGGCCACCCCTCACAATTTAGTTTGTTTTTTACTAGTAAATTTGCGGGACTACTGCTGGGTAATTAAATTGTATTTGTTTTCTTAATTACATTTAGAGTGGCTAATTAATTTAACTACAGAGAGTTATATGTGAATCAAGCTTGACGAAAATGATATCTTATATATATATATAATATTAATATGTAAACAGAGAAGGCAGCCGCGCGCAACCCACAGATATTGATCATTTGATTTCAAAAACTAGCCCCCTCATATTTAATTATCAATTCTCAAATGCTGTCACATGCTTCCTCTCATATCCCCACTACTTATATCCCATTAGATTTAAAAAACCACCTTATTTTTTCTCATATATGTTGCTATTATTTTTTCTATAAAAACATGGTATGTTTATATATATACTTGTATTCTTAAAATTATTAGTATGTAATTAATTGATATTAAGTAATGCCTCTACTGAAATAGCAGAGTGATGCGCAATAAGTAAATAAATATATATATAATGAGCTTTTCCTCTATGTCAGATTTCTTCCCCCCCCCCCTCAATCTCTAATTTTGAAAAAAAAAAAACTTCCTTCTCATTTGTACATACATATCGACTTAATTTTGAATTCAATTAATATAGTATAATGTTCTCATGTAACTTCTGGAGAGGACCTAATAAAAATATTATACGTACACTGTTTAAAAACATCCATTATAACCATCTACAATAAAATATAATTTTAATAAAGAAACGGAAATATAAAAGTAATTAACCTTTATAAGGCTTTTCCCCTCTTATATGTACTCCTGCCATCCCCCAGACTCTTCAATTCAAACACGAACCATCACACTTGACAGCAGAGACTTCATTTCCACTGCTGCAGAACAAAATGCATAACATTTGCCTCAACATGCCTCCGATGGTTGAAAACTTCGACCCAGAGGTGCTCTTCACGCGCCGCTGCATATGGGTGAACGGAGCCGTCATAGTGGGGGCGGGTCCGTCGGGTCTTGCGGTGGCGTCTGGCCTGAAAGAGCAAGGCATCCCCTTCGTCATCCTTGAAAGAGCTAACTGTATCGCATCGTTATGGCAGAACCGTACCTACGACCGCCTCAAACTTCACCTTCCCAAACAATTCTGTCAGCTTCCCAATTTCCCTTTTCCCGATAACTTCCCTGAATACCCTTCCAAATTTCAGTTCATCACGTACCTTGAATCCTACGCTAAACACTTTGGAATCAATCCCCAGTTCAACGAAACTGTTCAATCTGCTAAGTACGACGATACGTTCGGGTTTTGGAGGGTGAGGACGATTCGAAAAGAAAGTAGCGAAGTGGAGTATATTTGCAGGTGGCTTGTGGTTGCTACAGGGGAAAATGCAGAGAAAGTCGTTCCAGAGTTTGAAGGGTTGGATTATTTTGGAGGAAGAGTCTCTCATGCTTGTGATTATAAATCTGGCCAGAGTTATTCCTGTCAGAAAGTTTTGGTCGTCGGCTGTGGAAATTCCGGCATGGAAGTGTCTCTCGATCTCTGTAACCACCATGCCAGCCCCTCCATGGTGGTTCGAAGCTCGGTG
Organism: Albizia julibrissin; assembly: GCA_037074505.1. Taxonomy (NCBI): domain Eukaryota; kingdom Viridiplantae; phylum Streptophyta; class Magnoliopsida; order Fabales; family Fabaceae; genus Albizia; species Albizia julibrissin. The sequence goes on along the minus strand of CM073482.1, from coordinate 3,850,288 downwards.
AGTTCAGAATGAAACAATACAAACTGGGTTCTTTTCGGAAAAGCATACTCTCATACTCCTCTTTCCCGGCCTTTCTTTGTTTTTTTCCCCTTGTCCTCCTTTCTACTGATTTGTTTAACGAAGGTTTCTTGATTTTGACGGTGATCAGGTTCATGTGTTGCCGAGAGAAGTGTTTGGGAAATCGACATTTGAACTCGCAGTGACGTTGATGAAGAGGCTGCCACTGTGGATGGTGGACAAGATACTGTTGATTATGGCTCGTTTGATTCTGGGGAATGTGGACAAGTATGGGCTGAGGAGGCCAGAAATGGGGCCTTTGGAGCTGAAGAACAGTGCGGGGAAGACGCCGGTATTGGACATCGGAGCTCTGAAGAAGATCAGAGGCGGTGAGATTAAGGTGGTTCCTGGAATCAGGAGATTCTATAGAGGCAAAGTCGAACTGGTTGATGGTCAAGTTCTTGAGATTGATTCTGTTGTTCTTGCTACAGGGTATCGCAGTAATGTTCCCTCTTGGCTAAAGGTGAGAACTTTATCTCTCAATCGATCATGTTTTGCTGCGAATCTCACTGGATTGTTGATGACACATGTGAAATTGCGATTGGGTCAACTATCTTTCAAATTATTGGGGGAAAACTACATCAAGAGACCCAGATATTTAAATAAAAGTATTTAAATTTTACATCAAATTTTATATATGTTGTAATGTAGTAACAAGTAAGTAACAACTTCATTGAAATCAATAATAAAAAGTGTACAAGTTTGGTGTGCATAACCAATTAATTAGACATTCATATAAGATTGATAATAAGGTGTAGTTAATGATGTTTTTGTGGTGAATATTGGAATATACAGGAGAATGAGTTTTTCTCAGAGGATGGGATACCAAAGGATCCATTCCCAAATGGATGGAAAGGGAAGTGTGGATTGTATGCGGTGGGGTTCACGAGAAGAGGCTTGTCCGGGGCATCTTTGGATGCAGTAAGTGTGTCTCAAGATATTGCCAGATGTTGGAGAGAGGATTCTAAGCAGCGTAAGAAAACAGTCGCTGCTCGCCACAGAAGATGCATCTCCCACTTTTGATCATTTTCGTTCCCTAAAATATAATGTGAATCAGCAAATAATAATAATAATAATAATAATAATACACATACTATGTAGCTAATTACTATTAATTAATTCATTCCATGCCGCAAAAATGAAAGCAGCTAGCTAGCCCTCTCCTTAAACAACAACCACTCCTCATAATGATTCATTCCAAGGAAGATGAGGCTTGTTCATGTTCATGTATCATGCATTCCCTTGTTGCTTTTCCCTTTCATTTCTTCCTCCCTCACTTGTAACCTCTATATACATATCGTTTCACTCCCTTGAAGAATATTGTACTGTCACACTTTTTAAAAAAAAGTTTTAATGATTTAGTAAACTTTTATTTCTTCCAACCCTTTTCTCTTTATATATTCAGATAATGCCTATGATGTGAACACACTTGCCCTGATAAAAATACTACATTCAATCTTTAATATAAAATCTAGTTTATAATATAATTTATATGATATATAAAGCATATTTTATATCAAGGATAAAAGTTAGTATGATATAAATGCCATTCTTATTTGTAAGCTCTCTGCTTTTATTTTTTTTACTCGGTTCACAACACTTGCAATTAATTGTGAAACTATTGCTTCTTTAATTTCTCTTTCATCTAATAATATTCCTTTTGCGTACTAATTATAATTTCAAATAAAATGGGTGAGAAACGAATAATGGCTATAATATATAGGAGAAATAAATTGAATCAAACCAAAAGGTTTTTTAAATTTATGGGGCCAAAAGTCAAACTGCACAAAAGAATATGAATTTGAGTTGATTAAATAAGATTTGGTGTGTGTGTCAACGCTGATGAGAATCTCTAGGGTGTGATGCACGTAGCAATGTTGGCGTCATGGGCTTATATTGGTGATCAAGGCCCAATAAAGAATTGGCTAAATTTGATATAAGTAGTTTTCCTTAAAATATACCTACACTAATATGAGTTGGGTCTATTAGAAGATAAATTAAGATTCAAATCTTTGTTTAAAGAGATGTTTATATTTAGTATTTGCCAACGTCTTGAATATGATTATTTTTAATAAAATGATATATATATATCTTAAAAAATATACCTATAAAGTGGATTGAAATGAGTTAAGTTGGAATATAATTAATTTTAAAAAAATTGATTGGTATGTGCATATAAAAGAGGTGAGAGAAGTTGCAAATTTTGAAACTGGTTGCGTCCATGTTGCGAGGCACGTGAAGAGATGCCTACAACACAACACAACACAACCACACACACACACACACACATACATACATACATACATACATATATATATATATATATGAGTTTCTCTCATATGCTTTGGCGTACAACAATACAATAAGCAACTGTTCTCTCATGATACTCCCATTATTATTATTATAAGACACACATTATTATTTGAATTTAATCCCATTAATAATTATAAAAAGAGGCTCTTTGTATTGTTTAAGAGATCAATCTTAATATATATATCTTCCATTTCATATATATGTATGAATTCATTTCATAATTAATTATATATAAATTTCAAAACCATGATTTTCTTTTAAAAAAATCCAAACATCTTTATACTACTATATCCAATAACAGACAAAAACAAATCCTTATTGACAAAATTTCAATGCATACGACGAAAAACACGTGGACGTTGCATGTTTTTACACCTCTTGCCTGTTCCTATTGCTGCTGATATTATTGGAATTACGAGTATTATTATTTCCAAAACTTTTGACAAAAATACTCTAAGCTCTTCCCAAAGCACACATATGTACTCTGCAACGTTATAGGAGTAGGAGTATTAGATTTGACTAGACTCAACCTGAAGATTTCAGTGGTACTTGTGCATCGTCGGAACTCGGAGCCTACAATAATTATCCTGCCCTTGCAAAATTTTGGTTAATTTTACATTTCTTTTAAATTTTACTGTTATGATTTTTTTTTTATTTCAATAAGAATAAAGTTGGAAATTTCTTCCATCTTCACAGAAAAATGACTCAATCGCCTCTTCTTAGCTCCGGTGAAATAATTAGAAAATTAGAAGAGGTTTATAATAGAGACTGGATGAAGAAGTAACCTTCAATATGACACAATTTTATCTATTTTATTGAGATATAATTAATTTAAGTCTGATCAATAAAAATAATGTAAGTTTTTAAATAAAAAAGAGATCAAATGAATTGTGGGAATATATTTAGATGAGATAAATCAGAGTGGAAAATGGGCATATGCTTGGCATTCTATACACACACACACACAGTTAGACGTTATCTTACAATTATTTGAATATATAATTCACAAAATAAAAAATGTTCTCTAAATATTTATAAACATTCTACCATTTTTAAAAATTGTAAGAGGTTAGATTTTGGATAGGCCAATTAGATGCCTACGTTTAATAAACCGACATCTATCTTATCGAACCATCCACAAAGAAATGAATTGCATCTGTGATTCACTGACTTTAATATTTGAACGATGCATTATTGGCCCAAAAAAATTAAACTATATATAAAAATATATACATGTAAGAATTTAGAAAATACTAAGAAATCATCAACAAAAATTGAACCCACTAAAAAAAAAAACTATGCTTGGTGTAATTCAATCCTCATCTGTGATACAGTGTTAAGGCATATAGAACATGCACATTGGGCATGTCATGCCAAGAAATGATTTGAACAATGTAGGATCATCTGAAACTCTATGTACGTTAGGTATTGTAGTGAGCTAAGCCATATTTGAACAATATCCAAAATACATTAGAGAAAGAAGATATAAAAGACAAGCCATATGAGTCCTCATGCATGCATTCAGAGATGAGTATTAAAATATATAACACCTATGGCCCATCTCAAACCAATTCACCGCCACCCAGATTTAGGGCTTGTTTGGTATCAAAAGAGAGGAGAAAAGGGAAAGTGAGCGGAGAAAAAAATTTTTAAGTTGGATTTTAAAAAAATTGGAAAAATGGGGTTAAAATTTTTTAACTAATTTTTCTTATTTTTTTTATCTTATATATTCTCTTTATTAAAATTTGTTAACTTCACTTCTTTAATTTTTTTAAATTAAATAAAAAAAATCCCGACCCCTCAAAATCCTTCATACCAAATAGACCCGCCTGCCATATATCTCTCTATAGGAAGAAATTTAAGGGAGAATATAGTGGTTGATTTGAATCAGAAGCAGCATAATCATATATATAAAACAAAAGAGCAAAGGTTTGGTGTTTGAAAATATTGGCACCTAGATATGGATGGACATTAATGGCAGGCTACAATATGAATTGCACAATTATAGAGTTGTGGATTTACATAAGAGGGTTTCAAGATTCTCATAAATTAGCATACAGCAACCCTCATGGAGTTGGTCAAGGTGGTAGGTACCTTGACCCTTTAATTAGAGGTATCAGGTTTGATCCTTAGACATAACAAAAAAAACCCTTGTTAGGAGACTCTTACTCCCTTTAAAGGACGTCAGTTGGGTTGGGAGGATTAGTCGGTTTACTAGTAATAGGATCCACATACCGGTGGTTCCATTGTGTAAAAAATAAAAATAAAAATAAAAATCAGCATGCAGCAGTCACCAAGAGAGACAAACACATGGGGCAGCCACCTTCCCTTATAAGCCCATTCCTTCTTGTTCTCCCTCATAGTTTAGGTCCATTCCACCTCCTCCTTTTTCTACTGTTGAGAGTTAATGTACTAAATCATTTTTTATTCACACAAAAGACAAATGTTAGCAGCAAGCAAAGAAATTCACTGCACAACGGCGGACTGTGTTGGACACTCATTTGTGTCTGATTACTGATATGATTTGTATTCTGAATCTCTTGCACTATATGTATATTTTATTGTATCGCAGTTCTTGCGTCATATGATCATGTCTTCCATTTTGTCTCTTTCATATTTTCCTGCTACTTGTGTGTTGAGTAACATTATTCACAGGCTTTGGTGCAGATTTAGCTTTAACGTATAATATATCATGATGATGAACATGGTTTTTCCCGCAGGCCATGTTATGCGTGTTATGTCCAAGTAACATGTATCGTGTTTCAGAACAACATATGAATCGGTTGATTTGACGTTTGGTCAAAAAAAGAAAGAGCCAACCCGCCAACAGAATAGAGCCCTGCAGTTAAGGATTATAACGCCGGTGGTTTGAATAAAGTTTGAGGTTTGACTTTTTCCAAAGTACATGGTCTCCTAGAATAGAGATATTATTAAAACATTCGTGTTTAGTTTCCCTGTTAAATTGAGAGCTTTTATTACATATTCTGAGAGTTATAAGCTTGAGTTTGTGATTGGCAAGGAAAAAATGTATGTTACACATGTTTATGTATTTCTCGTAAAGAGAATGCATGCAGAAAGGTACGCTCGATCATGTTGTTTACAGATCAGACCATCCAAATAAGGCACAATCTTTGGTGAGCTTGGAACCTTAACCGGTCTTGGTATTCAGCATATGCACGTTCTAGGGCCGTCGTATAATGGTTTTAATCTACAGAGGCAAAAACTGATGATTTATAATCATGCTTTGTGACTTCTGAACAAAGTGGAAAAGATTCATTTCATACTTGGAATTCAACTGAGCTAAATGCTTGTATGATAATCAAACTTTAGTCACTTGTTGGAAAGCATCTCATCGATTTGACTATTTTGGTTGTACAGATCCACTAGTTTTTTAGCGTATGCAGGCATGTGCCTATCAGCTCTGCAAGTAGTAAGTTTCAACCAACATGAGCAGAACACAAAGACAGTTCATTCTTGTAAGTCGGCACATTATCTTATCATACCTTTCTTTTCCCCAAGCACGATTTACGTGCAAATAGTTGCGGATTGTGTGATAATCAAGTGAATAACGTCCAAATTCAAGACCTTTTGGACCAATCTGAAATGCAAGTGAGGGTCAAAATATTATTGTGTTCCTTGTACGTTTCAATGGATAAATCATGGGAAGATATTTTACCAGGTTTAGCATAAAAGCTATCAAGTTTCCAATAAATTTTGGGGCTGGCTGAGCTGGACCTTTCCCTGGAGAAAATATAAACTTTTGAGCATCAGCACTAATCAAGTAGTATCTCTAGGAGCAGAGATATTGACAAAATTGAAATCAACATATTTCCCGATAGAACAGTTAAAAATTTAAAAAAAAAAATCTAGTCTTTAGAGCAAAACAGACAATGTTAACACAGCATAAGACTATTCTGCATGAAGCCCACCATGCCCCCAAAAAGGGGCCATATGCAAAGCCCAAAGACTTCACTAGGCTTACCTAGCTTAGCATTATCATCAGCCTTAACAGTCTCCATAACAAATGGTCGCCGATCCCCCTGAAGATAAGGCAAAAAATCAAGCCCTTAGATGATGCAATATTTTACAAGGTTAAATGGGACAGAGCTGATAATTTACACCACTAGTTGTTGGCTTAATCTCCAAATACTGCTTGATCAGATTCAGCATTTCTCTTCCACGTTCATTCCTGTCATTTTAAGGGCGAAACAATGGAATCACTTGTTATAAAACAGTGATCCCCCCAGTATGTAACTTGTTAATATCATACCCATTCATGACAACTATTAACTTGTTTGAATGAGGGTGGATAGGAGAAAGAGGAGGAAATGAAAGAGTTTTAGGTTGCCTTCATGACATAATTTTAGAAATGGGGTTTTCCTCTTTAAGAAGTTACCTGCAGATGTTCACTTCTTTCCTTTCCCTCTCCTTCCCTTTCCTCTTTCCCTCTTTCCTTTCTTTAAAGTATATAGGCCAAAAATAGTGCCTCTTAAAAGATCAATAATACATTGGAACAACCATATATCCAGACATCTTAGCATCAGAAGCGAATTTACCTGACAGTGACATACTGAGGATGTTGTGTCATGCTGACTCCAGAATATTTGGGCACACTCATGTATCCAACCACTAGGTCCTGAAATTAACAACTTCGTGACTAAAAATTTCGAACAAGGAAGAGGAAAATGAGATTCTTATTAAAATTCAAAGTTTGACATGCACATAAGAACTTACCGCTAAGGCATTTGTATAGTCAAAACAGCTGTAACAAACAAGAAAATTTTGGAAAGTTAGCAGAAAATATTATTTGGCGAAAAAAGAACTACTATAAAATCGGGTTAAGGGGCAATTTTAGCAACGTACCACAATTAAGTTTTGAAGAGTGCAAAATTAGACATAATCTTTCAAAGTGGTGCAATTTTAGCAATTCCGTTAAATTGACCCACACGTCAATTATAAAGTTGAAGGGGAGAACAACAGGTCTCACATCAAATAAGTAACAGACGTTTAGGGCCAATTTAATGGAATAGCTAAAATTCCACCAATTTTAAAAGATTACGTCTACTTTTACACCCTTCAAAATTTAATTGTATGAGACGCTCATGGCAAAAAAAATCATTGCTAAAATTGCACCTTAACTCTAAAATCTAATCCTAGAATGTTGCTACAGCCTGCCATTCAAATTATAAGACTTATCTATAATCATCATGTGACAACATTTTACCTGTAGCATGAGGGGGCGATAACATCAACCAGCTCATTCGCTGGTAGACAGAAATAAGGAACCTGTTTTAGTTAAAAATTGAAATTGAATGACGCAGTTTTCTTGTTAAACCCAGGGACATAATGAAATTAAGAGAGCCCTCTAACCTCTTCAATATGACCATCCAAGTGCTTCAAGTGAACCTGGTCATAAAATTGTAAATGTATAATGACAAAGTAAAACTCAACTTGGCAATTCATTAAGACTTGAAGATTTTAACAAGCTTAGATTTTGTAAAGAGTGAACTACTAGGTGGGACTACACAAACAGATACAAATATAGACATTGAAAAGTGGCTTATTAAAGCTTGTATTGCCTTTTCAGGCAACAGGCTAAAATAATCAGATTGGCGTCACACTATCATATGAGGAACAATAGAGTATGCTTCTCACTTTCAATGGAAATGATATGTTTGGCATGAGAATTAGGACACGATCTATGCAACATAAACCGAACATTCAGACAAGAAATATAGCTGTTGCTAGGCCAGAAATTGATGTGGCAGTTATACTAATGCTAGTATAGATGATTTACAAGCGCAAGAAGAACCTTGTAATCTTGCATAAACTCATAATGAAGAACTGTTTCCGGAGTATCACTTGCAGCCTTAAGAAACTTATCCAGTCCTTCCCTAGTTCCATTGTCCACTGTGAAGTAAAAAGACCGCCAAATTCATCAAGGAGTACCAGTGATTTATGCACAAAAGAGTATAATAGCAAACTATTTATAACTAAAAGATTGCTTGATAAAAAGAAAAAACTTAGCTGAATACAATACATCATCTTTTGCTTACCGCAATTAGTGCCCAAAACATAGAGCTTCTCCAAATTCAGGTGTTGCTCGACAGATCTTAATGCTGAAATTGAAGAAATTATTCTGCATTACAATAGTACAAAGTCAATGAAGAAAAGGACTAAAATTAGAAATGTCCAGATTAGTATACAAGTGGTACCTTGCACTTGGCAACCTACACCACAAAAAAGAAGACGCTTGACACCAGCAGCCTGCCAATATGAAGATTAAGACACATACTAAAAATAACAGCAACTTCAAGATGTCTTGACAGTGGAAACTAACGTCATACACATATTGATGCAATATTCAAAATATCAAGAGCACTAGAAAGGCAGTCTTTTCAATTCTCCCCCACCATGGAGGTGGTACAAAACGACATGAGATTCCAAACTTGATTTTCACACAGAATATTGAAAAATATATAAGGAACAATCCTCAAAAACCTCTAATTATTCAACAAATTTGGAAAGCTTCATCACTAAAATTCTAAATTTTTGACTGACGTAGAAAAGTGTAAAAAGAGTACACTTTATTATAATATTTATTTAACGTTTTCCCCATGATATATTATCAAGGTATTTCAAATGCTTAAACATGATTGTCATGCAATGAATAACCACGATCAATCAAATTATTTCTAATATAAGCAATTGACTTCAAACTTTCAACATAAAATTACAAAATATGAAAAAAATAATAATAATTACCCAAGATTGTAACAAGGAATTTCTGTCACACAGACACTAATTTTACACACCTCAACAAGGGCGAGGGTATTCAGATTAGGAGATAATGTTGGCTTCACACCTTTAGCTGCTAAAACTTCCTCAGGTGTCCTGTAAGAAATTTAGGGGGAAATGGAAGCATTACAGTATCGTAGGTGTGAAAAATAAAGTGAATGTTACTAGTAAGACAAATCATCTCAGACTATTCTAATGATGAAATAGCTAGATGCAAACCTTGCTAACACAGGCCTTGGAGATAATCTGTCCTCAGGATCACTATGGCATTTAAAATTACATAAAATTTATTAAAAGAGTAAATAAATAAATTTACTTTAATACTAAATGCATTCACATTCGCTCTTCTTTCGAAATCTAAAATTCTTTCCCCTACCTCTGAACACAAATGACAGCTTCAACCACGCCTGATTTAAGCATTTCTATAGCAATGGTAGTTACTATTCCAGTCCACTGAGCTCCTGTCAACAGAGAAGTGGTTTTGTTAAGTGAAATTCACACCTCAAGGCGTATTGGCTTTTGCAAATTAATTTTAATGATAACATCTACAGTTGAAGTAGAAAGTTGTAACTATTTCACTCTCATGATACAGCTTTCTATAATTTAAAAATTAAATGTTGATCCTTGATAACTCATTGGAATTTAGGATAAATTTATAACTAAGGATCAACTTGATTTTTGGACATATCTGGTAACTGTTACTGGTACTACCAACTAATTCAACTTTGAGCAATGTTGGGCTCAAATAAGAGATAGCACTTTTCACATGGTTTATCACATTCAATGATTAACTAGGTATATTTACTGATTGATATTTGATAGTTTCAAACCTGAGATAATTAGAAATATAAGAAATGGACCGCATTCACAGATCCTCACAGATTGATTGATGTAGAAAAGAATGACAAATGAATATAGCTAACAAAAGAGGAGTAAACGATTTTACATTAGCAAACAGCAAAAATTACCTTCCACAGGCTCAAGTTTTCGAGCATATAATAGTTCCTCATGTACACCAAAGTAAGTCTCCTCCAATGTATCTGTTTTCCTCCCTCTGCCATGAACTACGGGTTCCAATCTCTGAAAGAGGAAACAGTTATTGAACATCAATGCAAGTTATATTCAATTCAAGTTTTTAAGATTGCAACAGAGCAGAGATACAATCATGCATTGCCTAAATTGGACATGATAATATTTCAAGTTCAATATCACAACCTAAGATTAAAAAAAAAAAAAAGAAGGAACTGTTGTGCATTAAAGTTTCTCATACAAGATCAGTTCATCTGAGCTTGCTGAAGATATTTTAACAGTGGCAATCCATCTTAAAAATCTTCAAATATCCCCATTGATCGATTTGGAGAAAAGCTAGAAAAGATATTACTAAGCACTTCATATCATTTGGTTATACCTTTCATGTTTATGTTTCATTTTAATTTTTCCAATGAAGCCTTGAAGGATAAAGGTAGTTATGCATTTCTTCAGAATAAGTATATCACTAGTAGTATTAAGTTGAAAATATTAGGATTTGAATACCATGAAAGAAGGCAATAGAGGAAACACAAACTTACTTCAATTCTAGACATCCCATCTCCCAAGAAAGCACAGGCATCCTTAACATGGGCAATATAATATGTATCACACAGCCCGCATCGACTGTTCCAAAATAAAGAACTAATCAAAAGATAAGAATTCAACTGTATAGAGAAAATGCTGATGAACTAGAAAGAAACATTTTTTCTTTAAAAAAAAAACAAGAAGAATGTTGGAAGAGGAAACATGGCGATTTGGACGAGAAACAGATAAAAGTATCATTCTCTCTCATAGGGTGGTTCTTTATAGTTAATATAAGGAAGGATAGGAATCCTCTGTCTGAAAATTTAAACTGATTTTTTCATTTTTAGCTCATCAAATATATGTCCCTCATTATTTCTCTATAATAAATTTTCATCTATTATTATCTCTCATGCACACTCTTTCTCCCTTTCTAAGCAAGGGTATAATTCGATTGGAGAAAAGTACAAAAGTCACACATTTATTGATTTTGATTTTGGTAGTTATTGCTTATAAAAAGTTCTGATAAGAGTACCTGCAATGGTCTTTGGCAGGGTAGGTGCCTCCGGGTGGGATGGGTCTAGATCTTTTTCTCCAGTCCTCTCTCAAATTCACAGAATTAGGAGAGCTGGAGTTGGATTCTGCAAACCAAAAAGAAGAGATTGATCAAATGGAAGAAAAAGCAAGGAAATCAAAGATGCAGAGAAAGATGGGTACCTTTGGAAGAAGAAGCAGAAGAAGAAGAAATGATGGAAAGGGAGAGTGGGAGAGAAGAGAGTTTGCCAAAGAAGGAAGACATGACGAGGAAGCTACCCTCAGCTCCCTTGGCGCCTATCAGTATTCATTCCTGGGGCAATAAATATCTCTGAGGCTGGGATTTCTCACCCTACGTGGCACAATCTCACTCCATTTCTTATCTCCACGTCTACTATTTTTCGATGCCACCTCACCAGATGCGTGTCATGGATAGCGTCATCATTTTCAAATATTGATGGCCTTTCTTAAAGGGAGATTTATTCATCGGAGGCAAAACATACACATTCTTATTAATCAACTGAGATACTTGAAGGGTTGTTTGGTACGAGGATTTGGAGGGGGAGAGAACAAAATTGTATGAATTGAATTTTAAAAAATTGAAGAAGTAAGGTTTAGAGTTTTTAATTAATTTTTTTATTTTATATCTTGTCTTTATTAAAATTTTATAACTTCACTTTTCTAATTTTTTTAAATCAAACTCATAAAACTTTTTTCTTCCCTTCCTTTTCCACTATTTTCCTCCTGCAGTGGATAATTTTTTCTTAAATTGAAGTATATGTATACTTCCTAATGATGTTATTATAAAGGTTAAAATATCTGAGAAAAAAAAAGTTAAAATATATTTTTAGTCATTTAAGTTTTACAAGAGGTATATTTTTTATCCCTTAATTTTATAATGTATATTTTTTATACTATATTTATAATACCTTTAATGTTGCTAATAAAGTATGTTGATGCAGCAAACTTAATTGATGGATGTGTAGTTAACAAAACATATTTAAATTTTAAATTTTTAATATAATATATTTAGATTATTAAACTAAAACAAACTAACAAATTACTGGAAATGAAATCGAGATTTTGATATTTAGAATATTAAATTAATTTTTTTAATACAATCAAAGTTTTCATATCGACTGCTTCATTAGGTTTTTAAATATTTTTCAATTTACGCCTTTTAAATTTAAGATTAATAGCATTTAATTAAATAGTCATAATCACTTGATTTTGTTACGTCAGCATTTTTTGTTAGCAACATTAACGGTGTTAAAATTATAAAACTAAAAATATACTTTATAAAGTTAAAGGACTAAAAGTATATTTTAGCCTATTATAAAATACTTATAATCACTCTAATGAAGTCCAAATTAGTGTAAATAATGATTCGATAAAAAAAATTCGTATAAATAATGTTATTAATGTCGAATTTATCTCACTTTGATGGAATTAATATAGTGCTTGTTTGTTTGAGCTTATTTGAATCGGGCTTATTATATAAGCCCGATTCACGTAAATCGAGATAAATCTCCTCCACATATTTATCTCGTAGACCGTGAAAGCACTTCGTAGACCGTAAAAGCACCTCGTAGACTGTAAAAGTTACTTCGTATTCCGTGAATTACAATTCATAAGCACGATTGAAATTTTGAAACGCTGTTTTATTCATTGAAACTGCTTATTCTCTTGCGATGTTAAATGTGCATATCAGCAGTTTATGCTCAAATAAACCGTACTGAGTAAAATACTTTTCATTCAAATTGACATTAGTAGTGTTTAGTCCAAAAAAAAAATTTGACACTGGTAGCGCAAAAAGGAGAACACTAGCTTTTCTAATGGATTCGTGGCAACAACTAATTTTCCAAACAAATGCTATCATAAGCGAAATAATCGATGAAAAGGAATGGTTAACCTAACATAGAGGCCCATTTTTTATGAGGAAATTCTAAAAAAATGATAAAATTGATAAAGAATAAAATAGTGTGGTGGATTTTTGAAATCCCAAATCATATTATCAGTAGGAATTTGAGATTTGAAATTTTGAATGAGAGACGATAATGCCCTCAGTTAAGTGGCAGACAAAAGAAATAAGGAGGCGTACGAGTGGGATGAAAGAGACTAAAGTTGGGGCAAAAAAGTGACCATACCGAAAAAGAAAAGGTGACAAAAAGGAGAGCTAAGTCAAGGGTAAGCAAATTTGGAACATAAATCATTTTTTTGTTGTGATTATTCAATCTATATGAAAAATTGGTTATGATTTGTGATTGGAGTTTATCATATCGGATGTTTTGTTTTAAGGGTAAGGGGGCTCTTAGGTGAAGATAGAGAAAATGTAGCGTCTTTTAGGTAATAAGAAAATGTTAATGGTTGTATGATCGATTTCATTGTGTTTGGTTGCATTATTATTAAAAATTGTCCCATTTTTTGTTGTTTGCAACTAATTAAGGGTTGAACGCTGATGGGTGTTGCGTTAGTATAAACTTCGGCGGTTGATAGTAAGGTTGGGGGAATGTGTTGTTACTAGTGAAGATGGAGATGTGAAAATATATTGTGTTGGTGTTAATAGTAGACGCACAGTGATGATATGTGAGGATGTTGTTATTAGTGAAGATAGAGATGTTAAAATAGATTGTGTTGTTGTTGATAGTAGATGCAGGGTGATGATATAAGAGTGTTATTAAGAGTGAAGATAGGGATGTTAAAACATATAGCATTGTTGTTAATAATAGGTGGTGGGTAATGATACGAGAAGTTACTTGGTTTAATAAACATTGTGTCACAAGCTTACTAAATTGACATTGTGGTGTAATTTTTTTTTTTTTTGCAGGTAGGCAAACAAAATGACATGTAATGAAGGGTCATCATCAAGGTTCTAAAACTCGGACCGGCCACTAAACCGGTTGGGGTACTAGGCCAAGGATTAGTGGGTTAGATCGGAGTTAAATCGAAATCAAACAAGAACAATTAAGTCTCCAACCTACTCAACTTAAACCAACTCTTTATTCACCATCAATAATAAATACCTCTCTCATCTATTCCTAATGTGCCTCTATTTATTGTTTCTCTCCTCCTTATGTTCTCGATCCATCTCTCTCTCTCTCTCCCCATTGCAAGTCTCACCTTTATTAAGAAATGTGCATCCATTCTCTCTATCCTCCCTAGTTCCCTCCTCATATGTTCCCAATCAATCTCTCCCTCTCTATTGCAAGTCTTGCCTTCATTAAGAAATATGCCTCCATTCTCTCTATCCTCCCTAGTTCCCTCCTCATATGTTCCCAATCAATCTCTCCCTCTCTCTCTCTATTGCAAGTCTTGCCTTCATTAAGAAATGTGCCTCCATTCTCTCTCTCCTCCCTAGCTCCCTCCTCATATGTTCCTGATCTCTCTCTCTCTCTATTGCAAGTCTCAACTTCATTGAGAAATGAGTGATAAAGGGCTTCGGTGGCGAGAACTACCCGACCATGACCTACTTGGAGACAAATCTGACGGCGAGAACTTGGTGACTCTTTAGATCTCTCTCTCTCCTCCTTCTCCTTCTATGTCTCTCTCTTTTCTCACCGTCATAGGGTTTGACTCCACTCACTCTTTTCTCACCGTCGACATTCAAACTGTCCCTTTCGATCGAGAGTCGAAACACAAACCGCGAGTTTCAGGAAACTTTTTTTTTAAAAAAAAAAAACCAACAAACTAACTCTGTGACTTGGTTAACTCGGCCAGGTTTGGCCGAATTTACCTGGGTCAACTTGAAACTCAGGTTTTCCCCTTAACTCAGATCGGTTTTCAGTCTGAATCGGCCGATCCGATCCAGTCTGGGTTCCAAAACATTGGTCATCATCTTTAAGGCTATGTTTGGCTCGATGGAGGGGAGGGGAGGGTTTAAAAAGGATTTGCTTTTACCTTATTTGGATTGACAAAAGAGAGGGGAGGGGAAGGATTTCGACATTATCTTGTTTGGTATAGGAGGGGAAGGGAGGGGAAACATTTTTATATAAGCAACTTTACCCTTATTTCATTTAATTTTCATTTTATAACTTTCTAACATATTTAATAAAATAAAATTATAAATAGTATTCAATACATAAAATTATAATTTTATAATTATAAAAATTAAATAAATATAATTATAAAATGTGTGACAGTTTTGGGTAAAGCATGGAAATGGCACCGTGAGAATATTATAAAATAGTAGGGACATATTAGTCAATATATATCTAAACATTAACATTTTCCTCCAAATTCCCCCAATTTTGGAGGGGAGGGTTAAGAGGGGAGGGGAGGAAAAATTTTAAAAAAATTTCCGTCCCCTCCTAAAAATTTTAACAATCCAAACAAGGGGAGGGAAGCAAAATCCCCACATTCCCCTCCCCTCCCCTCATACCAAACAGACTCTAAATGAACTATTTTATTATTTCCATATTGGAGGAAAATTTGTGTGTAATGATGAAGGTAAAATTCAATATAATGGTGATTCTGTGAAGGCGAAGTGGCTAAAACAGGTGATAACACTTACAAATTTGAGGTTGATGATATCATCGTGGCTTGGAATTGATCATAACATGCGTGAGATGAAATATACAGTGAGCTTTGATGAGATGACACCAATAGATTTAAATGATGATGGTGAAATTGAAAACCTTTTTGACTATAATGATAGGAGTAGGCAGCCTTTGTGTCCCCCTGTTAATTATGGTAGGGGCAGCCTTTGTGTCCATACTAGATATGGATCCTTAAATGTTGATCTTGGTTTGAGTTTTTGCAGTTGCAAAGCGTGGCAAATGTCAGGGATCCCTTGTACACATGCATGTGCAGCCATAAAGCATGCCTATGGCAAGGTGTATAACTATGTGAAAAAATGCTACAAAATCACATTCCAACAAAAGATTTATAGCTATAAAATGATTCCAGTTGTCACAATCAACAAACCAAACCTAAACAACTAATAGACAGGGAGTTGTTGTTATTGGTATTCCCAACTTGTTATCATCCCCATTTTGCCTCAGAAGTTGTTAAACAAGAAAGGAAAGTCATTAATGTAGAAGTTGATGTTGTTAATAGAGTGAGATGTGTTGTCATTGGCCCTCCAACTTATTACTTTCCCTTCCTTTGCTTCGCTTAGCCACCAACCACCCACCACCATCACCCACTTTCTAAATCAAAACACCATCGAAGCCCCTCTTCCTTGCTCAGCTAATAAACATGTGTTCCCTCTTCATTGACCGAACAATTAGCAGTTCCCTTCCTCTTCATCGCTTGCCCACATTGTCCTTCTCTTCCAATCGCCGCACCAACTAGCCTTTCGCCCCCTTCCCCTCCTAGGTTTTGTCGTTTATTTCTCAATTACTCTTCAGCCGACCAATTCAAAACGCGATTTCGTCTACCCTTTTTTTTAAACTTAACTGAGGACATTATCGTCTTTTGCTCACAATTTCAAATCCCAGATTCCTACTGATGGTCTGATTTGGGATTTCATGAATTCAACACACCGTTTTGTCCTTTGTTAATTTTGTTTGTACTTTTCTGAAATTTTCCTTTTTTATTTATGACAATACTCCCTTTAATCTTTATTATAATGCACTAACTAATAAGTGTTTTTAATCATTTTTATAAGGCGCTTGCTTGACCAACGCGAGTTAAGTATAGCGGAAGAGGCTAGTTCCTCATAACATGGTGAACCAAGGTTCAAATCTCTCATAGGAGAAGTGCTCACATTTTGTGTCCGGCAGTACCTCGTAGGATGCTCTTATTTTTAAGGAGCATTAAATATTTTTTTTATATATGCCCACATTTAGTAAGGGTAGTATGTATGACAGAGTAATAGTTAATATGATATTAGAATTTAGAGTAATTAGTAGGATAATATTAAAAATTATTTAAATTTTAAAACATACTTAATGAGTTTAATTATTTTTATTAGTTTGTGAGAGTTATTATTTGGTGCTTTATAATAATAACTAGAAGGGAGTACATTATACCAACTGCCGTCCTTTTCATAAGATCCAAATTTATTAATTAGTCCAAATCTTTTTATAAAATCCAATTTAGAATTGTCTAAACATTAAATATATTTTTATCAATTTCAATATTTCACTCCTAATTAATGTTCTCTCCCATTATCTTTTTCCCATACATTCTCTTTCATATTTTTTTCTCATTATTTCTCTCTCTCATTCTTCCTCTTATAAATAAGAACATATTTTAAAAAAGAAGTACATTTATTACATATTATTTTTTTAACTAATTTTAACAAATTTCTCAAACCCCCTAGCTCATTATTTGCATCATCCAGCACATATCAAACCTTGATTAAGATCAAGTCCGTTTCCTGACTTTTTTCTATTATATACCATGTCTCTTACACACGTCACTCTGTTTCTCTCCACTAAGCTTTCAAGTACATTCTCTCTTCTACATCCCCACAATTCAGACGAACAAAACTTGGAATTCAATCAGATATCAAACTATAGAACATATTTTATTGCACATCTTCCCAAAACAAATGCAACTGGATTCACCAATCAATAAGCAGCTCTGAACAGATTAGATTCTCATCTTTCTTCAAGAATGAATTGCTTCACTCAAAATATACAAGATCACGGCCCCACTGTATTGAGGAGGTGACAAGAAACAAAAAGGCGTCTTGGTGCAGACTCTGGATCAAAGTTTACTGGCTCTGTGCGTTGACATCACAATACCCAAGTGCAGACTGAGATGACAACAATGAAAAGTTCCAACAAATCTATCAATTGAGTTTGCTGGTTCTTCGTTTCGCTGGCCCACCAGGAAACAGCTTCATAATCCATCCTAACACCCTTTCCACCACCTAGAAGGACCAATAAAGAAATTTCAATTCCGTTTTGCTTTAATACATTCTGCCCCTTTATTTCTTAGCAGCTACTGGAATTACAGATAAAAAAACCAGAAAGCTTCAACATATACTTCCTTGAGGCTTCACATAACATGATGTTGTATTAATGACGTCAGACAATTTTTAAGTTCACCTAATCAAAGTGAAAACTGAACATAGATGTTACCTCATCACCCTCATCTGCATATGGAGCATTGTCATACGAAGTGTGAACGTCTGGTTGTTTCGCTGGAGCATGGTCGCTAGCCATGCTTTGAGCTGTCAAAAACTCCAATCTTTGCGTCTGGGCCTCAAGTTTTCGGGACAACTCATTGTTTAACTCCTTCATTCGGAATAAGACAATAGAAATGATGAGGTCACGTGAACCAAAATATTACTGTCAGGAAATATTCTAAAACTCCATTGCAAAATTTCTGACAGAATGAGTGCGTATTTCTTAATTTGTGTAGTTTTGGTTTTTCTTTTATTGCTCATCTTTTTTGTTGTTTCATTGGGAAATGATTTGTCCCCCTCTTTATTGTAGTTTTCTCCTTCCCCCAAACAATTTATTTTCATGTTCTTCCCAAAAAACCAAAAAAAAAAAAAAAAAAAAGATGCATGGGATGATGCTAGCTTTAACTGTCTAGTACTTCAAAACTGATGCTTTAAAATAGCTTCAGTTTCTCTTCTTTCACCGGCAAAAAGCGTTCCACTTCCAAGAAATGAGATTTTAATTGGTCAACACAAAATCACATACCCCTCAGGTCCTAAATAAAGGACCTAATAGATGAATGTAGTTTGGTCCTAAATATAATATCTTGATCCACTTTGTCTCCCTTATTTAATATTTTTCCCCACATTACCCTAATTAATTTCACAGCTTCTCTCTATCTCTCTCCCCTTTCTCCAACATTTAATACCCTCATTAGAAGAGGGGTATTTTTAGGGAAAGTGACACAATTTTTTCATAATAATAGCAAATAATCAACTAACCAATTTTCTAAATCTCCATGAATTAGTTAAATCTTATATTTAGGATCAAAAGGAGTAATAACGAATCCACCTTCATCCTGGAACACTCAGATGATTCAGATGCCAAAGCCTTCAGCAGTTCTTCTTTCTCCAATGCCAACTGCACACAGAAATGTTGAGAAGTGACTAAAATTTGGGGCTACTCAGAGGCCACTAAAACTACGTATGATCAGACACATGGAAGCAGGAAATTAAAAAGGATTAATTCTCAAACATGGACCACAAACAATCTAAAATTTTAAAGAATCACATGCTACCTCTGAAATAAGTGCATTAATGTTCTCAATCATTCTCATCTGATCAGGTGGAATATTCACAGGAGAAGCTCCAAGAGTTGAGTGCCCAACTTCAGGAACCAAGGACAAGCCAGAGTAATCCATAGCAGAGTCATGCATTTCCTCACTGGAAGAGGTTGCAGCAGCATCTGTGCTTGCTGCATGATATAAGAAATATACGTCACCAAAGGTTAATTAATGAAGACCACTAAAAATTCCCAAAGTACATGGAAATAAAATATAAAACATGTAGGCCTTTTATGAGTTCAATCAAAATCCTACGGTCCAGAAAGCAAACAACCGGATTTCCTTCCTTGTGAATGTCTAGAATTGCAGTCACCATTTTTTAAAGGATTAAAAAGGAAAAATATCACTAGGGAGAATAAGATATCCTAGAAACTAGGGGGGGGGGGGGAAATAATAGAGAACAACAGAGCCTCAAACTTGCAACAAGCTCTCCAATCTCTCTTCATTTCAAAACCAGATGTTCTTTTGTGACAATCATGAGCAGAATATCGACGAGAAGCTGTAGGTGCAACCCTATCCCATAAAATAAGAAGGGGCACGGAGTTAGACTTGAAAATCAGAATTCTGCAACAATGAAGTCTTCAAAAGTATAATACCCTGTGTTGCTGAATTAACTCCTAATTAAGGGGGGTTTCCCTGTTGGACATAGCAGACAGTCAAGCTTTTCCTTAGTAATGTGCTCTTCTTTGTTCTCGCTTCCATACTATTGATTTCCTTTGAGCTGATATCTTTAACCATCTGCTCTTGTTCCTCGTTCTTGTTCTTTAAAAATATTTCTTTTATCAAATGGAAATTGGAAAGAAAAATACAGAAGTTGAAAGTGAATATAGGCTAATGCCTACTAAGATATGCAGTGAAACTGTGAAAATACAGAATATGCACAAAGGGGTCTGCCAAAGTCCTAACCCCTTTTTCATCATTTTCCCATTTAATTATTTCTGATTCTATCAACACATCATAGCAATTCAATAATTTCTCAGTCTATGATTTTAGATAACTATTGCAAGACCTCAAACTGCACACCAGCTAGGGTGACACTTCACTGTAATCCACGGGTAGGATCATGAGAGGTGGGAAAATTAGATGTAATTGCACTCCAAGAAGCACCATTGAACAAAAACAAGAAAAGAATATCATAAGAGCTAAGAAAAGCACCAAAACCATGTTTTTGGCATCTATAAATATATATCATCTTGCATATTCCATGCCTTCAGTAAAACAAAACATATCAAATTGATATCTATGGGATCTGGGAAACAGGAGTAAGTGACAAGGTGACATAACAATTGTCCTTTTAATTTCTCATTTTTAAGGAAAGTAATTAATCAGGTATATGTACCTATGTCTTCTGTTGATGTAGAAACATCCTTTTTATTAGTTGAATTTTCAGTGGAGTTCCCAATTCCAGAAGCCTTCCGTACCTTGGACTGCAACAGCTTCTTTTCTGTATCAATGTAAAGGAAACGAATGAACATGGATCCACCAAGTTTGCACATGACTTCAACTAGTTCACAAGAACAGGCCAAGCAATAGTCTACCATACTTTACAAAAGGAGAAATTATCTTAAAAGGAAGATAGAGTGTGTACGAATATTGAGGATTTCATAAGCTCCTTTACAAAAGAAACAGAAATCAAAGACATCAAAAACAAGTAACTCTTTTGGGCAGAAAAGCTTGGTCACTCTACATATCTGTTACAAAGAACACTTAAAAAGGACTAATAGCCAAGTACCAAAGAGAGGTTAACAAAAAAAAAATTCTACCTCAAAGCATCATAATTAATTTTGTAGTGCATTTGCAAGCTAAAATGCTCCAAATTAGGAACTGGTTAACAGAGTCAAACTACAGAACAGCAGAATGACTTAAAAAAAGCTAGGAACAATTTGTCTGCTTTCTATTCCAACTCAACTTGATGCCCCTTTTAAGTCCTAGTTTTTTTTCCTACTTTTATATGCATCAAAAAAGATACTAGGCTTACCAACACAGCACATATAGGTGAGCTAGGAGAAGATTAAAATGACGACATCAAATATGGTCTATGCTCAAATAATGTGCGTTGAAACTGCAGTAATAAAACACAATTAAGACTTGATTACCCTCTTGAAGAGCACTAATGGTTGCATGAAGATCATGGCGATCTTTCTCGAGGCTGGACATTTTTTTTCTGCAAGAATTATTATGAACAGTCATTTTGATATGCCCTATCATCATCTTCAATGAACTTTAAATAAGCAAGAAAATCAACAATGGAAGGAAAATCAGGTGATAGAAAATCAAATGCCATAGGAAAGGAATTATTTCTTTTGTCAAAAAGAATTACTCTTGCCACATCAGTAATTCAAAATCATCCAATGACCACTTCTAATAGTTATAAATATAATCTGATACAGAACTCACAAAAACTGAATGCATCCGTAATGGTTCACAAAGCATAAGTCTTCAAAGGCCACATAACCTTGCACTTTGGCACAAGGTAATTGAGAGTTTAACTTGTAAAAAAATAGGTGAGATAACAAGACTGAAACCAAATCATTTCAAAGCATATACTATGTTCGCCCTCCAGTAGCTGTTAAGAAGATATGCAGCTATATTGTCTAGATTCGAGGGAATAAATGCTTCTCGGAATTTCATTTTTCAATAGTCTTCATAATCCAGAAACTTCTAATTTCGTCTGTTTGATCCCATCCAGTGGAATAAGGCTTTGTTGTCGTTGTATTATAATGGTTGAAGGTCCAGATTGAAGGAAATGAGTCATCTCAATAAAGCAAGTCATAAAAATAAATGACACCTACATATATAGGAACCAAGGCTAAACATAATTTTTGATGCAGCCATCCATGATTCTTTTTATTCATGACTGAAAACCGAAGGTTACCTGTAGGAAGTAATTTCAGCTTGTGCCTTTTCCAATTGCTTCTCAAGCTTTAGCTCACTTGACCTTAGTCTGAGCGCCTACAAAGTTCATAGAACAAATCAACTTTAGAACATGGAATGTAATAAATGCTACTAAACAAACATTCAATCGCTTAACTACTGAAGTTTTTATTAGAATAATTACACCTTATTAAACAGCCTCTCCAATTGCGGGGTTAAGGCTGTGTACATCTATCTTTCCCTATATCGCACCTAACGGAGCCTAGTGCACTAGCCCGCCCTTTGAATTACACCTTATTAAAAAAAAAGGATAACTACACATTTGCCCCTGTGCTGACCTTTGCCCATGTTGAAGTTATAGACCATGTTGAAGTTATAGATGTAATATATCCAAATTAATTTTAAAATTATGGATGCGTAGAATTATTGATAGGACAATTCAGTGTGGTTGCCCAACTCCAATTTTCAGGAAGGTCCAACATCCAATTCTATATGACATGAGATGTTATCCCTTTTCCCTTGTCTCCGTTGTCTCCTCTTTGCTTAAATTCCATAAGAAGACCCTAATAACTTTCTAAGATCATTACTAGAAGCATGTTTCTCAACAGATCAGCAGCATAAAAAACAAATAACTAAAGGCTCAACATACCAAGAAAATAAAGTACCTTATCCTCCAGACCAATCACTTCAGACGCCAATAACTTGGCACGTTCATCAGCAGCATTACATTCTAGTTGGGCATTTGTATATTCATTCCTGACAGACTCTAGTTCAATCTGCAGACACAAACGGTTTCGTAAATACAAACTGAGCAGAGAGGAAACGTTAAGAAAAGTGAAACTAATGGATGTCAATGTACATAAATAAATGATATATTTCAATAAAAGGACCGACAATCAATAATATGGGAAGTTTTAATTCTACCAAACTCATCTTCAGTGTACAGATCTAACATTTCCAAGCCTTAGAACTCACAAACAACTTAAAATTTCTAATCCAAGAACATGAAAAGAAGACAAACTGAGCAACCACTACAAATGATAGAACTACACACAAGCACTTTTTGTATAGCCCAAGGTAAATCACCCATTGCCAACATTTCTTATATGAAGGTACTCAACCCAATAAGCCATGCATCTATTTATAACCTGTCTATTTCAAAGAGACATGTCCATTCTGTGACACAATGTCTTAGCTGCTCCAATATTTTTTGTATACCAATATTGTTATTGTTCTTTTTATTAATGCCAAGAAAAGAGCACCAGAGTGGAGGGATCACAAACATTATTTATTACCTATCCTATAATCAAAATTCTCAAATAGTAACAGACAAATTTTTAAGGCGAAATGAGGGCATACACATTTGCAATATCATTTTCTTAAAAAACTTGAACTCCTATGTCAAAATGCCTGTACAAATTAAAAGTTGAGCCAAACATGCGGACAGGCAATGTCTATGCATTCAGTTGCAGTGCTAATCTACACATTGTCATAAATCATGAATAATTGTAAAATGGTGTAAAAATGTGCAACCATTAGAGTTAGAAAATCATGCTGGGTTATTGATACAAACCAGATGAAGTCTGATTTCTTGCTGTAACCTCTCCATGTCCGATTTCAATTGGTTGACTGTACTTCTCTGTTGAAATACAAACGAAAAAAATTACAAAAGCAAAGTAGAAGATGCTTTGAGAAGCTTATAAAAGAACAATGACAAATGATTCAGTTCAAATTTAAAGGTCAGCATTCTAAGTAACTCCCCAGATTAGAAGCAACCAACATAACCTAACAACAACCAATGGCGCAGAAAGAATTATGTCTCACCCAAGACTTTTTGCACAACGGTCACACTTAAAAGTTACAACCATGTAAATTCTTTAAACCCAAACTCAACACAAAAATACCCAGTGATGTTCAAATTCGCCATCTCATACTCAATGCGGGTCATTAGTACAGAAGGTAGTCAAGTGAAGTCAACCCAAGGTTACTGAACTAAAGAAAGCCACCACATTTACCGCTTCCCTTATTAAAACTGAAATTCCATCAAATTAAATATTAACCTACTTTCTGTAAGAAACCTTAATACTCGGTAACTTAGCATGTGGAATTTTAGATACTGACGTATGTACTGTATAACTAATAAAAATTGATAATACCAATAAGCATCTAGTTCAGCATAAAAATAATTAGATAAAATTACATAACCTGAAACAGTTTCACATTTGATTATCCCTAAGAATCACATACTTCAATTCACAAGCCAACCTGTTGATTATAGCTCTCTGTTAGAGATGAATTTTCAGCAGCTAAAGACTCTGCCAATGATTGTGAAGAGTCAAGAGCACGTTGTAAAGAAAATTTTTCTTGTGTAAGATCTTCAATATGCTGCAGCATGAATAAAGAGAAAAGCATTAATAAGAGAGGAAAAATCTTTCATAAGTTGCAAATTACAAAGTATTGTAAAAGCCAAGAAGCTTATAACAAGATCATCCATTAATTCTCCCTGTTTCTAAGAACTAGAGTACCAAAAACCAAAGCCACGCGGCACTGAAGTAGCTAGTTCTGAACATTCTATTCATTTTTTTCCACATCAACTGCAAAAGTCATTGTAATAATTGGCAAAATTCTACATCTTTTCTCAATAAAGATATTATGGTCCTCTGTTCATGACACAGACTGATTGTTTGCTGCCAGAACCTCCATTAGAAGTTTTCAATTTCCTAAAGTAAGACGAAGATGAACATGTTAAATCTCTGGATTCAAACTGGACACGTGTAACATTTCATAAAGCATGTAAGAAGTATAGAAGATTATCTTAGTTCCAATGTTGTCCATGCCAATTCTGTACCTCATAAAAGCTATACATAATACTACAATGTCAAGTAATATCTTGGAGTTCAGTTAAATTTTAACCACTAAACAACTCATTTGGCCTACCTTGGGCTCCTAATAAGCTAATACTAAATAATTACAACAATTAAAGCACCCTAAAAATCAGGTACAAAAAACAGGTCTCAAGGAAACTTATTTTCTAATGCTAAACCATCAGGAAGTGGAGAATAAATTGGAAAAGTATAGAACTACATCATCCAAATAGTATCTAACAATCATAATGTTACTAGCAGAGAGCACCTGTTCCAAAGCAGCAAAGTCTTCATTTTGTGTAGGCGAATAAAAAGCATGATTCTTCTCCATGTGGTTCTCCTTAGCACTCCCACCTAGAAGTTCTTGACTATTACTATTAAAATTTGAGAAGCTTGTTGAATGATCAAATTGACTCTGCACACTTGTAGGTGTAGAATTTGAGAAAGGCACCATAGTTTTGGTCTCCAGGGATGGATTAGTAGAATAGGTGGATCCTGATGTGCCAATGACGCTTGGTTCTGAATGATTAGAGGAAGAGGAATCTTTCTGAGGTTGAAGAAAGGAAGGCCCTGAAGAAGGTCTACCAACTTTTAGAGAATCAAGAAAGGATGGACGAGACCTCCTAGAACTAGATTCCATAGGCACTGGATGGGTTGGAATATGATAAGATGAATGCCCTGCGCTTGAACCTACTGTAGAATCTAACTTTTCCATTGTTGCACCAAGCAGATTAGGGAAACCACTGTTAGAGCTTGTAACGGTCTTTCCCAAACCAGAACTCAAAGAATCACCATAGCCTGCAGTGAAACATATAATATGCACAAGGTCAGCAGCATAGGTACTGGGCCATTGGCGGGATGTATGATTTCCAGATGGAATAAACAATATTGGGTTAAAAAAGAATTAATATGAAAAAACTTCCATAGGAACTGTAGATAAAGAGATTAGGATGAAGCTGTTACCTCCAAAAAGTGCACTATGCATGTAGCCACTATCTAGAGTGCTAGAATTAGTTGGCTTAATCTGTGGCATTGTATCAACAGAACTCTGAGGTGAGAATTTTGACGAAAAATAAGACCCGTTATCAGCAACTGTATCATTTATTGAACTGCTACTTTTATTTGAATAGCTTTGATTCATCCCATGAAGAGCAGACAGATTAGAATTACTGTCAAACGGCTGACTTTCTTGTAAATTGAGAGTGATGTTTTCATTGTTTGTAGCCCCATATGCTAAGCCGCCAGTATGAACTGTATATATATCATTCACCTGACTTCCTTCATTTTGACTAAACTCTATAGATCCAGTAAGACCAGAAGCATTATATCTATTAACTTCATCAATATTTGCATGTGTCTCCGTTAGAATATTAGGAAAAGAATTGAGATCATTCCTCACAGAACTAGTTATACCAACTACAGAGCCCTGATTACTACTTTGTGCAAATAAATTCAGGCTTTTGTCATTGCTCATCCCAGCAGTCGATGCGTCATGAACAGTTCCACCAATTCCATCAGATGTGCTAACTCCATTTAACTCATTAGCTCGTACATGTTCATTTTCTGAAGGTTGTTTTCCATTTTGGCCATCAGAATTGCGGGCTTGACTAGTAGATGCAGCCTTCTTAGCCGCTTTCTTTTTACGAAATTCGTCTAGCTGCAAGAATAAAAAGGGATTTCAGAATCCTCATGCATTTACAAAAAAGAATGGCAAATAAAACAGAAGTTTTGCGACCATGAAATCCCTCTTTTTTTTTTAGTTCATTTACTACAGCATATTAACTCAAGCAAATGACATATACTTAGATATAATTACTTAATTCGTTGTGATCTCCTATTCCCAGTTCCGATCATTACCCTCCATTTTCACTTTTTAAAAAGCAAGGCCGAGATTTATCTTATAAAATCAGTCTGTAACCACACTTCCATGAGTAGGACTGAAAAATAATCGTTCAATAATTTAGAGAATAGGGGTTTGTGAGGAGAACACAGATAAAACTTATATCCCACTATGTTAGTCCCAATACCATCGACTCATTTTCTTTCCAAGTTCACGAACAATAGTAGTTGCCCAGTTCTCATATAAATCATACATATACACCCACTAATAAGGAGCTTCCAATCAATAACTCATTTTTCACATATTTAACAAATTTCAACCGGAAAATATATGCATCTAATTCATACCCGGCGCTTTCCAGCTTCCAAATGCTCTTGCTTCCGTGATGAAGCGGCTGAGTTTGTCAGCACCTGTGCTGATGCCATTTCCCGAAACACTAAATTTTTATAAAATTATCGCAAAAATTGCGCCCCCGACACAATTGGCACGAAGAAAAATAACAGGCCGAATTGAGAAATCACAAATGCAATAAATTTTGCGAGACTTTTAATCGAAACCCAGATCAAGAATTTGCCACAATGATGAAAAAATCAAATGATCAACGGTCGGAACAGAAATTTTCAAAATTTAAACGTAACATACAAATTAAAGAGACGGAAAATATACGGAATAAAGGAAAGGTTCTCAGTGGTCTGCGTTACAGACAAGAGGCGGCCGATCTGATCGGAGAGGAAGAGAGAGAAGCAATACGAAAATTTTGTTCTGGCAGATCGCTTCCCTTTTCTCTCTCTTCGTTATTTTCCGTTTTCGTTTTTTTTTTTCCTTTCCATTTCTCAGGTTTAAACCGTTCAAGGCAGGTCATGGCCTAGAAAACAAAACTGTTTAGATTAGTGGCCAAAACAATAGATTTGATGGCAAAGTACGTTAAGTAGATTTCTTTAATTATATTCTGGCAAAAAATATTGTATTTATTTCCTGGTGCAAAAGAAATCTCTAATTACAGGCATTTAGTTTTTTATTTATTAAGTCTAACTGGATTTTACAGGAGTTTAGTCATTTTCACATTATATGAATAGTTTTTGAAATTTATAGCATAAATTGGAAAAACAAAAGGAAAATTTAAACAATAAAAAACCTGACATAATGCTTATTCTTATTATAGGAAAAGTTGAATGTCTTTTTTATCTCGAGGTATCAGTTTGGGTAATTTTGTCTTAAAAATTTTATTTAGAGAAATTTTACCTTAGAAATTTTAAATGTAGGACAATTTCGCCCTAACCATTATCGCAATTAAGTTAATCATTAGTTGATTAAATTTAGAGTAAAAACTTTTAAGACGAAATTTCTCCATATTTAAAACTTTAAAAACAAAATTACTTTACATAGAACTTCTCATATAATTACCTCGGATCCTTATAAGAACTATGAAGGTGATTGGTGATTGCGGATCCAAGTTTGAGGTAAGAATGATGCTTGTAACTCATAAATCATGTATAGCTTCATTTGTTTTATAAATATTTGTCAGTTGTCATTTGTCACTATAATCAAAGCATGATTCACATTTCACAGGCACACAGATCTCAATCCGTTGTTCAATGGTTTTACAGACACAACAATATGTTGAAGTTTTCACAGGCACGCAGTATATTGTCTAATATTTTGTTTTCAATTTTAACATTACTTTCTAGTCACTATAAAATTTCATGATTAAATGGAAGATGATTGTTATAATTATTTTACTATTTATATCAAGAACGAAATTATATTGTATTATAAAAATTATAAGTAATATTTTTTTAAAAAAAACTGACTAAAAGAGTAATAAGTATTTATAATCATGGCATGTACTTTTTTTAGTTTTTCAATATTAAAGTAATTATACACATCTTACTTAATAGTTAATACAATAATGCACAAAGAGGTGCCACCGACAAAGATGATAGATAAATTCTAACCAAAGTCATACCAGTTTATTGCATTGCTTAGAATCCAATACAGACCACTAGTTAAACTAGCCATCATGTTTATTAGCAAAACTTTAAAATTAAAAACATCTTTTTATTGCAGAATTGATTTCACCATCACATTATTCCTTCAAACACTTTATTTCACCATAACATATATGCTCTTTGCTTAGATCAACATCAATACTTGAGTGTTCCTGAGATGGTTCCTTCCCTACGCCATTGGAGAAGGATCTTAAGCTCCTCATAATCAGGAAGGTTATCTTTTATGACAGGAATTTGCTTGAATCTGTGAAGCCATGCATGCAAGCGAGGCAATTTGCTTGCCTCTATCAGTTTTATTCCCGCAATTTCCTCTAACCCTTCAAACCAGATTCCAAGAATTCCATATGATAAGTCCACAAATCCAATGTTGTTGCCTCCAAAGAAATTTCTGTCCCCTAGTCCTTGATCCTCCAACACTTTCAGAGTTTCAAGTGCTTTCTGGATTGTGTCTTCCTTTTCTTGTTCATCTTTGAAATCTTGGAAATATGGCGCGGACGCTGATTTGACCTGCAAAACCAGATTTTGAGGTAACATGATATGATATTTATCCCATTGGATGAACTTGTTCATCTAGTGAGATTTTAAGTAATTCAACTGCTAAAATATGGTGATCCATCATGTCACTGTTGTTGCAAGCTTCGTGCGAAGTCAATACGAGTAAATGTGCAAACAAAGATGCTGGGCTCGTAAAAGTGGGGTGTGAAGTCCCTAATCAAAAGGAATAGAAAGGAAAATGCTAGGAAAAGGAATCCTAATCATCCATTATTCTCAATCCAAGCACTCTGTGAGAAAAAAAAAATTCAGATTTAAACTAAAATCAGTTCAAACAAATCCTCTAACCTGTATTCACCGTTGACTACAATCGAAATCTTAGTGTCTCTACGAAGATTAAACTTTCCACGAAATTGCCCAAAATTATAGAAATCGACTCTACTTTCAGCTAAGATCAAATTTATGAAATACAGAGAACATATAGTTGAAGAACAGAGACGGATATAGAGTTACCAGATCATCAGAAAATTTAATCCAAAACCGAGCTACGGCCTTGTCATGGGTATCTTTTGGCAGCAAGGGAGTGTCTGGCCAGGTTTCTTCGATGTATTCAAGAATCACTGAGGACTCCGCAATGGCTTTGCCGCCATGGATAAGCACAGGAACTTTCTTGTAAACTGGATTGGATTGCAGAAGGAGGTCACTCTTGTTGAATCTGTCTTCTTCTACATACTCGTAGCTGATTCCTTTGAGCTTCAAAGCCCATATCACTCTGTGAACATAAGGGCTAGACCAAAATCCCAGTAGCTTCACTTCTTCCATTGTTGGGTTGCAGGTGAGCGCTTGTGCAGGGGATAATGGTTATTTATAAATGGATGAGGTGATTTTAAGGGCAAATTTCATTCAGTCCACAAGGATTTGGCATAATTTTCAATCAACCCCAAAACTTCCCTGAACTTCACTGTAACCCCTTGAATCAAAATTAAATTAAATTTTTAGGTGGAAAGATACGATGACCTTACTTTTTTTATCTTGTAAATAATCGTTTTATTTATTTTATAAATACTTATATTTATCTTGTAAATTATCAAAATATTTTTAACTTTCTAAGTTCTTTTGAAACTCTTTATTTATTTTGTAAATGTCTTTATTTATCTTATAAATGATCGTATTTATCTTCTAAATTGTCATATTTCTCTTATAAATAGTCAAAATATTTTTCATTCCCTAAGTTCTTTTGAATTCTTTTATTTATATTATAAATGTCTTTATTTATCTTAAAAATACTCTTTTAAAAAAAATAAAAGAATGATATTATTATCTTTTCACCCACAAAACTTAATTTTATTTTGATCCATGAGCTATAGTGAAGTTTCAAAAAATTTTACATTTCAAAAAATTCTTGAGATTAGCTGAAATTATCTCACATGGCTAAATGAAATTTTCCCTAATTTTAAGGATGTGGACGATTTCAGAGGTTCCAATTATCAAAAGAGGACTCCTATTTTGTCCTAGTCAGATTTCCTTTTACCCAGATAAATTTATTTAATCATTATTCAATTGATTAGCCATTTTCTTTATTTGTCTGGTAAATTTATTTATTTATTTTATAAATTTTTTTATTTATCTTAAAAATATTATTTTAAAAAAATAAAAAAGAATATCATTATCTTTCCACTCATAAAATTTAATTTCTCTTTTTTTACCTGAAGTTGATGAGTTGAAGTATAATTGTTAAAAGATAAGCAAGATGTTATCCTTGAATTAAAATTTATTTATTTCAATAGTTTGTGATAAATATTTGGTTTCTTCTTGTCATAAATTTTGAAGTACTACTCTCTGGGTCACATAATTAAAAAAAAGGGGCATTGAATTGAATAAATGAAAAAAGAACAAAACAAAACAAAAAGGATTTTGGTGTCAATTCAAGTTGGAGCTATCCAATTGTGACTCACCTCATCTCTCATGGGATAAAGTCAAATTATTTAAACACCCCCTCTCTAAATTTGACTTAAGAAATGGGGAAAAGTAATATGGGAACCTTATAGTTTCCCTCAATTTTGAATTATATCCCTGATTTTTTTTTTCTTTTATTAGGTACTTTAAGTTTCTACTGTTAGATCCGTTAGTCCTTGTCGTTAAAAAACATTAAATCATCACTAATAGTATTAACATTTACAAAATGAATAAAGACATTTATAAGATAAATAAAATATTCTAAAAATCTAGGAAATTAAAAATATTTTGGCTATTTAAAAGATAAATATGAGCATTTATAAGATAAATAAATGGATTCAAAAGAATCAAGGGAATTAAAAGCATTTTGACAATTTACAAGATAAATATAAAAATTTAAAAGATAAATATGAATATTTACAAGATAAATAAAAAATTTTATAAAATAAAAAAATAAGAGCATAATTATCTTTTCATTGACGAAACTTAATTTCATTTTAATTTAAAAGTAAACACTAAAATTTTAGAAAAATTTGGGGTTGACTGAAATTATGCACACAATTTCATGTTTGGGGCCTCAATTAAATTTTCCCTAAGGACGATGACCAAGGTTCCAACTTCCAATTGTCAAATTTGACCAAAAGAAAAAAAAACTTCCAATTGTCAAAAGAGGAGGACGGCTATTTTGTCCGACTCAGATTTCTTTTCACATTGACAAATTTATTTAATCATTATTCAACGGATTACCCTTCTCATTCATGCATCTGTTTTGCATCTCAAAACTTGATGCTTAACACCTCATTGATTAAAAAATTTAATGCAAATAATCAAATCAACATTGCCGGATAAACTCATACTTCTGTTGAACTCTTCATCATTTTTAATTAAGGTATTCTATGTTAAATTAAGTCATTCATGTATTGTATCCTTTTATAATGTCAATCATGATGTACGAAGCTCACGCCAAAATGTTAAAGCATTCTCATCAGACTCTACCTCATTTTTAATTAAATGACAATAAATCCATTTCTTTAGTATCTTGATTATGATATAAGAAATTCATGGTGATATTCAAATCATTAGGAGCACATCCAATTCACTGATTCACGTTATTTGAAAAGTTGTTATGATTAATTTAAGCCAATAAAAATGAAAAGAAAATGTAACTTGTTTTACCAAAAATACCTTCATTTTTTTTCTAGGCACATGTTTCTTGAAAATAATTCTGTTTAAGACACTGTTGGCTATTAAATATAAACATTTGTCTCAAATTTAAATATAGATTCTTCATGTTGTGAGAGACCCGCCGGCCCCTGCCACTGAACCCAAAGCCGTGGGTAAAATATCTTCATTTATGTAGAATATAAAGAATGTGTGGTGGTAATAAACCCAACAAACTAACTGGAAGATTCATTTTTGATACAACAGTCATCTAGACTACCCAAATATTGCAGTAACAACATTTGATTGGAACGCTACCCAACATTTTGATTTCCTCCATTAGTTTTTACAATTGTAAGCATGTTTAAAATCACGATTGAGATCCTAAAAAATGCTTATATATATAAATAAAAATAACATTCTTCTTTTATATATATATCTTATATATCATAAATTATGATTAAAAAATTATTTAAAAAAAAAATCAATCGTTATTTCAAACTGATGAGGGTGATCTTCTGCATTAAAAGCATGCACTCCATTTTTCAACGACCATACATGTCAGAAAGTATATGTACAATACTCTTCAGGCTCCAACTCTAGCAAACAACTTGCTATCTGAGTAGCTAAATCAATAGTTAAGTAATTAAACACATCTTAATACAATGCTCAAAGAGACGTGCTGCCGACAAAGATGATAGATAAATTCTAAATTCATCAAAATATCGGCTAACCAAACTCATGCCAGTTTGTTGCGTTGCTTATTTTAGAATCCGATACAGACCACCAATTAAAACTAGCTATCATGTTTATTGGTAAAACTTTTGCATCAGAAAACATCTTATTATTACAGAATTCATTTCACCATCACATTCTTGATTCTTCCTTCAAACACTTTGTTTTGCCGTAACATGCTCTTATGTTCTACATCATGACTTGAGTGATCCTGATATGATTCCTTCCCTACGCCATTGGAGATGTATCTTAAGCTTCTCATAATCAGGAAGGTTATCTTTTATGACAGGAATTTGCTTGAATCTGTGAAGCCATGCTTGTACGCGAGGCAATTTGTTTGCTTCCATCAGTTTTATTCCCACAATTTCCTCTAGCCCTTCTAACCAGATTCCAAGAACTCCATATGATATGTCCACCAAAGAAATCTCGTTGCCCCCAAAGAAATTTTTGTCCCCTAGGCCTTGATCCTCCAACACTTTCAGAGTTTCAAGTGCTTTCTGGATAGTGTCTTCCTTTTCTTGCTCATCTTTGAAAGCTTGAAAAAATGGCGCAGTCACTGATTTGACCTGCAAAACCAGATTTTGAAAAGAAAAATTACAGAGGGTCTAGGGCTAACATGATATGATATCTATCCCATTGGATAAACTTGTTCATCTAGTGAGATTTAAATTAATTTAGCTGTTGAAATATGGTGATTCATCATGTTACTGTTGTTGCAAGCTTTATTTCACAAGGAATACAGGGTATGTTCGGAAAGTGAAGGAAGAGGAAGGAAAATCCTAATCATCCATTATTGTCAATCCAAACACACTGAGGAAAAATTTTCAGATTTAAACTAAAATCAATTCAAACAAATCCTCTGACCTATATTTCACCGTTGAGTACAATTGAAAGCTTAACATCTCTAATAAGATTCCACGAAATTGCCTAAAATTATTGACTTTTGAGTATAAAGCTACAGAGAGAAACAATTACAGAAATCAACTCTGCTTTCAGCCAAGATCAAATTTAAGAAATACAGAACATATAGTTGAAGAACAGAGATGGAGATAGAGTTACCAGATCATCAGAAAATTTAATCCAAAACCGAGCTACGGCCTTGTCATAGGTATCTTTTGGCAGCAAAGGAGTGTCTGGCCAGGTTTCTTCGATGTATTCAAGAATCATTGGGGACTCCGCAATGGCTTTGCCGCCATGGATAAGCACAGGAACTTTCTTGTAAACTGGATTGGATTGAAGAAGCAGGTCACTCTTGTTGAACCTGTCTTGTTCTATATACTCGTAGTTGATTCCTTTGAGCTTCAAAGTCCATATCACCCTGTGAACATAAGGGCTAGACCAAAATCCTAGTAGCTTCACATCTTCCATTGTTGGGTTGCAGGCGAGAACTGGAGCAGGGGTTCGGGGAATTTTAAGGAAGATAATGGTTATTTGGCAATGGATTAGGTAAGTTTAAGGATGATGATTTCAGAGATTCTAAGCGTGAGTTTTTTTCCCCCCTTTTTTGAGTTGCACCCTGGGTGCGGGACGAGATCGAATCGGATGAAGAGGCTTGAAAGCCTCATACCTTACCATAGTCTTAGGCATTGTTTGGTTGGAGGTTTTTGGAGGGGAGATTAGAGGTGGGGAGGGTTAGATATAGAAAAAATGTGTTTGGTTGGAGTAAGGGGAGGGGAGGGGAGGTTAAAAATTTTGTCTCTTTTTTGCTTCCCTCCCCTCCTCCCCTCTCAACCCTCCAAAATTGGGGGTTTATGAAGGGGAGAGTAACATTGCTTCTAATGTTGATCAAAATACCCATATCTATTTTTAAATATTATAATCTTATCCCTCTTGTTTAAAATCATTATGTCCCACTTTGATCAAAATACACAAACCTATTTTTGTAAAAAAAAACCCCTAAATCATGAACCAAATTTATTATTTTATTTTTTACATAGATTTAATTATATCTAATTTAATTTAAAGTTAACATATTTATAATGAAAACCCCCAAGTCATGGACCAAATTTATACCTTATCAAAATCTCTTATAAATTATTTTATTTTAGCGTTGATGACACCTTGACTATATCAAAACATATATCAAATTTACTAAAAATAAGAAGTTATCAAAAGCATATTAAAATATTTTATCATAATAAAATTAATGAGATAATATGTAAAAGTCAATAAAATATCCTTTAAAATTTATGCAATTTTGCTATCATATATACTTGAGGTAATAGGTTTTTTGAGATTTATAAATTAAAAAATAAAAGAAGAAGGAAAATATATAAATAAAGAAAAATGACTATTTTTGTCCACTCATAATTAACTCCCCTCACCTCTCCTTTTGAACCAAACAAAAAACTAAACCTCCTCTCCCCTTCCCTCCCCTCTTCTTGAACCAAACAAAATTATAATCTCCCCTAACCTAACTTAAATAAACCTCACATAACCTAATATCTTTTCAACGAAACAAACCCTTAGAGAGCGGCAGGCTCTAAGTGTGAGTGTGGATTAGTGTTTTGGAATAGTTTTTTATATTTTATAAGGTAAATGTGAGTTTGGATTAGTGTTTTGGAATAGTTTTTATATTTTATAAGATAAATATAAGAGATGAATTTTGTTTCTATACATGGGATACATAAATTTTATCTCAATTAAAAAAAAAAGCTTATGATTAACTGGTGATTTTCAAACACTTTATATATAATTGTTAAAAGAGGACGGCTATTTTGTCCTATCCAGATCCAGAAGATACATGGATTGAATTATTATTCGTTGGATTACCCTTCTCATTCATGAATCTTCCTGGCATCTCTAAACTTGATGCTTAACACCTCATTGATTAAATATTTAATACAAATAAACAAATCAGCATTGCCGGACAAATTCATACTTTTATTGAACTCTTCATCATTTTTAATAACGGTAACCTATGTTAAATTAAGTCATTTTTGTATTCTTTTATAATGTCAATCAAGATATACGAAGCTCACGCCAAAATGTTAATGCAGACAAGCATACTCATCGGACTCTAATTAGATGACAATAAATTCATTTCTTTAGCATCTCGATTATGATCCAAGTAGTTCATAATGATCTAAATTGTTCGAAAAGTTGGTTAAACTCTATTTGAGACAATAAACGATATGAAAAAATATAACTTTTTTTGCCAAAAATACCTTCACCCATGTGGAAGATAAAGAACATGTGGTTTTAATAAACCCAACAAACAAACTGAAGATTCACATCGGAGCTTTTGATACAACAGTCATCAAGATTATCCAAATATTGCAGGAACAACATTTGATTGGAAACACTAGCCAACATTTTGATTTCCTCCATTAGTCCTTGTAACAGGAAGTATATCTCTTTGCATTGGGGGTGAGAGTGATCTTCAGCATTAAAAGCATGCACTTCATTTTTCACTTCAATCCAACTCCAACCAGGAACCTTCTTAACTCCCCGTTCTCGCATCAACCTTGTTATGCTAGCCTTTTCTTCCCACATCTTAAGACGACCATACATGTCAGAAAGTATAACATAAGTACAATGCTCCTCAGGCTCCAACTCCAGCAGACAACTTGCTATCTGACTAGCTAAATCAATATCCCCAAAAGTTCTACAGGCACCTAATAAGGACTTCCAAACCATTGCATCAGGTTCAAAAGGCATTGTTTCAACCAAAGCTTTAGCCTTCTCTAGATGCCCCGCCCGGCCATAAAGATCGATCGCACAAGCATAGTGCTCCATTCGTGGTGGAATCCCAAAATCAAACTCCATAGACTCTAGAAATTTGCTGCCTTCTTCTACCAGACCATTGTGGCTACATGCTGTGAGAACTGCAACAAAGGTTATATGATCAGGTTTCACCTTTCTGTCTCTCATCAAGTTGAAGAGGACAAGCGAGATATTTCCTTGTCCGTGCTGTGCATAGCCAAAGATGATGGAATTCCAAACAATTGCAGTATCTTTAGAAGTTGCTTCAAAGGATTTCCAAGCATCTTCAATGATCCCACATTTAGAGTACATGACGATCAATGAACTAGCAACATATTCATTGGACTCAAACCCCACTTTAAGTACCAAGATGTGAAACTGTTGACCCAATTGCAGTGTTGCTAAATCCGAGCATGATCTGATGACAGCTGAAAGAGTATAGTGGTCAATTTCTATGGCCAGAGATCTCATCTGTACAAATAACTTCAAGGCATCTTCGCTCAGACCAACTTGAGAGTATCCTGTCAAAATAGAGTTCCAGGTAACACAATCCTTGGCATCCATGGAAATGAAAATTTTTAATGCATCGTCCATGCACCTACTATTTAGTCTCAAATACATGGCGATCAAAGCATTAGAAACAGGCACTGAATTTTCAAGTCCCCTTTTTATTACCAAACCATGCAAGGATCTTCCATGGGCTTTATGCACTTGCGAGGAACAAGCACTAATAATACTAGTATAAGTATAGATATCTGGATCAAACCTGAGAAATTGCATGTCACTGAAAATTTTGAATGCAAGATCTTCTCTTTCATGCAATAAGTAAGCAGCAAGCATAGAATTCCATGTTACCAGATCTCGAGATCCAACAGCACAATCAAATACTATTGCGGCATCTTGTAGAGAGCCACACTTAGAATACGCTGTGATGCTGGCGTTGCAGACAGTGTTAACCAATTCCAGTCCATGTTTTACAACTTTGCAATGTAACTGCATTGCCAACCCATATAATTCAGTATCATCAAGCAATGTTAAAAGTGGAGATATTGTGCCATCATCAAGATTCACACCCTCATGGTCCATACATTTCAGTAGCCGGAATGCCATGCTATGATCACCAGCTTGAGCATAGCAAGCAATGAGTGAATTCCAAGATACATAGTTAGGTTCTGGCATGCACTGAAACACAGCATAAGCATCCTCAGGTTTCCCACACTTAGCATACATGTCCAAAAGGGCACTACCTGAAAATACGTTCTCTGAAAATCCTGTTTTTAAGATCAATGAATGTATTTGTTGCCCAAGCTCAAACTCTTGGTAACTGGCAATCCCCTTGAGCATACTTCCAAATGTATGCCCATCAAATTCATATCCACTTCTTCTCATGGTCTTGAGCATGGCCCATGCAATTTCAAGGGCACCCGAGTTAATGTAACCAGTAATCATTGTATTCCATGACACAATGTCTCTGTGGAATGTCTCGTTGAATAGACTCTGGGCCAGACACAATTGTTTACATCTTGTATAACCATTTATAATAATATTAGTGGTGTAAACGTCTGCAATGGTTCCTAACTTCATTGCTTGACAATGGGTTCCGGCAACCTGAAGCAAACTAATAACTGAGCCTCGAATGAGTGAGTGCAACCTCTTCATTCATTGGCATTCATGTGTAGTATTATTATTTTTAGAATTAGATAGTTAGATTATCACGCCTTTCCCCTTCCAACAACAGCCAACAGTCCTACATTATTAAAATAGAAGTAAAACCCATCCGTAAGGACTTGATTCCGGCCAGGAAAAGGATCCGTTTCTGTTGTTTATTATTAGGTGCTCTGTCTGTTCAAGAGTCCTCCCCTCAAATCATTGCACCAAATCATTACTTCAAACATCAAACCTTAAAACAAGTTATCATCAGACAACAGCAAGTCCATTTGAAATTCCAGCAATAAGAAAATAAACAGGATTTTAATCATGAAACTCCAGCAATAAGAATTCGAGCAAGCTTTATCACCAGAATTTATAGTCAAAAGAGTAAGATCAAAAACAAGGCCAGATCATGCTAAAAGCATCAGAAACATCTGGAAGCTATATCACCAGTTTTTATACTAAAAAATAAGCTAAAAAAGCAAGGCAAGATCATGCTGGAAACAACAGAGATACAGGCTTTTATCACGAAAATCTATGCTCCAAACCAACCTAAATGGGAAGTTTATATCATGTTAAAATCATCAGAGACAGTGGCAAGTTTTATAACCAGAACGTATACTTAAAATAAGCTTAAGAAAGTCCTGTTATTTATCAATAACATAATGTTTGTGGCATCTTTCCAAAAGAATTCTTCAAACACACTAAAGAAATTATCAGCTTGACAAAGTTCAAATGAGATAAGATTATCACTAGTAAATGCATTGACAGAAGACCTGTACGTAAACTATTAGTGTGTCTCAAGGTAAGTCAACCAGAATGGACGATTCAGAATGCTTCAGATACCTCTATAAACTCTAACAAAGGGGTAATTCCCGCCAAGCCAAACTAACAATTAACAGTTATTAAAAGAAGAAAACAAATACGTCACCATCTATCTCCGCAAAAGCAGTGAGCAAAATGTGCAAATTTTAGTCACTTATCAACTTATAGCATATCTAGCAAGAACCAAAAATTCTAAACAACGCTTGAAAAAGACAAAAGAAAGATCATCAAAAAGAGAAAAACCACGAATCAAAATTGCAAGCAAGAGAGAGATAAATGAAAAGACAGAAATCAGTACAGAAATAAACAGAGGAAACGAGTTATGTACATCATCAGGTTTGCCCATAAGCTTGGAAAGAGTGGAGGTGGCTTCAGAGAGAATGGAAGAGGTGTCGACGCAGTCAAGAATCTGTTAGTGGAGAGGTGTGAGAACGGCATATTTATTTACTCTCCTGTTTCAGTCTATGCAACTTGATATTACTCCGCTAACTCTATTGCTATTTGTTGTCCAATCCAGAACTCTATCAATCACCTCTTCATGCACAAATGAAAAATCCCAGCAACACGTCCAACGTCGTCGACGGCGAAGTACAAAGGCCAGCTCCGGCGTCGGAGAGCTTCGACCTTCGCGCGTTAGGGATCCGGACGGGTCGGGATTGTTTCCTCCATTCTAACGGCGCAGATAATTTTTTTTAGGGGCAAATTACAATAATTTTTAAATAAATAAAAATATAAAAAAATGATCTCAAAAGTTATTAATGATAATATGAGAATTAACAATTTTTTTTATGACTATTTTTTTATATTTTTATTTATTTAGGATTTTATTGTAATTTTTTTTTTTATTTCAACAACACCGTTTCGTATGGAAATGCTTTCTGTTCATCCGGACATTGCCACATTTGAGTCCGGCCCGGATCTACTCTTGGAATAGTTTTAGCTTTTTATTATTATTATTATTATTTTAATTTAATATGGTCATAGGAATAGTTTTAGCTTTTAGGATATATATATATCATTGTTGGGCTTTATATTTTTTCTGCTATTATTAAACATGAAACCACACGTTATTTTAATTTTAAAAAATAGTAGTTTATTTACTTGTGAATTAATATTTTTTATTTTAATACTGCAACTTTCAAGGTTATATATAGATATTTTTGTATCTATTAGGTAAATTGTATTATTTTAATTATGATTAAATTGATGTGGTCAAACCACTAACTATATAATCACTCCTTGATGTTACTTGTACCATTTTCATTAATTTATTAGGTGTATTTAATATAAAAGATATTTACCTAATTTGATTAAATTAAGGAAGTTAATTAATATAACATGTATTTTTTAAAATACCCTATTCATCTTCCTTAATTCCTCAATTTCCTCTCACTTTTAATTATTGTTTAGGGGTATCAATAAGGGTAAATTAAAAAAAATATTGACAAATATGGAAACTACGCCTTATATTTAAAACCAAAATTAATTCTCTAAATATATCTTATATTTAGGACCATAAGAGTAGAAAGAAAGGGAAGTAGGGGGCAAAATGTTGATGCAGATTATTTAGCTAAAATATCTCATGAAATAGTCAGAAAATTTTGCTTCTTTAATTAACAACCATATTTTTAGTCTGAAAATGGTCGTTGATGAAAGGAAGTAAGCACACGAATTATTTTGTTTTTGTCTTTTGAAGAGGTAATAGAATCCGTTTTTTATTAAAAAAAAAATAGGGAAGTCCTAGAAAGGAGGGATATGAAATTCCAAAAGAACAAGAATCTCGAGTGACATAAGGCGAATAACACTTTATTCATAATAAGTGACACACAAGACACATTCTCATGTAATCTGTCACAACATCTGCATAACATCCAGAAACATGAAAACACAAACTGATTTATTAAAAAAAAAAAAACAAGCAGCTTATTTTATAAGAAACAAGTAGCTTATTTGAAGTTAGCTAGGCTGAAGCATTTGGTATCTTTGAGATGAGGCTCTGCCTGAAGCCCTTCACGAAAAGAACCAGGTCTTGATAAGGTGGCAAATTATGTTTGATCACAGGATTTTGCTTGAAGCGTTGAACCCAGGCGTGTAAGCGAGGCAGGGTATTAGGTTCCACCACTTTGACACCCACACTTTCTTCCATAGCTTCAAACCAATGAGGAATATTTCCAAAAATTATGTCCACCACTCCTATGTTGTCTCCCCCAAAAAACTCTTTATCCTTCAGAGCTTGCTCTTCCACAATTTTCAGCACTTCTACCAACTCTGTTTTGCTCTTCTCTCTGTTTTCTTCAGTGGACACAATAAATGAATGGAAAGCCGTGCCCTGTAACAAACATTAGTTCAAACTCGAAAGCCTGAAAATTAACCAATCAAATGGAAAACATTTCTTTTTTGAGAATTTGAAGTGAGATTTACCTTTTCTGCTGCAAAGTTGATCCAGAACCGAGATAAGGCTCTTTCATAAGCATCTTTGGGAAACAGGGGATTGTGCGGCCAGACTTCTTCAATATATTCAAGTATCACAGCGGACTCACAGATGGCTTTGTCGCCATGGAGAAGCACAGGGACTTTCTTGTGCACTGGATTGGACCTCAAAAGCAGCTCGCTCTTGTTTGAAAGGTCTTCTTGTATGTATTCATATTTCACTCCTTTTAGCTTCAGAGCCCATATTACTCTGTGAGCAAACGGACTCACCCAACATCCCAGTAACTTCACTTCATCCATTGCTAATGCAAGAAAGCGATAATGGAGGAAGGTCTTGGGTGGGTTTTATATGTGTGTTTTGTAGTAGGAAAGTGCTACGAATATGTTAAATTTCAAATACTGTTGGATACAATGTATTGTTTGAAAAAGTTATTGATAGTGTTAAATAGGAGTGTGATTTAAGGGCTGGTATGAGCCATTTATTTGAAGTTAGAATTTTCACAAACGCGTAAAGGGCTAAAGGACTACGTCAATGAAAACTACGAGAGAGGGAACAACCAAGAAACTGGTTATTTTCATGATTGACTTTTGAGTCTTAAAAAACGGTTTCAACCTCTTCATTTATGCTTACCAATAATATCATGTTTCTGGTGTCTTTCAAAAAGCATTCTTCAAATACACTAAAGAAATTTGTCCAAAAAAAATACACTAAAGAAATTATCACCTTGACCGAGGTCGAATGAGATAAGTGTTGCGGAAGCGGGATATATAGAGCGTAACCGATTATACTAAAAAATTACAATACTAGAAAACAAAGTTTCTAGAAGTAATTTAATAATACAATAAATCACAACTACTATATCTAATAGTAGCTAATAAACAATAAATAAGACAACAATAAGGAAAATACCAGAATCTAATTTCACACTAAACAATTTAGAAGTGAAATAGTATAAGAGAGAAGGAAATACAAAATGTCTTATAGAAAGAGGAAGGCAAGTTGAGGGGTGATTGAAATGAGGGAAGGGGGCCTCCTATTTATACTCAAAATCACCGCCCCTCCCTTACAAAATTTCCAATGTGGGACTTTGCCCACATATTCAACAAATCTCCACCTTGGGAAAATTCCCACAGTCTCAATTTCTCCTAATTACAAATTTGTGCTAACAATTCAATAATCAATGTTCAACAATGTTGATCAGATTCAAATAATGTTGAAATTTGATAGAAGTCACCACCTTTGTCAGCATATCAGCAGGATTTTCAGTTGTTCGTATCTTTTGTATCATGACTCCACCTTCTTCCAAAATTTCTCGTATGAAGTTATATCGAACATCAATGTACTTCGTCCTTACATGGTAAACTTTGTTCTTTGCTAATTGAATAGCACTCTGACTGTCACAATAAACTATAATGTTTTCTTGACCAACACCAAGTTCTCCAAGCAATCCTTGAAGCCAAATTGCCTTCTTTACAGCCTCTGTAATCGCCATGTACTTTGCCTCTGTGGTAAACAAAGCAATTGTTGACCGAAAGTTGAATTCCAACTAACTGGTGCTCTTGCAAAAGTAAACACATAACCAGTAGTTGACCTTCGCTTGTCTAAATCACCTGTAAAATCTGAGTCACAATACTCAACTAAAGATCGATCACCTTTCTGCTCAAAAACCAATCCAACATCTACAGTATTACAAATATACCGTAGAATCCATTTCACAGCTTGCCAATGCTCCTTCCCTGGATCATGCATATACCTACTCACAACTCCAACAGCTTGTGAAATGTCAGGTCTTGTACAAATCATTGCATACATCAAGCTACCAACAGCATTTGTATATGGTACCCTTGACATATATTCTCGTTCATCTTCATCCTTTGGCGACATATCAGCACTGAGCTTAAAATGAGGGGCGAGTGGAGTGCTAACCGACTTTGTTCTCTTGTTCATACCAAAACGATTTAGCACCCTTTTCAAATGCTCCTTTTGAGATAAAAAGATTTTCTTTGATTCTCTATCTCTTGTTATCTCCATGCCGAGAATTTTCCTTGCCTCGCCTAAATCCTTCATCTCAAATTCCCCTTTTAGTTGAACCTTAAGCTTCTTAATTTCTGCCTGATTTCTTGAAGCTACCAACATATCATCAACATATAAAAGGATATATATGAAGGATCCATCTTCAAGCTTCCACAAATAGACACAATGATCGTATCTACTTCTTCTGTACTTATGTCGCAATATAAATTTGTCAAATCGTTTATACCATTGCCTCGAAGATTGTTTCAATCTGTATAACGATTTTTTAAGTTTACAGACCATATTCTCCTTTCCAGCAACTCTGAATCCTTCCGGCTGAGTCATGTAGATTTCCTCCTCCAAGTCTCCATTTAAAAATGCAGTTTTTACATCCATCTGAACTAGTTCCAAATCTAACTGTGCTACCAAAGCCAACAAAATTCTAATAGAGGAATGTTTCACAACTGAAGAAAATACCTCATTGTAATCAATTCCCTCCTTCTGAGCATAGCCTTTAGCTACCAATCTTACTTTATGACGCATATCACCTTGGTTAGGAAATCCTTCTTTCTTTGCATATACCCATTTGCAACCAATTGCCTTCTTACCCTTCGGGAGTTTAGCCAATTTCCACGTACCATTCTGATGAAGGGACTGCATTTCTTCATTCATGGCATTCCTCCAC
Organism: Albizia julibrissin; assembly: GCA_037074505.1. Classification (NCBI taxonomy): domain Eukaryota; kingdom Viridiplantae; phylum Streptophyta; class Magnoliopsida; order Fabales; family Fabaceae; genus Albizia; species Albizia julibrissin. Next base: position 3,805,617 of record CM073482.1, on the reverse strand, counting down.
TTTTCCTTTTCTGAGCTCTAGATAGCCCATTTATAAGTTGAAGGAATGTCATCAGCTGCAATTAAGGTTGCACAAACCACCATGTCTTCAAAACAAGTAGGCTTTCTTATTGTTCGTTTTGGCTTGCTGGTTGCTATTGATTCACGTTGCTGTTGAGGTTCATGAGTCAAAACCTCCCTATCAACTGGCTCTTCTTCTACCTTAGGAAAGTCTTGTCTTGTTTCCCCGTCTACTCCTTGTACTAGAAAAATCATCTTTCCCTCAAACTCTACCTGCTTTGAAACACTATCACCTTACTGAGTATCTTCAGCTGCTACCTTTCTTACCATGGCAGATTCATCAAAGGTAACATCCCTACTGAATACAATATTCTTTGTCTCTGGACACCATAAACGATATCCTTTGACTCCAGAAGTGATCCCTAAGAAAATAGATTTCTTTGCTCTCGGATCCAATTTTGATTCTTTCACATGATAGTATGCAATTGAACCAAATGCATTCAAAGAATCATAATTTGTAGCAGGTTTACCATACTACTGTTCCAATGGTGTTTTACCACCAATAACAGTACATGGTAGACGATTAATGAGGTGGCTCGCATATGTAATTGCCTCAACCCAAAATTCTTTGCCCAAGCCAGCATTGGACAACATACACCGAACCTTCTCCAGTAAAGTTCGATTCATGCGTTCTGCCACTCCATTCTGCTGTGGTGTATTTCTGACGGTGAAGTGTCTGACGATGCCATCATCCTCACAAATCTTATGGAAAGGATCATTCATGTATTCTCCTCCATTATCTGTAAGAAGACATTTGATCCTCCTGTCTATTTGTGTTTCTATCATCATCTTCCATTTGAGAAAATTCCCAACACTTCATCCTTAGTCTTCATCATATACACCCAAACTCTTCAGAAAAAAATCATCAACAAAGGTTACAAAATAATGTTTTTCTCCCAATGACGGTGTTTTGGAAAAACCTCAAACATCAGAGTGAACATAATCCAAAATACCTTTTGTATTATGGATAGTTGTTCCGAACTTAACCCTTATCTGCTTTCCCTTTACACAGTACTCACAAAACTCCAAACTGCAATGTTTTAATCCTTTTAACAACCCTTGATCTGAAAGAGCTTTTAATGATTTTCCTCCAACATGTCCCAAGCGCATATGCCACAACCTTGTCGCTTCTGTCTCCTTCTCATCATTGGATGTCACTGCTGCTATTCCAATAGCTGTACTACATTGATAGTGGTACGTATTATTGCTCTTCTGAATACCCTTCATTACCACCAGTGCACCAGAAAGTATCTTCATCACTCCACTTTATGCAGTGATCTTGAACCCTTTTGAATCTAGAGTTCCCACATAAATGAGATTTTTCTTCAAATCTGGTATATATCGAACATCTGTCAATATTCTGATCAATCCGTCATGTTCCTCAATCGAACTGAACCAATGTCATATGTGGTAAGTGAAGTGTTATCTGCTGTATAGACAACTCCACATCCTCCTTCTTGGAAATCAGTGAACCAGTCTCGGTTGGAACACATATGGTGACTGCAAGCTGAATTCAACAATCATACGCCTGACGCTTTTGACTACGTCACTGTAGATAATGAAAAATTTGAATTTTCATCATCACAATCAGCTATATTTGAATCCATAGCAGCCTTCACATTGTTCTGTTTGGCTTTGTTCTTCAACTTTGGACAATCCTTCTTCCAGTGACCCTTTTCTCGACAAAAAACACATTCATCTTTACTGGGTCTGGACCTCGATTTGGATCTCCCTTTCCTTGATCTCGACTGATTTTCAACACGCCCTCTTGTGACTAGTGCTTCTGCTTCTCCGCCTCTTTGTTTATCCCTCTTTCTTTGTTCATAGCTGTATAGCGCAGAACAAACATCTCTGAGAGATACTTCCTCTTTGCCGTGAAGTAGAATAGTCTCCAGGTGCTCGTACTCATCAGGAAGTGATCCCAACAACATCAAGGCCAAATCTTCATCTTCAAAAGTCACGTCCAAATTCTGCAAATCTATTACCAACTTGTTGAAGCAGGTGATATGATCATTCATTGTGGTACCAGGAACATAAGTAAAGCGAAACAATCTTTTCTTCATGTGAAGTTTATTCTGACTGCTTTTCTTCAGGAATTTATCCTCTAATGCCTTCCACAATCTACAAGCAGAAGTTTCCTTTGTGTATGGATACTTTTGTTCTCTGGAAAGGAATGATCGAATAGTATCATAAACAACACGATTGATGATCCTCCAATCTTCCTCCCCATTCTATCTGGTTTTCTTTCTTCAATAGCAAAATCTAATTGTTGTGTAAGAATGACATCAAGAACCTCGCTTTGCCACATCCCAAAATGTCATGATCCATCAAAAATTTCAACTGCAAACTTCGCATTGGGCATAATTCTCGTCAGAAGCGAAGATACCGGTGATGAATTGTTGACACTTGATGTGGATTCTTCAATCTTTTTGTTCGTCATTTCTACTCCAAATATTATTTAATAGCTGCAAATGTAAAACCTCAAGGTAATTCTTTTCTGATATGGAAGTTCAGATTATACTGCAACCACAGAGCATACTCAAATAGGACATTGGCTCTGATACCAATTGTTGCGGAAGCGGGATATATAGAGCGTAACCGATTATACTAAAAAATCACAATACTAGAAAATAAAGTTTCTAGAAGTAATTTAATAATATAATAAATCACAACTACTATATCTAATAGCAGCTAATAAACAATAAATAAGACAACAATAAGGAAAATACCAGAATCTAATTTCACTCTAAACAATTTATAAGTAAAATACTATAAGAGAGAAGGAAATATAAAATGTCTTATAGAAGGAGGAAGGCAAGTTGATGGGTGATTGAAATGAGGGAGGGGGGCCTCCTATTTATACTCAAAATCACCGCCTCTCCCTTACAAAATTTTCGATGTGGGACTTTTCCCACATATTCAACAATAAGATCATATGCCGACACCTTGGTGATGCCCATGCCCTTATCAGGATTCAATCCCTGCCAGCAAGTACAACAGTGCTTGTCAATAAAAAAATGAGATAAGATCATCCCTAGTAAACTCAATGACAGAAGACCCGTATATACTTTTATTAGTGTGTCTCAAGATAAGTCAACCAGAGTGGAGGATTCAAAATGACTTCATATAGCTCTATTTGTTAGATATTTTATTAAAGGATAATATTTTTTTATTTAGATTATATCAAATTAAATCTCCATGTCTCTAATTTAATCATGTAAAGTTTCATAATTTTTGAATAAGGTTTAACCCACGAAATGCATTGCACAACATCACTACCACACAGGGGTAGATCAAACAACATGCTTATTCAACTTCATAAATTCCTAAATTTGTATACAAACATCCAAAAATCATGAATACATGCATGCCTACACAATTTTTCCTTTTAAAGCCAATGTAACCATGAGAATCCCAAAATTCTCACTCCTTCCTATGGTTTTGCTGCCAACCAAAATCAAGGTTTTTGGGAGGAATATGTTGTTTTCTTAATTTCTCTTGCTTAATCGCTTCCTTACTACTTCTAATCACATGATTAATCATTTAGACACTAAATGGACATGTTTAAAGGAAATTTTGGTAGTATTTCCCCTAGGTTTCTCTTTAGCCCATATTGGGAAAACGAGAAAATAAGGCAAAATCCACCAACAATATCAACAACAACATCAACCAAGCCAAGCAAAGCAAGTTTTGAAGTTTACCTCTTGATTCCTAATCTTTATTTGTCTTGGCCAAAAATTTCCTCTCTCTAAAAGCTCTTGATTTGTCTTGAAAAACATAAATTTAATGGAATAGAAGAGGTTAAGAGAGGTTATAGAGTGATTAAAAAACAAGAATCACCAAGTCTTGTAAGTTCTTACATTTGATTTGTGAAACCCTAGCCTCTTATATGCTTGGTGTTCTTCCCTTGTTCTTGAGCTCACTCTCTCTCTTTGGTGTAGGTTTTTGACCGAAAATGAAGAGCCAAGGAGAAGAGATGATGATTTATTCAATTGCTTACTCTTACTTTTGATTTAGAAGTGCTTAATTATCATTGGTCCTTACTATACTTTTGCTTTACAAGTGCTTAATTCTCATTAGTCCATATTTTGCTTTTTTGTGTAATATCACCTAATTAATCTCATTTCCCTTTTATTTCCCTTGGTCTACCAAAATTAAAGAGGAAAGTGATTGAATAATACCTCTTGAATTATCCAAAAATTACTTTATGACATAATATGCATTTAGTGGTAATTGATTTATTCTTGAATTTTCTTGACGACACCTTGTCTTCTTCTTGTCTTCTTCTTTTAATATGCATCACATAAATTCATTTTCCTTACTTTCTCTTCATTTGACGAAAATGATCAAGGGAAATGGATCCAAAATTTTCTTCATGACTTGTCTTATAATTATTTGTTCCTAACTATTACAATTGATTAACTTTTTGACTTTTTTAATCTAATTTTTCCCTGATAATAATACTCTAATATGACTTATTAATTATCAAATAGTTGTTTTTCTCTTATTAATTTTCTTTTTGGCCGAAAGTAATAAGAGAATTAGAGGAAAAATATTTGTTTATTGTGTCATGGCAAATTACTATTTTACTCTTGCATTTTTGTAAAAATTTATGTCTTGCTCTTTTTCCCTTGGTTTGGTTGAATTTATGACACTATCATTAAACTATTATTTGTATCATTTTATACTCTAATTTAGGTTACTATATTAAACCTTTAAGTTGACATTAATTACTACTTTATGTCCTTACTTAGCTAAGTTATATGTAACTGATGATTGGAATATTTCCGACAATGGTTGTACATCATATCGCACCATTTATTCTATTAAATATATTAATTACATGGAATGTGATTGAAAATGGGGATTACGGAATCATCAAACCTATACCAACAAGACGAAACAAAATGCCCCGTCTTGCCATAAAGCTGACACGTGACCTTCGAATGAGCAGAGGAAGAATGAGGAGTGCCACCACGACCGAAGGGCCGACCACCACGATGAAATGCAAAGATACGAGGAGTTTGAGCGACATTAGTGACAATCGGCGAAGCCGTAGAGGTCATCATAACTGTCCGACAATTCTTCTCGATACGTGCTTCTTGCGCCTTGAGCTGTGCCTCTATTTCAGCAATAGTGTAAGGCTCCGACCGAGTAGAAATCGAAGTGATAAATGGATCATAGTCCTCAGACAGACCATCAAAGATGAAATCGATTATCTGATCAGAGATGGAGATCGATGAGCCGATAGCTTCTAGGGCATCAACATTTACCTTAATCTTGAGAAGGAACTCACTCATCGGTGAATTCTACTTTTTGGTTGATTTCAGAGCAGTCTTCAGCTGCTTTACCTTCACCCTAGTCTGAGAAGCGAAGTAGATCATAATACGATCCCAAATTTGCATCGTTGTTTCACAGCCAATAATCCGCGTCAACACAGAATCGGACATCGAGGATAAGAGCCAAGACATGAGTAATTGATCTTGACGCATCCACCGAATGAATTCAAGAGTAAGAGCAACAGGATGATCACTATTAGATTCACAAGGCTCAGGAGGAGCAACTGATGAATCAAGAAAGGATTTAAGAGCATAGCCTTTGACAGCACTTAAGACTTGTTGACACCAGATGAGAAAATTAGCATCATCTAATTTGACATAAATGGAATGATGGAAGGCAACAACATCAGCTTCGGAATCAAAGGTGGAAAGAAGAGGAATAGAAGAATGGGAAGCCATGGAGGAATCAGAAGCTCAGGATACCATGTGATAAGTTGAGAGAATAGAGATAAAAGTAAAGTATGAAAGTGACGAATGAATTGTATATATTATTCCTTCTAATTAACTTTTATTTTTATTTCGTAAAATAAAACAGTAGTATATTAGTGAAAAATAATAGGGAAAATTAATGTGCAGTCCCAAGGAAACAAAAAAACGAAGATTCAGTCCCAAAAAATCACATAATCACTGTCAGGTCCCAAGGGACTGATTTTTAATAAATTGCAATTGTACAATTACCCAAATGCCCTTAATGTTGCGTTAACAACCCCCACAGCATCCATTGACAACACCCACAGCGTGCATTGACAAGTCCGTTATGTTGTGTTAACAACCTCTACACTGTCCATTGACAACACCGACAGCCTCCATTGACAAGTCCTTCATGTTGCCTTAACAACCCTCACATCCTTCATTGACAACCCCTACAGCCTATATTGACAACCTCGACAGCCTCCATTGACAAGTCCTTCATGTTGCGTTAACAACCCCCACAGCCTATATTGACAACCCCAACAGCCTCCATTGACAAGTCATTCATGTTGCGTTAACAACCCCGACAGCCTATATTGACAACCCCAACAGCCTATATTGACAACCCCGACAGCCTCCATTGACAACCCCAACAGCCTATATTAACAACCCCGACAGCCTCTATTGACAACCCCTATAGCCTCCATTGACAACCCCTACAGTCTCCATTGACAACCCCAACAGCCTATATTAACAACCCCAACAGCCTCCATTGACAACCCCTACAGCCTCCATTGACAACCCCTACAGCCTCCATTGACAACCCCTACAGTCTCCTTTGACAACCCCAATAGCCTATATTAACAACCCCAACAGCCTCCATTGACAACCCCTACAGCCTCCATTGACAACCCCTACAGCCTATATTGACAACACCAACAGCCTCCATTGACAACCCCAACAGCCTCCATTGACAACCCCGACAGCCTATATTGACAACCCCGACAGCCTCCATTGACAACCCCCACAGCCTATATTGACAACCCCGATAGCCTCCATTGACAACCCCAACAGCCTATATTGACAACCCCGACAGCCTCCATTGACAACCCTAACAGCCTATATTGACAACCCCTACAGCCTTCATTGACAACCCATACAGCCTATATTGACAACCCCAATACCAAACATGAATTTACATCAATTTACATAGAGCTGAAGTTACAAATTAATTTACATCTACTTACAAACATGCTGTATAGAAAAATCCCGCAAACTATCAGTGCAACTTTTCAATAAGAAATTCTGTATAGAAATGCTTTCTTTACAAACTAAAATGAGCCTCGTACATTTGCTTAGAATTTGAGATAATCTGAATCTTCTCTTCTGCAGGAGCACCATTTTTTATCTTGAGTCGCAAGTTTATGGAATTTTGCGTCATGGGAGAAGATGTTTACACAATGCCGTTATACTCAAAAGATGACCTCCACGAAATAAAGGTTGGGGTGTTGTAGTGGCTTGTTACCCATCCCCAAAATACACAAGCTGGAACGGTACTGTCCTTAATTGAAGACAGCCAAAAGAAGAGGAGAACCCACTGATAATGCTGATTTACATTGTACATACCAGTCATTGTTAACTGAGTATGATAATCTAGCTAACATTGTATTTGTTTAAGGCTCTTAACAAACTTGCTTACACAAAGATCAATGTTGTACAGTTTGATTGTAATTGCTTAAACCCATAACATCATTTTGTAACATATTTTGGATAACTCGTTGAAAATCATTACTGAATTTGAGACCAAAAGAACTAGTTATTCTGATGTTTATTTCCAGGATATGGAATCAAACTTACTCTTATATTTTATGTTTGGTACATGTGGATATAGATTTATTAAATTTATTGGAATTGATGTGCATTGTATTTCAATGTCGCCTTGGTCAACTCAGCCTTTCATGGTGAGCACGCAATTGTGGTGTAATCTTTGATGCAAAACTTTAATTAATACAGTGCCAGCACACAATTGTAAGGGACAAAAGCTATAATGCAATTGTTAGAAAATGATATTTACGGTCCAATTTAAATTACTTCCAAATTATTCAAAATCGAGTCAGTCAACAGTTGATTAATCAAACACAAATAAACATCTCACACTGACAATCCAAAAGTCACTAAGTGCATCCACTAACAACTCCTTAATATTTCATTAACAACTCCTACAGCCTCAGTTGACAAGTCCTTCATGTTGCGTTAACAACCCCTATAGCCTCCATTGACAACTCCTACAGCCTCAGTTGACAAGTCCTTCATGTTCCGTTAACAACCCCTACAGCCTCCATTGACAACTCCTACAGCCTTAGTTGACAAGTCCTTCAAGTTCCGTTAACAACCCCCACACCCTCCATGACAACCACTACAGCCTCGGTTAACAAATCCTGAAGGTTCCAGTAACAACCCCTACAGCCTCGGTTGACAAGTCCTTCATGTTGCGTTAACAACCCCTATAGCCTCCATTGAAAACTCCTACAGCCTCAGTTGACAAGTCCTTTATGTTGGGGTAACAAGTGGATAAGCGTCAGCACTCAAGCTGATAAACCAATTCCATTTGACCGACAAGCGAAGCAGTATTGAGGCGCCGTGGAGCGTGAAAGAAACTGAAGACGACCCTTTGGAATACACAAAATCCGGCTTAACGACAACGTCAACATTTTGGGCAGCTCAAAATATGGGATTAGACTGTACAGTGAGAGCGAGCCGCTCACGATCGGCATGAGGAGCAAAAGGGTCGAGGTGGAAGAGGTAGTGGTTACGGGGATGGTATGTGGCCAGAAGCAATCGGAGGACCCGATTTCAATCGCCGCGGGATCCAGAAATGAGGTAAGCAATGGAGGGAGGAGAGGGATCGGATTGGGCTGCTTTGTGGAAGATGATGCGTTTGGTTTGGTGAGAGGGAAAGAGAAAGGGGTCAGGGCTAGAATGGGAAGGACAGGAGGAAGACGAAGAAAGGAAAACGATAAGAAGAATAGAGAAAAGAGAGAAAGAAAGTAGAATGAGGAGAGTTGATTTGGGGTCTCTCAGATTGAAGGACGAAAATGAAAATGCACGTGAGGTTGATGTAGCTGCAAGTGAAGCTTGAGTTTGCATTTTTTTTGGGAAATTACTGTATAGGGTTATTTAGGTCATTGTACAATTACAATTTATTAAGAATCAATCCATTGGGACTTGACAGTGATTATGTCATTCTGTGGGACTGATTTTTCATTTTTTTGTTTCTTTGGGACTGTAAAGTAATTTTCCCAAAATAATAAATATATTAAAAATATTATATTTTTTATAAATATGTCCATATTTATTAAATGAGTATAGGAGATAAAATGTGTAATAAATGATTAAATGAAATAGAATTAGTGGTGAGTGGAGGATAATTAATATAAATATATATATTTAAAATGGGTAAAAAGGGAAAAAATAGTTTAAATATTGAGACACAAGAAAAAAATTATTTATAAAAAAGATTATCTCTAAAAAAAATTACTTATAAAAAAGACAGGAGAAAGTATTACTGCAATGTTAGGTGTACAGATATATAGAGACAAGTTAGGACACGTGTTGCTCTTACATTGGTGCAGGTAGTTATAACTTTTTAAGTAAGTGAATTACTTTCAGCAATATACTCTAATTGCTCATAGTTGAATCGGGCTTATTTATGTAAATCGAGATAAATCTCCTCCACATATTTACCTCGTAGATCGTAAAAACATCTCGTAGATCGTAAAAGTTACATCGTAAACCGTAAAAGCTACTTCGTATTCTGTAAATCACGATTTATAAGTACTTATGAAGCTTCCATAAGCTATTCCAAACATACTATTTATAACACTGTAATTAACAGTTGTTAAAAGAAGAAAACAAACAGGTTACCATCTAGCTCGGCAAAAGCAGTGAACAAAATGTACAAATTTAGTCAATTATGAACTTATAGCATAGCTATCAGGAACCAGAATTCCTAAACAATGCTTAAAAAATAAGAGAGAGAGAAAGATCATTGGGGGGGGGGGGACATGAATCAGAGATAAATGAAACGAAAGAAATCAGTACAGAAATAGAGGAAAAGAGTTTCGTACATCACCTGGTTTGCCAATTTGCTTGGAAACAATGGAGGTGACCTCAGAGAGAATAGAAGATGTATTGACAAAATCAAGACTGATGTTAGCGGAGAGGGCATATTTATTTACTCTTCTATTTCAGTCTCTGAACATTGATATTACTCCATTAACTCTTACTGTTATTTGTTGTCCAATCCAAAAATCTATCAACCACCTCTTCACGCACAAATCCCGGCAATACGTCCAACGTCGACGGCGAAGTGCAGAGGCCAGCTCCCGCGTCGGAGGGCTTCGACCTTCGCACGTTTAGGGATTCCATCGTTTTGGGAATAGAATAGAGAACGGCCGGTTCGTGATACTTTCGTCCATTCCAACAGCCGAGATGCATTTTTTTAATTCTTACGACACCGTTTCATATGGAATGCAAATGCTTCCATGTGGCGGCTCACCAACACACATCTTAGTAATCAACTTAATTAATATCCTTAGCTTACTCAATTTAGTTATTCAAGTCTTACATCAAAGACTTATGGAGTATTATTTTCAATTTAGTTGTGATTGAATTGATGCCGTTAAACCACTCATCATTGAATCACTCACTAACATTACCAGTACCATTTTCATGAACTTGATCAGAGACAGGAGAAGAGGGAAAAATGTGAATGAGAGAATAGAAAGGAAGGGAAGGCCTAGGAAGGAGGATATGAAATTCCAAAAGAATGAGAATCCCCAAACATAAGGCCGATTATATTACCTCCACTTCTTAATATGATATCTCGCAGGCAGTACTTCACTCATCATAAGTCACATCATATGACACATATTCAAAATCTCTCACACAACATGTTCATTAACAACCATAAACATGAAAACGTAAACGGAACAATAACTGACATAAAGCAAGTAGCTTATTTGATGCAGCAAGGCTGAAACATTTGGTGGTTGTGAGATAAGACTCTGCCTGAAGTGCTTCATGTAAACAAGCATGTCTTGATAAGGTGGCAAATTATGGTTAATCACAGGAATTTGCTTCAATCGCTGAACCCAGGCGTGTAAGCGAGGCAGAGTATTGGGTTCCTCCACTTTGACACCCACAATTTCTTTCGTGGCTTCAAACCAATGAGGAATCCAACTTTCATAAATCATGTCCAACACTCCTATGTTGTCTCCCCCAAAGAACTCTTTATCCTTCAGAGATTGATCTTCCACAATTCTCAGCACAATTCTTCAGTGACATGAAAAATGAATGGCAAATCATGCCCTGTAACAAAACATTAGTTCGAACTTGAAAGCCTGAAAATTTGAGGAAATCAAATGGAAAACTTTCTTTTTTTCAGAATTTGAAGTGAGATTTACCTTATCTGATGCAAACTTGATCCAGAACCGAGACAGGGCTCTTTCATGAACATCTTTGGGAAACAGGGGATTTTGCGGCCAGACTTGTTCAATATATTCAAGGATAACAGAGGACTCTGTGATGGCTTTGTCACCATGAAGAAGCACAGGGACTTCCTTGTGCGCTGGATTTGACTTCAAAAGTAGTTCGCTTTTGTTTGAAAGGTCTTCTTGTATGTATTCATATTTCACTCCTTTTAGCTCCAGAGCCCATATTACCCTGTGAACAAATGGGCTTGCCCAAAATCACAGTAACTTCACTTCGTGATCACCCATGGTTAACACAGAGAAAGGTCATGGGTGGGTTTATAAGTGTACTTATAGCAGGAAAATTCTATGTGAAATTTGAATATAGTAAAGGTCATGATTAGTAAATATATAACTGGTGAAGTAGGAGAGAATTAAGAGCAGGTATGAGTCATCTCTTTGAAGTTTGAATTTTCAAAAAGGTGTAAAGGCCTACGTAATTGAAAACTACAGTAGGTTGGTTTGGCATTGCGGTGGAGACATGTGAACTCACTTTTGAGATTTAAAAAGCTGCTTCATGCCCTTCATTTATGTTTAACATACCGTTTACAATAATTCACTTTTGGCCCCCAACTCACTTTAAAAGTGAAACAACTTTTTGTTTCTTTTACTTCACGTTACATTAATAAAACCGTTAGACAACATTAAATGCATTTTAAAATTTTTGACCTACTCATTATTTTTGTCAAGTCTGTTTACTCAAAAAAGGAAAATCTCTATCTGAAATTCTTTTCCTACAAGTACAAAATTGAAGGCAAAAAGAAAGAGAAGCTATTCCTAAATATGACTAAAAAATTGATTATCATTTCACACGCACATTCAACCTTCTAAGCCAGATTGAATGAATAATCATATGGAACACATCATATCTCTTTGGAGGATAGTTCACTACAAAATGTCTTTGAACCTTCTTAACATTCTCTTGCATTCTCAAATACTGTTCCTGAGAAATACCCATCAAGATTTCCTTAAGCCTTGGGATTTCATTCACTGAGATCTGAACAGAGAAGGAATCCCAATTCAGAACATCACCGAAAGGAAGAACATAATGCTGTGAGATTATGACAGGCACACACTCTGCATAAATGGCCTCAACAATCCTTGGGCTTGCCACTTCATACCCACTAGGGCAGAGACAGTACTTGCTCTGTTTCATTGCTTCTTCATATGAAAATTCTTCTGGAAGAGTCTCATAAACTAGCACATCTTTGTCTTTCTTGTCCTTCCAGTGATGGAAAAGTGAAGGCCTAATTCTTCCATGCATTTTCCCAGCAAAAAAGGCCAAGATTGTTCTGTTCCATGGAGGGTAGCCTCCAAGAAGACCTGTTGTTTCCCCTGTTTTGAGGTTGATTTCTGGAAATGATGCATCTTTCTTGGGGTTGAAATGCTCAGAGATGTTTGCATTGCAAAGCACTCTGATTGAAATGAAATATAGTTCCTTCACATACCATGTTGATCTTGGCCCCTATGCAAACAAACAACCATTTAAACCACTATAGTACTACTCCCTTCTATCCTTATGAGATATATTTAATAAATTGGTCTTGGTACAAAATATAAGACATATTTTTTATATTTGTGTATCTTTTCATAATTTACCCCTATTGATATTCTCTAAAAAAATAATCAAAGAGGAGAAAAAAAGAGGAAATTAAGGGATATGACTAGATTGTTTTAGAAAATACATGTTATATTAACTAATTTAACTAAGTTTCTTAATTTAATTGAATTTGATAAATATATTTTATATTAAGGATCAGAGAGAGTATATGTGATGCTTTTAAGATCTTTGAGAAAGAGATGAGAAAGAAATATGGGAACATGAGTATGAGGTCAAAAAAAGAATGTAATTACCAAAAAAGTCTTAATAACAAGTGAACAACATGGATCTGTTGTCATTTCTTACTCATAGAATTTTTTATCATTATATACTTTTCTTGGGACCTCAAGTGATTTTCACAAGAAATAAAGAAAGAATACCCAGTCATGACAGGAAAGCATGAAATGGTCAGCACCATAACTTCTATTCCAATAAGGGTATTTATGGGATATAATTTGGACATAATCTCCAATAGTTCTGCCAAGAACAGCTTTGTCTCGGATCACTGGATGAAACAGGTGTTGAAGGATCATCACAACACTGAAGGGAAGAAATAAGACATGTGCTTCATCTGGATTTTGAGTCTGAAACTGTTTATTGATCTCCAAAGAGTTTATGAAAACTCCTTCCATGGAGTATATGTTCTTGCAGGGACCATAATGAAATAATGGAGGCTCTCCTTCTTGGTACACATAGATTTTGAACAGCTTCTCCATTAACAGGTAACTCCTACACAGTTTAATTATCAAATAATCTAAACCAGTTGAGAACATTTTACCCATAGAATTCAAAAGAAACTAATCATGATACTGTAACATACTTATTCTCTAAGGCATTAAACTTCTTTTTTTTTTGGTAGGATCCATGCGGTACCAACAAAGCCTTTTCAATGCACACGGCCTGGTTTAAACCCAAAATATCATATTTAAGGGACCCAGCCATCTACTAACTGTGCCAAGTTTTGCTTGCTGGTTAAGGCACTAAACTTAAGTACACTTCTATGGAAGTCTTTTTCTGTTTTGAATGGTATTAACACCAAGATTTCTGTCTAGTATGAATTATTATATCCTGAAACTAGGACTTTCTCTGTTCCTCTATTTTCGGTCATTTTCTTGAAAGAAGAAAGCTTCTTTTCCGTTTTCTTTGAAGTTTAGACATATACCTGGAATTTCTTCTTGAGATTTTTATCAAATTAATCAATATATATATATATATATATATATATATATATATATATATATAGATATATATATACACAGTTAGCTATACCTGTGAAAAGCAGGGGCTTTTGTGTAAATGTTTCCTTGCGGAACATAATATGAATCTTGAAGTGCTTCAGTGTCATTAGGCCTAGAATTCATGGCTTCTCTTATCAAAGCTCTAGCTGTGGCAAGCTCACCTTCAAGCCTCTCCAGTTTTCTATCTCCTTCCTCTGTTCTTTTCACTACATACTGATTCTCAGTACTCTCTTTAGCATTCTGCAGAAACACACACACACACAAATCTTAATAATAACAAATTTAATGAAAACAAGAAAGAAACAAGAAATGGCTATATATAATACACACACACGCATACATACAGTGTGGAAGGGAGAAGGCAATGGAGAAAGAGGTGAAGAAGCAGAGAGATGGAAACGAGAGACAAAGCCGTGTGAATAATCAAGAGAAGAAAATGCAACAATGGCGGCGAAGGCAGAGAGAAGAAGAGAAGAGCGTAATTTGTTGAACTTCCACATTCTCATCAAAGAAGCAAGAAGAAGTAATATTGCTGTGACGCCAACTTATTACACTGTGGGTGGCTTCAGTTACATGTGGTAATTAAGTTGTTATTATTATTAGGGACTGCACCACCTCGTATCGTGTGACCTCTCTGCCATTGAAAAGGAAATAACATATCAGCAGCAGCAACAACAATTGTCAGGCTCAGACGTTTTCATAGTTTGGCCAAACAAAGAAATGAGAACGAGGGTTTTATATTACGATAGGAACCGAAATAAGATCATATTGATGTTATAATCAGTCACTTTGAGCATATAATCCCTCCAACATATTTTACAGGTTAAAATTCATCTTAAATATAAAATATATTTTTTTATATTTATCAATTTTTTTTTTCTAATTTACCCCTATTAATCTTCCTTTAACAATAATTACGGAAAAAAAGGAAAGAGATAATTGATGAAGATGAATATAATGTTTTAGAAAATATATGTCACTCTTTAGTCTTAGTTAAATAAGAAATAATGAAGAATACGAAGCCAATCAAAATCTTCTTATTATGAGGTCCAAGTGAAAGAATGGAATCATAAAAAAGTCCCAAAAACAAATGAATAGTAACATAAAATTGATATCATTTTCTACCCTTGTAATTTTGCTATAGAAATTTTTAGTTATTATATTCTTTCTTTGGGAGGCCGGACAAAGTCATCAACCCCGTATGAACCAAGTATTTGTACAGTTTTGAGTTAGTAAATAAATCCTTAAAATATTGACTGGTTTAAAATGATTTGGAAACCAAATGATAATAGTAATATTTCAATGTGTACTATTTTTTAATGCATGTGTAGGAAATAAAGATCATAAGAGCTTAAGAATCAGTGAACAATCTTAACGGTTTTAGTAAGCCTGAGATGACATCTTTTCACATTACTTAGATGCATTGCATTAATTGATGATTGTATTTGAGTGTTTAGCCAACTTTGAAAGTATGGTTTCAGAAGTACTTTTTTATAAGTCGAGATAAAACTCCTCTCATATATTTATGTTGTAAATCATAAAAGTTATTCTCCAAAAAATAATCAAAACACATACAATAACAATAGATAGGAGAAGTTGGATACTCCTCAGAATTAGTGAAGTGTCTTCTGTGGGTAGCTCTGCCATTAATAAGAGAGCACTGAAAATAATAATTTAAAAAACTGCAAAATTCTTAATAGAAACAATCAAATACCATGCCAGCATTGCAAGCGTGTAACTAAATTCAGGATATGAGTCATTCTTTTGGATTCTTGTTCGTTATTCCTGAAGACAAGTCACATATTAATCTTAAAAAAATTAGAACATAACTGAATATATGTAAGAGAGTCAAATCATTTAAAAAATTTCAAAGAACAAAACAGAGACAACACAAACCTCGTCATAGGGGAAGAAGAGGCCTATAGAAAAGAAAAATGATGGATCATAGACACAGAATAGACACAGTAGTTGAAGAATAAATCAAGAGAAGAGGGAGCTGAAGCAAAAGGAGAAGAATAAGAGATAATTACAAGAAAAGATAAAAGTTAACTCTATAAATAGGCAAAAACTTGGGCAGTGGCTTAAAAAATGGCACAATTTTTTCCTTCAAAATTCCTTATTCGGCATTTGACTAGTGCTCAATCAGATTAATGGCAAAAAAAAAATGTCATCTTTCAAGAAATTGGATGAGATATCAAACAGGTATGAAAAATAAAAAAGACTAAATTTACACTTTCATAAAATTAATATATTAAACTTGATAAATTATGTATAGATATACAATTATTTTCTTAATTATTGTAGGCGAAATCTACAAATAACCTTTTTTTTGGGTTCCTCCCCATATTCGTTCGCTTATAAAAAGTAAGATTAGCATGTAATATCTCTTAAGACTATCAGAAAAAACTACAATCAAAAGTAATATTTGTTTCGAATCGTGTCTAAGAACATCTTTAAAAGATATTCCGTAACTCACTCAGTAAAATAAGACATCTTTAATTAGAAAGGTCATAATTATATATTAAATTCATAAACCTTATATGTTGATTCATGAATGAACATAAATTCCTTAATTTATAAGGACTTTTCAAAACATATCTCTTAATTTTGAAAATATTCCAACAATATTTGAAGGAACTCTTTATTTGACACAACCTTATACAATATTTACAACAATGACTAATTCATATATGTAAAGTGATAAAACTTTCTATATGTGATATAAAAACCCCAATAATATTCAATTTATACATGGGACTAGTAATGACTAAAATGTGATGAACTATATGTGGTAGTTTGCAATTCAAACCCTGGTGATAAAATACGCACCTACACTTCTTTTGAAATTGCAGGAATTAGTTGAAATATTTATCTTAATTTTAAATGTAAAATTTCAATATATTTTGTCTTTTAAATTTATAGTTTTCTTCCTAAACCGTCCGTATTAATTACACATATTAAATAAATATTTATATTAATACGGATAATTTTTAATACAAGTGATTAAATTAAAAAAGATATTTTAAAAAAAACAGCACGTTTTTACAAATATCTAATTCAAAAAATTTCACATATATTTGTAAATTAGTTATTTGATTGTTCCTCTAAAACCCGAGTGAGCGCGTAAACTCTAACAAGAAGTATGAAATCACCAAAAGAAGGTTCCATTTTTTCAGACCACATAGAATGCCCAAGACTCACTGACCTTCAGCGGGATTGGCATGTACACATGAGTGCATGACAATGAACTTAAGTTTGGCTTTTATACTATTTTGTTGATTTAAATGATTTTAGTTAATTACTACTTTGAATTTGATTAATTGTAATCTGGACGGTTACATTATGCTTTGAATTTGAAATTTGCGCCTGGAGTTCTAATCTTGGGAAGGATAAGGGAAAAATGAGGAAGGAGGACCAAAAAGAAAAATTAATTGAAAACATGTTTTGCAATTTCTCTCCTATTATTTTTTTTTATTTACTTGTATCCATACAAGATGAATTTCTGTCAAACAAGGCATAAGCATGTAAGACCACAGCATTCCATTATATTTTCTTTCAGAAAACACTTGGTCCTCCCAAACAAGCGACCACAGCACCCCTCGCTCCTTACATCGTCAAATACTTACCCCACTTGTATTGGGGGGCGAGGTGATACCACAAACACAGATCAAATTCAAAATGTATCTTGTAAAAGGGTTTAGATTGTTCACACCACGCTTAAGGGTCAAATCTCCATGCCATCATATACTGAAATAAGAATTTGACGTTATAGCAGTCTGAAAAGCTATTACAAGGATTCCAGATACATTATTGGATTGGATTTAGTGACAGAAACACAAGTAGCATGTAGAAAACAGCATCTCATAGGCCAAATCTAGATGGTGATGCGTTAAAACACTTTCACCATACTTCAGGACGCAGCTCGCCGCTTGCTGGGGGCATCCATTTCCCCGAGTTATACACACTTTCACCAACTTTCCAACCAGGCACATCCTTCATTACTTCTGCCTCGTACTCAATATATTTTTTCCACTCCCTTACAAATCTAGAGAAATACAGCAGACAAATGTTTAATGCCCAACCCAACAATTTTTTCTTCATCCATAGATCAGCCTCATACGAAGAAACATTTCACATACCTTTCATCCTCTTCAGCTTGGAGAACAGGCAGTATCGCACAGCGAGCTGCATATTTTTCCTCTTTTATTGCCCTAGAAATTAACATGTTTGGATAAATCAGTTTTAAGCCAACAAAAAAAGAAAAAAAAAAAGCTGAAGTCCAATGCATCTGGCGTCAAAGTAACACACACAACGTTATTTCTGCACAGCCCCTCTCCACCTTTTGTCCTAAAATAACAGAAGAGAAGCTCCTGACTCATGACGCAAGGGAAAAGACCATAGTAAACTTACCTAGGAAGTTGAAATAGGAGTCAAACAACAGCTCTCAAGAAATTAACTTCAAATTGCAAACGGATTGTTAGGATAACATCTAATGCTAAGCAAGCAACGATCATATTCAAACCTACCACACAGCAAAACACCCCTACATTACATAAGTACATAACATTTACACCAATGTCTTGAAAGATTTTTATTAATTCAACAGTCTACGTAAAGCAACTTCACAAACATACTTGCATAATCCATATCTTATGAATATAAATTTTAAAGAATAAATGTGAATGAAAAATAGCATACTCACAGAAAAATGAAGCTATGGCCTTGCGGCAACCAATTATTAACCAAATATCTAGATGGATCAATACTATGTGTGAGTTTTATCAGGCCAAAGGAAAAAACTGGGTTGAGTTGCTTTTTGTTATAAAAAGTTAAAAACATGTGTCACTATATCAAGTTGCAACAGAAGATATTATAAGATTAGATGCTGCGGAGCACTGACACTTTGAGAAAGTTCTATCTAAGTCTAGCACATGTTGAACCTCAGTCCCGACTTTATCTCATACAAATAATTGTATCGTAAATTGGGAAGCCAACCAGCTAATCTCAATATCTATAATCTATAACTAGAGGAAGAAGAAAAAAAGGCAGGGCTGTCACGCTCAATCTCCCTGATAATCATATGGCAAATGCATGAACTAACAATTTCAGAGTGGAATGAACATATAATAATCTAGCACCTAAAACTAAAGGAAACAGAATGTTTCATGTCAACATTCATGTTTCTTGGATTAAATGTGCAACTTTCAAATTTAAAAGGAATATTAGTTAGATTTTAAGAGAACTTAAAGTTCTTCAGATAGTACACATTTTTTACAGTCACAGCAACTACGTAAGAACTTAAGGTTTTTCTTTTAAAAGTACTTACTTAACAGTTTTTAATAGTAAAATGCTCAAGGAGAAGCGTTCTAAAAAAAAATGTAGCTTCATTATTGGTAAAAAGATAGCCAACAGCTTAAACCACAGCATGCGCAAACAAATCTTAAGAAGGTTCTAGACTCAATAATTTTCCCAAACTAATCATGTCCTAAAATCCAAACAGTTTAAACGTTATGAAGAAAATGTGTCACACATAACTACAAAACATTAAAGAGATGCCTAATAAAGAATATGCTTAAAGCCACAGCATACTCAAATAAGTGACTCTTTGGATTAGTGGTGGAGAAGTAGCTTTTTTCCTAATCTGACTTTTGGAAAAGTCAGATAGGATAAAAATCAAATTATAAATGTGATTTGTATTTGGATTGGCGGTGGCAGAAGTGGCTTTGTTTCTAACCTTGAACCTGTTTGGATTAGCGTTTGAAAAGCCCGTTTATATGAAAAATGACTTAAAATGGCATGAATCTTATTGAATACTACTGTTATGGTATTGAAAGAATAATAGGAATATAGAAGGAGAGAAGAACAGAAAGGGAAAGAGACGCAGAAGAGAAACAAAAAGGGTAGAGAACAGAAAAGAACAACTATCTGAATGATACTGGGATTATACTGATAACATGAAGGATACAATAGGGAGAGAGGCTATTTATAATGTCATAGCATTCCCATATCCCTTTCGTTCCAACGGCTTACAGACTAACTAACTAATCATTTACTTAAATATTTAACTTCTCATTTAAGTCTCTAATCCATATTTGCATTTAAGTACCTACTACTATTCTGCTATATTCCATAACAACTACATATATATATTATTTGTATATATTGTGATAATTGAAATGAAAAAATGTAAATAAAATTTGATCTAATAAAAAAAAAGTTTAATTATTATTGAAAAAAAGAAAAAGAAAAATGCATTAAAGTACTTAATTAAAAAAAGAACATTGAAAACTTTGATGATCTTGGCTGAAAGAATTCTTAACTTTCCGGCTCTCACCATTCACGGTTTCGCGAGGAAGGGAGGAGTTGAGAAGAAGGAGAGTGCTGAGAGGAAGGAGAGAGGTTTGAATGCGTGATAAATGCGCTCCAACGGTCTGAAGTTGCTTTTCACCCGTTCACCGGACGCTAGAAGCTACTTCAATGAGCTTTTATGAGAAGCTTCCTTTTTTGTTTAAGCCCAGTGAATGCTACCGTGTTCACAAACGTATCCTACAGAAGCCAAATGGGCTTTTGGCCATTTGGGTGCTCCAACTAGGCTTTTTTACCCATTGGACGCGTTCCCAAACAGACATAAATCTTATGACAGTTCATACAAGCCATCAGAGCCTCATCCATATCCAACATCAGAATAAATATACCATGGTAGTACCGTTCTGTCAAAGCTTCAAAGTCTGTGAATGAAGATAAGATTTTCATTGTTTCCATCTTTTATATTCATCTTTATTCATTTCATCGCGAATTCTAAACGGTTTCTACTAATTTCCGCCTATTTCTAAATTATCATCTTAAATCCTATGCATCACTATTGAACCAAACCCAACGTCTCTACATCAAAAGCAGCTTTGCATAAAGATGCCACGTAATTTTATGATCATCCTTTATCTTGTCATTTTGCATCAGATGTCTCCTATACGCCAACTCTCTAACCTTCAAGCAGTTCGCAGGCATATTTCACACTGTTAAAATTGACGAAAATCCAGTCTTCTCATATATCAAATTCCATTACAAGGATAACGAGAACCTGACTAAACAAATTTCTAATTTCAAAGAACAAAAGAAAGGGAATCCTCGATGGACTGATCGCATAAAAATGCGATAAGACACCCACATTTGCAGAATTCATATCTAGTGAGCGGACAAAAACCATTAACTCAACCGTAATTAACCAACAAACTCTGATATAAACAACTTCGTACATTTGAAAAGTATCTAAATCGCTGCTATAAGCAATCGCATACGTCAACAAAAATCAACAAAAGCCTAGCAAAGGTCGTCCTAATCCATCCCAATTCTTCAAACCCAATTAATAGAACAACAAAAAAATAGAATAAAAAGTCAAATCGGAAATTGGAAAACAGATCAAAATTCGCAGGAAGTGCGATGGAGAGCTGACCTTCGGACCTTGTTGCCCTGGCCCACCTGGTACATTCCCCAAGAGAAAGCACCGAACGCGGTGAGGAATATGGCCATGGCGCTGGGACCTTTGCTTGGGATTCGGCGAGCGAATCGAACAGGGGCGAATCCTCCGGGAGGAGGACCATCTTGAAGGACCGGCATGTCCTTCACGCTGGCCATGCCGGGCTTCTTCCTTATCATTGCCTCCGTCATCTTTGATCCTTTGCGATGGTTTCAAAGTGATTCCGAAGTTCCAGAAACTGAGGAACAAGCTGGGGGAAATCGAGCACTGGGTGCAACTTACCCTAGAGGGAGTACGCCGGTGCGCCGGGGATTGTGTCCTGCTACGTGAGTTCCCGAACTTTTCTTTTTCTTTTTAATTTAACATGAGTTATTAATTATTAATTAATGTTAATAAAAATACTCCCTCCTCCACTACATATTTACCTATTAAATTTGTTAATATAACATTTTTTTTAAATATCATAACTATATTCCTTAATTTCCTCTATCTTTTTTTACTTGATTATTATTGAATGAACATCAGGATAAATTAAAAAATGATTGATAAATATAGTAAAAAATTATTACGCTTAAGACTAATATCAACTCCACAATTATATTGTGCATTAAGAATCAGGGGTATATAATTGCATGCTTAAGACTAATATCAACTCCACAATTATATTGTGCATTAAGAATCAGGGGTATATAATTGCATCCTTAATTTAAGGAAACTCATTCTGGAGAAGAATGTCTTCATTGATCCCTCTCTACATTTCCTCTCCATCGAATATCTCCACTATTGAATTACGTTTTAATAGTTGAGATTCAATGCTATATAAAAATATTAATATAATAATATTAAATCTCAACCATTGAAACTTGATCTAATGGTGGAGACATTCAATGAAGATGACATGGAGAAAAAAATCAACGGAGACATTCATCCTGTGTGTGGATTCCTAAAGAAGCAAATTTGGTGGCTAACTAGGCTGACAAAACTTTGGGATCGCGTCCAACTAAATGGCTTTGGATAACTCTAAATATCTTGTGAAGATTGTTTTGGAAGATCTTGCCATGTACTCCCTCGAGTCCTTAATATATGACATATTTGGACAATTGGTCTTGTTCCTAAATATAAGATCTATTTGTTATATTTGTCAATCTTTTTTTAATTTGCCCCTATCGATACTCTATTAATAATAATCAAGGAAGATAGGAAAGAAGATGATTAAGGAAGATGATTATGGTATATTAAAAAATATGTATCATATTAATTAACTTAACTAGCTTGTGTAATTTAATAAAGGGTAAAGGTGCAATTATGGCCCTGAATTATTTTCAGAGGTGCAATTTTGGCCCTGAACTATTTTTGGGTGCAATTTTGACCATGAAATAATAAAACTGGAGCAATTTTGGACCTCAGCTGACGGAAGTGGAACGGTGTTTGCCACGTCATCGTATTTTTTAGGGAAAATAACCATTTTGCCCTTACAATTTTATGAAATTTTGCAATTTGACCCTTAACAATTGTGTGACACTTTTAAATTAGTAAATGACCTCCAAAAATTCTAAAATTTTTCAGAAAAAAAGTAGACATGATAAATTTTAGTTTGATAGGTCATATGTAATTTTATTTAGTCAAAATGACCATTTTACCCTTACAATTTTCGCAATACTTAAAAAATTGGCAAATTTGTCACCGAACTTTAAAAATTCATATCTAATTGTATAGATATCCAATTGGGGTGGTTTCAAAGCCTATATGACCCTTATTAAGTATAGTTTTATAAAAAAATATAAAAGTTAGCTAATAGAAACCTAAAAATTCCCATTATTTTTATTTTTGAAATCTGCTCCAGAAAAAAAAGTTAAATTCATTGGGAAAAATTCAAAAATTCATTTCTCCTTGTATATAACTCTAAAAATTCCATATGATTTATTAAATTAAATCTCATCATGTCTAATTTTATTCTACAAAATTTCAGATTTTGTGGAGGTCATTTATTAATTTAAAAGTGTCACACAATCTGACTGCCTTAATAGCAAATCACGTTGGTAGCAACTTCAATAGTACCATGAGCTTCAGCACCGCGGTTTCGACATGGTCATCGGCTGGCACGGCAATGTCGAGCAACGCAACTGCAATTGGCTCTCACCACCGCCACTGCTCCCACCATCGTTGAGCACGACATGACCCGCTGACTTCATCGATTAACGTGTTTCTGCTCCATCACTGTAAGTTGCCGCCAATGTGATTTCATGTTGAGGCAGTCAGATTGTGTGACACTTTTAAATTAATAAATAACCTCCACAAAATCTGAAATTTTTTAGAATAAAATTAGACATGATAAGATTTAATTTAATAAATCATATGGAATTTTTAGAGTTATATACAAGGAGAAATGAATTTTTGAATTTTTCCCAATGAATTTAACTTTTTTTCTGGAGCAGATTTCAAAATTAAAAATTATGGGAATTTTTAGGTTCTTATTAACTAACTTTTATATTTTTTTATAAAACTATACTTAATAAGGGTCACATAGGCTTTGAAACCACCCCAATTGGATATCTATACAATTAGATATGAATTTTTAAAGTTCGGTGACAAATCTGCCAATTTTTTAAGTATTGCGAAAATTGTAAGGGTAAAATGGTCATTTTGACTAAATAAAATTCCATATGACCTATCAAACTAAAATTTATCATGTCTACTTTTTTTCTGAAAAATTTTAGAATTTTTGGAGGTCATTTACTAATTTAAAAGTGTCACACAATTGTTAAGGGTCAAATTGCAAAATTTCATAAAATTGTAAGGGCAAAATGGTTATTTTCCCCAAAAAATACGATGACGTGGCAAACACCGTTCCACTTCCGTCAGCTGAGGTCCAAAATTGCTCCAGTTTTATTATTTCAGGGTCAAAATTGCACCCAAAAATAGTTCAGGGCCAAAATTGCACCTCTGAAAATAATTCAGGGCCATAATTGCACCTTTACCCTTTAATAAATTGTGTGTAATTTAATAAATTGAGTAAAACATGTTTTATATTGAGGATATGAATGAGAACTGTTTTTGAAATTGTTGATTTAGATATTAATGAAAGTATAGTTTTTTGATATTGAAAAAAATATAATTCAAAATATTTAGCTATATGGTGTAAAAAATACTTTCTATCATTCCAATTTTATTCTGTTTCTCTTCTCCTGATTTGTGTAATGGGTTTGGTAATCAACTAATAATGCCTTCTTGTTTTTTCTCAGGCTGTAATACTTTAATAGACAAGGCACCCTCTGTTCCAACACATTCTCAAGTGCTTCAGGAGTTGTCACTTATAGACTATAAAGCAAAATTCAACTATAAATCCTATACAATCCATACTAATAAAAAAAAAACAAACAAACCTGCAAGAATAAAACTACTAAACAGCTAACATCATATTGCAACTTTCTTTCTTAGCCAATACCAATCTTATCTTGTTGATCATCCCTCATGCAACAGAGATCCCTTCATAACAGTACTTCCAAAGAGGATGGTGGCTGTAACAGCCATCCTTATGGTACCATACCCCTCAATGAAACATGAAATAAAGGAAACAAGAAGAATCAGAGATGAATTAGAAGATTGAAGAGAAAAAGGGAAATATGATATATTTTATGTACTGTACATCAACTGGTAACACATATATAAGAGCAAAGGTATAACAAAATTAAATACCCAAAATAATCATTTAACTAACAGTAATGGTTAGCTAAACTAACAGCTTCTAGTTACACTAACTACCCGTTATCTTTAACGTCTATTTTACACCATGTCAGCCTCCCGCAAGCTGGAGCATGTATATCAATCATGCCCATCTTGGAGACAAGAAACTTAAACGGTGCTGGTCCAAGAGGTTTAGTGAACAAATCAGCAAGTTGATCATGAGACCGAACATGCATAAGGTGAATAACACTTTCTTGTATTTTATCTCGAACCAAATGACAATCCAACTTAATATGCTTGGTGCGAGCATTAAAGGTAGGATTGGAAGCTAGCTGAATGGCTGACTAATTATTATAGTACAATAAGGCAGTACTGGAATGTGGAACATGAAGATCATGAAGTAAATACAAAATCCATTGAATATCACAAGTGATCATAGCTAATACTCTATATTCAGCCTCAGAAGAGGAAGTAGAAACCATGACCTCCTTCTTAGCTTTCCAAGAAACAAGAGAAGTATCAAGGAAAACACAATATAATAGCCGGTAATAGAGCGGTGAGAATCAACACAAGAGGCCAATCACTATCATTGAAAGCTTTCAAACACAAGTTAGACTAAGAAGGAAAGAATAGACCTATGGAAGGAGTAGATTTGAGATAGCAAAGGACTCTATGAGCTGCCTGAAGATGTAGATCAGTAGGGTTGGTCATAAATTGACTCAATTGATGTGTATCAAATGATATATCCAGCTGAGTAGTAGTGAGATAGAGAAGCCTACCTACCAGTTGTCTATATGTAGTTGGATCCAAAAGAGATGTACTAGAATCAAAACTAAGCTTACAGTGTTTGTCCTTAGGAGTAGAAACAGGCTTGCAGTTAAGATAACATGTCTCAGTGAGAAGATTAATGACAAACTTGCGCTGGCATAAAGAAAGACCATCTTTTCTCCTAGCAACCTCTAGACCAGGGAAATATTTAACTAGACTAAGATCTTTAATCTTAAAATGAAGATCTAAATTCTGCTTAATAGTCTCAATTTCAACCAAATTGTTACTATCAATAAGCATGTCATCAACATACACCAATAAAACAGTAAAACTCAAACCAAAAGCCTTGAAGAATAAAGAATAATTAGCTTTAGACTCAACAAAGCCATAGGAAAGAAGTACAGGAGAAAGTTTCTGAAACCATTGACGACTTGCTTGTTTCAAACCATAAAGGGATTTTTGAAGTTTACAAACCAAGGTAGAATCAGTAGAGTAAAAACCAGGAGGTACAACCATATACACCTCCTTTGTAAATCACCATGTAAGAAGACATTGTTAACATCGAGTTGTTGAATATGCCAATTGTTATCAGAAGCTAAGGCAAGCAGTAATCTTACAATAGTCAGCTTTGCAACTGGAGAGAATGTATCAAAATAATCAACTCTCTCTGTTTGTATGAAACCTTTGGCCACCAACCAAACCCTATATCGATTAAGGGTACCATCAAACTTATATTTCTTAGTAAAAACCCATTTGCAACCAATGAGATGTTTCACATTGGGCAAATGAATGAGGATCCATGTGTTATTCTGTTTTAAAGCTTTTATTTTAGCATCCATGACATCCCTCAAAGATTTGTGTTTAAAGGCTTGGCGATATGTAGTAGGAATATCATCAGAAGTAACATTTAAATAGAAACGAGTATAAGAAAGAGAAAGAGAGGAGAAAAAAGAGTACTTATCACCAGAAGAAAATGCAGCAGCTGAAGTAATGAATGAAGAACAATAATAATCTTGCAAATAAGTGAGAAGTTTACGAGGCCTAAAAGAGACCCTGGGAAGATGTTGGGATTCAGGGGCAAGTTGGGATTCAGGTAGAGAAGAAACACTGTCAATGGAGGGAGAGATAGAAGGAGAATGTAAAAAAGTGTAATCAAGATAAGGTGAATCAGTAGGAAGGGGTATAAAGGAATATGTAGCAGCTTTTGATGTAATAGTATGATAAGGGGAAAAAAGATTCATAAAAAACATCCTTATAAATGAAAATTTTGTGAGAATGAAGATCCATAAGAATATAACATTTGGTAGTACCAGGAAACCCCAGAAAAACACATTTGGACGCTCTAGCATCAAGTTTAAACATATTTACTAAAAATAGTTTAGGCATAGCACAAAGAACCAGAGACCCTTAAATCAGAATAAGATGGAGATGTATTAAACAATAAAGAAAAAGGAGTTGAATGATTAAGAAGGGGGGAAGCCAATAGATTAATGATGAAAACAACATGAGTAATAGCAAAACACCAATAAACCTTGGGAAGTTTGGCCTGAACTAAAAGAGCTCGAGCAATAGATAAAATGTGCTGGTGTTTTCTCTCAACAACACCATTCTGTTGAGGAGTTTCAATGCAAGAAGTTTGGTAAACAACGCCTTTAGAATTATAGTAGGATTCCATTGAAAATTCAAGTCCATTATCAGAACAAATAACCTGAATTTTGGCATTATGTTGTGTCTCAACAAAAGCAATCAAAGATTGTAAATGAATGCACCTCGGACTTAGTTTTCATGGGATAAAGCCAGGTAAACTGACTAAAGTCATCAACAATTGTTAAAAAATATTTAAACTCACAAATAGAAGTGATAGCAAAAGGCCTCCAAATATCAGTGTGAACCAGAGAAAAAATTTTATTACTGGAAGAATGACTTACAGGAAATGACAATCTTTTCTACCTTGCCATATGGTATACATCATAAGAAACAGATTTCATACTAGAAGGTATAAAAGGAAATTGTTGGTGTAATGTGTTCAGTGAGGAGAAGTGTGACCTAAATGATTATGCCACAAATCAAATGAAGGTGAAGCTGGATGAGTTGGCAAGGTAGAAATGGCCAAAGTGAGATGAGGCTTTGTAGGATTAAGGAAATATAGTCCTTCAAACACTTCAGTTGTACCAATCGTCTTCCAAAGCGAAAGACCCTGAATGAAACAAAGAAAGGATAAGAAAATGAAACAACAATGAATAGAACTATAAAGTTTAGTAAAAGAGAGAATGTTGAAAGTAAATTTAGGAACATAAAAAACATCATGAAGGATTAAGGAATCAAATAAGCAAATTGTTCCTGAAATGGTAGCATTAACAACGCTATGATTTAGAAGTTTGATTGGAATATGACTACTATGTTTGTAATGAGAAAAATAAGATAGAGTATGATAAACATGGTCAGTAGCACTTGTATCAATTATCCAAGAGGTACGAGAAGAGAAAGGAACTGAAGTGATGATATTACCTGAAGTATGATGAGAAGATAGGGAATGAATATTATGTACAGGGGAGACAAGAGTTGTTGATGGTGTAGAAACATATTTAGTATTAGTTTGAACTAGAGCAAGGAGCTTCTGGAACTGGTCAGGTATGAACTGAGTAAAAGGAGCTGGAAGAATGCCAGTAGAGCTGGATTTAGCATCTGTCACAGACGAACCATGATCCGCTAAATGAAAAAGATTAGTTGAGGCAGTTCCTTGATTCCGAAACTTAAAACCCGATGGAAAACCATGTTTCCTATAACATGTATCCACGGTATGACGTGGTCTATTGCAGTAGGTACAAAACTTCATGCTTCACGATCCTGAATTAGCAAAAGTATTTGAACTAAAACCTTGATTAATACTAGAAGGATGATAAGGTCCTTTAGAAAATAGAATAGTTGACTTAAAGTTTGGTTGTATTTCTCGTTCTTATTGTAATAACATGGAGAAAACCTTATTAACAGATGGTAAAGGATCCATTAACATGATCTAAGATTTTATTGGAAGAAATTTATCACTAAGGCCTTTTTAAGAATCGAAGTGTATAATCTTGTTTTCGGTAAGTAACATAAGAACAGGTAAAATTGCAGGCACATTGTGTAATTGGGCAAAGAATAGTAAACTTATCCCAGAAAATTTTCAATTTTGTATAATATTCACTAGTTGAAAGATCACCTTGCTTAAAATTGTAGATTTCATTTTGCAATTCGGCAACACGAAACACGTCACTTTGAGTAAAATGATCCTTTAAATCGAACTAGATCTCATAAGCCTAGTCAAACCACAAAATACTCTGAGCTATGGTAGGAGAAAGCGACCTTGTAAGCTATGTACAGACCATAGTATTGCACTGTAACTATGTTGAATAGAGAGGATCTGTAGTTAAATGAGCTAATACAGAGCTATGAACAAAGACAAGCTTATTCTTTGATTGTAAAGCCATTCGCATAGCACGCGACCAGGTGTGATAGTTCGGTCCAGTCAAAACCGGAGTAACAAGAACTAAAGCTAGGTTCTCATTCGGATGGAGGTAATATGGACTAGAAAAGTTCTGGGAGGAATCGGCGATTGCGCTGGCAAGAGATACATCGGAGATAGTAGAAGGATTAGCCATGGCGGAGCTATTGCTCTGATACCATGAAATAGAAAATAAAGGAAACAGGAAGAATCGAAGAGAATCAGAGATGAATCAAAAGATTGAAGAGAAAAAGGGAAATCAGATATATTTTTTGTATTGTACATTGACTAGTTACACACATATATAAAAGCAAAGGCATAACATAATTAAATACCCAAAATAACCATTTGACAACAATAACGATTAGCTAAACTAACAGCTTATAGTTACACTAACCACCTATTATCTTTAACGTCTGTTTTACATTTTGTCACTCAAAGCACAACCTGCTAAATGATCTGCAGCTACATTGCTCTTTCAAGCCATTAGAGATAACAGCCAGTTCTGCAGAGATCTCCAGCGTAATATACATTGCTGCAACACATCCATACTTTCCCATTCACACCCTTCAATCTTTTGTAGCTTTAAATGTTGTATAATTCCTAACAATCCATTTCCAATATCATCTTATCACAATTTATATGCACAACACAATTAAAGGCTTCTAAAGCTACCATGCGTTCAACCATAAAAGGGGAATTTGCTTTTAGACTAGTTTTTTAGACCTCATAAAAAAAACTAGTATTCTTGGTCAAAGTGACTCTTAAAAAAGACTTTTTAGACTAGCTTTTTATATGAGGTCTAAAAAATATGATCTTTTAAACCTTATTTGACTTATATTAGATTTAAAAAGTATGACCTTGTGGAATGATTATTAGATGGATAACCAATATGATTCATTAAATTATTAAATTCAGACAAAATGCACTAAAAAAAACACTCAAATTCACTGTGAGAGATGTTAGAATCAGCAAATCCAATTGGTAATCGAGTACAATACTATGATTCGAAACATATTTTTAAAGCATAAATTTCAGTCCCAGTCTCAATCCTAGTCCATCGAAATTCAACACCACGTACCAAACTGGGCCTATAGGTTTGAGAGTTGTATGAGTCATTTAAATTTACAATTTTATATTTTTATTATATAAATTTTAATAAAAATGTACTTTTATAATATTTTTAAAATATTCTTAACAAAGTTAACGGTTTAGATTTAAGTATATATTTTCAAAATGAAAGGAAAATATGTGTACTTAAAATAAAATAAAAATATGGTTAGGGTATTTTCCTTCTTTTACTTTTAAATATCAAATAGAGCATTCGAGCTTATCGCCAGAATGCTAAAACTCTAAGCTTTTCTCATTGATGCATAGATAACGAGGGAACCAGTTTTAATGCTTATCAAATAATGAGCATTGAGAGTTCTTTATCATTACAGACCGTTCGCTCTAATTTGGACAATTTAGATTGGATTTTTTACTTTTATTTTTTTTTTCAAAAACAATTATTTTAATGTGTACAAAATATAAAATATAAAATAATTTATTAATTGTCAATTTTTTGAAAAAATAATTTTTTGATTAAATATCACTGGTTAAAAATCTTAAAACTAAATAATTGAAATTTTTTTTAAACAGAATATATCTCAATATAGTGAATAACTCTTAATATTAATCATTACCATGAGCACTAAGGGTTTGTTTGGAAATACATTGGGTAAGAAAAAAAGTCCATTTGCAGCTATGAAAGACCCAAAAGCTCATTTGGCCACTTGACATCCCGTTTGGCAACATGTCAGCTGTTAGTGGGCTTTGGAAAAAAAAATGAGCTTTTGTGAGAAGCTCATTTTTATAGCTTATGCGTAGCAACGATGAGCTTTGACTTTCAATATTATCCATTATTCTTTTCAGTTTTCACTGTTATCCGTGTAAAAGAGAAACCAAAGCACTGCCTGCTCTATTTTGGAAATTAATATGGCTTTCAATGGTTACTCATGCGTGCTTATACTCCTGCTTTAAACACTTTTATGTTTTTATTTGCTTTTTATTAAATGATAATTTTTTTAATTAAGTGCTTTAGTGTATTTTTCTTATTTTTCAATAATTATTGAACATTAATTATAACAATATATGCACAAACAATATATATGTAATATTCAACAAGGTTCATGCATTTTTCAGTCATTTTCTATATAAACGGGCTTTTCAAACGTTAATCCAAACATGTTCAAGATTAAAAAAAGCCACTTCTCCCACCGTTAATCCAAAAATAAATCATATTATAATCTATTTTTTTTTTAATCTGATTTATATAAAAACCACATTAAAAAAAATCACAGGCACTAAAATTAGTTGGAGACAAGGATGGTACCATATGACAATGACCGATTTTTTTGCGGGCTAGTGCAATGGATTCGGGTGGTTTTATTTTTTTTTAGGGTTGGGAGTGGACCCGGTTCAATGATATTTTGGTCTAATAAATTTAAAAGGAAAATAATGGTGACCCGTTAGACGAAATGAATTTATTTATTTATTTATTTTTACCTGGAGTTAGACGAAATGAAATGAAAGTATGGTTTTTAAACTTGGAGCACAAAACCCTAAACCCTAGAAGGTGCTTCTTCTAGAGCCTTCCCTTCTCTTGAAAAGGCAGGCTCTCCCTCCTCTCCTCATTGTTCCATTTAGCTGTTGCTGTCCTGCTACCACTCTCCTTCGCCCTCCTTGCGCTTAGCCTTTACCATTCTTCAGTACATACCCATTTCTCATTACAGTCCATTGTCATCATGTATCGCTTTGCTTGTAGTATAGCCTCCAAAGCTCGGTAAGTCTAGATCCTGCGACTTGTTTCGCTTATTTGTTGATCATTTGGGATTATCAATTCCTTTAGTTGAATCATTACCAAAGTCAATAACCGTTGAAATGACCTGACTTAATTTAATCTTCTCTTGGTTTCAGAATTGCTAGGAGCAGCAGCCAACAGGTGGTGCAGTATTCACTTAATAACACTCTAAATTTTGATATATTTTTGGAATTAATCCTTCTCACTCTTAACTTACATTTAATATGTGTCATCTTTGTGGCCTGCCGTAGATTGGAAGTAGGTTGAGTTGGAGAAGAAACTATGCGGCCAAAGAAATCAGATTTGGTGTGGAGGCTCGGGCTTTAATGCTTAAGGGTGTTGAAGATCTTGCTGACGCTGTGAGAGTGACGATGGGTCCTAAGGTAACATAGCTAATGGTGGACGATCACTTGCATCTGTTTTTTAATTGCGGTGAATAGCTACAGTGAATCCTTATACAATTTAACTGGAAGATTTTTCTTGACGAATGATGGTGGAGTGGAAGTGAATGATTGGATAGTATTATTGTTGGTCCAATTTTCATTTAGATAATTACATTATTCCAAAACAAGAAGCAATGAAAGATTTTACAGCTGGTATTTTCCTTTTGAGCTTCATTTTCTATATTTAACGATGTAGGGGCGTAATGTGGTGATTGAACAAAGCTTTGGTGCCCCTAAAGTGACAAAGGATGGAGTGACTGTTGCAAAGAGCATTGAATTCAAGGATAAAGTAAAGAATATTGGAGCCAGTCTTGTAAAGCAGGTTGCAAATGCCACCAATGACGTAGCTGGTGATGGTGAGATGTTGTTCATGAGATACAATTACTGCCCCTTTGCAATGCTAGATTGCTTGGCTCTGTGATAATTGGAATTTGGCTCGGATTTCTTACCAAAGCATAGTTTGAATGCCAAAAAGCTTAACTTTTTTACATTTGGCTCCCATTTTTTGTCCATTTTTTTGTTTTTTGTCACAACGGAAATGAGAAGCTGTCTTGCTTGATTGTTTGGCAGGAACCACATGTGCTACTGTCCTTACACGAGCAATATTCACTGAGGGGTGCAAGTCAGTTGCAGCAGGAATGAATGCAATGGACCTGAGGCGTGGCATCACCATGGCAGTCGATTCTGTGGTGACAAATTTGAAAAGCAGAGCCCGGATGATCAGCACATCTGAAGAAATTGCACAGGTCTGGGAATTTTCTCTTTATAGTTTCTTGTTTCCTATTGCTGTGTGGACTGTGGTTTTTTTTAATAATTTTAATTTTAATTTCCTGTATTTAAATTATAGGTAGGGACTATCTCAGCTAATGGGGAGAGAGAAATTGGTGAGTTAATTGCAAGGGCTATGGAGAGAGTTGGCAAAGAGGGAGTAATCACAATCTCAGTAAGTTGTCTTGTGATCTTATTATTATGTTTTCTTCATATTCTCCGAGGTTCTGCTGTTTTCCTGTATTTTTTTGCCTGGGGGTTTGGGAGTTCTAATTTGTCTCTTCAATGTCATCATGTGATCTATGTATGTAGCTGATCCCACTCAGATAAGATGTTGTTGTTGTTGTAATGTCTTTTCAAAATCTCAAGTATTTATTATGTTGTCCGCATTTTTTCTCCTGGCTTTTCCTTTGATTTGGTCTTCTTGTATACACACCACCATTAAGCTCTATTATGGAGCCTCCTCTTTCTTTATCTTTCCCTTGGAGGGGTTCTGCTGTAGGAATCTGTTTGCTACACACTTATGTATGTGGTGGGAGCTAACATCTTTTGAACTGTCTCAGGATGGCAAGACTCTGTACAATGAGTTGGAAGTTGTTGAAGGGATGAAACTAGACAGGGGCTATATATCTCCTTATTTTATAACAAACCAGAAGAACCAAAAATGTGTATGCCCTCTCTCTATTTCTGTGCTGCATGATTAGTCTTCAAAATTTTGCTGCAGGAAAGGCTTGTTTAAAATCCCTGTGGCAGTATCATGCTTGTTAATACCATTCGATTCATGCTTAACCCTGCGATTGTATGTGCAATAGGAACTTGAAGATCCTCTTGTTCTAATCCATGAGAAGAAAATCTCGAGCATCAATGCTGTGGTTAAAGTATTGGAGTTAGCTCTAAAGGTGAGAACTAATTACCGAGTTTTGTTGGTATTAACTATGAAACTTTGGATGGTGACTGACATTTGCCTAACTTCAGAGACAAAGACCTCTATTGATTGTTGCGGAGGATGTAGAGAGTGATGCTTTGGCAACTCTTATTTTAAATAAGCTCCGTGCTGGTATCAAGGTTTGTTTTGCTAATGTTTAGTTACTCTTAAGGTCATAGATATCTTGGAATATTTAGCCTTTATGTTTTTGCTGATTCAATGCGACATCTTGTGCACTTCCCTTAGGTATGTGCTATTAAGGCTCCTGGTTTTGGTGAAAATAGGAAAGCAAATCTTCAGGATCTTGCAGTCCTCACAGGAGGTGAAGTAAGTTTTCCTCTCTAGTGTTGGTTACAGCTATATTAAGTGTGATCTTCTGAGCATCTGAATGATGTATTTTTTTTGTCCTGTGTTAGCTTATCACTGAAGAGCTTGGCATGAATCTTGATAAAGTTGATCTGGATATGCTTGGCTCTTGCAAAAAGGTAAGCAAGCTTTGTATAGGAAAGATTTGAATGTGTCTGGGTACCATTTATTGATAAAACGTTTTGGATGGTTCTGATAGGGAACCCACTTCTCTCTATGCCACTTCTCTATAAGCATCAAACAAACTGGAACGAATTCTCCCTTCCAATTCAATGTGTCTGGGTACCATTTATTGATAAAACGTTTTGGATGGTTCTGATAGGGAACCCACTTCTCTCTATGCCACTTCTCTATAAGCATCAAAC
Source organism: Albizia julibrissin (assembly GCA_037074505.1). NCBI lineage: Eukaryota > Viridiplantae > Streptophyta > Magnoliopsida > Fabales > Fabaceae > Albizia > Albizia julibrissin. The sequence continues at coordinate 3,770,320 of CM073482.1, read as the reverse complement.
AAACTGGAATGAATTCTCCCTTCCAATTGCATGGATCAATGTAGATCACTAATTTGATTCCTTGATGCTTTAGGTGACAATTTCTAAGGATGACACTGTCATTCTTGATGGAGCTGGTGACAAGAAAGGAATTGAGGAAAGATGTGAGCAGGTTTGTGTATAGCTTCTTTTGGATTTCTTTTTGAATCTACCTATATTAGGTTATTGATCTAAAGATTTGTAAAGTTTGGGTATCAGTGTACCTGACATCATTTTTGTGATATATCTCGACGAACAGATCAGGTCAGCCATTGAGAATAGCACTTCAGATTATGACAAGGAAAAGTTGCAGGAAAGATTGGCCAAGCTTTCTGGGGGTGTTGCAGTGCTTAAGGTATGCTTACTCAGGTTCACCTCCCTTATTTGGCCAAACAATATTTATCCTGGTAAACATCCTTAGTAGGAATGCCAAGGGTAATATTATGAGCTTCCTTTTCACAGATTGGAGGTGCCAGTGAGGCTGAAGTTGGTGAAAAGAAGGATAGAGTGACCGATGCCTTAAACGCAACTAAAGCAGCAGTGGAAGAGGGTATTGTACCAGGTATGTTTTCCTGTGACTGGCTGATTGGGTTGTTAGTTTTAAAGCCTCCTATGTTTACCTTGGCTCATTTGATCTCCTTTTTCTCAAAAGGGGGTGGTGTTGCACTTCTTTATGCATCAAAAGAATTGGACAAGCTTCCAACTGCTAACTTTGATCAGAAGATAGGCGTCCAGATTATCCAAAATGCTCTCAAGGCAAGTCCTTTTTTTAAATAAATAAAAAAAAAAAATTAACTGCCTTGATAGCAACTTGCTGTTGAGCAAGCACCTTTTGGTAATAACATGAAAAGAATTGTTTTTCTGTCTTTTCTGTCCTATCTCGAGGTATCTTTTCAGGGGTTCATTCATTCTAAGGCAATGATCTCACTTAATCGAATAATAAAATATCATGCCTACACCAAATTGCATTGTACATCATAAATATGTCTAGTTTCCCTTCCAACATCAATAGTTGAAACTTGAAGTTGCTCATTCTTTTGTTACCCTTTTGACCATCAATGCAGACACCTGTGCACACAATAGCATCCAATGCAGGAGTTGAGGGTGCTGTTGTTGTAGGCAAGCTCTTGGAACAAGACAACCCTGATCTTGGGTACGATGCTGCCAAAGGTCTGTTTTTTTTTTTTTTTTTTTTTGCTTCCTCTAATTGTGTTTATTTTCCTTGTCAAGGTTACGTATCCTCCTATGCTGTACTGATTCCACTGTTTCTTCACTATCAGGTGAATATGTTGATATGGTTGGAGCTGGAATCATTGATCCATTGAAGGTTATTAGGACTGCCTTGGTTGATGCTGCCAGGTGGGTGCCCCGGATTTTCCTTTGTTAACATGCATGTCATTTGCTTTGTGGTAACCATGTATTTTTTGATGCAGTGTGTCATCTTTGATGACAACAACTGAAGCAGTTGTGTCCGAACTCCCAAAGGATGAAAAGGAAGTTTCCCCAATGGGTGGTGGCATGGGTGGCATGGACTATTGAGGCATCACTTCTGAGTCGGCTCTTGAACAGCGAGTGTTGCGAGGCCCCATTTGGTTTTTCTTCCTTTTGTTCTGTGAAGGCTTTTGTGTAGTCATAGTGAGAGATGAGGACGTAGGCAGGAAAAATTCCGGATGTTGCAACGATATAATTCTGATTAGTTTAACATCCAAATAAGACGTTGTTATATTTTGAAATCTTCCCAATTCAAAATGAAGGGTCTTCCATCTTTTATCATGTTACAGCATTTGGCCGCTGCCCTTCATAGTCATATCATTATTGTTGTGCGCCTTGCATGTTATTGCAATGTACAAGTTGGTTGTTAACGATGTCCTGTGTATGGATGGGGGACGTTTACAAATACAAAGCATTTTTCTATATTAATTGTGTTGGAAAGTACGAATGAATTGGAAATATTGGCTCTTTTATATATGTTATCTCAAGGGTGCTCTAACCTTGTGCATCTCTACAAATAATTGGAAAAATTGGGAAATCAAAACCTGATTACTTTAATAGCTGATATTGAGACTACGAAAATTGGATGATGATTCCATATTTAAATTTTGGAATAAGCGTATTACTGATCCAACTCAGTTAATTTTCAATTTCTTTTCCTTTGGTAAAAAAATTTGAACTGAGTTGGATACTAGGGCCTGACTAGAATTTTTACAGATCGCCTAAGGCCTTTATATGGGTAAGGGGATATGAACAGTAGGTTGTGAGCAAACTTTACTAATTGAATCTACCTTTGTGGGTGTTAATTTTCAATTTCTAATTACCTCGAATATGCAAATTGAAGTCTTAATTAATATTCTCTATCAAAATGATTTCTTTCATTAAGTATGATTAAGTACTTAATTGATGTGGCATATAACACCCAATGAAGATTTGATTTAGTACTTATTTTGTTCTTTTTTGATAAAAGGCAATTTATTAAACAAAATGATAAAAGGATATATAAAACCATCAAGTGATCTTAGTTTAGGATCAAGTTGGAGGCTCAAAGGGTGAAAAGAAAAATACATTACAACATGGTAAGAGAAACATGCATATACTAAAAGAATAGTTAAAACGGATAAAACATGAAGTAGCAACCAAAAGACGGTCAATTTTATAAAGATCAGCCAGTTTTGAGTTTTATTTTGAACTAGTTATAACATTACTAAATCAAACACTGTTTGAAGTCCTAAAGAGCAAGAATACATACTACTCGGTAATATCAATAAAATAAGGAATATGAGAGAATGTTACCTCGAACCACTAATTTTCCCTAGTAATCCATCACGTCTATAACTCTTAAGTTTTTGAAAGAGATATCTAAACGAACCCGCTTGGGTCCTTTTCCGTCTTTGGGCCGTTGGATTAAGATCTGAACCGTTCAGATCTTACTCCAACGGTCCAAGGACAGAAAAGGACTAGAAAGAAAAGGATGGGAGCTGGTTCCTCTAAATGACCCTGTTAACAAGGAGTGGCCTTAGAAGTCAAAGGTAGAGCGTGTTGAAAACCTTGATGAAGTGATGCTAGGGAGGAATGTCGAATAAAGAGAGCAAGCTTCCTGAGATAAAATAAAACATACACCAAAACACACAATACACACAAACAAACAAACTGAAGAAATAGAGTACTAAAATAAGAAAAGAATAAGAAAACACTATAAAAAAGAGCAACAGAGAGTTTAGAAATGATAGAAAACCCAAGCTTGACTTCCTACTCCAAAGCCAAATCCACAAACGTGAAAGCCCTAGCAAGATGTAGAAGCTAGAGGGAACCAGAGCAAAGGTCTTGGGCACAAGGAAACCCAGAGGAGCAACCCCAACAAAGCAACACATGGGACAAAAGCAAAGAGGCAATAGAGGTTAAAGGGGAAGTGGAACAAGTAAATGGAGAAAGAGGAAAAAGAAGAGAGTCAATGAAAGGTAGTGAGGATTGCAAATGAAATGAAAGAAGACAGTAAATGAGGTGCACAAGGAGAGACAAGGATGAAAAAACAGAACCCGAAGGAAGACACCAGAGAGGACAGGAATGACAGAGAAATAGAGTGGCAACTCGATGGGACAAGAGCAAACAACCTCCAAGTGAAAAAGGATGATTGGGAGACAGATCACAGATAGCAAGAAAAGTGGTGAGAAAGCGTCACAAGGACGCCGGAAAGCCGTAGCAAAGCGCTGAAAAAGTGCCAAACAACTAATTACACGTTTGGATAAGAGGTAGAAAAGTGATTTTTTTTTTAAATGGGTTTTTATAGAAGTCAGATTGAAAAAAAATCAGATTGTAAATGTGATTTATGTTTGAATTGACGGTAGCATAAATAATTTTTTTTTAACCTTGAACATGTTTGAATTAGCGTTTGAAAATCCCGTTTAAATAGAAAATAACTAAAAATGACATGAACATTATTGAATAATATATATATATAGTTATAATTGATGTAAAAAAATATAAATAAAATTTTTAAAATAAAAAAGTGCAATTATTATTAAAAAAATACACTAAATTTTTTAAATTTTAACATTCATATTTTAATATTTCAATATTAAATTTTTTAAATCTTATTCTTCCATTCTCTTAGCACCGTTACCAATTAATTTTTGGAGCTACCCATCATTCTCTCACAACATCTGTCATCATCATTCTCCCTAGAAAAAAACAAAAAAAATAACACCATCCCTCATCTCCATCATTTTTCTTCTTCGTACAACTTCTACTATTTTCCATTAATAATGTCCTACTCTTCTCTTTCTTTTATCTTCCTTCTCATCTCCCTCCTCCATTATCGCCGGGGCCTCTCTTCCAATTCCACCACCTCACTTCATCATCCAATCCGCCATAGCCATCTCCGTCAACAACCTTAAGGCTGCTCAATCCAAGATCAAGTCCATCCTCGACTCCTTGCCCTATGACAGTGACCATCTCAACTGCACCAGGGCCTCCTAGAGCTGCCTCGCCATCCTCCATGACTCCGAGTATCACATTTACCGCGTAAAGTTGCCCTCCTGGACATCAAAAAGATCAAGGACGCATGTGAGTGGTGAATGGCAACCGGAGGAGCTAAGAGGAGGAGAGATGAGTTTTGCCTAATAAATGCTCCAACGGTCAGAGAAGCTGCTTCATCTGTCGCAAAAGCACCTGGAATGAGCTTCTACCAAAAGCTCCTTTTTTTGGTGAAGCCCAGTCAGAGCATACGCCTTCCCAAACGTACCCTGAAGCAACCAACTGAGCTTTTGGGCGTTTAGGTTCTCCCACTGAGTTTTTTTTCCCTCTGTAACGCGTTCCCAAACAGGCCCTAAGAGAAACTAAGAGAGGGGCACCGGCTTTCCTTTGGTGTTGGGTCTTTTCAACTTAATTAGGTACTTAATTGATGTGGCATATAACATAAATAACCGTTAATCAAGTGAAGATTTACTCCAACACCCTTATCCTTTTAAATATTGTTTTACTTTAGCTCTCAAAATCCCATAGATTGAAAAAAAACCAATTAGATTAATATTTGAAAAAATTCTTACCCGGTGGATATCGGATCAAAAGTATAAATTTTGATGTGGAAATTTCATGTTTATCATACTTAACATTTATGAATATATCATTACTTAGTTCATTAATTAATTTGATGACAACTTATTTAAGATCATCACTCTACAAAGAAATTAAATAATTCCAATATCATCTTATTATAAATTTTTATTATTTGCCCGCCTTTTATTTTTTAAATAGGAAAAAATAATCTGGAGGTTGCTATAGTTTTCCTCTATTTTGAATCAGGTCCCTGTACTTTAAAAAAAAAAAAATTGGTTCGTTTAACTTTGCACCGTTAGATCTATCGGTCCTTAAAGTTTAAAACTGTTAAACTTATTTAACAGTGTTAAAATTCACCGTTAAAATGCATTTATCTATCTCCTACAATCACCCCAAAAGTTCCGGCTTCCCTTAACTAATATCTTCAACCTCCTGCCGCAGAACGATGCAATTGAGTTTTTGCAAAGTTGTTTGAACCTCTTTTATTCTCCCGGACTCACGCTACAAAGATGCCTCTCTGACTCTTCATTCTACTCATTTGTTGAAACAGGGAAAGACCAGAGAACCAAATTCGCATAGAGATTTATCAGTGTATCTGAAAATAATTAGCTTTTTCGGAAGGATTGAAGAGACAATCCAGACACTGAAATGAATATTATCTCGAATCTGTTTTAAATCATTTTTGTACTTTTTTTAACGGATCTTGGAGCATTATTCTATTGTTCATAAATCTCATTATCTATGTTATCCATGACACAGTCAAAACTTTATTTTCAATTCTAAGATGTTGGTTTATGTGAATCAGATGTTATGGCAGCTAGAATTTTGAAGGAAACTAGGGTGTGTTTGGAAACAGCTTCTGAGAATAGCTTATGAAGAAAAAGTGAAAAAAAGTGATTTTTGAGAATAGATTATGGAGAATAGATTATGAGAAAAAAGTGATTTTGATAAAATGAGAGTGTTTGGATATTATGATCAGAATAGCTTTTTTCATGGTCAAATTACTGAAAAGGACATTAACTTTTGTGATAATTACATATAAATGATAAGATTATATTTTATATATTATTTAATAATAAATTTCATAATAACTGTAAAAAATGACATAAAATTCTGAAAAATTAAAAATTATAAAATTAATCAATTATCTAACAATAAAAAGAAGATCATATATATATATATATATTGTATAATTAAAATAATACTATATTTTATATTTAAATAAGTACTCCTTCTATCTTAAATATAAGATAGAGTTAATTTTTTTTAAAAGATTAAAGAAGCTAAAATAATTTTTTTAATCATATCATATATTGTGTATCCTTAAAATATAAATATTCTGAAATATAAAAAATAAAATATAAATATTCTAAAATAATTTAATTATTTTTTCAAATCTATTGAAAAAAAAATTATCTAATCAAGTGTCACTAATCAAGTGTGGGACCCACAAAAAAAGAGAGAGAAAGAGGGAAAAGCTAAAAAATGTGGATTGTTGCAAACCATGGTTTTAGGGAGTGAAACCATGGTTTGGGAGTGAAAATAGATTATCTAAAAAATGTGAGTGTTTGGCAAATTTTTAGTGAAACCATGATTTAGTGAGAAAAGTGCTTTTTTTTTTTGGGTTTCCAAACACACTCTAAATAACCATTGGGCATTGATACGCAACCACAAGCACTGGCGATAAAGGCAGAAACAATTTAACAGTTTTAACTCTTAAGGACTCGAAAAAAAAAGAAAAAAAAAAGTATTGGGACTTGATTCAAAATGGAGGCAAACTATAAGGACCTCTAGATTAATTTTCCCTTTTAAATATAAAATATTCATGTGAAAAATGAATGAAACCGCAAAGACACATAAAAAACCTTCATTATACAAAACTAGACTCTCGTTCGAGCCTACCTCCCAAAACCAACCATATTCCATACCTGGGCTTTCAGAGCAATTCCAACTAGCAACTACCCTATCAGTGTCGTAACAATCAAAATCTATAGCCGCATCCGCCTGCGCGTTGGACTTGGCCATGTTTACCATTCTATCAATGGATCTCCCATTTCCTATTTCGTGTCATAAACAGCTTAAGCCAGTCCTTAACTCCAAAGTAGAAACACATTGGATGACTCAGAAGAGCGATAAGGCAGACCCCATGTAGCAGCTACATCAAGTAAAATACCTAGACAACAGAGCTCCAAGGAGCAAAGCCATCGTCACATGCAAGTCAAGTCAAAATAACTTGCTATCTGAAGATTCTAACCATAAATACGCTGTCATTTGAACATATACACTTCCTATCAGCTTCATTTTCCTTTACGGCGACCTCTTGTTGATGCACAATCAGAACAGTACCATTTCCCCTTAGGTTGTTCTTTGAGACCAACGCAACCAAAATGGAACCATTCTATTTTGCACTGTTAAACAAAGGAAATGTCAATGGACGCCGGGAATGTTGCAGGTAAAGCATAAAAAAATAAGAAACAAGGGCATAAGACATACATTGGGATTATCGCACGCGACCATCTCGCCATAGCTAACTTGGTTACAAAAGCAGTAAGTGGGCTCATTTGGATCCACAGGCAAATCTAAATCCATGCCAGCGGGGTTTGTAGTTGTGGTTTTGGCTTCTGCTGCTGCTGCAGCAGCTGTAACTGATGCTTGGCGGGCCCTACAGTAGTAAAAAATCAAACAGCATTAGAGAATCAACATTCAAATTGCCTCTTTGAGTTCACCAGAAAGAGAAAGAAATTGCTTCTTTACTTTCTTTCCAAAAATTTTTGATGCAGCAGTCATAAAACAAAAACCTATTTCACTATTCATCACAGCAGGGAATTCCCCCTCACTTCATAGACGATGCTTTTAATTACAAGACTAAAATGCAATCTGTAACCTGATGGAGTGGAGTCATTGTTATAAAAGGGAAGAGTAATCCTTTATTAACATATGTCAGGTAATTATTTTGAAACCATTGTTATTATGGTGAACATGCACTGCCAGCTTCTATTCACAGACCATAACATCCCTCCTAATGCCATGCAAATATATCAAAAAAGAATTTCTTGATCATCTCATTTTTCTTATTAGTTATCATTCAAATTTTTCATCAGACTCAGGTTTTTTTATATTTTCTACTGTAGGTAGGGCTTCTTATGAGTAACTCAATTGGAAGAGTGTCACAGGCAGAAATGAAATCAGAGAGATATGACCAGGAAATGATAAGGACAAGCTACAGAACTGAAATCAGGGAACTTCTTTCACACAGAACTACTTACCTTTTGCGCCCTCCCCTACCACTTTCATTACCCCTTCCAGATTTCATAGTACCATCTTGACCTGAAGCAGGCACTCCAGTTGTTGCAGCATTTTCTCTTTCTGTCACAGGATACAGATGTTATGTTTAATACATCCGAAGAGAAATAAGTTGTTATCATGATTTAGTATAATGTTGAACAAGAAATCAGAAAGTACAGTACCACGCCTCAGTTCTTCATCAAACTTCTTCAGATATTGATCAAGCTGTTGTATATGTGTATCTACCTGTGTCAGAATCATGAATAGGGCCTGGTTATAAAATATTTAAACAAGCACAGGAAGTTCTTCGAACTAATTTTAACAAAAGGCTTTGCCAATGTAGTCTTTGCCTTTTCAAGATACAATTTACAAAATGACAGTTATTTTATATTTCTTGATTGATATACTTGGCTTTGGAAAGAATAATAGTTAGAAAAGCGCAGCTTTTTACAACTGCCTTCTGCCCAAAAAAATAAGACTGACTTCCTATTATCTCATTATCAAAGAAAGGATGGTGAACATTAAGTGAGTACCAAATCGTATGCCTGCACTGCCAAGGCAACTTTTTCATCAGCAATCCTGATGCTGTGCTTTTGCTCATCAAGTGCTTCATCAGAAAACCTGATAAGTGATGTATCAGGTGTGATATTCCCGGACTTAACACCTCGTCTAATATCTTCTATTTCTTGTTCACAACGTTGTTCATTTTGCTTTTGAATATCTGTTCATATACATGATAGATCAAAATGCTTACTATGCTCAGAAGACCTTAAAAAAGGCAAAATATACAAACATAAAAATCAAACTTCACATGAATATCAATTGAAAAAATGGATAAAATAAAACTATAAGCATGAAAAGAATATTCAAAATTAAAAAAAAATTAAAAATAAAAACTGCATCATTCCTTGCTGGAAAATCTAACCATAAGCAATAGCAAGGTAACTGATATATAACAAATGCACAAAAAACAAATATGCAAACGCACAAAAGAGGTTCTCCTGCTTTTATTACTTTCACAAGAGAAATTCATAAGACCAGGTGACTTCTAGGACAAAACAGTAAAGAAGATGGCCTTCAACTATAATCATTGCAACTAATGTTTTCATGGCAGAATTATTCCAAGTAAACAATACAGGGATGATTTTAAGTAAGATAAGTTTTTACAAATTCGACATTGTGTGCTGCCCGCAAGAATAAGAGTACCAGTGTTTCATAGGGTGAAGGCCTATTTATGCCTGTAAAGCCTGATAGTCGACCTTCAAGATTTTATTAGTCATACTGCATTTCATTCTAAACTCCGAAAAGGATAATGATTACAAAGGACCGAAGAAAAATTAAAATAGACGCACTGCAAATATCAGGCAGCAGAAGTGAAAGAACAAAGATAGACCTACTTAAAAACTTTAAACATCAAACGTACCTTGCAAACTCTTGTCAAGGTCACGTAACAAAGAATACTTCTTTTGAAGAGTACGGGGAAGTGAATCCAAATCTGTTAAGAGGGAACTCGTGTGTCAATGCGTAATTTTAAGAAAATATACGATTTAACGTAAAGACATAAATTTGTTACACAAAGAGAAGGATAAAGGAATCGAAAGCATGTAGCAAAATAATCAAGTCACAGAAGAAGAATACTGGCTTGAAATTCCTCAAGGAATGACATTACGAGGTCTAGGGTTTCTCGGCAAGAAGCTCGTTATTGATTGCCTTTTGGCGGGTCCCAAGTCCTTCAACGATAAAGATGGTAAATTGGTTATTGGGGAATCAGATTTTCAATTTCAGGTCCGCCACCTTATCTCTCTGTAAGAAGATAAATCGGGGAAAGAACGGAAGTTTTCAGTTTAAAAAAGAGTCCAGATTCTGTTAAAAAAGAAAAAAAAAGAGTCCAGACAAAGACAAATTAAATCTACCAGGAAACTGATGATAATAATTGCGGGATTTGGTGGCGGGGAATTGGAACAAATA